>CM042236.1:4493955-5693955 GCA_023566465.1 Cottus gobio
TATTTTTTTGGCTTCTTTTTGGCTTCCCAGCATCTCTGTGCAACATGAGCTCAGGCACTTTGTGTGCAAAACATTTGTTTTCCAAAAATAGTGTCCGTCAAAGAGGAATCAACAACCTCCACCCTGGTTGGACGTAACGAAGATCTGGAATCGATTCTTCCTGCAGCAGTAAAAAACTTGTAGCTGCAGCACAGCGGTTTCTTCAAGTGTATCCCTCCGAAGTTATGCACTTCTGCATAATGCACTTAAATTCTCAACGGGCTATTTGTTCTCACTCCTGAAAGCAGAAGAGAACTGTACAGCCTCAGCTTTTTTGTGCTGTGGATATGAAAGATTTCTCATGAATGAATTGTAGCTCCATTCCCCTTCTGTTAAAATATCATAAGGTCAACATGAATCAATGAACCAAAGGAGCGTGCCAGCTCCGTGGCATCCCATCTGTGCCACGCGGTGGGTGGCTTCTTTCTCAAGGTGGGTCCCGTGACGGGGCCCAGATTGGCACCGCCAAGAGCCAAACAACGGCGCCAAGCGTCACGTGGGGAGTCAGTCTGTCGCTGTCTCCTCAGGCAGTCTTTTTTTTCTCCGGGAAAGCGGAAGCGAGCAGGTTGGAGTTCGAGCAGAATAAAAAAGCGCATATCTGTCCCTCCGCTTGGGTGGAATTCAAAATGTGGGTGCGGGGAACCCCAGTTGCTGAGATAGACTTGGTGCCATGCCTTCAGGCCACGGCCCAGCTCTAAATAACACGCTGTCCTCTGTGCTCTTTCACCACTTAGCTTGTCTTTCCTGCGATGTCCTGACGTTCCTGACGTACCAACCAGACTCATTCTCTCCTTAGTTCTAATTCCTCTCGTTTTATGCAGATCTTTCTCTTTTTAACATTAATTACAAGTGCGGCTTCAAGCCTATATGACTCTGATCCGGAGCAGGAATGAGAATAATGTAAATTATGATTGTAACAAGCCTAAGCCTCTGATTTGCTCAGGTACCACATGTCCGGATAGTCCAGATGTGTCAGTCACTGACAGTCTCAAGCTAAACAGACTATGGAGTTGACGTGCAAACACTAATTGACGGACACTTGCTGCAAAGCTTAGTTTGGGCAGAAAAATGTTGAGTGCGTGTCAGCACTTTGCACACACTCAGACTCGCACACACCCAGAAACACAAACAAACAGACGGCAAAGTGGGTCTCAGAATAAGCGATGCAGGAAGCGAGGCGGCTCTACTCAAGGTAACCCGAGACGCCCGCGGTCACGAGGACCGAAAGGAGAGGATCTCCATGCCGCCAGGCCTGACGCAGGGCCTCCGGGCCAAACCAGAAAAGGCCTCCCTGCACCTCCTCTAGCCCAAATAATCACTGGGCCTCCAAAAACCAGAGAAAATAACTTAATTGGTATGCTATTTGAGTGTTTCTTTTTCCAATGGCGTAGAGCTGCTATAAATCATCCATACTGAATTTCTCTCCTCTCCTACCAGGCGGCTCTGCAAGGCGGCTCTGCAATCTCAATCAAACTGCACTTTCTTTTTTTTCTACAATTCTCAGCCTTTCTTTACTTGATAGTGGCTGTGCCTTGTCAGGCTGTGCTTCAGTCTTGACAAGTTAACTATGTGCTTTCTCAGCCCTACGTTGCAATCGCCCAAAAGCAGGCGGCGAAACAGTAGGAGGAAAACGCCGTCAAATTAAAGGCAACACAAAGACCTGCTTGTTGAGGAGGGCGGGGTCATGAACTCTGGATCCTGACGGAGACCACAGCGTAAATTTAACTTGTGTAACCCCCGCCCCGCTCCCCCACCGCCTCCACCACCACCTTCCTGAAACACTGAGACGTCAAAGAAAACCAGAGAAATTTCCTCGGCCTGTCAGCAGCCATCCGTCTCTCTTATGTGTCCCTAATAGCATCTGACCACAGCAGCAGCGGTGCAGCCGCAGGCTCACATCTGACCGGGCTGGAAAACTCTTTATTACCTCTAACCCTATCCGTCCTTTTTTCCTCCTCCTCCCTCCCTCCATGTTAAAACCTTCAGGGCAAATGTAGCGTACAAGGATTTAGTCGTCAGTCCTGAGGCCTGGTCTGTAATGGAGCGATTCTTTCGCTGTTGTAACCTCTGACCTCTTACCCAGCATGCAGTAGGACACCATGCCGTGGGAGGGGAGTGGAAGCGCTCCGTATTTCATCCTTCGCCTTCATAACCAGCAACCTCAGCAGCTTTCTCGGGGGACCACACACACACACACACACACACACACCTGAACGGGTCTTCCAGGCATTGTCCTGGCTGTGCAGAAGTGTTAACCCTGTTTCAGCCAGCTGGGAATAATTTAGCAGCAACCAGTATGGCCATTGTCCTGGTTTCAGCTCTCTTCCCATTCTGCATTTCCTTTGGTCTGAAAAGAGGTGAATACGTCCAATTTTGTTCCCTCCTCCAGATAAAGCGGATCTCCAGGCCGGGTCATTTTGCCTTCCCGAGTCAAAGGGCAAAACAGAGGCAGAAGAAGAGTGATGAAGGGTTTCAGTTTGTGTTGCTTTCTAAAATGTGTCGCTCAATATAAAAGTTGAGAAACAGAATTGGAAAAGAGCCTGTGATCCAAATCCATATAATCATCCTGTTCGGTTTTGAAGCAGACGTTACATGATCCTTTACATTACATTACATTTCATTTAGCTGACGCTTTTATCCAAAGTGACTTACAATAAGTGCATTCTATGGTTACAAACAAGAATCAGAACAACAAGAATCAAGAAGGTACAATTTTGTCAAAAAGTTCAACTACAAAGTGCTATCAGTAAGAGCCATTTCAGTGCTACTATAGTGCTTTATTCTACAGTCAGTTAATACGTGTTTGAGGTGAGGTTGCTTGATAGTATTTCTCTCTCTCAATAATCAGTGCATTTCCGGTTCATGTCCACGGTGATTAAAACTGTAACCGGCTCACTAAGGTTTCACTTTCAGGTAAAGGTTTACACCTCCACACTACTTATTCAATTTATCTATTTATAACTAAACGATGGATTCTGCAAGGTGACTATGTTCCTTTAGCATAATCAGTTCCATACATTTGAGAGTGTACTCTGTCTGGAAAACTACACTTTCAGCTTTGATGCGTAGGGTACAAAACAAATGCAAGTCAGTCAGATTAATTAAACTAATATTTGTTCCCATATTTACATTTAAATGAGTCTTCACCACTTATGGAAGCGGTCGCTGCTTCGCCTTTTCAAAAATAGAAGTCCACAATGTCATAGTCAAGTTATCAAATATCGGTATACAGTAATTTCAAGATGTTCCCAATATTCTAGTAACTAATAACTAATCAGCAGCAGGTCAAGAGAAAACATGAATCATTCATGGTAATCATTCACATTAATTCTGTCCATTACATTTACTTCTTGTGCTCCCACACGTTCTGTAGTGTTGTTCTGTGAACCTATTAATTAAAAAATGCATTTGTTTTATGAACACATTCATTATTGCCAGTTTTACTTGGGTGCAGCATCATCATTCTTTCCACTTGAATCCCTTTGGGTTATTGTGTGTGTTGAGCGATTTGATTTGTTGACCGACTGAACGCCCATCCTCATCAACATGCAGTCACAGCAGACATGAGCAGGCAGCGTCTCCGTCAAGCCCCTTTCACACCTTTTATGACAGTTGATAGTTATGGAATTGTTCCAAAATGGAAAGTCAGCAGAAGAGTTTAGCACAAGCCACACTTTTCTGTGCCACGGTTGGAGTTTGTGGTTTTGGCAGCAGGCAGCTAAGCCACTAGGAGACCCTATCATAAGCATTTTTCAGCATTATGTTATCATACTGGGGGGGATTGGACTGTGGTTACTGCTGGAATCAACCAAATATTTACGATGGGCTTTCAGTACGCGGTGAGTGGGTGCTGCTGATAGTGGGAGGTAATGTTAGTCGGAGCAGCAGGAGCACAAGTAGTGAGTCGTGACGGAGGATAAGGAAGTGCAGAGAAACCAGGTCTGGTCGGTAATTGATTCAAATGAGCTTAACTGCTCAAAAAGGAACAAATGGTGTGCACTCCCTGCGTGCACATGGTGAATTACTGTTGCATATTCAGAATGTGCAAAAGTCCGCTTCTCCCCTTGCTGCCTCTTTCCCTGAGCGGAGACGGAGCCGCTCTCGTTTTTTGGAGGCGGACAGGTAAATTAGCAGAATGACCAGGTGGTCGCTGCACACAGCCAAGGAATAGTCCCAAACATAAGCCCACAATTGTTGTTTGTACAGTTCAAACCGATCAAACGTGGTATAACGTTTTAATTATTGCGTTGTAGCGGTACTGTTCAGGAGGTTTTGTTACCTTTGGTTGATTGGCTTTATGCTAAGCTACCTAACTGCCTGCTAGCTTAAGTTTTATATTACATAGTGGTGTTAAGTATATTGTAGTGACACAAATTCAATATAAATATTTAAATATTATAATAAAATAGGAGTACAACTGACTTAAACAAAAAAGATCTTTCATTTGTCTACCAAACACGTGCACATATGCACTTCCTACCACTGCTGAATCTCTGCAGCAGACACAGCGGCTCGCTGCCACACGACTGGACACCAAGTCTGTCTGCCGAGTGTTTCTGCCCCCCTGAGCCCAGAACCGGCGCTGAAAACCCTCGACATCTCGGTAAAAAAAGACAAAGGAGGATTTATCCAGGCCACCGTTTCCCTCTGTTTATCAAACGAAGTGCAGAAGAGGCAGCTGACCTTTTCCCTGGCATTCTTGATCTGCAGCATCCTCCCTCTTCCTCCTGCCTGCTCCTGTCTTTGTCTTCTGCTCCCAATAACTTCTCATTTCTCCTCCTCCTCCTGGCCTCTACCTTTTCACCCTCCCACCTGTTCCTAAGCCCCCTTTTCTCCACTCTGCTCTCTCGTTTGTCTTCTCTGTTAACGAGGTCATTATTTTCTGCCTTTACTTATAAATAGATTAAATATGAGTTATGGACAAAACTCCAACATTCTCCCTCCTATTAGTTGGTGATCTAGCAGCTGACAGCTTATCCTGCTGCACTTGTCACAGCAGATGAAGGCATCTGCTAAACGCCTGCAATATAAATGTAAAATGATGTTAATCTTGCGCTCTGTGGGGAGAAGGAAGTGCTCCGCCCAACAGCTCATTCTGCAGCCTAACAATCGCCATCCAAGGTTAGATCCATCATTACAGCAGCCTCCGTCTTTGCAGGGGTCTGCCGTGCAGCTGCCGCCTCGCTTCCCCTCACCATCACAGACAGAACACTGCCATCTGTTGATGGGTGGGGCTATTACACGTCTGGGGTTGCTCTGCAGGTAAGCGCAGGCTGACGCACACAAGGCTTCGCTGCATTTAAAGGGTCTTTAGAGAAACAGTGTGAACATTCTCTACATAAGGATCTATTCTTTGGTGAATGGTAGTTTAACTTTTTTTATTTAACTGATTCCAAGCAAACTGTTTTTGCCCTTTTTACCCTTTCAATGGGACAGTTTTGGATTTGCGGGGATTCTGAAGATTGGTGGTTTGATGCTGACCAAGACACTGAACCCCAAAACGCTTTGGAGGGAACGTTCCAGAGTTTGAAGATGACCTTGTTGATGTCGTCAGGGTCGTCTCAGCTTGGGTTTGGTCATTTCAAATCCATGGCAGAAAGCATGCGTTCCAAAGTGGGGTGTTGAGACACTATTAAAGGGACAGTTCACCCAAATTTAAGAATACATATTTTCCCTCCTATCTATCGTGTTATTTATCAATCTAGATATTTTTGGTGTGAGTTCTCTGGGTTTTGAGATAGCGGCTGTAGAGATGTCTGTCTTCACTCCTCTATACTGGAATTACATATTCAGCCTGTGGTTCTCAAAGTGCCAAAAAACACAATACATCTCTCCAGAAATCATAACCGGTTACTCAAGATAAAACACAGTCCTTGTTCTGAGCAGTTTCATGTGGAAACTATGCTTGACTTTAAAAAAAATAAAAATAAAGTTACCTCCTAAAACCGAGAAACGCTCACTTGGTTGTAGCAGCAGCACAACGTGATGTAAGCAGTGTGTGAAAGAGAGCTAGAGAGAAAACCATGCTGACTTTGTTGTTATGTCTGTTTTGGAAAGTCACAGAAATGGTGTGATGCCGCTTTCCCAATTCCCCCATCAAATGGTTTGTGAGGGGCACTTGTGATATACCTTGAACATCTTTATTCCCCCAGTGAACCCGATCCATTTCTCCGATACTCGTCCTATGATTATAATGTAATTGTTTTCTTCTCTCTGCCAGGACTCACAGGAAATGTGTTGCATGTGTTTTTAGGCAGTGTGACCCACAACTCCTACTCCTTTCGGTCTAACTTCTTCTGCTAAGTCTATCCTAAGAGCCTTTGCAAGTCGCTGCGAATAAGCGCGTCAGCGAAATCCTTTCATGTAGAACACAAGCTGTTGATATTAAAAGGCTTTGGCAGCAGACAAATGTTCTAATTCCAGGCCGATAATGGGCTGAGAGCAGCTCCGGCAGGGCGGCCTCCGTTTCATGGTCCCTGGCGGTTTGTCCTGGGTGCTGCTCGGGGGCCACACAGGTTCGGGCTGGCAGGCGGGCATATCGGTCGGGGGCCCGGTGCCGATCCGATCCATCAGGCACCTCGTTAAAGGCCCGGCTTCCGAACCGCGCACCGCTTCCCCGCTGAGCTGTTGCTCCGGCTCCCGATCGGGTTTCACTGAGCCTCCACCGCAGCGCGAGCACTATGGGTATTTTTCATGCCACAGCTAGAGGAGTAATACTCCAGAGAGGCCTGACTCACAAGTTTTATTGTTCCACTCAAGTTTTTGAGCAATGCCAGCGTATGGCCCTGACCTCCCCGCTCATCAGATGCGAATGTGTGTGTATTTGAGCCTTCAAGTGCTGTGCAGGCTTCTGTCTGCCTTTGACCTCCACTTGTTCTGCTGTGGTTCACTTAACTCTTACTGGACATGCCCCCCCCCCCCCCCCCCCTCTCTATGCCTCTCTATATTTGTCTTTTCGTCCTCTCTCTGCGACCCCGTATCCCTGCCTTTTCTCTTTTCCCTCACATGAAGTTTCCTTTACTGTGGCCTCTTGTGTTCTGTCACCTCCCCTCCATACCTCTCTCCCCCTGACAGTGGACCCGGGTATGTTCGGGGTCAGGTCAGGGTCACCCACCCCGTCCAAGTCCAAGATAGGCCACACTTTACATCTGAGCTGCAGGAAAAGACCAACATCACTGCTGCATGACTGACTTTTTGTCTCATTCTTTTAATCTGAGCTAGTTGGGCAAATGCAGTTCTCTGTTTTTATGTCCAAGTAAAAGCACAATATATCAAAGCACTAGTTATGTTGAGTTTTTCAGATTGATCTGGTTACTTTTAAGACATTTAGGAGCCAGTTTATTTCCTTCAACCTTCCTGGTCTTTTCCATCTGGGCAGATGAGGGGAAATTTGTATTTCATTTTCTGTGACGATAAAACTATGTGAAACGTAAAATGTGTCTGACAGGTGGATGGAAACGTAGCTCCTGTCTTAGTTTCACTCCGTCTCTGTTCGTCCCTGCCTCGCGTCTCCTCCTCACGCTTTGTTCTCTGTTATCCTGTCACTCTTCACACAGAACAAAACGCATGCTTGATAATACCCTCTCTCTCTCCCTCCCTCCGCACATCTCTTTGCCTTTGTTCTTCCATTTCAGTCTCCAGTGTTACTTTATTTCAGGTTTCTCTGGCTGAGAGCCACATTGTTTCACACAGGGCAGAGGGGCTTTCATAATCTTTGCTCATCTCAGGGTGATTGGCGTGCTCTTTGATCCCCACTGTTATGACCTTGATGTGATTAGTGCCGACGTTCTAGTACGCATTTGTCATGCGGCGACCATCGTGTCTGCAACACCGGGGACCGGTGTTCTTCACTGTCATTTCTCACCTTCACAGATGATTCTTACTTTTGTTTTGTGCAGCCTCGTGCTCCGGAGGATTATTTGACACGTTTTAATGCCTAAGTAACCTTGAAAAGACCAACCTTTTTCTGAGGTCTAACTTGGAAGTCTTGGAGCCAAAGTTTTTGTTACTTTTTGCATCAGGTGCTAGTCATAAAATGTGCATTTTTCTTTAAAACTTCAAAAGTATGTCAGCTGTAGGAATCTGTAACTAAACCTTTACCAAACTATGGTTCTGGGTCTTGAAAAGGTTTGTAAGCCCATGCTTCAGGAGGCCCTGCAGGCTGCACCGAGGTCCACAGGTTGTTATGGCTCGTCAGTAGACAGCAGTCCAGCTTAGTGCATACCTCCAGTATCAGGGTCAAATGCAGGTTTGGAAAAACCTCTTTGCTCGGTTTGAAATGAATCGTTGGATTAACATGGGCCCGGGGTTCAGACGGTTAGAGTGCAGCCATTTTGGACCTTGTCTGGGAGTGTTTGGAGAAAGGTGATCCTGGGTTACAAGAGCCACGGCACCAGGTTGGAGGAGTGACAACTTAAGAATGAACTGCCAGTGTTATCACACTTACACCTGGTCTTTTCCCTCCCTGGCAGTATAATTGGTCAAAAACATGCCTGGGAACACAATTTAGGGCAACGGAGGAAAGTGTCCCAAATTCCAACCGCAATTCTTGACGCTCTTCCCAGGAGCCGGCATCTGGTGACCGACGGTAAACACTCTACTAAACATTCCTAGATGGACTTTAATCGGCCGCTTGCCATCTTGAGGGAGTGAGACATCCCGGTGGACCGAAACCAGTCGGAAAGAATCTGTCTGCAGATGGCAACAAAATGAAAAAAGCTCTCCCAGAAACGTCTCCTGACAGGTATTCCCATAAAGGGGGACAGGTCCAAGAAAGCTTCATTCATAAAGTAGTAGCATTTTCACAAGTCGGCCTCTTGCTTATCCTTAACTTCAATACTGTTGACAATTGTAATGCGTCGGTATATCCGAATAGAACTGCTGATTAACAAACCTTAGTTCCTATTTAATTGTTGCTTAGAAGAGAAGGAAATCAGACCTTAACAATATACAGAACGTAACAGTGGGTATTCTTGGCCTTGCTTCAACCAGAACGTTTGTGGGTTAAACAACATGGTCAGGAGTTAGGGGGCTGCGTTCCCACTGGTGCCACCCATGCAGCTCTCTTTGTAGAAAAGGACTTGGATAGCATTACATGGTTAAACTTGGACCTGAAGCAGAAATACCCTCAAACTTCATTTAATGTGATTTATTAGGCGTGCCATTTTTTTTCTCTGATCATGCTTTCTTCAGGGAGTTGTCAAACATTCGTGACCACAGGCCACTGTAGGTAATTTATGGGAGTCTCTGACCAGACTTTTCTTTCCAGTGTGGTCTCATCTGTACGGATTAAGCATGAAATTGGACAGTACAGTGGTACAACTACAGTTGAACTCAAAGTCATTGTATTAGTCCAACCACATCTACTGGGACAAATTAGGGAAACCCGTACATTGGCAAAGTGATTCATATTTTTACATCCAATGTCAACTTAGAAATTCTGGCTTTCTGAAATATCTGTGCTTAGCAACAAAACAGTACAGTTAAGATGAAGGAACGATTGTGGTAATGATATAAACTACTGTCAAGGTAAGGCAAGGGACCAGGCAACTGAAACACAGGTCTGGTCCGTCTAATCTCCATTTGTGTTCTGCTGCAAGCATCGACCATAATTTGCATGCAAGCTTTCAATCGAGGAACTGACCGCTCTCTATGTGTCCATGAATGGGTTACCAGTATCTACCACCAGCACACCAAGGCAGCAGGTTGTAGTGCCAAAGGAAAAATAAAGAAATAAAAGAAACCATGTAGCTCATTTGTTAATAAAAACACTGTAAAGCAGAGCCCCATGGGGCAGAAAGCTATTTTTTTAAATCATGTTAGCACTTAGCATGAAGCTAACACAATGCTTTAAGTGATATCTGTGCATCTCCATCTATTCTTTTTTTTCCCACTGCTTATTTCCCCCCTGAATGCAGCGTTCTCAGCAGGAACACATGTCAGACCCTTGGGCTGGTCTCTGTCCACACAAGTTACTCTGCCTGCTGCTATTGGACAACGAGACCCTGAAGGCACACACAGCCCCTCTCAGTTCCCCTTCATTCTCTACATCATTCTCCCTTTAAGACCCCTTCCCCTCACTCCCACCCCTTGTCCTTCAGTCCTCACCTATGTCCCTCCTCTATCTTCTAATTTATGATCTCATCCCAAGTCAACACACACATTCAGGTGTGTGAAAGACTCTTTGTTCACAGTCTATGAAGCCATTGTCCTCCATTGAACAAACTCAGTTCTCCCTCTCTCTCTTTCCCCCTCTCTCAGCTTCGTCTTCAATCGGTTTTCCAATCTCAGAGCCTCTCAGAGGAAGGGAGAACTGCGACTCACCTCTCACAAATCTCCACAAATCTTCCGCTCATATTACCAGCAGATGGTTTGGCTCTCATTCCGTCCGACTTCTTCCCGTCCCCGCACTCCGGGAATCTTCACGCTCGCAGCTCAGGAGGAAATCCTGCCTTGACTTTAGTCTCGCATTATAGGAGTTCACTCATCAATTACTCAGTTGTAAATATAATCGGCACTGAACTATGGCAGACAGGGACGCTATTAATCACTGGGGCTTTGGAACGGGAGGCCTGCGCTTCTGTTTTTCCTCGCATAATTGCCGCCTTTTTGGGGATTGGAGGCAAGGTCAATTTGCAGTATCGCTAAACACATGTATTAGAGGAATGAAGCATAGCATTACAGGGCAGGTGCTACTGTCACGATGACACTTTTATTTGGGCTCAAGTGAAAAACAACGTAAATCGATGGCATATTTTACGAGTTGTTTGTTTTTCGTCTTTTGACAGTGACTCACCGGGGTTTTTGGCCACTGCCTCAGGGTGTGTGGTATGCATCCACCACCACCGCCGCCGCTGCTGTGGTTCATGTTGTACGTTTTTGGAAGGAGTCTGTGCGGTCAGGCTGGGGAAGGACCAACATGCCACCACTGCTGATTTTGATCAGCCTCCTGTTGCTGCTGTGCTCAGGCTGTTTGTACTGATGAGATAACACATGAGCCGGGCCGCAAACACCGCCAACCTCCCCCTCCCCGTCCAGCTGAGGTTCGTGATCTCTGATCTTCGTCGGAATGAACGGAGTGAAACGTGATTAGCTTTGTTCCATCCAGAGCTTGTTTGCTTCCCATCGAAATCCAATCAGTCCTCCCTTTTAGCAGCATTTATCAGCATTCACTGCCTGCAACCTTCAGTTTGTTAATTGGATTGGAGGCAGGACTAAAAGAGAGAGATGCACGGGGGAAACACAGAACAAAAAGCAAAGATAGGTAGGAAATTAAATTGGAGATTCAAGTTTATTATCTTCAGTGGGACGGGATGAGCCCTGAATTGTAAGCTATTGCAGTGAAGTGTGTCAGAATGAAGTCACTTCAATAACTATTTACACACCGTCACACATCAGATTTTCCTCCCGTCTCGCCACATGCATGTCACCCAGCGAGCGGTGCGGGCCCTAATGCTGTCGACCCGTCAGGGACCTCTGGAGAATGAAGGATTAATCTCCTCACCCGGACTTGTCACCGATATTGGAAATGTAAGCCGGGAGAAATACAAGATCTGATTTAGATTTAGAGTAGGTTGTTATAGCATAATCCAGATGATCCTGGATTGAGCCTGTTGCGCAAATGAGCAAGGTGAAGTGCAATTTCCGACCCGGCTTTAGGTGTGATGAGCAGGCTGATATAGTGGATATGATATCATTGAAAATAAGATGCTCCAATGTTTGCTTAAATCCATTTGGCAAGTCCCTCCATGTTTTTTTTCCATTTTGCATGCAGGGCACAAGGGCTCGCTGAATGATGTTCTAGAAGCTTACTGACACTTTATGTTGGTTTGTTCCTTTAATTTGTCATGTATACCACCATCAGGAAAAATAATATTAACTAATATATATATATATAAAATATTGTATCTCGATCTTGCAAATCAAGACAAGTGTAGCAGTAGCTCTTCATTATTATCCTTCATGGGTGAGGCATTTTGTTATTTCTCAAAGGTGCTAAATTAAAAAATCTGAGTGTATCTATTGACTCCACTCGGCTCTCAACATGGTGATGGCTGAGCCGGCGGCTAACGGTGATAACCGTGTTTATCTAAAGGTGAACTGGTCGGGTGGCTTCTACACTTCCACGACGATCTATAACCACCAAGAGCAGCGGCTGTGAGCTAGCCAGTGGGGCTCGCTAACATGCACTATAAACACAGAGAAACCTTTATTACAACACACACAGAAGGGAAGGTGACTTAATTCTCTGCGAGACATTACTCCACCATATCTTTACATAGACAACAGTTTTTCTCTGCGATATTACTGCTCTGAATATTGTACAGATAACCTTTTAAATACATACAAATCCTGTTAACTAGTCAAATGAAAAAGCAACATTTGATTTTTCAAATTCAATGTAATTTAATCCTAAAACGCACATCGTCCAGCAGCCAAAATGCAATTGTACCAAGACTGAACAAATACTACAAAGATTCCCTAACTTATGACAAATGACTTACGGTAGCTTGAGGATGTTGCTCCGTTGGGATTAAACCCGTACAGGATCACTTCAATAATTCAGGTTACACTGAGGAGAAGGGGAGCTTATCTCCAGCACCACACCGCCAGCCTGACCTCAAACGTCATGTAACCACCAGAGGGGGGTGTGGAGAGGGGCGGTGGTCAGTCTGGGTGGGAGACGGGTCCCACTGAGTGGATATCAAAGGGATTAGTGTTGTTTGACAGACGCCGTGTTAACCTTCATGCTCTCAGCTATTAGCAGCAACAGCGTGGAGCTCCACTTTCTTTTGTGTCTGTTGGGTGGGTTTTCAAATGGCCAGCGTGAAGTATGATAGTGTCGTGTAGAGCGTTTATTTTCCGTGTTCTCTTTCATGCTGGCTTGACAAAATCCGTCATCTGAATCATTCCCAAAATTGAATGAAAGTCTTTGATATATATTTATATATATATATATGAAAAATATGGGTCAAGCTCTAAACTAGTTGCAGACCCCTTTCATTTGGGCACACGTGACAAAAGTCCCAGCTGCATTTTCTGGACGGTAAATATTCTATTAGGTCAGAAGAGCTGAAGTTGAGATCATTCCTTGGTTTATGTTTAGTGTCGAGCGGTTGATGAAAGGCTTATGCGCACATTGATTTATGAACGTTATTAGGAGGGTCATTGCATTATTAATCGGCCTTAAATGCTAAGCAGTGTTTGTGTTCTCATTTTTCTTTTAAACATTGACAGAGCTGAAATCAGAGGCAAATGTTATGCGACTGGATTACAAACTTCAAAACAAAAGGGCGGAAGATATTACTCATCCACTGTTTTAACTACTTATTCATATCAGTTGTTAATTCAGTATTTGAGCACACTGCTAGACAGAGTTAGAAAATAATGATATGTACAATATAGAATGACCCCTTAGTGCCTTTCAGCTTTTTAGATGCAACACGCATGAAGCTTCTGATAGCTGGACAGGGACCAACGCAATGATTCAGAAAGTAATGGTAATCCATAGACGAATCCATTCGTCTATCAAAAGAAAATTAATCTGCAACTATTTTGATAATGGTTTCAGTAATGCTAAATTCTTAGGATTTGCTTACTTTCTTTTTTCTCAATCATCTTGACTTTAATGAAATTGTGATGGGCTTTTTTCCCCTCTCTAATTTATTACATTTGTATTGATAATCAATGATTGAAAGTGTTTCAGGGAAAGCACGGGATCTATTTTTTCATGCTGCTGCAGCGAGAGTTGATTCAGAGCTTCAAAAGTTTGCTGCTGGCCATGATTAACAAAGAGCGGCCAGTGCAGTGTGTAGGTCAGATCGTGTGTGTGTGTGAGAAAGAAAAAGACATGGACAGGGTGACACATTTGTATTTACCTGTCTTTGTTTTCATATTGTCTGTACACATATATGGTCTGTGTTTATCATCTGCCTGTCTGCGTACAGACAATGTCAGACTCTTGTTTATTTAGTAGATCTGTGTGCACACGTCTCTGTGTGTTTGCCGATGTCTATGCAGCCCCTAAACCAATACACTGCTGCTCTGATTTGTTTTTTGAGACACCGGGCGAGAGCCAGTTGCCCTGTAAGTGATGATGATGTTCAGAGGATCTCCTCCCCACTTTGCATGTGCCAACACGCACACACACACATGCATTCCTGATCAACCGTTTCTCCAGCAGACAGGCCATGGGATTATATAATAATCACCGCAAAAACTGTTTTCAAGAATAGCCATAATCATGCAGTCGCACACTGAAGCGAGGTGCCAATGCTCTGAAATCACTGTTAGCTTCATCAGACAGCCTGTTCAGACAGCGCTCGTCTTCTCCTCCATCTCCCTGATTCCCTCCCTAATCTGCCAGTCTTCTGCCTGAGATCAGGAGCAAATGGAAAAACGCCCTCCTCCTGTGGCGGCCGGAGCGGTGCCACTGCCTAATGGCGACCGTGGGCGTCTAAGTGTAGCCAGGCCAACCACAGAGTTTGCGAGAACACACTTCCAAGTGCCCCCTCTTGCAGCGGAAGCCGTCAAAGCAACCCGTCTCCCAGCATGCATCTGTCCCTGCAACTGTCGTCTCCTTCGCATGGCGGGGGACGTGCTGACAGCTATAATTGGACGAGAGTGGGATTCTAGATGTACACGTGCGCTGTGGTTTGAACTTCACAAGCAAGAACCAAGGCACAGTGAACTGTGACAGCAAGCACATAGATCTCTGATGCATTCAACCAAACTGACTTATAAGGTTCGACCACGTGATTGGGACCCCGTCATGTTGTTCTCCTGCAAACACACAAGTACGTCAATGATGTCAATACCTGATGAAGTTATGTAGTATGTGATCAAACACATCCAGCAGACAGAGAGAAATGACTACTGATTTGAAGTCATATTTCTGCCCACCTATTTAGCTCATGTTTGATCTATAAATGATCATCATGCTGTATTGAAGAAGATTTGAAACTACAGATTGAGACATAAACTCATGTTTACAATGTTTACTGAGGGAATACATCAAGAGAGAAGTAGAGTCATTTTGTCATAGACTTCTATAGACTTCTATACAATCTGAATTTTTTTTGGCAACCAGAGGAGTCGCCTCCTGGTGGTCATGAGAGAGAATGCAGGTTTAAGGATCAGAATCAGAATCAGAATCAGAACCATTTATTGCCATGTATGCTTACACATACAAGGAATTTGTCCTGGCGGGAAGGTGCATACATTTAACATTTAACAATACACATTTAACAGTTAACGCAGTGCAATAAATGAGGATGAATGGATGAATGAATATCTACATTGAGACAGCAGCATAACAAAATACCAAAAATAAGATAAAGTGCATGGAATGTGCATGAGTGTAAGTGTTGTGTGAAAGTGGCAAGTGCAATGCCCAGGTGTCAAGTGTATTCAAATCAAGTATAAGTATAAGGCTATGTGCAGGGGAGTGTCCGGTGGGAATTGTCTGGGGGGATCTTACGCATTGGCTTCACTTTTCAGAAACGAAGGTTGCCACCTGGTCACTATGAGCAGCACCTCTCAGATTTCATGCATCATCCTTTTCCCATTGTTGACATCACATTATTGATTAGAGCACCATTTTTCAAATGGGTAGCTAGACAACATCATATTACTTACTTTAGCCTTTCATGGTGGTTTAATGTTGCAGTGAAAATTAGGGATTTTTCACAATTTCACTCTATTTTCAGGGGATATAAATTAATTTGGAAGAGATTCCACTGAGAGGTTAGTTTCGCTTGAACACATGTATTTGATTTGGAGGAGGAGAAAAAAGAAGTGACATTCGAGTGAAAGAATATGGCTCGTTCTTTCGTCACTAATTCCCCCGGCCCACTCTCTTAATAGCCTCTTAAACAGCTTTAGTTTTTCTAATTGCCACGTCGGGCTTTGCTGCCAAATAGGGCTTTGGTTCCGCAGTAGATTGAATGATGAGATGGAGCCGGCTCCTTCAGCTTGTTAGTACATATACACTATTTAACATAATCGCTCAGAGGCATTGTTGTTACATAACTGTGGTTCCCTGAGAGGACTGCCGGTAGACAGGCGGTGACGCACCGTTTAAAAAAATAGGGCAGTCGCACAGTTTTGCTCAAAAGCAAAGCGTTTGAACATAATTCCCACTTATGTAAAAAAAAAAATATATATATATATAATAAAAGTCTTCCCAGCTCTGTCATTTAGTGCCCAAGGAAATCATGAAAATGCTTTGTTCTCGAAAACAAAAAATAACTTCTCTTGGTTGATTTCTCAGAAGACAATTCCTGTTCCTCCAGTCAGCCTTTCCCCCCTGCTGGTGCCCAACCAGCCCCAACAGGGTTTTGTGGACCTTTTCACAAAACCTTCATTAAGACCAAAGCCAGTCGCACCTACAGCACAGCCGGAGGACGAGCAAGTAAAGAAATACTCGGATAACAACCGGAGAGCCTCTCCTCTCTGAAGCACCGAGGAAGCCAGAGGGAAGCAGGCCGGTGTGGATTGTTCGTCATCGGGCCCAAAAGACAACTGTAAGCGTTCAGGCTCCCAGATGGCTTTTTACATCTCTCTTTGCGTCTCCCTGAGGTAGTGCTCGGGTGTGTGGGTCAAGTGTTTTTTGTGAGAAAGAGTGTGTGGTTTTTTGGCAAAAAAATACAAGAAAGCCCAAGCGGCCCATTTCCCTCAGAAGAAGGCACCTCAGGGTCGCCGTTCCTCTCTCCCTCTCCTCCAATCCTCCAAGTTTACATCGTCATGAAAGCAACGCGCAACTGTTGAAGCTGAAACATGTTGGCGGCATGGCAGCTGAGTGAGTGATGCAAGCAGTAAATACACAGAGGATTTCATCTCGACAAGAAGCAGAATGACTAAAGATCCAGTCGTCACACTACGGGGGGGAATTAAACATTCACTGTGCCCCTCAGTAATTTAACTCATCGCTCCAGACGACATTTTAACTGTCAGGAAATTACAGGATACGGTCTGTAATAGACGTGGACGTTCCACAGGACGAAAGCTCCCCACAGTGTGTGAGGGAGAGAGGAAGGGAGACACTTGAGGAAAGATATTTCACTCAAAACTCCTTCTTATGACTCATTCTAACACACAGACGTGACATGCACATCTTTAGATTCACTGTGACTGTGACCTGAGGATATCATTGTCAATAATGAAATGCAGAGAAATCCACCGTGAAATCATGGGAACACAATTACAATAGAACTTGCCAGGAAATTAAAGTTTTTTTAAGCATAAAACTAATCCAGTGGTAGTTGTCTGAACATTGCTAACAGGAACTACAAATTTTATAATCGCAATATTGACCCAAACAAACATGGATACCAGTACGTTACATGTCGCTGACATTACAATAGCCCATTCGGTGAGCTTTACGGTGCTTGGTTCCTGAATTGCAGTGATTCAGATAGATTTCGTGCTACAGAGTGTCCATGTGATGCCCACAAACAGTGCAGCATCGATGACGCGCCTCTTTCTCCTTCCTGCTGCGCAGCCCAACAAGAGCAATCGTCTCGGTCCTCTGCAGGTCTGGACTGGAGCTCCTGACTTATGGAGCTTGTTTACTGGAGTTGTTAAGCTACACAGAGGGCTTTACGGAGGAGGCTTTAAGATGTATTTGATGTTGGTTTGTGAATAACGTTCAGTGCTTCCTAGAACATATCGTTGGTAGCACAGCGGCCCATACAAGGAAAGACCACTCCCCGGCACTACTCGTGAAACATAACGCAGTCATAAGTCAAGAACTCTCTTCCATGCCCCAGAGACGCTCTCTTCTACATCAGTGGGAGATTAACTTTCATTCAAACAAATTGATCTGTGGCTGTCAGCTAATCCATACACAGGTCTCAGAGGGTATCGTACGGATAGATCAGTGATTACTCCTGGCTTAAGCTCAGTGATACAGCAGCAGCTTCTTCGTCCACTAATACCATGACACAATCACATCACATTTTGGGACATGAGCGTGTGCTCTTATAAGCCGCCCTCTTTTTGTGGACAGAATCATCACGTGACCCCTATGGAAGGATTATTTGACATCGCTGTGATTTGACAAGCTAGTTGGGTGTGTGTGTGTGTGGGGGGGAAATAAATACTCAGTGTCGCTTGTCAATGTTGGTGCCTGACCCTTAGGACCAAGACCTACTCTTCACTGTTATCAACTGAGCTTTATCAAATGTGTATCAATACGTGACTGAAATGAATACATTCATGACTGTCAATACAGCATTTGCTATATTAAGAGTTATACAAAAAAACATCTCAGAAGCCATCATTGGGAATCGTTTGGAAAAGGGCAGGCACAATTTAAAAAAAAAAAGGAGCTGCCATTATGGTTTTCAACGAACGGTCTCCTCTTTATGTCATCCTGCACACATAAGCCACGCCCAGCGCTTCCAGCAGGTCCTCACAGGATGCCGATTGGTCCGGACACTCGTACGTGACCTAAGGCAAGACTTGAATAGGTTTGTAATTACACTTCAGACAACACATACGCCCCGTTATTCCCTAACCCGGCTCCTTTTACTACCACGGTCTTCTTCACGTAATGGTTTTGTCTTCCTTGCATAGCACAGAGCACATTACAGTATTAAATTTGTTCATTGGGAACTTGAGTGTTATCATGTGTTTCTGTGAGGAGAAATAGCAGAAGGAGAAGGAACTCTTGACTATCCTCTGCCGTTTCCCCACAGCCCTGGCAAGTTACAAAGTCTGCTCAAGGAGAATAACTTAGCATATAGCCTGCAGAATCCTAACTCGCTGTTAGTGACACCATACAACAGACACAGCTCAGCCGTGTGCAGCATTAGCATGCCGTTCTGGGAGGGACAACAGACTCTGGTATCCCACTTTAAGCAGGGATGAGGGATGGAGAGCTGCTCCCACTCTGGGATAGGATTTGCGGCAGCGGGCCTGTTGTTCCCCTAATGCGGCATGAGGATGGAGGCGGCCGGGATTCAGCTCCGCCTGCTGCTCTACCCAAACCAGAAACCTTTGACGCCAGGCCCTGTCTCAAGAAGAGGAGCTGTTTGGGTGGTGGTAGCTTTTCACAGCGAGGCCGCGCGCTTCTTTCCTCTGCCAAAACACGATTGTTCGGCAAATGACTAAGGCCTAACTTTTCTACGACGCAGCTAATTTCTTGGCCGCACATAATTGCTCGAACTTAATTGTTATGGCATGTACTAATGTGTTTTCTACACTAGTTATTCTCAACAAAACGGTTTGGTCACAGATTAGTTCCAACTGTTTGTAATTCCCATGAAGCCCAATTAGGCATCCTTTTATATGTTTTCTTTAAGAAAAAAACATTTCATGCTGCTGTAACTGTGAGAGAAGCCTTAATACCAGTGAGGATGTTGTCTCCAGTGATTATTGGTGTGGGCGTGCTGCTTCATACTGCCTACCTGTCCGATGCCATCATACCCAGAATGTCATATTTTGAAAGACATTTATTACATTTCAGTCTTTTTAATTAAGAATTAGGATTCCACTTGAGGTGGATCCAGAGATGTGCATTGTTTTAGGGTAATGGCTAGAAAGGATCTGTCGAGTGTAAATATGCCGTCACTTTCTGGTTGTGATCGGAGCCACAACAACACGAAAAGCATCAGCTATTCCCTTAGCTGGCCTGAGACGATTGTTTCTGTAGTATGTTGATTTTTCACTTATTTTTAACTGATTATGATCTAAGTGTTATACTTGTACCCCTATATGACCTACATAGGTAAAAGAGACCATAGGAAAAGAGACTTGCTATCTTTATATAGTTATCAGCTTGTTGTCCGTGCCACAGGGTCTGATTCCAGTGAAATGAGATGAAATCATGACGGTTCAACTCGTACTCCTTCAGCTCAAACTCTACTGGGACTTACAGCAGTGAATAGCCCACCCAGACAGACCCAGATCTGGCCTTCCTGCAGTCGGAGCTCTGGCAGGAGGGGGAGTCCTCCACGCCCGGCAGCAGTGGGTGCTGCTCTGGCCAGGGCCAGAGCTTCATATTGCTGCTCCATCAGTCTCCACTGAATATAAGTCATATAGGATAATATAACCGTGAACTTTATACTTTATACTTAATAACTCAATAACAATAATATAACTGTTATCTATTTAAATGCATTCAAAAACACAGAAATGCAAATTCTAGCGTAGAGATACAGGATTACACGACGACTGCAAGGCTCCCCGTTGAATGTAAACACATGAACACAAACTCTCGTGGAAACATACAAACTTTCACGAGAGTTTTACACTCAACGGATCCTTTGTAACATACAAGCATAAGCATGTTTTAGAGCTCGCTTGGGGATCAAACCTCCGGCCTTCAGGTTAAGAGCAGTCCCTCTCACCACAAGCAGTAAACTAAATTCAACTAACATGTGCTAAAACATTTGTACTATTCCCACACTAACTTCTGTGCTCAAGTGTCCTCGGCGAAGACACTAAATGCAAACCACCGCTACGGCTGGCTGTCCTTTGACCTCCCATTATAAATAATAAAAGAAAAGCAATGAAGCTGCTTTTTAGACAAGGTGGAAGGAAGACCCAGTGTGAGAGAACGACTGCTGACAGGGAAAAAGGACGTTTCCTGTGGACGTCTTCATCGGGACGTGATGGTTGGCGCTCGCCTGTTTGCCGAGACGAGACCTTTTAATGCCAATCCAATCAGCAGCCCTAAACTACAGTGTTGAGCTGGTGGCTTCAGCCCACAGCTGGGAAGCTTCCGCACCAGTTTCGCTGCGATGCCCACATTCTGAGTTTGACCTCAGCGCTGCACTCGGCGTCTAAAATGTGATTCTATCGTGTTGCAAAACAACACATGCTTGACTTGGTTCCCACATTTGGGCCGCTCTCAGTAACTTAAGGGCTGTGGTTTTCATGTAAGTTGTTCGTTCTTGTCAAGTCCGTGACCTGATGACACCAATCTGAAACAGACTGGGATCGCCAACTCTTGCCGTGTTCTCAGTGATTTGACCCTAATTGCTTTGGTCTCTAAAGAGCCAAACTTTCTAATCCAATTATTTCTCTTCCTATCTGACATAACTATTGCTTCAGTTTTATCATGGCATGTCTTTTGTAATAGCACTGATCCCTCTTCCAGTTTGGGTTGCATCAGTTCTCATGCTTCCCATTCTTGCGCTTGGCCAACGCACATCTCCAAGAGAATACCTTCATGTGCTGTCGTTCTTTGGACTCGCTCATCCCGCGATATCTCTTGGACACGTTGAAGCTTTCAAATGCCAAGACTTTAGTCTAGTTTGTGTGTTTGCCACCTTAGCAGAAGTGCAGATACGGCAGATATAATGATGGTGTCCAGTTTCCTCAGAATTCTGGGACCTGCACTCTCCCACAGATCAGCCCCGTCAAAAGTTGTCCTCTTGTTGCCTCGATTCACCCTCGACTTTCCATCCGAGCGTTTTTCTGTACAGCCAGCAGATTTTGTTTACCCAGATTATTATTATAATTTTTTTTCTTCTTGTTTAATATCCCAGCACTGAGTGCGGTCTTTTTATGGTTCTTGTAAAAGAACGGAGTTTGCTTTGAGGCCCCTGGTGCTCCCTCACCAAAGCCACAGCAGATGTCCTGCTTTTGTTCTTCATTACCGATTGGCAGCTGCCTGGAGTAGCATGGACGTTTCAGAGACACAATGCGTGAGTAAAAGCTCACCCTACTAATTAAGTGTACGCTGAGGATTCTGTCCCTCGTGTCATCAGAGGGAAGCAGGAAAAATGATGTTTGGAATAAAAATTATATATTTCTGCTTTTCTGGTGTTATCAACAGTTAAAAAACCCCAACCCTTTGCTCCAGGAGCAATTTCTCAAAATTACATACACACACACACACACACACACACACACACACACACACACACACACACACACACACACACACACACACACACATACACACACGTACCAAAGAGTCTCATCCAAAACAAAATGCATGCACTGAAACACTCTCGTTACTGAAATTCCTGCTGTGTGTGGAGCTCAGTCTGAGGATTTTGGGTTCTTGTTTGTCCCACAAACTCACCAGAGCCACTTAAAAAGTAATTCGCTGCCGCGGACGTCTGCTTTACCTCGAAGGAAAACAGCAAAACACAAAAGAAAGTCAACAGAGGACCACACAGGCTTGTGCATGAGGCTATATTGGTGTCTGTTTGTGTCTGTGCCATGGGGAAACCATTATGGCTGCCCGTATGAGACCTGTGGGCCTTTGTGGTATGATGTCTAAGAAGAGGGGGGCCCATGTGATCAAATATTACTGCTAAAGCCTTCAGGATGGTGAGGACGTAGAGGTCAAGAATCTTGGGACAGATTTGCACACCTAACTTTGAACTTCAGACTTTGTGTTAATAGTAAGACTGACAAAGGGCCTTTTAGAGGAAGATGGTTCTGTTTTCCAGCCTCTTTCCCCAAACAAATCATCTTTCACCCATCACTTATTGGTGGATTTTGTTTTCAACATTGGCTTCTTGACCTTTTGGTGATGTGGTGGTTTGTGTTGTGTTGTCTTTTTTGTTCTTTTGCTGGCTTCTTGCAATGTACCAACTATTATTACGGCCTGAGGCTCGAGACTGCATATTTTCTCTTCATCTAATAAACAAACTAAAAAATAAACCTCATTCAATTTTTTTTCTCACCCACAACACACAACGGAAAGAGGCCCGGGGTCATGTGCTTTCAATGAATAACATCTGGTGGTTTGCGGGTGACAAGAGTTGTATTCATGTGTGAATAAACAGGGCATTGCTGAAAAGAGCAGGCACGTCAACTTAAAAATGCCGTGCCCCTTTTCACAACAGCTTCTGGAACAATCGAGCGGATGGAGAGACTGAACAATAATTGAATTGTCGTGCTGCCCGATGATTAAATAGGTTGTAACACACGGTTTGAGGATAGCATGTCTAATCCCTGTGCTGTATGGAAGATAAAAAATAACAAAAACAAGGATCAGCTATTCCCTTAGCTGGTGTGAGATGATTGTTTCTGTTGTACGTTGCTTTTTCACTTATTTTTAACTGATTATGATCTAAGTGTTATACTTGTACCCCTATATGACCTACATAGGTAAAAGAGACCATAGGAAAAGAGACTTGCTATCTTTATATAGTTATCAGCTTGTCGTCCGTGCCACAGGGTCTGATTCCAGTGAAACGAGATGAAATCATGCCGGTTCAACTCGTACTCCTTCAGCTCAAACTCTACTGGGACAGCAGGGAAACTGGTATCAATTTAATTTGATACCAGTATTGGATTGCCTTCAGTAAGTCCGCTCCACTTAAGGTCAAAGGTCAAGGCCATCGCCAGAAGCACCCTTGATGCCAGTGGAGCACTTCCGTTGGGTAAAGGCTTGCCAACAGAATCAGAAACCTGAAACTCAATTACTTCCTTATTCCTATCACATTTCAGTCACACAGGGAGCAGTTTCATGTTTGTTGCCATAGTCAGATAAAAGCTTAAATTTAGCAATGCATTTTTTTTTTCTTCCCTTCATTTCTCAAGAGGCCCGACCTGTTTGACGAGATGTCTCCTTCACAATCGGGGTGCTAGAAAGACATGCGGCGCGAGTCCAAGTTGGCAATGAAACAATGCAGCAGTGTTGTTCACCTTCTGTTTTGACACAACCTCTCTTTCTGTTGCCACTCAGCGACTTGCCTACAGCTCCAACTGTCAGTCGCTACTCACACACCTACTTCCTGTGTGTGTGTTTCTGACAACTCAAGTACAAAACGCACAGTGTCAGTCATTCCGGAGGCCCACTTGTAGGGCCTGTCGTCCTCTGATGCACCTCGTGACCTCCTCCCTCGCCTCCTCTTCCCTGCCGTGTCATAAACCAGACATCTGCTTGCCAAAAATGCCAGGCTGCATTTCTACCCTGTAATGCCCACTTATTATCTTTTTTTTTAAACACACACATATTAAAGAGCTTGTGTTTACTAGAGATTTTATTTTTGGAAGAAACCTCCCGGCCTTATTCGAGGGAAAAGCGAGGGATAAATTATTCAGGCAGCGTGGGGAGTTGTTACCCAAAATCTATTCTGGGGCCGCGTTGTGCTCAGCAACCACTTAAGGAGATGAAAGAAATCCTGCGTTTTTTTCTTTATTTTTTTGGTGTGTAACTTCTGTGTATTTAGAGAATGTTGACCAAGTACGCATAAATCAGGCAATGCACTGTTCAGTTTTACAGCTACAATGTTTGACTGGCAACCTGCTGGCAACAAGCCTGTATGTCTAACCTTCAGGTTTGCACTACACCCAATGAACAAAGGCTTAACCGAATTTGATTTCCAGGTGTATTGATATTTTGAGGTTGCATCATGAGTGGGCACCTTAAAGTCCATCTCTTTTTCCCCTTCTTTCTCACCCCTCTTCTCTCTTTCTACAAAAGACACAAGGAGGATTTACTGTTGGATCAAGTTGGGAAATCATCTGACCTGTCAGACTGTAACCCCCGTGTTTTTCTACAAATGCTATATTTTCTGTCTGTGACATTCTCAACCGAAGTCCTCAGTTCTTCTTCCCCCTTTGATTGACACAATCCCACAAGTGATGAGAAACCGCTGATTCAAACTAGTTTTCACTGGGGGGGGTCTCAAAGCACAGCAGTGCTGCTTCTGACCGAGCCAGGAGCTGTGGGCTACACCATTGAAGAGAGGATGTGAAAGGGGGGTCCTTTCCCTCCTATTTAAAAAAAAAAACATTTCTGCTTTTGCTTGTGTGTCAATTAATGCCAGAGATAAAACTCATCTAATCCCCCTCTGTTTCCTTCCCGTCATGAGCGTTTTGCTCAGTAATTGTTTACATCTGTCTCATTCCAAAAAAGCTGTTTCTGGGGGGAAAAAAGCCCTCCAAAAACGTCTAAAGTCCCCACTGGCCCCCGGATCCGCTGGCAGAGGATAAGAGAGGCCGTCCAAAACTACAGCCAAGCTGCACTGCACTGCAGCAACACCAGTCCTCTCCCTCCAACTGAATTTGTCCAATCAAGGTCACCATGTCTTTTTTAAACTGCCTCTGCTTCACCGTCTCAATACTCATGTGCAGTGTAACAGTGGCCGGTCCTGACCCTGCCATATGTCATCCTCCAGATAGAGCCAATTGGGCTGCCTTCCTTCCACCGCTGCTCTGTAAGACAAGGGTTGTTTATCGCTCCGTTTTGCAGTCATAATTATACAGTAGGCGTGTCTGTTGAAACATGTGGAAGTCGCGTTTTACTTCAGGTGACATGGGTGATTTATTGCCCATTAAACAAGCTGGGAAAAGAGAGCGAGCAGGGTGCTGTTTACACTCGCAATGCAAACCATCGTACACAGGTGATGAATGTCTCTCTGGGAACACAGACGGACACAAGATTAGACTCAGCTGCAGTGAGAAACAGCTCAAACAACATGTAAGCATTTATGTTTGTTTCTGTGGAGTCTAAATTTAGTCTGTTGAGTTTGCAGTCATAATGTCATGGAATCATCTAAATTACAGGCGTGCATCATACCGACATGACCAGAGTAACCATACCAGACTACAGTAAGAGTGAAAACAGCCTCAATCTCCGCCAGGTGTGCCTTCACAACCACAAACTTCATTCAAACTCAAAAGCAAGCAGGCTATGTAACGTTGTACAAGCAATGGGCTTAAAGTCGTCAGATAATGCACTTCATGTAATAAAAGAAAGGTAAACCAACTAAGCTTTCTGCCCGCTTGGCAGTGGCGAGGTACAGCAGTGTGTGCCCTGGTAGTTCTGTTAGCTGTTGGTGGTTAGTCAAGCACAGTCGGAAATGATGATTAAAATGAGCTGCAGAGCAGTACCGAGAGGTACTCAGCAGTGTGTGTACTTATAGTACCGGAGGCAGTTAGCCAAACACACCATCCACAACATTACCACTGTGTCTCTGAGCAGCGGCTGGCGGTCGCCAATGCACTCAGCTGTGTTATCACTTGCGGACCCTACTGGCTGTGGGGTTGGTTAAGAGTGGTGAGTGAGGAGACAGCATGCTGTCAATGGACGAGAGGTCCTTGATCATGCAGCAATAACTGGGCATGCAAAAATACTGTGCAGTTAGCTGCAGAAATGAGCTGTGGACAGACACAGAGGTGCACTCACACACACACTCACACACACACACTCACACACACACACTCACACACTCACACACATACACACACACACTCACACACACACACACACACACACTCACACACACTCACACTCACACTCACACACTCACTCACTCACTCACTCACTCACACACACTCACACTCACACACACACTCACACTCACACACACACACACACACACACACACACACACACACACACACACACACACACACACACACACTCACACACTCACACACTCACACACACACTCACACACTCACACACTCACACACTCACTCACACACACACACACACACATTCACTCACTCACTCACAGATGCAAAAAGTTACCCAAACGACCGAACAAATAACCTGTTTGCGGATTGGAAAAAACTAAATGTTTAAGTACATCTCAAAAACATTTTTCCCAAAGATGGTTTCTGTAATTTTGTGTAAATTCTTTCTGATGAGTATGGTTTTAAGTTCTCAATTTGTAATTGTCATTTACAGCTTCTATAAGTAAAATCACGAGCAACTTTAATAGAACATCTGCGAGTTGGATCATAAATGTAGTTTAAGAGGTAATATGGTTAGTTGTGTTTTTCTAGCCAAAACTGATACCATGGTGCTAACGTAGCAGCTAGCTGGCTCTCCTGCTAACAAGCTAGCAATATCCGGGATGTTTTGGCTTCACTTTAGTGCAGCGGGAGGAAGTAGAGACGCGTCATACATCTATGCAGTCTACGAGGCAGACTAACAGCACCCTCTGGGATTTCCTGACTTTGTTCCGTCTGCTTTTTTCTCAACTCCTCAGTGTAACAGTCTGGCTGCTACGCAGTACTAATACTAATAGCAACAGTCTGCAGGGAGGAGGCATTTTTCTCCCACGGCAACTTTATACCTGTCTGAGAAGGAATAGAGCTCCCAGTCTGGATATTGTTTCGAGGTTTTCTGTCATGTGGATGTTGCAGTCAGATGTCATTTAAAATTCTACCAAAAATAATGACATTGAAGATTCCCAATTAAATTCACTTCTTTCTTGAATCAGCTAAAGGCCACATCCGTAGCAGGAATACAGTACAGCAGCAATGACGTTCCCAGGGTGGAGTTCGCAGTGTTGTCCCGCCCGCTTTGGAAAAGCCCTTCTCTGTCTAGAGAGAATTAGCTGTGATGCCTCTCTCACGCCGAGACATTTACAGCCCTCTTGATTTTCTCCCGGTCCTCCTGGAGCTGGATGAAAGCGGCCATCTCCACTGGGGCATTTTAGCACAAAGTGAGTGCTGAAATACGTGGGAGGGTTGTGGGAGCCGGGAAGGAATGTGGAGGAGTTCCAAAGCTCACCGCTCAAAACGCTCGTAACTGCTCTCTTTATCCCCACCCTCCTCCCTCCTCCCTCCTCTTCATCTGTCACTCTCACTTCCAGTTAAATTAGTTTCATTGGCCTCACATGAAAGGCTTTTGTTGCCAAAACATGAAGATAAAAGATGATTTTGTTTTTGTTTTAAACAGTCGCATGCTTGTGAGTGTGAGTATTGGTGCCTGTCCCTACCTCAGTATCCTTTACCCTTCCATCCTCCTCCTCCTCACCCCCTGCTGTGGCACAGAGTGTGGTTTACATTGATGTTTATATGTTTGGAACAAAGTTGTGGCCGTGTGTTCCCTTGTCCAGCTTTGTGGTGGCCGATGAAGTGTTTTCCCAAAAGATGAAATGCTTTCAGTCAGTTGTAGACAGAAGTCGGCAGCAAGCTGTGCTTGTTGAAGAGACCTCTTAAGATAAGTCCATTTTGATTTAAATTCTGAGTCGCAGCGACACTGCAGAGCCATTCTTCCCCGTAACTCAAGGACATCGTCGTCCTTTTCTAAATCCTGTTTTGCACCCTGATTTACTCTCTAAAATATCTCTCAAACGTGTCCTCTTAAAGGTGCAGCTGTCATAATCCAGATAAGACCAGCTCTGGGTTGATAAAACCATTAATACTGTCATCTACATGTAGGTCGCCCTTATAGCAGTGCTCCCCCTGCAATAGGCTTAAGGGGCAGGGTAAGGACTTTTGTCTGTCAACAATGGGAAGCAAAATTACATTTTGTATTTTATTTACACTTGACAATGCATGCATTTTATATATTTAAAAACGATTATCAGATCAGTAAGTATTAGGTCCTCAATAGGTGCCCTGGGTTTTGCCTGGCAGGCTACATACAGGCTTCAGCTGCAGACACTACTAAAGGCTGAAAACTCTGACACAGTCTACTGCATGTTTTTCAGGAAAAGGCATCTAATTTAATATTTATAATGATCAAAGGTTGACACAGGTTTGCTGGAATTGAACATCAGTCAAAGCTAAGTATGAAGTATGTATCAAGGGAGCTAAATGTCAATCTAAGCAGCAATGTATATGGTATTCATTCATCTTTTGTGAGACATTGTTATGTGAAGCATTATAACCGATTTCATGCAAACGTCCTATTTGCTTGTATGTAATGGATGTCGAAGAACTAGTGACTTAATCTCACGGATGTGCAACATGTGGGCTTTAGTCTCATCACTGAAACATCTTCATTCACAAACCACAACTCTTTCCTTCTCCCCCCCAAAGGAACACGCACGCCACTCGTGTCCCACTCTGCCTCCGGCGGCAACCGTGTCAAAGCCTTTGTCTGGTTTTTGCTTCATCTGAAGCTTAATTGCATCCTTCCCGCTGCGGCATTGAGATCGTTACGGCCCTTAACGCATCGAGGCGTCAGAAGCGCTGCGGATACGTCTGTGCCCTGTCCGGGTGACAGGTTTTAGCATGATTCAGTGTTCGTCAGCGGGAAAACGTCTCGGAGATTAGACGTTGTGATGTCTCCCCAGAGGCACAGGCCCGTGTTTGGAGATCTCTCTTATAAACACACGTACACACATTCATTCACCAGTCATCAGAAGTAGGCTATGCTTGTCACTACAGATCCTCTCCCACCAGTTGAGTCCCCTCCCTCTTTCACAAGACTCCTCTTTTTTGTCTCGAGACCGAAGGTGCCGACGATTGCGGCGTCTCCATGACAACACCGTGCCATATGCGACGCCACACTGAGACGTGGGATTAAGGGATGAATAAAGTCGACATTTTGGCCGACTCCTCAGCCAGGATCACACAGAGACGGACGCCTTCGTCGTATGGCCACGTCCCTCCCAGCCGGCACACCCCTCCCTCCCTCTCTCTACGCGTCGTCTGGAGGATGTCTTCCAGCAATAATACCGCCCAACCCCTTGTAAAGCCTGTGGGGGATTATCCTCTTTCTAAATGTACAACACTGACATTTGTTACCGCGTGCTGCTATTTCTGATCTGCAGGATTGTCACTTCAAAACATGACGCGGCGTCTCGTGGGATCAGAGTGTGGCTTTCATAGAAAAGGCCTAGTCATGAGGACTTGAATAAGAGCACAGTTAACTCCAAGCGATGGCTCAAACACGCAATCCATTTGTTCTTTTATTATTATTTCCAATGCTTCCCATAGAGCAACTCTTGTGTAAACCAGAGAGCTGCTTTCCTTCTCTCCTCCTGTTTCTATTCTTGGCTACAAATCCACTTATCCTGCACACGTCTCTTAGCTTTTAGTTTCTTTTAACTTGTCTTGTTCTATGTTTCCTGTTGTCTTAAGTTGTCTTGGCCAGGTCTCCCTTGAACATTTGTAATCTCAATGGGACTCTCCTGGTTAAATAAAGGTTTTAAAAAAAATGCTTGTGTAAAAACCCCGGACATCGCAAAGAACATTTTTAGCGTTATTGCGGTTACTTTGATGAAGCCACATCACTGATGAGGAAGACGAAACACCCTTCTGGTGTTAATGCTGGCACAGGAAACTTCAGGTTCTTGATACACATCTTCAGTGGCACGCCTGTGCCGGGCCTAGAGAAACGGATTGTTGTTGCACTTTTGTTGAGAGGAAGTTGAAGTGCTATTTGGAGCTTTGACCACAGAGACGTTCTGGTTCTGTTTTGAACACTGGGTACCTTAAGTTTTGTTGAAAGGGGTTTGTTAACACACCAAACATTACATGGGAATGGCATGAATTGTATTGTTAAAACTGAATTTAATATGAAACCATTTTTTCTCCTTGGTTTTTGTCTAGAAAGTGTTGTTTTTAGGTATGCAATTTTAGATATTACACATTCCAGGTAACTTTTATATAGTAACTTGACGTACCAGATAGTTTGTTACAAGCCGCCATTGGAACGATACCTGGCAGGTGATTGGCTGAACCATCTGTCGATCAAACTCTTGCCATAGCTAAGAGAGAAAACATCTTTTCAGTCGAGAAGAAGCTTCAGTGCCGTTCTTTGCTCTTCTTTTAAAGAACTACTCCCCAGTAGTTCCCACTCATAGAGAGCTGATGCTACTGAAGCTACGCTAACATCTTCAGGAGCCGCTATGGTTGTTTTGAAGCAACCGTGTCCATGTTGCCACTCACACACCTAAGCCACGCCTGTATCTGCCTGTAGCTCCTGATTGGTCCGAACCAGTGTGGTTCAGACACATACGCATTACTTAAATCTTGACGAGATGCATTTCCGTGTGTTCCTGTGATTCTCCACTGATCTCACAAGATATATGCAGCTGCGGTGCATGGCTCTTTGTAGAATTTCCAGCTTTGCGATGACTGATAAAGTGCTTACAGTGTTGATATTGTCAAAACAGGAAATGTAAGGTTCAGGTGTTTTTTCTCCTTGGGTTTTTTTTTGCTTTTAAAGTGTTTTTAGAGACAATGTTTTGGGGATTTGACCGGCTAATGTGTGTTCAAAGTCAACTGACTTTGAACAAAACTTGCAGAATTTGAACCTTTCTGTCTTAGTATTTAAAAAGACACCAGTGCACTCTGCATGTGCCGATGCAGAGAGGCATCCCTCAGTGGAGCAGAGCGACCTCAGCAGTGACCTTCCATTAGAACCAGCGTCACCGTACATCCATTCCTCTTACCCACATCTATCTACTGTACTACTCATCCACGTGCATACATCCAAGTGTGTCCCACCAAATGTAAATCACTATACGTCTATATAGATCCTTCCATCCCAACGATAAATTAATCAGCCGTAGCATCAGTCCCTCCATCTGTCCATCACTCATTCCACCACAGACATCTCAACCTGCACAGGAAGCACTAATGACGGACTTACACCAGACAGCCATCTCTGCTGTGTCTGATGGCCATAGGACGTGTGTGTGTGTGTGTGTGTGTGTGTGTGTGTGTGTGTGTGTGTGTGTGTGTGTGTGTGTGTGTGTGTGTGTGTGTGTGTGTGTGTGTGTGTGTGTGTGTGTGTGTGTGTGTGTGTGTGTGTGTGTGTGTGTGTGTGTGTGTGTGTGTGTGTGTGTGTGTGTGTGTGTGTGTGTGTGGAGATGAAGAATGCGAGTCAGGGCTTTAGTAATGTGGCTGGAGAGCAGGGGGAAACGGTAAAAGTGACAGATGGTGACAGAGGGATGGGGGATAGGATTGTGTGTCACTGGGTTGGTGGGGGGTGTGTGCATGTATCCATGTGTGTTTGTGGGATTAGTGTGTTTGTATGATTGTATAAACTGTAAATGTGTGCACGCTTGCCCATTGGATCTGTATCAGTGTGTAAATGTGTGTGTGTTAGGGAGGGATCTGTGTGACTGAGTCTCAGACAGAAACATACTAGTGAACCAAAACCCCTGAAGTATACACCGGGCGTACGTTTCTCCACGATCCCTCCATCACCTCCAGGCTCTTTGCCACCGGACCTTTATTTTTTTGGGGCACGCTCAGGGTGAAATCCTCACCGCCATGAAGTGGCTGGCGTCCGTGCGCTCGATGTTGGCCGGGGGCAGCCGTAGTGCCCCTGCGACCCCGGCTGCCAGCCCCAACATGTCCTCCAAGGCAGATCTGCATGCCAAGCAGGTAAGAGAAGAAGAGCGTCGGGGCTTTTGACTGTTTCTTAGTTTGTCTGCCTGCTTGAGAGTTTCCCAATCAACTCTGTCGGCTCTGTGCTGTTTTTAGTCTCCTCCTTGATTGCCCGTTTTGTTGATTTTTTACAATCCGTCTAATTGCACTCAGGTTTTGATCAGACGAGAACGAGTGCTGCGGTGACTGGACGAGACGGCACTGTGTGTGTGTGTGTGTGTGTGTGTGTGTGTGTGTGTGTGTGTGTGTGTGTGTGTGTGTGTGTGTGTGTGACCTGCACAAAATCACTGTCCAGGAGTGCAAACAAGAAGCAAGGAATGGGTTTATTTTGCTTGGAAGTCCTGCTTCCCTTTGCTTACAGTGAGCCTGAATCAGTGCTTCACCGAGCTATTGTGTGGAAATAGCTCCAACCTTCCCCTCCTGTAGCAAAGCTCCCATTATGTCCTAGCATAGTCAAAATAATCAGCTACGTGTTCTCAAGGTCCAGCTCATGATTCCACGGATATATTGTTGGAAAGGAAGTGCGCAGCAACGTTGGGAGAATAATGGGTTGCCGTGTGTGTGTGTGTGTGTGTGTGTGTGTGTGTGTGTGTGTGTGTGTGTGTGTGTGTGTGTGTGTGTGTGTGTAGCCACAGTACTAGTATTAATCCCTCACAATGACCCCATGCTGCAATGATCCTGCAACTATCCAATATCACTGCAACCCCCCTGCTGCACTGATCCTTTTCCAAAATCCCAGACTCAAATCGGTTGTTGTTGATGTCATCTTCTGGGGAAATCTACATTTTCCTCTCAGAGGTGGAGCGGCAAGAAATAATTGCTGCACACACGCGTTCATTCTCGACCATACGCACATGTACAATTGGTCATAAATATTAATAAGTGAGGACCACTCCATTACGAAAGTACCAAGGGGGCTGAAAAGTTATTACACACCGAATGACCCCTAATCATGTCTTCACTGTGTGTGTGTGTGTGTGTGTGTGTGTGTGTGTTGCACAACTCCTTACTTCAAGTGTCTCATTCCTCCTGCACCGTCACCCACGTACGGTGATGTAGTTTGTTTTTATCTCAAAGCTGTTCAGTTCATTTGATACTACCTGATCAGAACCTAAGGAGCTGATCTTTGACTAAAACATTTTGTCGCCTGGGAGTGTGTTTCATACCAAGGATGCATAGTAACATCCAGAGCATTCACACCTTGGATTTGCCTCTCCAAAGTGTGTTGGCAGAATTAAAACCTACAAGCAAAAGCACCCCAAAGTGCAAGCGGAGCCGAGGGCAAACCGCAGCCCAGATCGATGCTTGTCGAAAAAGCAGATATTTGAAATGTGGGGGAGCATGTCGACTCATTCCGAAATGACCCCGGGGTCTTTGTTTGGTACAATGGGAACAGCTGAAAGCAACTATCAAACTCAAATGACTTTGCCCATTAATTGCTCCTTTTCATTCCACTGCGGCAGGTAGCTGGCCCTCGCTCGTGATGAAAATGTTCAGACAGCGGAGTGATTACTTCCTCACCAAGGCCCAGGCAGGAGGGGCGGGGGGGGGCTTCCCAGTTTGATAGCAAATAATGAGGGCTGAGCAATATTGAATCACCTCATATTTACAGCGGGAATGTCTCGGACCGAGCCTCGGTGATTGATGAGCGCCTCAATCACCCAGTCTTACAGAATCACGAGAGCCAGTGAGTCGGGGTTGCGATCTTTGTGTCTTTTCTCAAACAACCGCAGACGGTGACAGACAGAGGAAGCCGAGGAGATGGAAGAGAGAGCATCAGGTAGAAACAGAAACATTTCCTGTACACAATTTAGCCGCTTAACTTGTTCTCCCCAGATACATTTAGAATGAGTGCAGCAGGCAGCTTAGAATCACTAGCATTAGCAGCTCGGATGAAACCAAAGCTAAACGATAGGTAAGATGGGGAAAGAGAAGAGGAAAACAAGGTGAGAACTAGAGTAGAGACTTAAAAAGAACAATGTGATTTCAATAAAAGACACAAATGAAAAAGCTGATCTTGTAGAGGGACAGAGGGAAAAGAGGAACGAAGAGAGCAAACAACGGTTCGACCTTGAGTCGCCCCTTTGATTCTTTTATCAGGCCGCAGGCAGATAAGAAGGGAAGTCCCCAACAGCTGTTTGGCGGCTTGAGCGGTCGATGAATGTACTGAATGTACCATGAATGACTCACAGCTATTAGCACCTTTGCTTAATCCTCCTCTCAGCGTTCTCCTCAGGCCTTTTGGATCAATACGGCAACACCTCGTTATGCTTGTAAGTGCTCTTGCACTTTATTTTGTGGCCGTTATGCGTTTCCTCGGGGCATGTGGTACTTGACCTCGCCTGTAACGCTCGACTGTTAAAGGCCGGCTGTGGACGACATACTCGACTCAGCACACAGAGCCCTGAAGCAAGCTCCACCCCCGTTTGCTTGTTTATTCAAAGTTGATTCATATTTTCAAATTGCACCAACTATGACACTGCACGTCCTTGGGGTCTCCATCAATACACCCGCCAAGTGTGAAGTAGATCGGACAAACTGTTCTTGAGATATGAAGAGGACTTCAGGGACTTCTTCTATTAAAGAAACACTGTAACATGTGTGACCGTCAAAAGCATCAGATGGACATGTGTAGCCAGCCAGTGAAGGGGGACATGTCTTTTCATGTCACCGTTTGTTCAAATCCCCCTGAACCAACACTTCCACCACTCGGTCTCTCTCGCCCCTCTCTCTTCTTCCCTTCTGCGCCCCACTGCATCCATCTGCCGTCTCAATTCCCCTCCCCGCCCTCACTCGCTTCCTCTCCCATCCCTCCTGTCGTGTAATAGTGAAAGTAAAAATGGGTTGAGCCAAAGGCTGAATAATGTAACAATGACATTTATTTCCCTAAAGAAAAATGACTAAACTCGAACAGACATGAGGTTTGTCTCGCTGTGTTTATCCATTGACGATCACTGATGATGTCTCCCTCTCAGTTTTTCTCACTCTGCCTCAAGTGACGCTGATAAATCCCCATTGACTCCAGCTCTCTCTTTGCCTCTGAAGTGACTAAAGCCCCATTGACTTTCCCATTACCGTCTCTCTTTTTCTCTTTATTTCTATCATCACCTTCCTCTTTAATAATCCATCTCTCTGTCTCAAGATCTCAGAGTCTCTCTCTTCACTGCTGCGTAGTGTCACTTGCTCTCCAGCTGCACACTTGTACTTATCGACTAATATAAGCAAAGGCACGTGAGCTCACGTGGACACACACTCACTGACACAAACAGTCTCTTTCACTGTAGAAGCATATCTTGGCATTATTATAAGCCCTGTCATAACTGAGTACTGCATTGCCAACGCGGGTAGCTCAAGGTTTAAATGTAAGTGTCATCATTTATGTGAGACAGGATTTTGGGCTTTCACGACCATTACAATTCAATCTAGAGTTGTTCCGATACCTGTGAGAGACGAGGAGTTTTGATTTTGAAGGAGGTCAGTACAGTTTCATGTTGTTTCTCAGGCTCATGCTCGGTCATAGTTTGTCTACCATGGTAATGTCAGACTTTTCCCTGTGGACATGTTCAAATTGAAACTGGCAGTTGTTTTTAGTTTTTGTGCATAACTTTGATGTTCTGGCTGCAGTGTAGCAGGAAGTAATGCTCCAGGGCTAAGAGGCTTTGACATTTAATGTTTCTGTTCTAGTAGTAGACGTCACTCCACGGCCTCTCTCTCCTTTATACATTTTATAGCTCAGCCGAAGCTCAGCCGAAGTAGCACTTCCAAATTCCATCAAAACCCACAACACGTCACATCCCCAGCACCAGTCTCGGCGTGTGAGAGAAAGGAGCGAGTCAGACTGGGAGAGAAATATTAGAAAAAAAGGAGCAGCAGGGAGAGAGAGAGCGTTACGCAAGGTGTTATTTTGGGGATTGCAGAGAAAGAAATGCCCTCGCTGGTGTGTGAATACGATGCTGGGAGCCTGTCAGCGTGTGTGCCGTATCTCCCGTCCACGCCTGGTTGGTGGACCGGTGGACTTCCGGCTGTCCCTCACATCAGCCTCTCACCGCTGAATCATATCTCTCTCCTCCACATTCTCCTCCTGCGCTGGCCTTAGTTTGCCCCTCACCTTGACAAACTTTCCACCTCTCCCGTTAACGCTCACTTACCCCCACGCTGGTCTTCAAGAGCTGAAGTGAGACATTTCACCCTTCTGCTTTTGAAACTTCCTGAAGAGTTAGGGAAGTTTAAGTATTCAAACTCATTTCCATAGTTTGGGCTATCATACGGTGATATTTTAACTACAAGTGAAAGAAACATGAGCAGTCAGACAATCATACAGATGTCTGTTCTGTTCTGTTCTGATTCTTGTTTGTAACCGTAGAATGCACTTATTGTAAGTCGCTTTGGATAAAAGTGTCAGCTAAATGAAATGTAATGTAATGTAATGTCAAACAAACCCCCAATTTAGCCAAGCTTATTTAGAATAGAAAGAACTGCAGAATGACTCCCCAAACTGCTGTGAACTACATAATCAAACTTCTTCTGCAGTAAAAAGATGGATGCAGGGCCTTGTAACGGAGTATTTCTACATGGGATGTGTGCAAGTAAGTTGGCTAGTCAGTTAACCATTGCAACGATCGCTAGTCGGCACCAGAAATACAAGTCGGTCACATGTACACAGCCGTCTCAGCCACTGATCTTCAACTCTGGCGCTCTGTTCCAAACTTGGAAATTAGTCACTTGGAGGATTCTAATTTCTACCCTGTTTTGATGGAACTTTTATGTTTGAACTCTGTGAAACATCGAGTTATTCTTCCACCACTGCAAAAATAAACGTCTGATTATGGCTGTGCATTTCTCCTCTGTAGTCTTCTTTTGCATGCCGGATGCCACTGCTGTGTCATAGAGATGTTAAAATCCACCTGCAGGAGGTTCAGACAGTGTTTCCATCGAACCGGTCACTCCCTGCTGTAGTGACGAGGTCAGGGCCTCGACTCCCGTTATCAACACTCTATCTGCAGCCACGTGTAATCTGTCCCATGTGAGCTGACTGTGCTGATGGAAATGGTTTGACAAAACTACAAAAATAAGACTTGAGCTGTAATAAACCTTTTTATTGTCCTTTAATTTGGCAGTGTGTAATTATTGCAAGGTGCTCTGAGGAAGCCCGTGATCTGAACATTCAGAATGTCAAAATGTAGATTTAAGGACGTGGGCCAAAGGAAGTGAAGAAAAAAGAAAGAAAAAGATGCTGAAATGCTGGACTTTCTCATGCTGTGCTCTTCGACCAAAGTGGACATTATTTTGGCTGGCAAACCCAGGTTTGGCCCCGGATAAACAGCAAAACACAGAGCGGCCTCCAAGCGCCATAGTCAGAATCATATAGGAGTTGGCCAAGTGGTTATTATAAGCTACTTGAAGCGTCCCGCGCCGAGCCACAGAACAAGAGAAGTCACTCTAAGCTTTGTCTCCTGCTCTGACAGATTCGCTGAGGAGCGAAAAACGGAACTGTCTATCATTTAAAAGCAGTTAGGAGTATATTTTTGTCCACGTCCAATCGGAACCCTGCCCTTGACCTTTGACCGTGCATTTTGGGACAGCTTTAAGTGGATGGATGTCCTTCAATTGTGTGTTTTGTGTATGCAGATCATGCACAGCTGGTCGGTCAAAGCATCCCACACATGTTTATCGGCTCCTTCAGGAATGACAGAATCACTGAGTAGATTTCTAAATGATTTCCATCTCTTAGCTCTGGTGACCAGGCCGATCATTTTCCTGTCAAAGGACATATTCCAACCTGCCAAACCACCCCAACACACACTTACAGTATCCTCATATCCTCACACACACACACACACACACACACACACACACACACACACACACACACTCACTCACTCACACACACTCCTCATGCACACGGTAATGAGTTCCATGGCTGAGTGATTTATGCATTTTTAAGGCGGCCACGCCGTCCTTTAATCGTCCCCAGTGAGCTAACAGAAAAGACATCAGCTGTCTGACGGACAGAGACGGTGAGACGGCGCTGCAGAAAGGGTTACTCGCATCCTCCCCCCTCGCAGTCGGCCGTAATTACTTTGCCCGACGAAACGGGAGGAGGGAAAAAACCCAGCAACATATTTTTGTTTGTATGTGATAGACATGTTAATGAAGGAAGGAGGAGGAGACGCAGCAAGGCATCAAAATGACTCCCTGATTATTTTTTGGGCTCATTAGTGTAGAACCTCAGTCCCTCCACTAGATTAGAAATAAGCAGCTGAATCGATATGGGCTCCAATCACTGCTCGACATGCTGGAGGATAAATTACATATATGATGTCTTCTTCTTTTTCTTCTTCATCTTCATGAGAACGGATGCCAATTCCATGCTGATCCAAAGGCATCCAGCTGAGACTAATTCATTTACTTTCCTCCTCATCGCTGAAGAGAAAGTCCGACACCAACCTCAACAAGACCAGCTGTGGTGGTTTCATTCCATTGCTTTCATCTTATGGAGTTTTCTTATTATTTGTCTTTGTAGAGCAAATGCTCTGATGTAGTAAGAGAGAGTTGACTTTCATACAGGTTTCCATTTACATTACTACTTTGTAAATATTGTTCATTTTACTGAGTAAAGCACCTCCTGACACCAATGTCTTTAAAGGATTTCAGACTGAATGCTCAGATAGATTCATCCACGCATTTCTGTGCTATTTGTGCAAACTTTAGGAAAAGTGACACGTTTTTATTTCTAACGTCTCTTTCTCCTCTGTGTCTTTTTGGCTCATTCATCCCTGTACTTACTGTTGTCATCTATTACACTTTTATCCTTCATTTTGATGGACTAAATATTCTGTCATCATTTATTTACCTGTCATTTGAATGAAAAAAGAAAAGAAGACGTTTAATTGCATTGCCATTCATTAAATTATTTTTGTAATAATGAATGTACAGAGCCAGCTCATACACTTATAATCAAGAGAAGATGAACAGACCCTGCGGTCACTTTTCTGGGTCAAGACCACACAAAGCAGACGAAAAAACACAGCAGTCCTCGTGCCCAAACAGGAAAATATGAACAATGCCATTTTGAATAGAGCTTTGTCTCAACAAGCGGCCTAAAATGATCCAAATTGTGATTTTTAAATCGGAAACAGTCTGAGCAAAGAGGATGAGTAAGCGTTCACTCACTGATACTGACTCATTCCAGCCAGTAAAAGTAATAATAATAATGAATATTGAGGTTCATACCCACCCATGAACTTTATTTAATGCTACACTTCATAAAAGCTAAAGTCCTAAAGTTCTCCGTCGCAGCCAAATCCTTTTCTAGCCGCTGACTTTGAAAGAATTGACTCAAAAGCTTATTCCGACATGGCCGCGGAAAATTGTATTTTTCTTTATTTTGCCATTATAGATAATGGACATTTGAAAATGTTCCTCATCTGTTCTGTCTCATCTTTCTCCTCATCCAACTAGTCAGAACACCCCAAGAGTTCTATTAGCTTTTATTGACTAAAGATGGTTGTGTGTCCTTTGGGACCGGCTTTCTCTATTTGGATATTTTCTTCATTGAAGCTTTTTCCTACCTCCCCCCCCTCGTTCTCTCTTCTTCTCTGGGTCAAACAGAAAGGGAGGGTAAGGAAAGTGAGAGAGGAAGACCAGCAGTAGCCCAGAACAAAGGCCTCACAGTCTACGCAGACAGAGACTTAATCAGAAGCAGCTTTTACGGCAGCACGACTTGGATGTGTGGACTTCACTGCCGGTCCTTGCTTTTCCGCGACACCCTGGCAGGCCCCTGAGAGCCGCTGACACGGGCCCAAGAGAGACTGGAGTTCTTCCGTGCAGCCGGCAGCGCTGACAGCGCGCTGAGCTCGGGCCTGATTCGTAACTTCTGGTGGAGATCCAGATGGAGCAGGTTTTCGGCTTGTGTGCGAGAACTTCTGCTTTTGACCCCAGTTGTCACCCACGGAGGTGCCACGTGAATGACTTCATTCTCTGTGAGATCATGGTCTGTATGACCAGTATTTGTCAGCCTTCCCTCTGCTTCGGCTTTGCATTAGTTATTTCTTCCTTACTTCACTCGTAAAGGGTTCTTTTTAAGCTTTATAAAGGTTTGGGGAGAGAAGTCCTTTCAGCCTGACAGCTGATGTAAGATGCATTACAGCTGGCGCAAATGACAGAAAGATCTGTGGCAAAGATTGCATGAAAAAGGGATTATTGGATCTATAGATAATTAAACGGAAACCATTTTGATAATTTAATAATTGTTCCAGCTGTTTCAATGTACACGTTTTAAGTTATTCTTGCTCCTACATTATTAAATATAAATTGAATATTCAAGGGGTATTGGATTGCTGATTACACAAATCAGGACATAAAAATATAAAAAGGGAGAAGCATTTTTCACCAGTGATTAACCAGTCACTCGATTCAATGAGAAAATGATCAGCCTATTACAATGCGAACAGTTGTTAGGATAACGATGTGATTGGCTTACAGAAACTGCGCAGACTCTGATTCATTAATTTAAAGTGAACGTCCCCCAATCAGCTGATGGATTAATCGCTGGGAGAATTAGAGACTGAGATTATGAATGAACTGGAGAGTAAAGAGTGTTCCCGTGATTTCACTTTAGCTTCATTTCTATGAAAAATGCCCCAAATTCTCTGGATCCAGTTTTTTCAAACTTTCTGATTGTCTCTGTTTACATCATGAGAATATTTTTTAGTTTTAGACTGTTTCCCTGGGAATTGGCTATCATTGGTTTTAAACTGTGTAATTGTATTAACAGACACTTTTGAGAAAACACCAGTGTGCATTCTTCACTATGATTCTGAAGATATGGGTACTCTCTCCGCTGTGCTTTGGATTGAAACGAGAAAGGGCAAACAAGCTGATTTACTCCATACTCCAAGCTGTAGACATGCTGCCTGGCTCAACCCCCTCAGGTTAACACAATTAGTGGGGCTGTAATCCCTCTAAATTATGTGATTTGCAAAATGGTTCTAAGGGAAGGAAGGAATGAGGGGGTACACCCAAAATGAGTGCTATGGAATAAAGAGGTCATACCAGGACATCCTGCAGACGCACTCCGTGACCTTCGCCCGTTCCCGCCGCTGCATTCACCACAGCCATTTGTCCATACGTCAGCCTTTAAGAGCTGGCTATTACCATAATGAGTAGGTGTGCTCCCGACCCGTTTGTGCAAATATTCGGAAGCCCATCGCCTGCCCTGCTTCAGGCCAATGGCGTACGCTCGCCTCATCCCCCATCTCGGGCCGTTGGGCCCATTTCCCAGCGGCTCCAGCGGGGTATCAGCCATGAGCAGAGAGATGGTTTCCCACCGTCCTCGCCGCGAGCGCTCAGCCAAACCTGGCCTCTCTCACCGCCTGACCTCACGCTCAAGTGGGCGTGCAAAGAATATGTCTTGGAGCAGGAAGAAAAAACAACGATGTAAAAAAACAACCTCAAAAGGGGAATAAAAATGCATTTAATTACAGCTGGTGTGTCAGTTTTCAACGTGCAGTCGCCCACAGTTTGCTCCACAAAGCTCTGCTTAATGACAAACTGCATTATCCAGCTTGTTACTCCTTCACCACCCTCTGTTTTTTTATTATTCTTAATTCTGATTGATGGCTCCCAACTACCAAGATATTTCCTCACACCTTTACCACCTGACTTCTCCGCCTCTGGCTTCTCCATCAAGCTTCGGTTGTGTTTTCTAATTGGCCTAGTTTATTTGTTTTTCTGTCCCTGTTCAGAGACCGCAGAAAAGCTAATGTCCCAATCTCCACGCTGCAGAACTGGAGGGGAGTTTGTTTGTGAAATTAACATTCCTGGCCCTCAATGCAGAGGCAGAGAAGTAAGCGTTTTCTTTTTCTCTCTCTCTCTCTCGTCGTGTTTGTGGTAATTTCACAGTCCAGTAGTCGTGGGAAGGATCTCCAGCTGGGCGGGTAGGATGCTACGGCCTCTGCTTACTGTCAATCCTTTTTTTTCTTTGCCAATCACGTACCTTTAAATCGTTTATACTGAATATGTAGGAGTGTACTGAGTAAACTAAACCCAGCCAATGAGTTGAGTTCTGCTCCCACAGCAGCTCTGCCTCTGAGAAATATGTGCAGAGGTAAAACCGTCTCTTAATGGTGGAGATATAATGTTGGATTAAATTTGACATTGGTCTGGTATGGCTGTTTAACCCGGCTCTTAAATTGGGTAATACAACAAATGTTTCTGTTTGAATTATGAGAGGATATGACTCCTTCTCCACCGCTGCTTTGGTTCAGCTCCAGTTTTCCAGAGTCATTACAAAGCCATCAACGGTTATGAACTGGTTAGTACCCCAACGCAACAAAGGAAAAAAAAGTCCTTACACTTGCACAAATATAGACATAAATGTCTACATGCACACTGTCTTTACAAGTCATTGAGCAATCACTCAGGCCTCCAGATGAGTCAGAGGCGAGGATGTTCAGTTTCATAAACTACCATGTGAAACACTTTATTCCACTCCAGGAAACATAATGATCTACGGAGCAGCTCATCGCCTGCTGGCTCAAAAGAAGCCGTTCGGTCCAGTGTTTTCTCGTATCACGACAACAGCACAATGTCTTATGTTTCACACTTATTTCAGCAGAAGAAAAGCTGTTGATGAGGAGATGATTTAGGCTCTGCCATTTCAGTTTGATGGTCTCATGTGAACTCTCTCAGGATTCTCTCAGCAGCTCTCATGTCTGTGTAGGTGACAGGGCTCGACATTAACGCCTTGTGGAGGGTAAGTGCCTGTGTGCAGACTCATAGAATGCATCATGCAGTTGTCTGGCAAGCGATCAGGAGATCTGTAATTAAATCTTCTTAGTCTCTGATTCTTGAGAATGTTACATTGTGAAAAACAATTAGTTTTGTAATCGATAGGCAGAGAGCTGGTTAACATTAGCTGTTAGCATTCAGTGGGCGGCTCCTGGATGCAGTTGTATAGTCATTCATTTGTGCATAGGCCTTTTTCTTCGGCAACTTAACCCATGTAATGATGCAGCCTTAAGATATGTCATGTGGAAATTTCCCAACGTTTTTTGGGGGCCTTTGGGTCTTAGGAGTTGTTAGTAAATTTGAGTTCCAGGTGCTGTCAAGGCAGAGGGAATCCAACAGCTCGTTTGCAGCGTGGACGATAATAAAGCAGAACATGAGGTTAAGATATGCACGTAATTAAATATCGGAAACGTTATTGCTAACAGAACGGCACTCACCAATGATATTTTTTTAATGCTGTGTAACAGTTTTCTGGTTTGTTAGACACAGTGTAAATGGAAATGATTGGTCCTTCACAAGATATTTGAAGGATTCCAGGATCAATAAAGGATCGATGGACGGATGCAGACATTTTTCATGCAGTTGAGGAGGCCTGGTTGTTTATGCCCCACCGGTTCTCTTATTCTCCTTCATTAAGTGTGCAGACTATATATATCAGGTGTGTGTACTTTATTAAGCCACTAAGTCTCTCTCAGAGTCTCTCAGCTCTGCGCTATTCGTCCTGACAGGTGCTGTGACGTTATTTGTGCCGGTGGAAAAACGAGGCTCATCAGCCACTGGGCTCGACCTCCGGTTAGTTCCACTCTTGTTGACGAAGTTGCCTCCCCACCGCCTGCACTTTCAGCAGCACCACTCTCCCGTTAACTAGAGAGAGGAACCTGTTCCACCATCTTCCTGCATGTGACAAGGGGGAGTCTGTAATGACTTCCTCAGGCCCTGTGGAATCTAAGCCTATAGTTAACGCTACTGATGGCAGATATGATGATACTAATAACTGTGCTGCATCCGCACATGCGAATGCTTGTCATCTAATTACAGTGGCTGTAGGAAACTGTAGCACCCGACTATGACAGACCAGCAACCGCCGTCACTTCTGGAAAAGTCTTTCCTGCAGCCGCTGTTTCCCCTCTATGAAAACCCAAAGGCAGCGGTAGCCGAGATGTCAGAGGAGCGAGCCCGCTGGCTGGCCCTCGTCCTGCGTTTCCGCTCCGGGAACCGGTCCTGGCTGCGCGCTAGCCCTGTTCATGCTTTCTCAGAGGGTTTTCAGGAAACTCTGCAAAACCAAAGATAGAGATCTATGGCGTATCTCACAGCATCTCAAAGATGTATAGCAACGGGTTGAGAAAAGCTGAGCAGAGTGATGCTGAGTGTGTTTGTCATGTTGAGGCAGGCTGCTGTCAGTGTCATTGAGTCGTCAAGCCTGGAGCCAGTGCAGTGGTCAGATTAAACCTGAGAATGTGGTCCGTTCTGTTCCGCAGGACACAGAATGATGCTTCCAAAATCAGATACCACGAAAGAGAGCTTGCATCTTTTTTGACTTTTTTTAACCTGCAAGAAGTTAGCCTTTTTCTTATCTTCATATTTTGGCTGCTAGATTGGGCGGAGACACAGGAGTGCAAGGTTGTTAATCGATGTGCAGCGGCGTGCAGGCTGACCTGACCCCCACCAGGTCGCTCAATCATCATAGTCTAGCTCATCAGACAGGCTTGCTTTCTATATGGCTGCAAAGTGATCTGCCAATAGAGCACTCTTGACCGGGCCCTGGTCCGCTGATGTTGAGATAACATGTGCATATTTGGTCTGTGGAGAGAATTGAAGTGTGATTTGTTCCCACAGCCACTCTGCAAGTAAACAACACTTTTTTTTCTTTCTTCTATCTGCCCAACTGCTGCAGTGCTGTTTCCACTGCCGTCAGCACAGAGTTCACTGGCATGTAACATGTATTACTGCTTCTAAATGCAAAGTACCCTGTAAGAATATTAGTTCATATATTTCTTTAACTGTTGTCACCTATTGATACATAATTTAATTTATTTTTGTTAGGGTCCTGAACGCTGAACTTCAGGCTTCAAAGCGGCAGTCCAAAGAAATCTAAATTAGGTGACGTCATGATGACTTTTTTATTTATATGTATATGATTCACTCTTGCTAAATATCTTCGTACCAGATTGTTGATCATTTCAGTCAAAGCATAAAGGGACATTACATTACATTTCGCTGACGCTTTTATCCAAAGTGACTTACATGATATACAGTAGACCGTAGACACAGCAACGGTGAACAATTAGGGTTAAGTGTCTTGCTCAAGGACACAACGACATGGACTAGCGGAGCCAGGGATCGAACCACCGACCCTCTGATTGAAAGAGAGACTTGCTAACCACTGACCCACAGTCGCCCAGGACATTGAGGCATTCCGTCACTTTTATAGGTGGCTAGGCAACTTGCACCGCATCTGTCCAAGAAGTAGACCTTTGTCCACGACCGTCTCTCCTGCCTTTCCACTCGGGTCCTTGTATTGGTGTTGGTACAGAATGTAGTGCTAGCAGGTGGATTTTGTTTACACGCAAGCTAGCTGTCTCCCTCTGTGCTAAGCTAACAGGCTGCTGGCTGCAGCTTGAAAATGTCAGTGTCTTCATGTCTAACTTTTACCAAGGAACCAAATAAGAGTATTCTTTGAAAAAGACACACTATTCTTTTAACTGGCACCAATTCACACCCCTTCTCTCCCACCTCTCCATCCATCCAAAGAAAGCATTTTGGAACATTTTGATAATAAATAGTTTGGGACAAAGTTGAGTTGACTCTCCTATGCTATTTCGTGTAGCTCTTCTGCACAATTGCTTGACACAGATAACTCAATAAATAAAAAGTTCAAGAGACAGCCAACCCGGCAGCCCGTTAGCCTTTGCCATTTTCACAGCAGAGCGACATTTCATTTCAAGCAAAGTTACAGCTCAGTGTTATGGTTCACTGGCAGAAATCTGCAATATGTTATAACACTGCTCACAATCCTGCAGCAAGTGTAAAGTCTGGCCACCTCGCTCCAGGGCGCGCGTGCACACACACACACACACACACACACACACACACACACACACACACACAGAGACTGGCAGTTAGTCCAAACACGGCGCTAGGAGTGGTAGGGGGCCATAGATCGGACTCCTCCAGGCCTTTTATAGCCCTGTGCCCACGCGCCAGTGCCCACCCACTGACGATGAAGTGTCAGAGCGGGCAGCATCACACACCAGGCCCAGAGAGCCAGATTAACTCCCCTGACCAGACTGTTTGGGGCTTGGCAGCCTGTGGCAGTCTGCCTGGGCACAGACCGGGGAGTAGAAGACCTTAATTGGACAATGCGCATGTGGTGGCGAGGGAGAGAGAGGGGGGTTTTGACTGGATGGCTGGCCGTTGGCCTCTCTCAGCCCCCGTTTAGTTTTCATCAGAACGATTTGAGCAAGAGAAATGGGCTCTCAGCACTTAGCCACATGTTCAGCTCTTTAAGAAAGTCAGCCACAGAGAGGCCCAAAGCCTCGTCCTCACTGCGCTGCACCAGCACAGTGACCAGTTAAAGTGATTTGTGAGCGTGCTAAGCGTGCTCTTTTACGATCATCCGACAAAACAAATAAATAAAATAAAATAAAAGTGGAAAATGCTTGTCCTCACATCCACTGGGGGGTCAAGGTGAGGTAAAGATATCAGTGACTTATAGCTGCTGTCGGTTGGATGATCAACAGACATTGGAAACTGTTACATGTGGCGGTGATCTACCAATAACTACCATCAACTCTGGCAAGCTGAGGTTTGCTTTTGCAAGTCCTCCTTCCTTTCATACTGGCTTTGCCTGATCGGAAGGAGGAATTTAAATGAAGAGCTGGCTGACTAAAAAGTGGCCCAGGAGAGCTCACGACTGTTGAGGTGACGTAACTTCCAGTAAAATGTGCAAGGTGGAAATGTGATAAAGGTGAGTGTGCTTATCTAGCGATGACTGGAACCTGACTAACCACTGACTATTCTTGCCAATCACAACCTTAAGATTGCCTGCGAGCCAACCGACTGCGCCCCCAGATATGCTCCCTCTGAAAAAGAACTCCTTAACTTCGGGAATCATCAAAGTCTAAACGCTGCGAGAGCCAAACCGACAGATCTGCACATGGAGATTTCTGTTTGTCTGGAGGCAAGGAGCCAACAAAGGGAAGTAGGAAGGAATTAGAAGTTTTTGGCAGCCCCGCAACTCGCTCTTTCCTCCTCAATTTGATTTACTTCCACTGCTGCGAGACGAAAATAAAGTCTGTGTTACTCTGGGATATGATTTCAAAGTCAATTTGGCCCTTTAATCACATCACGGTAACAGCAACTGCACCGCCAGTGACTTTCACAGGGAAGCGGCCGCCTGGTCTGTGTAAAGGAAAAGTGTCGATGCTGATTCTTGCCAGTGGTTATCCACAGTAGTGTTTGGGACCGGAGTGGTGGGACATTGTAGCACCAGCTGCTAAATCACGAGTTCCCCCACTGCTATATCACTTTGACTAGATGGCTTCTCCACTGCTAACATCTGATTGGTCAATAACACATCCAGAGGAATGCTTGGCAGCTGGAGCCATGTCTGTTGTTCTGTATAGGTGGCCCAGCGCTTTCTCTTGTTTCTGGTAAAAGGATCTCAGATCCGTCACATGACAGATGTTTCTCAGTGAGAGGTTGTATTTGTCCATTTGTCCGCTGTCTGCAGTTGCAAATGAATTGGAGAAGAAGACCAGGTACCAAAAATGAGTCGAGTGGAGCCGAGGCGTGGCATGCAGGGTGCATTAATGTCATGCCCTACCTTCTGCAACCACACAGGGAGGAAATCCGCTGAGTTGGGTTAATGCTCTACCTTGTAACCTGCAGCAAATGTGTCAAAATACCAAATTCTGAGAGTAACAGGGGCTCAGTAGAGTTTATGTAGGGGGTCAAACCTAGTTCTAAACCATGATTAGAAGGACATACTGATGAAGGACTCGTTCTGATTATGAAATTTAGTGTTGGCCAATATCTAATGCAAATATAATATTTGGAAGTGAAATACAATGTTAGTTTGACACCACTAATACCTAGTGACCTGGATTCCTCTATCCAGAGGCTCATAAGGTGCATGCATGGGCCTGTTTCTTTCTCTGTGCTTTTGCACCTGAATGGAACCTAATTAATCAGCGGCAGTGATGAGTGAAATTCACGTTTCCTGTCTGCAGACTGGGCAACAGAGACAGCTGACAGCTTGTCAACAGCTGCCTATTGACAACACAACCTCATAAAGACCTATAAGAATCCAGATGGTGCGCAGCTGTAACAATACATTCATTTGGTTCCACCGTAAAACAAACAATAAAGTGAAAATGCAGAAATATAACACAAGCACGTTTGGCTATCATTTACTTTCCCCATTCAATCCAGAACTGACAGTCAAATCCTCCCCTGCCTGCAACAGGAGAAACTATGAAGTTAATTTATTCTCTGTCTGCACTAGTCTCCAATTGCTGCATACCGCCAAATATAACAGCTTAGAAATGGCTAATCTGAAGGGTTGGCGGACAGTACTTGGTGTATGTCACAATTGTTGAACTCCACAGAAATACGCTGTGTGTTCAGACCTTTTCCTTGTGTTGTACCTATCGGTTAACCTGGTCCAGAAAATCAAACGGTGCTGTTTATTGGAACAGAATGCAACCAAATAACCAGGGGGGCATCACGGGATCACCGTTAAGCTTTCAGGGGCTGTCATTAAACACAGGGACAACACAGAGAGGAGCGTCACATGTAAACACACCGGCTAGTTGCCTTAGATACACACAGACACACACACACACACACACACACACACAGGAGTGAACACTCTTTACAGACCACTATCTTCTTGTTTCACCCCTCATCATCCGATCACATTAAAGATCGCTCTGTCTCTCTCTCACACACACGCACACAAACACAAACACACACACCGAGACAGAGTAAGCAATGCTGGCTTTTCTTGTTTTTTTTCCTCTTCCCCGTGCTTCGCACCCACACTCTCACAGTACGGCCTTCCAGGTGTTGGCAGCATCTCACTGATTGATAGCAAGGGGGCGGGAAGATAAGCGGCAAAGAGGAACAGCGGAGATTTAGATTCCACTTACACGCAAAATATTAACCGTCTCTCACAACACTAATATTTTGTTGCTGGCATTTACTGTTTACCTAATAAGAAGTTATAGCTTTAACATATCAACGTGGAAGAAGATTCCTGTTGCTGAGCACAAAAGCCTCTAATGTACAGCAGTCATGAAGCAGGAGGGGCCATGAGCCCCGTCTGCTTTACGCCGCCAGTCAACAGGATGTACTGCCGGCGCATTTGTGTCAGAGGAGAGGAACTCCTGATTCTGACTTGTCACGCACACACACACACACACACACACACACACACACACACACACACACACACACACACACACACACACACACACACACACACTTGAGTAATTGCACCGTAGGTCAGAGCGTACCAATTAGATGACATTAGATAGTCCTCACGCCCCCCCCCCCCCCCCCCCCCTCACACACACACACACACACACACACACACTCCTCAACGCACCATAAATCAAATCAGAGAAGAGACGCCCTCCAGCTGCACTTTTTCTTAGAAGCTTATGCAACGACTGCGTGTAGTTTACAAGACAGCGAGCATGTACAGCACAGCGCCGCGGGCTGTGTTTAAAGGCATCCTTAACCAGCTAGTGCTGTTGGGTGGACATTAAACATAATGAGACGTTGTACAGTCAATGCAGGCTGTTATCATGCAATGTTAGGAGGGTCTTTTCTGTGTAGAGAGAGAGAGAGAGAGAGAGAGAGAGATGCTCAGCATCACCCTCACATCTGGACACGTTGACAGCGCGCCAGCTTCCAGGGGTCTGGCCTCCAAGCCTCTTCTTTAATCAGACAGCGCTCTCAGACGGCGTTAAAGCGGCCGTTATACATGAGCCTCGGTGCTAATGAGGGCGGGTCAAAGCAAACCCCGGGGCCAGCCACAGATGACACCAATATGTGTTTATCAGATGAGCAAACAACAAGCTCTCCCTGTTTTACAGCCCACGGGGGGATGGAGGTTAAAAGCTGTGCCTTAACACACATTTGAAAGTAATGAGGCTTAAGCTGGTTACTCAGGGGATAAAGAGCACTTGTCTGTTGTTTGGCAAGAAATTATGAGGTTCAAATACATCGCCTCTGTCGGTATTATGAAGGTGTTGACTGTAGTGATACTAAAAGAGTCCTTTTTTCCATGATCATGGGAGCAGAGTCGTCCCGATGATGATGACTTCCATGAGGTCTAACACAAAGCTTTGACTCTTGGTCTTGTTGCACAGATGGGTTTTCATTGTCAGACTTGCTGTCGTGCCGTGAATACAGCGTGATGCATTTTTGTCCCCAATGGAGACAAGATACGAGAGGTGGTGAAATGTCTTCCTGCCGTCTGTCTCCCGCGGAGCTGACTGACCCTGACCTTTTGAGTTGAGTCCGTCTCCATCTTGCCCCTACACGGTGGTTTTTATTTTCAGGTGCACTCGCAGTTCATAAAAGCTTTCAACGTAAGCCTCCAAGGTGGTTTAGTTGATGTATGAAACCTTGGAAAAGGAGCGCGTTGAGAGGAAATGGAGAGCTTGTGGACTGGAGGGCTGGCTGTAACAGCCCGGTGTAACTAGGGATTCCCACAGGATTAGTACTTGTTTTGGAAAGCTCCAGCATTTTGGGGCAGAGTCAGTGTATATTGTCACAGATGAATGTGCTTTACCAGCTAACTGTACAATTGATCAACATGTTCAACTGCAACTCCCTGCAGACTCTTCTTTGTTTTTTGTATTATGTGCTGGATGCAATTTTCCAAAGACTCTCACGCATGTTGGAGACACTATTCACGTTAATATTGTGGATGAAACAATAAGCCATTGGGAACAGAAACAATCGTGGAGATAATGTGGAGTCAGAAACCTGGATGCTGTTAGAAGCAGGTTTCTTTGTCCAAAATGCATTTAGCTGCTGCAGTGCATGGCTTTGTTCCCATGCTCTGATTACATTGGTTAGTTTTAGGCCTTTTAGGAGTGAGATTGGTTCAGTTTAGGGGAGAACATCAGGCAATGCCTTCGCCCTCATGCTGCCTAATAATTAGCCATGTGCTTCCGTTTGTTTCACGGAGAGAAGGAAAGCATCGGCGAAGACTGCGGGAAGAGTGTCCTGACCTTTCAACCTTATCAACGATCAGCTCTGTTTTTATTTTCTCCAGCGCAGCTCACCCAACCTTCTGGACAACTCCACATCCCTTCTCCTGCTTGTTGTTTTTGAGGGCAGAGTCCCATTCAGCACTTCAGGACTTTATCAACTCCAGCTGTGAAATCAAAGAACCGCCGAGGACACCAGTGTTTCACAAGAGGGGAAACGTCAAGCTCTGCGTCTGGATGTGGGGAAGACCGTAGCGAAAGGAATGTGATGGTCGTAAATGGGATTGATTAACGCCAACTGGGGAATCAAAGTCAGTGGCATTTGGGATTTGTCAAGTGTAAATGAGCAGTGTTTTTTACTACGGGGAAGTGAAGAAAGCTCTGACAGTGGAGGCTATAAAGCCATATCTTGTGATGGAGGGGTGAGCGGGGTGTCAGTCGTCATGATTTGTAAGGGCTGACTTTTAGGGGTACTCTGCTGCTTAAAATGTCATCCAAAACTGCCTACTGTAGAGGATCCTCTCTCTATAATAGCTAAATGTCACTGATAAACTGGAGAGAAGCTACAAGCGTCACACCATGTAGAAGCCGCAGGGAAAATTATGTATTGTCATTCCCTTGCAGTCCCTCATCCTACCCAACTCCCTTTGTAGTATCATTTTATTCTTGTGTCAAGGAACAGGAATGATGTGTTTTGTTTTGTTTTCACTCCAATGCGACGGGATGGAAATCAAAACGACTCTCTCGACACTCCCGAACATTCTTACCGTAAATTCTGGATCCAAGTTCCGACCCCAGAAGTGGCGCATTACTTGTAATACGAGCCGAGGGACTTTGCTATCAGAGAGCGGTAGAGGGAGCAACCAGAGGGGGAACACATGTAAGTGAGAGGGTGAGGGAGTGAATGAGTCAGCTCTTGACTGAGCACCTGAGCTATTGCAGTGGAGAGTGAAGAGAGAAAAAGGTATGGGGGTGTAGGGGCTGAAATACTACTGAAAGTGAAAAGTAAAGATAGCAAGAACAAGCAAGTGAAAACGTTTAACAGTGACTGAGTGGTCCAGGAAGTATGCTGAGTTGACTTTTGATACTTCAAGTGCACTTTGCAATTACTATCTGTACTTTAAGTTCCATTTTGAATACAGGACTTGTAATGTAGTCCTTGTGTCGCTTGTTAAATCTGTACTTTTACATTGCAGGATGGCTACGTTTTCATTATTTTCCTGCTTCTCAAAGAACACAACTCCAAAATATACTTTTACGTCAAGTGCACTTCACTTCACTTTGTAAACTTTTGAATCAACATAAATCTTTTCGTTGTGATATCAGTGGTTCTATTTTAGTTGAGGGTTTTTGAGTACTTTTTAATTTCCAATACTGGCAGCACACATATAGGTCATATAGCCATCCATGCTAGAAATGCTCTCAAAACAAATGCATGTTACCCATGTGCACGCTCAGGATCTATGATTAAATGTTGAGTGATACCTTAAGGTTACTTTCCTCACCCTGCTTCTCTGACTTGATATTTGTTTGACACCCTGACCCTACATTGTTTACATCCTAGCATACGCAGGAATTCTGACATCTGCGACGTGGGCTCCAGCCCGCGTGAGAGGAGAACAGGTTTCCTATGATGCCCCGATGTGTTCTGGATGAATGTGTACTGTTTGCGTGGGCGGCTGAGCGCGGAGAAGCCAAAGGGTGACTGAGGAGCAGGAATCTGTCTGTGAATCCTGAACCAGGGAGAGGATAAAAGTCAGTGCATGTTTACGTCTGCCCGGGTCACGCTTGATGTATGGTAATGGCACATGCCTGTGTTCACCGAGCCCGGCCATCTCTTTGTTGGTGTGTGTGTGTGTGTGTGTGTGTGTGTGTGTGTGTGTGTGTGTGTGTGTGTGTGTGTGTGTGTGTGTGTGTGTGTGTGTGTGTGTGTGTGTGTGTGTGTGTGTGTGTGTGTGTGTGTGTGTGTGTGTGTGTGTGTGTTTGCTTTATTTTCCATGTTGGCTGATGTGCGGTTGACTGATAGCATTCAGTGCACTGACAAGTCCAGGTGCGTGACTATCTAGCCTCCCGAGGGGGATGTGTTTAAACTGTGTGTGTGTGTGTGTGTGTGTGTGTGTGTGTGTGTACGCCAGGAGGTTGGAAGGTGTTTGACCCCCTCTTATCTCCACCACCCCGGCGTGTTTGTTTTCACAGCTACAACACAACCTCAGTGCTAAAATCATGTGACCCTGGGCGGTATCTCTCATATACCCCCCCCCCCCCCCCCCCCCCCCCCCCACACACACACACACACACACACACACACACACACACCCAACATAAACCAGTGCAGGTTACCAACCATCCACCCAGTGCCTGGAACAGATAATAAACACATGACATATTGATTCCATAACCCAGAAATATCTGTTATTCCAACTGACTGAACTGCTATTAGACTTGTTTTCCATCCAGACCACAGAGCGTTGACATGAGCATCACAGAGATGGCATCAAACTCAACCATGTTACCATTTTACTGATCTGTTGATTAAATCGATGAATAGATTACTCAACAACATCCTATGAATGCTTGTCAACTAAGACTTTCTTCAGTCATAAATAAACAAATATACAAGAGGAAAACGTGAAACACTCTGCTATATGTAAAGGACTGTGTGGGTATTCATGACAAAGGCGCCATGCCCTCCGGTGTGTAGGGCTTTAGGTGTACCCGGTCATGTGTAGCAGTGAATTATTGTCTGAGGCGGCCTGTGGAGCACTTAGTGTGCCAACCTCCCGGCTGCCACGCCTCCCTCCTCAAACGCCACCTCCACCTTCCGCCTCCCCTCAGCTGGAATGCGTTCCCTCTCCACCAGACATTTAGTGGTGGTTTTGCTGAGCAGCCGACCGGAATAGTCACCGGAGCTTTAAATTTAGATGTGGGCAGGTCTTTTTCATGTCCGTGTCAAAACAAGGCGAAGGCATGCTAATGAGAAGTTATGTTCAGTTGTTGTGAAAATGCACCTTTTTTAGATGTACACAAATAAATATGGTCAGAATTTGACACATCAATTACTCAGATGCTGAAGGGGTTGCGCTCCTGCACACATGTCGTTAAACATCGTCGTGTTCATAGTTTTAATTTCACATTTTAGCGACAGCAGGATTTCCTTCATGCTTTGGTTTGCTGGTGTGTTTTTCTAGTCTTAGTTGTGACCTATTGCTCAGACTCAGTTTATACTTTTGACAGGATCCTATTCCTGGAACAGACCTGGACTCCACGAGGTGGTCTTGACTTGAGCTCCACTGATCGCTTTGCAGTCTGGCTGCTGCATGTTCTGAAATATTACTCTAGATAAAAAACAAAAGTTGAGCAATTCAGCTCACAGCGCGATCATTTCATCTCTTCGTCAACATGAAACCCACTCCCGTCTCCGTGACACAGTCGACGCCGCACTATTTTTAGAGAAGCGGTCGGCACCGGTAGCCAAACATAAGCATGCTGACCTGCCCAACGCCGTGTGTGTGAGGATGGAAGTGAACCTGAGATCTGCTGTTGACTTTGGAGCGCTGCGCTGTTGAGAAACGAGGAACCTTTCAGCGGAGGCCTCATCACCTGCAGATAGCGGACACATTTTGCAGCGTCAGATGATTACCTCCAGAGAAACACTGTGGAGGGAGAGGGTTTTCTTAAGACCTCGTTTCGTCTCTGCACAACCCCCGGGAAGGGAGCCTCGTCAGACGCGGGTTTCCCGACAGATCCAGCCGAGGTTGGACGCCTGCCAAGTGCGCTCCGGTTCATGCCGCTCGGCAGGCAGCGGCAGCCGAAGTCGAGGTTGGACTTGCGCCATTCATTCACGTGTATCCTGTTGTTTTAGGCTTGTCATGATAGCCCCTGGTGCATGATTGAAAACATGCTGGAGTCGCTATTCTGGGGCCGGGGGAAGCAGCGTCCCTATTAAGGCAATTGACTGTCAGAGGCATTGAGACGGAAAGAAAGGGAGTAGAAGAGGAAGCAGCGGCGTGTGAAGTAATCATGTCGCTCGTAACTGATTTCTACAACTTTTTACATTGACCTTTTTGTACAAGTCAAACTCGGCTGCAAAACAAAAAAGGGGGCTATACAGTTGGCCTCGTGGAAGGAGGTACATTTAAGCGGTCGTGATTTTTGTGGAAAGAACACATTTGTGAGAAGAGCCCTGCGTTTTCGGTTTCCACTCGCCTTCCCCTTGCTCTTTTTTTATTAGACGATGCCGTGTTAAAGGGTTCCGGTTTGCCGTGACACTGCAATGTGCCCCTCTGATTCCAGCACATCTCCTCGCCTCCCTAACCCGAACCAGATGGAGCCTTTCCATATAAAACTTTCACTCCCTTTTATGTAAAAGGAGAAAATATTGTGTCCCGTTAATGCAGTCCAAATGCAGTATGTCTCTCACCAACCAACAAAACGTTTGAGAGAAAACATTTAGTTTCCAATGCCTTGTACAGCTGGAGTCTTTGAAGAAATCCTCACTCACAGATTTCTATCTGCGCTGCATTAACTCTGCTATATTCTGCAATATCAAACTGGAACACAAAAGTCTTGCTGAAACCCACTGAGAAATCAAAAAAGAAAAAGCTTGGATATTCATCCCCTTGACTTTCTTCTTTGACCATTTATTCATAATAATGACCAGAGGAGAATGGGCAGTTTTTCTTTTAAATGTATTGCTGTGGTTTTGATATTTGTGAGGGATGCTGTCAGCCTCCTGCTCTCCACATCAGTGATATACATTGGATATAATGCAGCCGCGGTTTCTTGTTACAGAAAAGCAGCTGCTCTTTTGTAACTTACCTCGTGCTTCACCATTTACAATCATGTACATATTTTAACCAAATAATATTATACTTAAGAGGCCTTTATCCATAATGGGGCCTCTTCAGAATCCATAATGGCAGCAAGTCTTGTTTCACTTAACCACACAAAACATGAGGCATGTTCTATCCCACATTTCATGCATGATGGTGGCACTAGTGAGCATTTACCAGCTATACACATTCTGACAAACACAATCCAATAATCAATAATACCAATATAAGCAATAACTTTAAATGCCCTTTAAATGCAGACTGCCCAATCATAGCGTAGCATCAGCCAGCTCTGCTCCATAGGCTCTCGTGCATTTTCTGGCTGGTTTAGTGGATTTGGAGCTCGTCATGGTCAAACGTTGTGTAATTTTGATGCTGTTGTTTGATACAGAGAGGATGGCAGGAGATTTACATTTCTGAAACATTGCGTTTCATTAACTAGTGTTAGCACTTCTATGCTATACTAGCTACTGATGGGTACTGATGGCTTTTGCTTTTTAATGATTGTAACAGTGAATAAAGACCGCCCCGGCTAGAGAGGAACAGTGTTGTTACTTAATCTCATTGTCTTCTGTCTGAAGAGAGGAGCGTATATCACCTCCATTTACCTGGACAGCTGCTGTGCAAAGTTAACGCGATTGTCCGATTGTAGCTCTCAGAAAGTTGCAAAAGTTGTCAGTCGCAAACCCAGCGGAGGCCGGCTTTGGCCCTTTTGAGAAATTGATGAAGAACGATTGTGATTGGTGGTTCGCTGTGCATGCAGGGCCTGCATGTCAGTCACATGCAAACAAACCCTGTGTGTTGGAGTAAATTATGTTCCATCAGACAGACTTCTCTTGTACATTAGTCATGGAAAATGAGAGCCATGCAAGTTTTCCTTTGGAATCGAGCAAAAAGAAAGTTGTAGCATGACGTGTTTCAGTTTATTCGCCTGACTTGACTTCGTCCGGCGATGTGACTGTTGCGCACGCGCACATCGCCGTGTCAATGCTGAAACGATTCCTCATGCAACCGGAACAGGACGAATACAGTGAGAGAGACCACATGCTCAGCAGTAGAAACCAGTTGAGCCACTTGCAGTCTGGTACCTGATTCACTTTTGTTTCCCTAAAGTTCTTACTCACAAAGAGCTTCCAACAGCTGTTCACTCTGAAATTCTCCCTTTTGTTTCTTATTTCATACCACAAACCATTCTTTTTTCTTTCTTTTTTTATATATATTTATTTTTTTCAGCCCTCTCACTGTGCCACTATTTGTCTCATCAGAGGAAGTGAAAACTCCAGATGGAGAGAGAGAGAGAGAGAGATTTTGACAGACACACACTCGGCCGGGTCTGAGCAATCAGGGTTTTGCCAGTAGTGGTTATACCTTCCAAAGGAGTTCACGCCCCCTTGAACTGTTTTGGCTGACTTTGTGGTACACTTCTGACAGAGAGAGAGAGAGAGTGAGGAAAGGGGAGGGAGGAGTGTTGCTTGTGGGAGGAGAAGGAGGAGGGAGTGAACTAGAGGAAGGAGAAGCTCTCAGTTTCTGTGAGTCCTGCTTGCTGTAGGCTACAGAATGAGCACAGTTGCTCTCCTCTCAGTCTGAGAGGCAACTGTTTGTTTTAGTTTTTTAGTTTCCCCTTTCCTCTCCTGTGCCAGACACCAGAAGGAGTCACTACAGAATTGTCTCCCCCCTTCCTCGCCGTACTTTTTTCGGACCCAGTCCTGTGTTGTTGTTTCCGTGCCTGGGGGAAGCACCATGCCGGTGGTGGGCGTCGCCTCCAAGCTCAGGCAACCCTCAGCGGTGGGCAGCAAGCCGGTGCATACCGCGCTCCCCATCCCCAGCGCAGTCAGGACGGCCGCCTCGCAGGGCTACGCGGCCCGGCAGCAGGAGCTTGGGGCGGGCGAGGGCACCCCTGGGCTTTCCTGCCAGCTGTCCATCAAGTCCGGGTACCAGAGGACACCTGAGGGGTCCAGAGCTGAGACGGAGGAGAGCAAGATCTGCAAGGTCAGTGGTGATGGCTCTGCAGGCAGCATGGTGACACTCCGCAGGTGTCTCTCTCTCTCTCTCTCTCTCTCTCTCTCTGTGTGTCTGTCCCGCTCTCCTTCCCCATCTTGGCGAGAGCAGGTGTAGCCTTGAAGCACAGCTCAGGCAAACGGTGGTGAGTCATTTGTGCAGTGATGGGATGATGTCGCTGGCTTTTGGTCATCAACTAAGAGGAGAAACCGGATGAGTAATGCATCTCTGTCAGTGCATTGTCTCATCTGGCTGCCCGTTCAGTCTGCACATGATTTGCTAATCTTTGTGTGTATGTGTGTGTGTGTGTGTATGTGTGTGTTTTGAAGTATTTAGTCAAGACTTCACGGATCTGTGTAGTCTTGACTAAATACTTCAAAACACACACACACACACATACACACACAAGTAAACTGTGGCTGCTCTTCTATAGGGTGGGAAACTAATATATGGGTGATGGGTGCTACCTGAGAAGCCCCAAAGATTAGGGAAACATGGTCTGAATACACCCCCCCCCTGCTTTTCTCCTCAATCTGTCTCCCATGCTGGGTAATATTTCAGATAGATCACCGTCGCTTTGCTCCTAGAGCATATTCCTAATACCCCCAACGGTGAGAAAAAGGTTACACATAGTTTACTTGATGCACAGAGATCCTTAAATTAAGTTAAGTGGTTCACCACACTAAACACAGGCCGGGCCAAGTCCTTTCCTTCTTGCAGGAAGGCGGCCCCGTCCTGAGGAGGAAGGAGTTTTCAAAACTCCCCGCCAAATAGTTTCAGCAGCGCCTTGGCCCGTCCCACATCCACAGCTGTCAGAGCACAAACTTTCCTGTTTGGCCGGTTGATCTCTCCTCTACCCCTCCACCCGTCTTTCTACTGTGACATGACTTCCTGACAGAGACCAAAAAAATGCAGTCTCCTGACGCTGATTCTTTTTCTGGCTCTAGGACTTTTGATACTGTACAAAGCTGCTGATTTTCCTCGTGACCCAGAGGAAACGTGGACAGGAGACATCAAAGAGCGGGTTAGCGCTCCCCTGCCTCTAAATCCTTCCAGTGTGTCTGTGGCCGAGTCCAAACCGCCTGCAGGGTGGCTACGTTCATCATTAACCTGCCGTTGAACTGGCAGCTTCAGCTTGACTTTCAGCTTGTTAACACAACCAGGTTCTTACAAGCCTCCCGCTTGGTCCTAAAAGTTCTGGAAGGGGTTGCCTTTTATCTGGGTTTGAAGAGGATGAATGCTGAAGGCTGATTCGACTTGTGTCAGCATCCATCTCCCATCAAATTCTAAAAATTAAGCTCTTCCCCACCCATTGCTCCCCAACTTGTGTTAAATTTGTTTCTCACGTAAAGTTATGAGGAACTTTTAAATGGCTCTGATGTCTCTGGATGACCGAAGTGAACTTGACCATCAGGGAGAGAGAGGATTAGCAATTTCTATATAGTGATATTTTTGCTTGTCATTGCTGCCACCTGGTCCGATTCCATACAAAATCTGACTTAATCATGCATGTTCACCAGGACCTCCTTCAGCTCAGACAACAGCTGGGCCTCTGGCAGCGACCAGCCCACCGCCGACAGACCCAGATTCAGCTTTGCTGCCACTTTTGACCCCTCTGCAGTAAAAAGTGAGGTTTTCTAAAGGTGCTCGGAAACACTACCGCTTTTGTCCACAGGGACCGTCAAAGTCAACACAATATTAAAGTTCATCACAGCAGCTTTGATTTATTATTGTCAAGCTCTTCTGTAACATAATTACTGTCAGGGTGCTGTGGCTCTGACCTTTGCCCTCCTTAATGTGCGGCGATTTATAAGATTTTCTCTAGTTGCCTGTGGCTGGAGCACCCACTAAACTGCCTTAAAATATACGATCAGTACACCGCGCTGTAGTCCCTGTCCTTGGGAAGCGCGGAGGCAGAACGCCTGCCCCAGCCTGTCGGTGTGGGTGAGGAATGGGTGGTATGGAGGGGGTAATCAGTTTCTCTAATTATGTTGTGTAGGCCCTTAAGAGCTTAACTCCATGCTTTCGGAGGGGGGGGAGAAAAAAGGGAGAGAAGGTGGAGTAAACACTGCCATTACTCCTCACATTCACCAACACGCCTTGTTTAATTTGGAGCACCTTTACCAAGCGGGGGCTATGTGTGTGCAGTGCTCGACTGCATGCTTGTTTGTGCACATGCAAACCCCCATGTATGTACAATAGTCAGCATGTGTTGGACCTGTTTGCCCGAGGTTAAACATATCCTAACCTGGGTGGTGTTTGCCAAAGCTGGAACGTTTTGTTATTCTCACTATTTCAGGTGTGTTATTGGTGGAAAATCCCTCCTGTCTGGTCAACAAAGAGGTTCAGAGTATTTGACCCGTCACACATTTATTTATTTAATACCCCCTTTTTATTTTATTGTGGCTGTCGTGCAGAACAACATGCGATCAGCGTAAAAGCAAAATAGATTGAAACTCTTAGATTACCTAAATTATAAACTGCCAGAAATGCAAGAATCAGCATCAGCCCCGGACATTATTCCTGTGCAAGCAGAATGATCAGGACACAAGAGCAAGCAAAATAAATACTGGGGTTAAGCACTGAGCGGAGAGGAAGAAGGGATTTGTTTTTCCTTTGGTGGGGTGTTTGCAGAAGACAGCAGGCCGATGTTGTTTTGAGCAAAGCCAAGGAGGAAGTCCAAAGGAATCCCGTCTGAGTGAAAGACAAGCTCAAATTGTATCTGCAGTCTGACACCGACTTCTATTTTGGATTGGGAGGCTTCACATCCAACAGATGTAGCCGCGGTGGAAGACTGCTGCACTCAGGCTCCATCTGCAAAGCCGCTGCAGGTGTGCTGTTTACCGGGCAACGCTAAGCCTCCCAGACGGGACTCTCTTCGGACGGCATTCAGAATTAGCTGCAGCTAATCTCAGCTGTATTAGTCCAGCCTGCACGCATTGTGTTGTGGATAATCCCTCGGATCAGAACGGACTGCGCCCACTTTCCTAGGAGTGTCGGCGTCTGCGTTCGTGTGTTTCTGTCTGTGCACAGGTGTTTGTCTGAGTTGTCATGGATACTGCAGGGCTTCACAGAACACGGCTGCTGGGTTTTTCCACATCGAGTGATTTGGTCACCAAAAAGGCTGCCTTGACTTTTGACTGCATTTGCTGAATTTTTACTTTGCTCTTCCTGACGTGCTCTCCGCTGAATGCCACTGCCTCTGGCGGGATGTCGAGCAGGAATGAACAGCTCATCTGAGTTAATGAAGTGTCAGCGCCGCCACCACTGATATGGAATTATCTTGTGCATCAAGAATCTTTGGCTGGTGTCCAACTCACACAGCCCCGGGCCTTATTTAGTGAGTCCCTTTTGTTGTGGAACTGAACATTGCATCACACCTCTCGATTAGATCTACAGCGTGGCAGAAGAAGGAATGGCGTTGATTGGATCCGTCTCTATTCACCCTTGAAGAACTGTGTGGGTGCGGACGGATTTATCCTCATTTTGCTTCCCAGCAAACAATTTGAGCGAAATGTGTTTAATAACTGTGAAGCACAATTAAAGTAATGACGCACCTGTGTCGAGCTCACTTCTCTGATCCTTGCCTGTTTTGGTCTTGACCCTGAGAATGCAGCCGATTACTGAATTGAGCTGCCCAGCGTGAAGAAAACTTGGTTATTTCAGCTTCCAAACGCCAATTAGTTTAGCCTTTAGAGTTGCCACATAGTGCCCTATTTTTCATCACTCACTTACTCGCTCCATTCCCAAGAGCAAAACATTTTTGGGAGACTCAAGTAGTGCCTCCTTTTTACAGGTCTCGTAACCTTTTTGTTTTAAAATCATAGAGCGTCATGTTAAAAATACAGTTGACGTACAACTGCATAGCCTCAGTAGAAGGGATTGGGTGAAGCATAAAAGCACAAATAGGGTCTTTACAATAGCATTAGTACCTCCTGCACATTCTAAAGTTATCTTTCTCTGCTGTCAGTCTACTCTTGTGTCAACAGAAGAGAGTCGTGCTGTATATGGTGAACGTGTCTTTATCTCAGAAATGTAGCTCACTGTATACAGCAGCCTGCGACCGACGCAGCCTGCTATTTGGCTGGCCTCTGAAGTCGGTGAAATGTTATCCCGGAATGTTGCTCCTCAAGAATTAGTACTCGCGTGTTTGCCGGAAGTGAGGACGAGAGCCAGACACACTCGCTCACTTAGAGAACAAAAAACATCCTGTTGGTTCTGTGTGTGTGTGTGTGTGTGTGTGTGTGTGTGTGTGTGTGTGTGTGTGTGTGTGTGTGTGTGTGTGTGTGTGTGTGTGTGTGTGCGTGTGCGTGCGTGTGCATGTGCATGCGCGCACTGAGGAGAATAATCAGGATGTGTCTTTGCATATTTTTTCTTGTTTGGTGCATGTGCTGCTCATGGGTGGGTTCAAAGTAGTAAAGTGAGGCGAGGTGCCCCAGGGAACGATGTCGGGGTCCGGTGAGTTTGAGTGAGCAAGTAGAATGTAAACAAAGCTCTGCTTCCCTCTGCCTCTTTCTCTGGGTGGGCCTGCCACTGTCTGTTTCTCTTGTCCTCCTTCCCTCTTTTTTTTATTGCTCTTGCAATTTTCTGTTTTCATGACTAATGATTGCTAACTCTTCAAAAAGCAATCAAGCCTTTTTCAGGCTATTTTTAGATTTACTGATTCAGGTTATTACGCCAAAATTAGAATGAAATGACATGCACATGAACATGCTTAGACTTGCACTTGATACCATCCATGTAGGCTTTAATAGAAACGTCAATATTTCACCATTACGTCGAAGCTCTCTCTCTCTCTCTGTCTTTTCTTGCGCTCGCTCTTCCACACTCAAAACCATGCTGAAACAACAGAGAGAACAGAGGGAAGCGAGAGGGAGCCAACTCGGATTGTTTGGGATTTTGGGGGGGGTGGGGGGGGGTGGACGCGCCCTAGTCATGGGTGGTCTGACCCGCCATGTGCCGGACTCCATATCTGGATGAGACGTCGTCGCCGTGAGGGTGAACGCTAACGAGCAGGAGGGTGTTTGCGCCTCAGCGAGGCCACTGATTGGATCTTTGAAACGCAGTGCAACGGGACTGGAGCTCTCATTGATTCGAAATTGCATTCTTGAAAAAGTTAACCATAAAGTCTTGAACTTCAGTATAGAATGACATGAGAGTTGTCATGAAACTTGCCCTGCTGGAAACTGCTGACGAGCAGAGGAAAAGGACGCGGGCAGGTCTGGGCATCCTTGCTGCTGCTCTGCAGCACAGTAGTTTGTCCCTGCAACTTAAGTAGCATTTGCAGGAGGAAGGTCAACGTTTCTGTGGTCTGTTCAGCCAATCAGAAATAATGTGTTAACAGGGGAGTCCACCCCAGCTCTCTTGGCCCCATCCAAGTTGGAAACATGGCAGTGATTTTTGGTCTAACAGATGATTTTTCAACTGTAAGATTATCAAATTAAAGAAATGTAAAAAGAATGTTAAAAAAAAAGTCAGATTGGGTTAACATATGTTGAAGCTGAATGACTATAAAGGGGATTCACTCACATGCTTTTGCATCAGCCCGTCCACTTCTGAGATTCCTTAATGAACCCCTGGGGTCAGTATCGGGAAATATATTTGAGACAATATTATGCTTTTCCAACCCTCTGCCTCAGTCTCCCCGTGCTTTTTGTCTCGCGCGGTATTTCATTGCCTTTCGTGCGGCGGGGAGTCTGCTGTCGGTGTTTAAATCTTGGTTGTGAGAACACACAGAGAGGCTGGTGTTTACAGTAACAGCCACACCGGTTAAAAATACCCTCCCCTGGAAGGACAGTCCCAGCGTTCGCTCCAAAACACTGAGAGAAGTAAGACTCAAAACAAGCCCAAGTACCAGCTGTGAAACCTTTTTAGGGCGATGGCCGAGGCTTCCTTCTTGTCTACCAGAGGGGTGAATAAGCAAATAATGCCTCTTTTAAAATGGGAGTTTTGTATGAACGCAAAGATGAAGTAGGCTTGCTCTAGGACACTTAGACAGACATACACTCTCTCTCTGTCCCATAATTCAACAAATAAGTGAGAATAAAGTGAACAAAGCCTCACGGCACACTTTTCTTAGCAATCTCATCATATTCTGTTTTTATTTTTTATATTTTTTATTTTACCAAGGCATCTCAGCCCTGATTGGATGCAGGAGAGCGTGCACGTGTGTGGAAGACGAGTCACCCTGCTCTCATGCAGAGGCCGGTGCGGCACTGTGCACACCCATGCACGCACACGCTCGCTCCAGGCCCTCTGCTAGTTCAAAGGTAGGCTCGCTAACTGATCCAAGAGGGACGGGCCGCTTGTTTGTAGTTTAATGCCGTGAAAGAAGAAACGCGGGGGAGTGAAAGAGGCACGCACAGAGACACACATTTTACACATTATGCGTCATATCATCTTGTTTGTGCTGAAGAAATTGTGTCTGAATTGTCCTCATGCGTGGTTACTACAAGGTCTTGCACACTCATCTTTACCTCCACCTCTCTTTTCAGCTGTCTGTCAGCAGTCTCTTAGGCTGCTGTGTTTCCTCTCTGACCTTCATCCTCCCTCAATCCCTTCTTTTCACATATTCCCGGCACTTGCGTCTTCTCTATTTTTCCACACTGCGTCTCCTGTCACCGTCTTTCTGCTCTTTCCCATTCCCAGCATTCCTCACTAAGTCCTTCCCTGTCCTCCTTTTTCTGTCCCCTCTCGCTGGAGTTCTTCTCCTATTCCGCTCCCCCAACACACTTACTGGTATTTTCCTTCCCCCCCTCCACCCCACGCACACACACACACACCTTATTCTTTGTCCTATCCTTATTTTTTTTCCACCATCCCCCCATCATCTTTTCCTCCACCCCTTCTCTCTCTCCTTCTATCCTTTCCTCTGTGATATTCTTAATGCAAAAATCAGCAGGAGACAGTTAACACACACCTGGCCCAGTTCTGTCGCTCCAGCTGTCACAGATAACCTTTCCTTAGCTCAACCAATAGGTCACTCTCCTCTCCCCTCTCTCTTCAAACCCTTTTTAAATCTCTCTCTGTGCAGCATGTCTAACGGTGACCCAGGCAGCTGTAAGGCAACATCTGGGGAAGCCAACAACAAGCGGTGTCAGAAGTGTCCGAGCAAGCATGGACAGTGAGCAAACATCCGGACACATCCCGTAACACATGCTAACATGGGCCCTGGCTCTGTGGTTGTGTGGATTTTAGGCATGCACGGAGAATGATTGCTGATGCTATGAGTCAAGCGAGCGGCCTCTGTGACTCACGGCATTCACAGCAGCGGCGGTAGATCACCGGCTATCAACACGATTACTGCGTTTCTTGGCTCTCCAGAGGCACCTGGGGGGGAAGAGGGGTGCTCCGGAAGGGGAGGAGCTGTGACTTTATAGACATACAGTTAAATGCACTGGCTCAGAGTAGTCCATGTCAATGATACCCTACAGATTCAATTTGGACCATTATTTGGGAATTTGTAATACGCAAGGATCCTTGGGGCCCAATGACTTGGAGCATTTTTTTTTTTTACCAACATTTGATTAAATCCTGTCAATAATGTTGGCTTGATGAAATACTCAAAATAATATAGGTAATAACAGGATCAGATGACAGTTTTTTGGGGGCACGTAGCATAGTTATTATAGTATATACCACTTATAGTAAGAAACTATGTTTCCAAGTCCTTGAAAGTAGATTGCCTTTAATCATTATTTCTAATGAGAAGCACCAAGACAATCTTGCCAGGTTCCCATATCTGGAGGAAAAGGACGATAGTTGTGTTTGTCCGAGTGAGGGCATCAGCTGAACATGTTCATATGTTTGATCTTTCAAAACCCAAAACTTTGTCTCTGTTTGCTCCAGTAAAGCTCCTGAGTAAAAAAGTGCAGTTTGAGTTCCCAGGTGTGAACGTTTGTTGCAGTTTGAATGTGAAACAGAAAGCTCATGAAAAACAGCATCAATCATCCAGCTATGGGCCACATTTGTGGGTTGACTGTTGCTTGTTTTTGATAAATAAATAGAAAACACAAACCGACCCGCAGACGCAGATGGCTTGATGAAAAAGCTGATTCTGGTGGGATTCTGGGTGGTGGTTCATTGCTGTACCCTCCCTTGGCAAGAGCTTTTACAGGGCGCTTAACAGAGTGGTTAGCCCTCACATTTAGACTCATCATTACCCACAACCAGCATCTATGCTCTCATTATTTTTCCACTTTTTTTTTTCAATCCAGACATGTCAGTTTTCCTTATTTTCTGCATTTTGTCTCTGCAAGGCGTATGCAAGAGCCAATAAAATGCCAAATGGAAATTGTTACGGTTTATCATATATTTTCTGTATGTTTAATCTGAGCAGCAGCAACCTGAAAGGGGATTTTATCATGTGCATTTGGTGGATGGGTTGGTTCAAATTGCCTTGAAAGCACCACATGTGCATGCTGGCAGGTGGCCCCAGTTGGATCGAACCCCTGACCCTTACGGTGGATTTACGTCGTCTTAGAAAAGGTCATGTCATCTGCTACAGGTGGTAAATTAAGTCAGGACAAAAGAAAAGGCTCATCTTCAAAGGCTTAACAAAGCACAAAGAAAAAAAACACATTTGGAATTATCTTTTGGCACAACTTGTTCTTGCGAATGAAACTTTTTAGCTCGTCCATTAGTTTTAGGAACTATTTCCTAGTCTGAATTTCAAATTTGGGTATGGCGGAATGTTTGGAGACCCGGGAGATTTGTATTCCCGAAATGAAAGGCAGATGTCAATTGGCATTTCTAGTGTTACCCGGCAGTGTTGGAGCGATGCTGGACGCACTGAGACACGGCGCTCAGAGGTCTGCAGTAGCAGAAACATCACGCAGGTTAGGCAGACTCCAATGGAGTCATGAGGTCATAGGCTGAAGCAGTGGTGCGTGACCCCTCCAGCCTCTGGCCGGTCTGCAGAGCATCGTGGCAGCATTTGATGTGTCCGTGGCCTTTTGGTTGCAGTAAATCGAGTGTGAAACTGCATGTTGCGAAGCTGTAACTGGAGCCTTGTGGGTGCCTGTCTGCGTCAATAAAAGTGGAATAAAACGAAATGAGGTTTTTTACAGTAATATAAATTATAAAGCAGATTTTCAGTGCTTAAAGTCTCGGCAGTTGAGTTTTTTAACGATTCTGTCTCACAGAAAGAAGAACTTGGCCCTGATTCCTGGCCCTATTTCTTTCTTGATGTGGTTTGCGTGTTTGTGTGTTGCCTCCCACGGTTTATAGACATGTAGGTTAAGTGCATTGGAGAGTCTCAATCACCCATAATTATGATTATACGTCACACTTTAGTGATCTACTGTCTCATCTGACCATACAGTGGGTACGGAAAGTATTCAGACCCCTTTACATTTTTCACTCTTTGTTTCATTGCAGCCATTTGCTAAAATCAAAAAAGTTCATTTTATTTCTCATTAATGTACACTCAGCACCCCATCTTGACAGAAAAAAACAGAAATTTAGAAATGTTTGCAAATTTATTAAAAAAGAAAAACTGAAATATCACATGGTCATAAGTATTCAGACCCTTTGCTCAGTATTGAGTAGAAGCACCCTTTTGAGCTAGTACAGCCATGAGTCTTCTTGGGAATGCTGCAACAAGTTTGTCACACCTGGATTTGGGGATCCTCTGCCATTCTTCCTTGCAGATTCTCTCCAGTTCCGTCAGGTTGGATGGTGAACATTGGTGGACAGCCATTTTCAGGTCTCTCCAGAGATGCTCAATTGGGTTTAGGTCAGGGCTCTGGCTGGGCCAGTCAAGAATGGTCACAGAGTTGTTCTGAAGCCACTCCTTTGTTATTTTAGCTGTGTGCTTAGGGTCATTGTCTTGTTGGAAGGTGAACCTTTGGCCCAGTCCGAGGTCCAGAGCACTCTGGAAGAGGTTTTCTTCCAGGATATCTCTGTACTTGGCCGCATTCATCTTTCCTTCAATTGCAATCAGTCGTCCTGTCCCTGCAGCTGAAAAACACCCCCACAGCAGGATGCTGCCACCTCCATGTTTCACTGTTGGGATTGTATTGGGCAGGTGATGAGCAGTGCCTGGTTTTCGCCACACATACCGCTTAGAATTAACGCCAAAAAGTTCAATCTTGGTCTCATCAGACCAGAGAATCTTATTTCTCATAGTCTGGGAGTCCTTCATGTGTTTTTTGGCAAACTCTATGCAGGCTTTCAAATGTCTTGCACTGAGGAGAGGCTTCCGTCGGGCCACTCTGCCATAAAGCCCCAACTGGTGGAGGGCTGCAGTGATAGTTGACTTTGTGGAACTTTCTCCCATCTCCCTACTGCATCTCTGGAGCTCAGCCACAGTGATCTTTGGGTTCTTCTTTACCTCTCTCACCAAGGCTCTTCTCCCACGATTGCTCAGTTTGGCTGGACGGCCAGGTCTAGGAAGAGTTCTCGTCGTCCCAAACTTCTTCCATTTAAGGATTATGGAGGCCACTGTGCTTTTAGGAACCTTGAGTGCTGCAGAAATTATTTTGTAACCTTGGCCAGATCTGTGCCTTGCCACAATTCTGTCTCTGAGCTCCTTGGGCAGTTCCTTCGACCTCATGATTCTCATTTGCTCTGACATGCACTGTGAGCTGTAAGGTCTTAAATAGACAGGTGTGTGCCTTTCCTAATCAAGTCCAATCAGTTTATTTAAACACAGTTGGACTCCAATGAAGGAATAGAACCATCTCAAGGAGGATCAGAAGAAATGGACAGCATGTGAGTTAAATATGAGTGTCACAGCAAAGGGTCTGAATACTTATGACCATGTGATATTTCAGTTTTTCTTTTTTAATAAATTTGCAAACATTTCTACATTTCTGTTTTTTTCTGTCAAGATAGGGTGCTGAGTGTACATTAATGAGAAATAAAATTAACTTTTTTGATTTTAGCAAATGGCTGCAATGAAACAAAGAGTGAAAAATTTAAAGGGGTCTGAATACTTTCCGTACCCACTGTATGTGAGCCAGGTCTTAATGATCTACATCCATCCAGCACTGCCCTACAATTCTTTATTGTCAAGGCTGTTCTATTGTCCTTCTGCTGTCATTATATTGCTCTTCCTCTGAGCTGCTGGTGCCTCTTTTCCACCAAAGTTCAAAGCACTGCTCCATTAAAAAAAAAAAGTAATTTCCGCCTCAACATCACTATCGCCTCTGCCATTTCACTGTATTAAGTTTGCCCATAAAGTTAGTTAACTCTGCTATTAATGAGTGTTTAACATGAACTACCTTGACACAGTCTCCAGAGATTAATCCTTATTCCACCCTCCCCTTTCCCTTTTTCCTTTCCCCTCCCTCCTCCCTCTATTGGCCTCCCCACATGGCCAACAAAGCTCTGCTGTTCGGGCCGGAGCAAGTTTTCTCACAGTCTCCAGGCACACATTGGAGTTTGGTTTTATTTACTGGCTGCTGCTGTTGTTGCTCCCACGTGAAAGCTCATACTCTCGTTTTTAACAACCCCTCAGTTTTTTGTTGGAGCATCCTCTGAGGCTTTTTCGGAGCTCTGCTCATTTCCTCTCCCAACCCAGTGGCCTTGATTGTTGTCACTTAAACAAGCAACAGATCTGTTGAATTGCATCCGCAATGAGGATGGTGGTATTGCCAAAGCTTTCAACCAATGGGAATCTATGATCTCTTTTCCCCCTGCCACACAAGGAACTATTTATTCTCTATTTCTGTTGATGAATAGCACTCACTCTTTAGACATATTTTTTGGCATCATTTTATAAATGGCGTAATGGCCCTTCTTGCGTGGTACAGGGGAGGTGAATTGCATACACAGAGCATCTTTGTCTCTGCCAAGACTGGAAGGTCATTGCCTCAGTGATGGGTTCATACGTTAAGGGTTCAGGTAAAACATTGGCCCTTAACGCAGATTTGTGGTGGTCCAGAAAGCTTGTGCAAACGAGCAAACATTTTCCCTCATAATCCATAATGATGAGGAAGGCCTGTTGGCCATCCTGGACTGAAGAGGACAAGAGGTTCCTTGTAGCAGCCACAAGGGTTCACGTGCTAACGGGCCACATGCCAACAGCTTGTCCGCCCAAAGTCAGCTGCCCCTTCAGAGATAAACGACAAGAGGCTTTTGTATTGCTCCACGCCACTTTCGTATGCAGATGTCTGCAAGCGGAGCACAAAGTTCAGCTTGAAGCCTCTCTATCCAGAGCAAAACCAAGACAGGTTATAAGTATTCATTGAAACCCATGGAGGGTAGCTTAAACCTCCTGGATACCCAGGCTTCATTTTGACTCATGCTTTTATCCGTTGGGAAACAAGCAATATAAGCAAACAATATAAGTATTGCAGTGTTTAATACCGCAGCTAATTGCCAGCACTAAAAGATAATTTGTAGACAATTATAACATAAGGATAGGGGGGATAAAGTCACTGGGGAAAACAGTGAAGGACAGGGATAGAAAAGATTATTATAGTGCAATTAGAGGGAGACAAGAGGATATGATTCATGTGGAGAGGCTGAAGCATGGTACTTTACCGGAAGATGACTTTCCCCTGACCCAATCCGCCGTTTGACTCTGTTGTCCTAACTTGCAGAGGGAAGGTCATTCCACCCTTGACGAACCAAGAAGTACAAGGGTTGAAAGCACTCAGGCAGACGGATGACCACTCAAGAGAAGTGAGGGTTGCTTTTATTATTCAATATTTATTCAAAGAAGCTGTGGATGGTAGGAGTTAACTTGGCTCTGGATTGGAAGCAGATGCAGGCACCTCATTCAGGTTTAAAACCTTAATCGCTCTCTGCATCTGGCTCCCTCCTCGTGGCCTTGTCGAGAGAACAACTGAAGGTAAGCTACCAAGAGGGGGGAAGGGGGAGGGGGGAAGAAATTGGGACGGTGGGAAGGAAAAGTGTGATTCTGAAGGAGAAATAGTGGCAGTTGTGTCTGGGACACTGCCTTGCGCCATGATTTAAGGAGCTAAATATTACTCTCTAAGTTATAGTTGGAGTCAAGCCATTTGTATTAAGTATCAAAAAAAAGAGAGTGAGAGCAGACTAAGAAGGAGAGGAAGTGGATTGAGGGTGGAAGTCTAAGACCATATGCCCAGCTGATCTTATGGGATTGGGAGGTAGGTGCATTGTGGGCCAGGGGTTTCATGTCAATGATACCCTACAGATTTAAATTCGGACCATTCTTTGGAAATTTGTAATACGCAAGGATCCTTGAGGCCCACTGACTTGGAGCATTTCTTTTTTTTTTTTTTTACCAACATTTGATCACTTCTGCCAATCATTCCGTTCATCGAGCCATGCACAATTAATCACACAGAAGCCTCTGGATGAGTGTAAGCAGGTTTGTGGAAGTATGGAAACCAGCAAATATTACCGCTTCTTCCCTTGTTGTCGTCAGATCAGCGTTGTTTGATATTAATTAATAGTGAGTTTGACAGGGAGGAGGCTTGAGTTAGGGAGGAGGCTTGAGTAACAGCGTTTGGGGGTAATGAACCTCTGGCAACAGGCAGCAGTATAGCCCAGACTAAAGAGAGGGAGAGTCTGTTGGACAGATCGTATTGGAGGTGTGGGAAAGATGAAATGTTTTTCTCAGCCAGCTCGTCTTGCATACCAGCAGATGCTGTAAGATTGTGACTTGCTCCCAATCATACAATTTTAGTGTAGAAGAGCTGTTCAAGGGCTTTAAATGTGAATATTTCATATTTGCTATGAGCTGGGCATGTTATCATGTTGGATTTATTCAAAGTTGATGCCTACTTTGTATTGTGAATATTCAAGCTTGAGTCGTTGTGTTGTTCGCATGTATCTATGTGGCTATTTGTATGAAGCACCTGGAGGAGGACCTTTATGTTGTGTTCCAGCAGACCCAGGGTGGACTGATTACACTAACTAAGGCCGTGGGGTCCGGTCTTTGTGCTGACTGTGCTGTTCACCAGGATGTCTGAGTTCTCGTGATCGCTGTACTGCTCCCCAGATGTGTTGAATGAGCAGGAGGAGGAAGGGCCGGTCTCTGTGGGCCTTCTGGCTGTCTGCTGCTCAATCCAGTACAGCGCTTTTCGTTTTTTTTCCGGCACACATGAGAGAAAGTGAGAGTGAGATAGGACCTTTGGGTTGAAAGGTAATGTCGTCTCCCACATCCAACAAACCTCCTCTCGATGACTGATATCTGGGTCGGTCCAGCAGCAGCTACACTTCCACCCAGCAATCCCTTCCTCTCACTCTCAGAATGAAGCTTGCTGAAGTTGCTGGAATACATTGAGAACAGTTGGTGTTCAGCAGGATTGACTCTCAAACTGCTCGACAGGCTTGACATAAATATCTAGGGCTTCATTTAACAGGATATCTGTTGCTCTGACCCGACCAGAACAAAGATGGTGAGAAGGAATGGAAAACTCCAAGGTGTGTGCTGGTAAAGCTGCATCCATTTCCTCATTTCTCCTTCGAAAGCTTTGCTCTGTTAAAAGACTGTTCCGTTTTCTCTCCAAGGAGAAACTACCTACAACCTGTTAATAGCTCAAGTATAAAGATTATAAAGATTGTAATGTAATTAGGGTAAAGTAGGTGATTTGCTTCACGACTTCTCATTGTCGAGGTATTTTTGGAGGGCCAGAACAAAGGCGACTCCATGAGGGTTAACGGTGAGTACTGGGACAAAGCTAGGGTTACACCAATCAAACCTTTTTGTTCCCGATACTAAAAACGATACCTGGGTTTTGGATATTGGCCCAATATAGAGCACTGGTCTGATACCAGTTGTCCTTTATGTCTAAGCCAACATTAGGCTTGATTTAGACATTGCTTTCTTAACTTTGTAAAACAAAGTGTAACACATAAATCGGGGTCACGATGGGGCCGCTATCGGTACATCTCTAGACAAAGTGACATGATTCTATTAAACAGGCAGGAAAGTTGAACTGTTTGGTTGCTGCAGGTTTTTTTTCCCCTTGTTAAACGTCTTCGGAAGAACTTGCACTGCAGCTTTTACCTTTACACACTCCATGCTACCAATTAGCATGCATACATGTGTATGAAATTAAAGAAGCAGCCCCTCTTTTTGTGTACAATTGGATGCGTGCATGTGCATTTCCTGTGACTAGATTGTGAGTGTGTGAAATAGAGAGAGGATCACGCGTTTTCCTTTTTATGTGTGGCTATGTGTGCGAGCCTCATTTTCCCAGGTCTCCACTTGGAGTAGCACTTGGCGCTGAAAGCCCGGGCTGTAACTCTTTAATATAGAGTTGTTTACTCTTAATACCAACCCACTTCACCCTCATTTTGGGAGGGTTCCTCTGCCTTTGGCAAAGCAGCATGTAGACATTTTTACAGCTTTGTATGCTCAACACCATCTTGCTAACGGATTTTATGGCCCAATGGTTCTGGTGTGTGTGTTTTATAATAACTGCAGGTTATGCAATCAAACTTTAGAAGTGCCAAACGCTTGATCATAGCGCTAAGCCTTCTCTGTAAACTCAACAGGTTGCTGACAGTGTGTTTATTGTGTGTGTTTGCTTCTGCTGCCATGGTTACATTTTGTTTACAAGTTACTGTCGCCTATGGGTGCTAGCTCCAGATGCTGCACTCCTGCGGCCGTAGATTTATTTACTCTGTATGAAAATTAATAAAGAGTTTGAATGAACAGTGTATTCTGCCAGTAGCTGTGTAGCAGCAGGCTAATGTCCAATAAGCTGCGACTGGTCAAGTCAAAACCCCAATGTGAAAGCGATCGTGATATAATGACCGGCTTGCTTTAAATTTGCCCACACATATACACTAAGTGCTGCAAACGACCCCACTAACCACAGTTACCATTCAAAGGGCTAGGTGCTATCATTCCATTTAGCGTCTGACATTTTCACAGACATTCCAGTGAAAATGTCAGCGCAGAGCCTCGGAGCACCGCGGGTGCACACTGTAGCGTTAGCATGGGTGTCCCTGGTGAGAACAAGACCCCCAACCTTGGCAGTGACTTGCACAGGCAATTTGAGAGCTTTATCTGGAGAGCAACACATGACAGTTCGCCCAGAAGGTATTGCGGTATGCACTGTATTAATATCGCAGGCGCAAACAGCCATGAAGGCTTCACCAGCACTACCATTATGCCGCTCAAGCCTGAAGGGGGAAAGTGCCGTTACAAAATGATGATTAAAGGTGATCAGTGCTTGCCAGGAAGTTGACATTTTCAATGTTTGGCTGCAGCAGCAGTCCTTGCATCGCACGCTCTCTTAAACTCTTCATCTTGTGAAAGGGTAGCGGTTCCAAATGCAGCAGTGGGAACATGGCGGGAGGGGGTAAAACGATCAGTTTGATAGGGTTTACGTGTGTGTGTGTGTGTGTGTGTGTGTGTGTGTGTGTGTGTGTGTGTGTGTTGACATGGTGTTTACAACTACAGTACTTTTTAAGTCAAACCACGGCCCAGCTTTTGTGCAAAAGATGCATTGTTAAATTCTCTCCTTAGTTTGCATGAACGTGTTTTTTTTTGTTATCCGTGTAGTGTTTCAGTATAGTTTGACAAATATCAGATAAGATGGAAAAGCAGGAATGTAAAATAGTGTTTTGCCACAGTTTGCAGTGATGAGTGCATGTCATCATTCACCCATTCACGCCCATTCATACACTGGGAATACCATGCAAGGTGCCGCCTGCCCATCCAGACAAAGTGTCTTGTCCAAGGACACAATGCCATGGACTAGTGGAGCCTGGGATCAACCTGTTTTTTCCCCATTTGTCTTAATTTCATCAGCATCAGTCAGTCTAATACCTATACAAGTAATGTTTAACATTATTATGTGTTTATCTTCAGTCGGAGCTGTCACCACCACGAAGAGACAAGGTGGTAAGAGGAAAGAGGGACACTTGAGCAGAAATTAGTCATTTAGTCAGCAGACACTCGGTGTATCAAGAGGTGGGTGGAACATTAGGAGGGAATTATGGGCACATTTTCCACCGCTGTCCTCAAATCTGCCAAGCCCAAACATCGAGCCGAGACAGCAGCCAGCTGACTTAGTGGCTGCACTCCGTCTGTCCTCAGCACAAGACACCTCAGCTGACGTTTTGGGCCGGGCGTCAGCCGCACTGAGTGAAAGTATGTTTGCCTTGGAAATGGCTGCCGAGCCGATGAGCTCCACCATCCATGTCAAGCGGTGCGCTGTATAATACTGTCCCGGGCGAACCTGGACGCTCTGCGCGAGGCATTAACCCTCACGGTTGTTTCAACGCAAGGCTGAGATGGTGGTCGGCCCGGAGGCAGCATGGCATGCAGAGGTCCAAAGGGGTGTTATTAGGGGAAATCTGTTTAAATATTTAAACATATTTATTGATGCCCTGTAACATGTGGAATTATGTCCCTCTTGCGTCACGACTGCGCAGGCTTCCCACTGAGTTCTCTTTAGCGGCGAGCCTCCATCTGTCCTCAGTGGAAAAATCGCACAAAGTCTCAGACAGCAAAGACGACTGGTCGCACATTTATTTCTTTTTCAGTGTCAATACTCTTTGCAGGCTTCGATAAGTCACGCTCACCCTGAGGCAGTTAGGAGTTGGCGTTTCTTACTGATTTTACTCTCTGGCATCCGGTCAACAGCCTCATCTTTAGCTTTCAATTTTGAGATTTTACTGTGAAAGAGCAGATTTCCTTCTCTGTTTGTCCTCCACTCCACCTTCAGTTTCCACCACGCAACCATCCACGTATGTGCACACACACACACACACACACACACACACACACACACACACACACACACACACACACACACACACACTTTCCACAGCTAGTGTCTTCATTCAGTCACCGAAACTTTGAGAAAAAAAGGCAGTCCAGAGGTCACAGAAGCACTGTGGTTTCAATCTGGGCTGGGGGAATTTGAATTAAAAAGCTTTTAAGTCTGCATAAGTGCACTTGAGCAAGGCACTGGATGTCTAAAGTCGTCTGCTGGAGCTGCTCAGCAGCCAAAAGATGAGGACTTCAGACATGAAGCCTGGAACATCGAGTATGAAGTAATGAGCTGCCGCAAATTTAGATCCAATCTTCCTAGCGGCCCGCTCCAAACACGTCACGGCCCGAGAGGCTTTTTTTATGGTGCAACATGTTTTTGTTGTAAATCAGCAAAATTCAAAATCCTTGTCTATTTTCAGCAATGTTGTTTTATTTGTTTATCTCCCAGGCCTAGAGACACAAACGTGGGGCTTTTCTAAACTTCTTGAACCTAGGGGATCGTTGAGCTGCTCTGTGCACCAACAGGCCGGGGTCAGCTGATGGGGGCCTCAGACCCCTTGTTTGCTGCCTTGTAAACACTGAACACGTTAGCTGGAAGCTCTGCGGCTGTCTGTCCATAACACTGCTTCCTCATCCTGCATGTGCTTCGGTTGCTAGAAGAGCCTCTCTTCTGTGTCTGGTTGCTCTTCCATTTTCAGACAGAAGCTGGAAATGATCAGCCAGTGGCTCGTAATTGCAACCTCTGTATGTTCAATTGGACCAGTTCAGGAAAAAAAAGAGTCGGTAAACATAGACGCCTGTAAGAATTTTTTTCACCGACGCCACCGCCAGTATGATGCCAATAGTATTTGGGAACTTTTGTTAGCTTGGCTGAGGTGCTCAGCATGGAATACAGTTACTTTCAGCAATATAAACAAGTAATAAATAATGCGCTTTTGCCTTCGCAGGTGTTGACGTCAGATTTGAGTGAAGTTGGGGTGGAGAGAATTTCCTCCCAGAGTGCTGAAAGAGTGGGTGAGAGAGCATTACAGACTATCAGAGGGGGGGGGGGGGGGGGGCACGGGTGGCTGACTGTAGTTCCATCCTCATGATGGAAGTTTTCAGGTTCACTAAGAACATACAGCACCTCGGGTGTCAGTAAGGCCAGAGGCACATTTGACACAGTGCTTACTTGGAAACGGTTTCATAGCAGCATAATAAACAGCCTGGTTTATAACAGATATCATAAAGCATATAGTACAGATGCTGACGTTCTGTCAGTTTGCAGACCGCAGGCAAGAATGCGGAGGGAGTTTTTTTTTTTTCTTCTTTTTTTCTTGTATGGTGAGATTGAGACAAGGGCAATGATTTGTGTGAATTTAATTGGAATATTTGAGGAGGACATCTGTGAGGAAACGCCGCTGATGTGTGGAGATTGTGCAAAGCAAAGTGACCTCTGCTTGATAGCCTTCTCCCAATTTCTTTTTCCCCCCTCTGGGAAGCTGAAAGCTGTTTCAGACTGTATCCAGGCATTTCATTAAGCAGTGAGGAAATGCAGACTGCAGATCCCTCACATTTCTTGATGGATTGTATTTTTTGGGGAGGGTGCTGCTAATTTAGATGCGGTCGTAATTGTTTCAGTGGTCCGTTTTTTACAGTGGGAATGTGAGAGTGCTTTGATTGCCAGTTCGCAGAGATTTTGCATGGAGAGAAATCAACTTTTGACTTGGCTCTCCGAGCAGCTCTGGTCCACTTCACAGTTCAGCTCTGCTCTCAATGAGGAATGGATTTAATAAAAGACAACAAATCACAAACGTGAGCGGATGAGACCAGATGGGGATAAATAGCTGGTTTTACTGCTGTAAAACATTCCTCATCCGTGCATAATATTGGGTTAACATGTAAACAGCTATGCAAATGAAGCAATCAAACTTCGAGAGCTTGAAACGGCCTCTTTACAATCAGAGTAATGCAGCCCTGTCCCCTAAAGATCACGTTCCCATATGGCGTTTAGCTTACAGATTAGTTTCAAATGAGACCACGGAAATCTGCATCTGGATGAGGTCGGGCTGGTGTTTGGACCCAAAGTAGTTTTGTCGCATTTTATTTTTTGTTTTAATTCTATTTTCAAAATGTAAACGAGTGTAATTTAGTAGGAGACAGCGTTTCACAGAGCTAGCTCCTGAGATCTGAGCACATGGAAACATTGCTAAAAAAGGTCTCAGATGGGCCACAAACCAAGTCTTCCTCTGCAATAAGGACTATTTTAGGTTTCACCTTCAAATACAGTAAACGAGATCAGTTTGCTCAACTGTCAGCATGTTTACAACCTGTCTCATCATCTGGCCGCGAGGGTTTCTCAGCCCATCAGATTTTGCTGTAGCGTTGTCGTGTTCCAAGACCTCAGCAACCACTTTGGTGCGTCCCAAGAAATTAATAAATAGCCAAAGCAACAGAAACGGAGTCCAAGTCGGAATAAACCGGCATTATTATCACGGGAAAGGAAAAATACACGTGAAGAGCTATCTGGCAAATAGCGACAGAGAGAGAATCATTCTCTGTTCCTGGAAAATAAGACCTGTAATGAGCTGATGAGGACGCAGGTCATGTAGCTGCTTCTTCAGGCTTCTTTCCTTTTGTTTTCTCCCTGTTCATTTAGTGCTAAGCTGCTGTGTGTTTCATGCCCATTCCACAGCTTCTATAGTTGGTGGACAAAAAGGTGCAAAGAGACGAATGGCGGGACGCAGTGCCTCAGACGAGAGCTCCTCTCTGGCCCGCGGGCAACAAAACCCAGCGAGGGATAGAAATATATAATTAAGAGAGGTTTTTTCCGCCCCGTCTCGCTATCCGTGCCGCTTGGTTATATTTGCACGCGCTTATGAGATTCATAAGCTCAGCAGTTCATCATGATAATAGCAGCCTATTTTGTTACTGCATGGCTGGAGATGTCTCCTGCTTAATGTAGTGTTGTGATGTTTTCCTTTCTGTGAGATTGCACGCTCGTCTCTCATATCTTCCTTCGCCGGTCGCTCTAATGAAAGAAGGAATACTTTCCCTTTGGTCTTTTTCATTATTCTGATGCTTTTTTCATCAGGTCTATTGCATATGTCGTTTGTTTTGTAAGTGTGCAGAGTATTTAAGGTTTTCATCATAATATTTCTTAAGCATTCTGTAATATTGTCTTTATAAATCACTAAATAAATACATTATTTAGCAAATTTGAAATGCACTTTGACACAGATATATGCCACAATTTGTCTCAAGGAGACAATCAATCAGACTTATACTTGTCCAGCCTCAGCGGCCTTTGCCCCGGCTCATCTCTGCCAGGTCTCAGCAGGAAGCAACAGGAATGGCCGAGGTGTACAGCGTCTGGTCAGCCGGCGTCTGACACTAAGACAGACTGACTGTTATCAGAGGAAGGAAAGAAGGCACATTGAAATACACCACATCGAGAGGGCTGGGAAACGTTTCAATGATCCACTACCACAGTCTTCTTTTCATGAAAGTAGTAGTCAGTATTTATTTACCTTTTTTTTGTCAAATGAGACAACTGTTCCATTTTAGTTTATTCAGTTTAAACAAAAAAAACTTAAAGTGTGTGTGTGTGTGTGTGTGTGTGTGTGTGTGTGTGTGTGTGTGTGAGAGATTGAGAGATTGAGTGTCTTTCCTCTGGAGCAGCAGTCTGAACACCGACAGACACAGAGCCGTCTGACGTCTGCGTTTGAAGTCACACTGTGATGCTACTTGAGTTTACAGGCCCCCTCTCTCAGCCCAGAACTCTTAGAAAAGACTTTTTGTCTTTTCCTGAGAAGAGTCTGGAGGTGTATCTCAAAGACAGCCATAGCCTCTGGAGTGTGTGTGTCTGTGTGTATTTGTGTGAATCTGTGTGTGAGCTGCAGACGAAATGAGATATGCCACAAAGGCAAACATAGCAGTTGAAGCTGTGTGAGCGCTAACAGGTGAAATAAGATATTCCACAAAGACAACCGTGTCACTTGGATTTATCCTTAGTACGTGTGTGTGTGTGTGTGTGTGTGTGTGTGTGTGTGTGTGTGTGTGTGTGTGTGTGTGTCTGTGTGTGTGTAAGCAAGCTAGTGGACATATAAGATACACCTCAAAGACAATCCCAGCACTTGGAGTTATAGTGGGTGTGTGAGTGCACTGGTGGCAAAACATCCCTGTTAAACCTCAAAGGCGAGTTTAACATTTGCGTGCATGTGTGTGTGTTTGTGCGTGTGTGTGAGAGGCCGTCAATGTTGACATTCTCCTCTGAAGTCTCCTCCAGTGGTCGGCTTGGATTTCTCAGAATCCCACCTGTAACGCGAAGCCCCTCCAACAATAACTCTCCCATCCATACCTGTCGGCCCGCCTGTGACGCCTGTGACTCAAACCTCTCTGCTTTGAACTGAATGTTTTTCCAAGAGTTTCCCAACCAGATTCCGTAAAACACACAAACAGATGCTGCACACTCAAGTGGGACGCCACAATTACTGTAATGCATCAGTTATTAGGGTTTATTAAATATAATAAATAGGTTTAATAGCCATAAAAGTAGTCAATGGTAACATTTTATTTTTCTCATTTGAGACATAACTTCTGTCTAAACACACACGCAATCCTTTTGACTAGGCCACACTTATCTCTCCACCTCTGTCCTTTCTCTTCCCCCGAAGTAGGAAGCAGCAGATCAGGAACCGGTTCCCAAGAGGATAAGATAATATAATAAGCATCAAAACCACACCCACACACACACGCACACGCATGCACGCACGCACGCACACACACACACACACACACACACACACACACACACACACACACACACACACACACACACACACGGTCTGCCTTGCCTACAGCCTCTTGTTGGGACGCCGGCTCAGCAGCACCTGTTTGGAAGCTCTCCAGCGCCGCCCGGCTTGTTTCAAATCACCTCCCTGCCGTAGCCTTTTCATATATTTTACAGGCTTGTATCCAGTTCAGCGCTGAGCAAACCAGGCTTGTTGCTGTGTGCTTATCCCAGTTGAGACTCTACATGGCAGCTGAGGGTAGATAGTGTTTAAAGATGAATCACAGAAAGCACTTGCTGCACACTTGTTTTGGTTGAAAATGCAATATAACTGCCTTTTTCTTTAAGTTGGCTCGCTTTGGCAAGTTGGAAAACAGGAAATAGGCACTAATTGGGTATCTATGAGACTTGCTTCCAATGAAGACCGCAAACCAGCCTCTCTCTTATCCTCCTTATCTCTGGGCCCCCAGATTCACCCGTTAAGCACATTCCTGAAATGCGCTTCCACAGTTGAGCCACCACTGAGATGAAATCCAGCCGGGATTGCCTCGGCCAGTAGGAGTTCCTGTGTTGTAACCGTTCTCCGAGCGTGCAGAAGCCCATTTCTCACAAGAGAAAGGAGGAGGAGGAGTAGGAGGAGGAAGAGGAAGATGCCCCTGGGAGAAGCAGGAGTTGACACAGTTGGAGTTCATGAGAAAGGAAACGTTGGGAAGAGAGAGGACTGGCAGGGATCATAGTTAGTGATTTGCAGGGATTTTTGTCCAGAACCAAGCATCAATGAATAGTACAATATAATAATAAATAATTTAAAAATAATAAAAGTTTTAAAAAAACAAGTAAAAAACAATACCTTCAAAATACATCTTTCCTCCAGTAAATGTGCATCATTCTCATGTGGGCATCTTCTCTGCTATGTGCGACAACACAAGCAGTCGAAATGGGCCTAGTTCGTGAAAGCCGTGAAAATCCTCAGTGTTGGGTAGCTTTTCCTGGGCTGAAAAATCATTTTGTGCCTTTTACATTTCAGATATCTGTCTTCTGGATAGTTGCAGAACGAATTCAAGCCACCAACGGAATCTCAAACCCCAAAAGCCCAAGAAAACAGTCCTTCACACATTGTAGTCATGTTGACTATTTCTCTGACCAGACATTGGCCACACAAGGCCGCCGTCACGTGGTGTTGCGTCTCACCTCAACATCTCGATTTTCTCAAGTCCGCATGACTTTGTGTCAAAGTTACTTTCCCCACATTTCAAGGTCTTGGGCAAAACGAGGCTGCCAGCAATTGCCGCACAGCGGCAGATGATTTCACATCCTCCGATCCAGAACGGAGGAGCAAATAAAAGGAAGGAAAACAAAATTGTGAGACGACCAAACATAAGGGGAGGGGGCTGAGATTGGCAAATCAAGAGAGCAAACAAAAGACAATAAAAGGAGGCTATGAAAGCTTCACAGAGATGGAGACTCCCTGGGCTCGTCTTTTCTTTTCCAAATGAAAAGTTTCTTGTTTTCATCAGATACGCAAGCTGACAATGGCCTGGTAACGAGGAGGTCTCAAGTCAGTGAACTGTCATGTTTTACATCTGGTCTCATTTCCTGCTTGACGCATATTCAGAAAGATGAGGGATCGTGGCGCTCGCCTCCGGAAGGAAGCGTTATCAGGCGGATATTGAGCGAGGACGCTCTGCAGAGTCATTTGTAAGCTAAAAAAACCCCAGGAAGCAACTTCAGTCCTCCTCCTCCTGGGTTACCGTGGTGACAGGCCCTACTAATCCACTGACACACTTTCTAGATCGCTATCTAGCTCTGGATTCAATTAGCCGGGTCTGGCTAGGACGAGATAAAAAGCCTTTATTAAGACTTTGATATCCTAATGAGGGAAATGTTTGATTCTCTCTAGGAGGCGAGATAAGAGATAGAGGGAGCTTATCAGTGGCATTGGATGGAAGAGATTTGTCTCAGTGCATTAGTGGCAATGTAACATGATACAGTGCTTAATGATGCATGACAAACATGCTTACTCAAGCCTCTGCTTTGTTCAATATGCAAGGAAGGGAATGAATACTGTCAAACCCTAATTTGTTCGACAGCATCTCCCCTCTGCAAAGATTTCTCCGGTTTGTTCCCAGCGCATAATTCCTTTTGACAATTACACAGAGACGCCGTTCATCTTTTATGGCATGCTAATTGTGTTTACCAGCGGTCACAGAGGCTTGTTTGCTGGCTCCTTTCCGTCATACTGTAAACACACACACTAGCTCGGCTTCTCCCGAGGAGGCTCCGTCCTCCTGTCGCAGCACACTCAGGCCAGCTGGTGGGTTGATCCTCAAGGCAAACCCCAAAAAAGAGCTTCCGGCAGCGAGAAACACAAAGACTTGGAAGCGCTGCTTGGTATAGAAAATGTCCTTCCCAGCTCTGTGTATGGGTAGTACACAGAACAGACTGTGATCAACGGTTGGAAGGCTTTGTTTTACCGTGGATATATGAAAACAGTGAAACTGTAATCTAATCTCCACCACAAAATTACCTTTCAAATAATTTTGCACCAATGGGACAGAGTGAGTCTGATTGTGGCCAAAACTTTGAAACCACTCTTGTGTGGTTTAAAACAGAGCCAACGGGACCCTGCTGTGAATCTCCCCAAAGGCAGAATGAATCAAATCCTCATTTGTGTTTTGCCATTTTGTAAGAAATGAACTCTGCTTTCTTCCTGCTCATCCCTTGTTCTCCTGTTACCTTAAAGGACTAGAAGGGCGAGGAAGGGTACACTTCGTCTGGGACTGGCTGTAGCGTTGGTTTGAACACTGAGTCTGTATGGATTGAAAAGGATGCACTGATGTTCATAGACAAAACACTCACCGCCTCTCTCTGTGCTTCTGAATCATGAAGTCATTGGTATCGATCAACCGTCTGTTTAGCTCCCTGCAGATATATTACAGTCATTTTGTGCCACTGGAGATAAATAGCCCTTCAAACGTGGGTAAAACTGCAGGCAAGAAAAATAAATGCAAAGCAATGGTTATTTGTAATAGATGCAATGATAATCAATCAGCCGTAGTTGCACAGTGATATTGTCGTTACCTGCACTAGTGCTGGGACATTGACTGTCTGTAAGTCACTTCTCACTTCAGCCTCTAAACCCCACCAAGCCCCCCATCCCAAAGCCCAGCCCTCTGATTCTCCCTCAGTCTTCAGGGCTTTGCAGAACTAATTGACCGTATCAGCTTTTGATGTGCTCCACTGTTGCACAGCCTTCCAACAGGCCGGCTGCTGCATTCCTCCAGGGCTCAGGGTAAGGTGAGGCACCTTTCCAGTCCCAGAGACGCATTACAACTTGTTTGTTTGACAAAATGGTCGGGGGCAGAGGTCGACCCCGAGAGCTGCATGCTGGCACAGCTCCTGGAAGCTTGCAGACACTCTGAGACAAACCTCTGACTGGCGGCTTCACTCTGTCCGAGCGGTGATGGTGATCTGGAGCCATGCGACACTGACAGCTGCTTTCCTTCTTGAGGTTTCACTTACTGGGGTGGAAAGTTGGATGTGTCAAACCCAGAGTGGCACAATATGAAGGATATCCCTCCATGGTAATAGTGAATATAGGTATGTTGATTTTCTTTGAGATGATAGAATAGATAATATACTCTAATTGAGTATTTGTACTAGAGGGCCAGATGTGAAGAAACGTCAATCTCTGAAATTCAGAATAAAACATTGCATCAAGGTTATGAACATGTGTTTCTTATCTCCTTTTGTAGATGTATTTAATTTAGCATTTATATACCATGGAACTGTAGTGTCCTTTGATGGACAGTTTTTTTTTTGCAGTTTCAGATTGCTTCCAAAACCCGTAAAGAGTAAGGGTGCATTCGAGGAGCGTGCTCATGCTTTTGTATTCCTAACATCAGAAGACCAGAGACGGGTTCTTGAGATAAGGAGCCCTGTGTTCACCAAATAGCTGGCTTTGTTTACCGAGGGTCAGCGGGTGTTTACCTGGCCCGTCTGAGGTCACTCTGGCTGTGGGAACTGCCTCCACCCCTCGTTAGGTATTGCAGGAGTTGACGCACATTCCTGGCAATGTGAGCGTTCAGAGGCACATCATGAGGGGACGTGTTTACCAGCACTTTGGGTTTAGATGCCATGAGACGTGCTTTCCTGATGCATGGTAGGCTGATGCCTTTTCGTTTGATTTTGAATACACTTGAATCAGGTATAAGAAGCTTATCAGTGCTGAACATTTTCATTTTTGAGTGTAAGGTAACTTCCTTTCTTATTAACTTTATTGTGAACAATTTATTTTTATACTATGAGCTACTGTTGTTCTATAACCTGCCTTTTACAACACATGGGAAAATATATAAAGAAGTGAAGGATGAAAAGCAAACTGAAAGTACAAACCAGCTCACTACGAATCGACAGACTTAATCTTAACGTAAACAATTATGCTGTTGCACTTAAAGTTGCTGGTTAGAAAGTAATGAACTTTCTAACCAGCAACCTTCATCCCATCTCATATTTTCTGACACGCTTGACATTATTTTACTAGGCTCCTGGCAAGGTCTGAGAAGAGGAAGTGTACATGACTCAGTAGAAGCAGTAAAAGTATGAACAATGTTTGTAGCAGAGGTGATTACAGAGGTATTGTTTCTCAGGGAAGCAAGACGGGAAGGCAAAGGGCAGTCAAGGTTGAAACCAGTCCTGCCAGATGTTGCTTCCAGCAGGGGCACTGGTCACCTGATAGAGCAGCGTGGATCTCATTCCACTTCAATCAAGCCACTGACCCTGCTGATAAATAACAAAGGGGGAGGCATTTCAAAATTAGAGCTGGAGTGCGTGTGAGTGTACGGGCCAGCTGGCTTGGTTCCCTCTCTGTCTTTACGAACTGATCTGTGAGCTGCCTTTGATGGAAAGTCGCTTCATTTGATATAACTCACTTCATTTCTCTTTTCATCTCTCCCCTGCCCGCTCACTCAAAGTTCTGATTATTAGGGTATTGAGATGAGGTTTGTGGTGATGGCGGTAATTCCCCCGTCGATGCAAAATATGTCTTTCTCCCTGTTGGGGGGGATGGATTACTGACACGCTCCACAAAAGCCAAGTGGCCCCGGGGTCTAAGGTTTAAGGGGCCCATACATCCAAAAGCCTCCATCAGAGAGGAGCGTATCGTTTACAAAGCCTTCCCTGGGACAGCAGTTTTTATCGGTGAAAATGACTCACTGTTTTTTATTTTTATGATTTTGTCTTGAAGAGAGACGTCTTGACGTCACATGACCTCAAAGCATATGGAACAGTCTGTGTTTAAACGATAATTAGGGGGTTGCCCATGCGCATAAAAAAAATCATCACAGCCTTGAAAAAGCAGATTTTTCCTCCGTTTGTATCCCCATCAAAGCCAGTTCAAATTTTACCCCGATGATTGATTTTTTTTTTTGCAATGCCAAGAATATTTCAGTCGAAAGGTTGAGGTGACCACAGTGGATGATTGATGGCATGGAAAAGGCACAGAGGAACAGAAGGACAAGGACAAAAAGGAGCACATAAAAAACAGCTAGTTCTAACAAGACTCAAGTAATATAGTTTGTGAGTGGGCAAATTATTAAACAGATGTGCCCTTTAGTGTCCACAATATGTGAGTAATGTAGAAACAGCCGTGGTTTTGTTGTTTTGTAATGTTTTGAATTGGGAGTTGGATTTGGGGATTCAGTTCTCATTGATGCCTCAACTACATGAAGCCCTTTTTTTAAATTAACACACACACACACACACACACAGACCCATTTTCCACCACAAGTCATAGACGCTGTGCTGCTGTTTCGCTATGGATGCAGCAGACAGCGAGACAGTCCAGAAGCACGAGTGTGCCTGACATCCCATCTGCAGAGAAACCACAACAAGGTGCAGTGCAGCTCAGCGCCTTTTACAAGCTGCTGAGAAAATAGGAGTTCAAAATGAAGAGAAGGAGCTACGTGTAGTACTGCAGGCTGTGGAAAGAGCAAGGTTATAGTTTGCTGCTGTTACGCTTTGAAAGAATAGTTTGACATTTGGGGAAATGCACTTGTTTGCTTTCTTGCAGAAAATGTATTGAGAAGACTGAAACCCTTTTCTTGAATCTCGCCTTCCAGTCCTCGTTCTCAGGCTCATCCACATGAACGGAGAAGGTAATTACTCTGGATTCAGCTATTAGAGCATTTTACAACTTGTAGGTCCTGATGCTGTAAATAAGGGCCAAGTGTTTGTACTGGGAAGCTGATTAACCTCAAGATGTCATTTTTGGCCCAATGGCGTCACGTGACCGTCTTTTCACCAATCAACATACTGTATCTAATTTGTTTTATCTGAGCAATAACTTGAGTAAATAAATAAAAATAAAAAAAACTATACATATCTGGATTAATTGTTTTAGTTTAGTTTAGCAGAAAACCTATAACATGTTTATCACCCCACCCACCATCTAATCTGCATTTTACACTGACTTCTGAAACAAAAAGCTCACATTTTCTGACCTGATCAGAGTGTATTTTGGCTTTTATCGTGAGTTCTCCTCAGCTCCTATACTTCTCCTTGCTCTTAAAAACCAACTGAGCAAGGCCAGGGGTTTATGGGTAAGGTGGTTTTCATTTTGAGAAATCCAAACTGCCTGCTGATTTACGTGGTTGGAGTTTTGACTGCTGGATCCCCACCTTACATACTGAAAAGTACTTTGGATTATAGCCTCCAATTTATGGAATCAGTTATAATGTATATTTATATGTCAAATGTACAGCTGCAGCGTGGGGAGCTCAGGGTCTCGTGAGCGAAATGAGTCGCTGTCTGCTCCCAGAAGCGTCGCTCCCCTGGCCTCTGGCTCGGCCACATTCTGCCGAGGAGGTAAATCACAAACACACCCCGGATCTCCCCCATTGCTTCTTGTCGAGTTCTTACTCTGAGCTGTCGAAACCAAACCCCCCTTCATTCGCATTAGCCCGAATGGGGACACGAAGGGAGAGGTGAAGAGCGGGAGGAGATGGAGACAGGAAGAAGAGAGGGTGATTCTTCAGTTAAGGTCTCACGGAGAAGGAAAAGAAGGAAAGGAGACAGTTTCACAGAGAGAGAAAAGAAGGGGAAGAGAGAGGCAGGGAATTATATATTGCAGACTTTTAAGGCTGTGAAGCTTTGCTTATTCAGTCGCATTAGGTCATCCAGACAAAGCACCTGATTCTCTCATCATTTCTCTCCGTCTCATATGAGAGACTAGACTTCTCTCCTCATGGCTTTGTGATCATTCTTCTGGGGTGGGGTGGGGGTGGGGGGGGGGATAGGGGATGGAGAGAAGACCAAGGAGGATGTAACGGTAACGAAAGATGAATGTGCGAGAAAGTACTGGGAGGGAGGTGAAAATGGGAGAGAAATGGGAGGAGAGATGGGGCGGAGAGGAAGTAGGAGATGGGGGAGATAAGGGGGGAGAGGGGGAGAATGTCAGCAGTGGATGGCACATGATCAAATGAGAGTTTTGCAGCATTTTTGCAACAACGTGGGTATAAAGATTCCAGTATATTTTAGGAACATTTTGTGCATTGCTCGCCTCGGTTCCCAGTGTGTGCCACAGTCATTATATTTGCCAACATTTTTTAGGTTTCATTTAAAGGGGGGTTATCCTCCTTTCTTTTTCACTTTTCACCATCTTTGGTGCTCAGTGCTTGTTGATCACCTGTCAATCAAATTGGAGAACACAGACCTCTGCCAATGCTGTGTACCATCTCGCAGTGTTACCAAAAGGAGAAACGATGTGTGTGTCTACCCCCTGATTCAGATCCACTCCAAAATGTAATGGGTTCTTCCTTGGCCACAGCCAAGGCTACAGCCCGCTTGAAACCTAACAGATGGAATAATCAGAGAAATTGTGGTATATAAAGTAGTATCTCGACTTCTAGTTGGATATATATATAAAAAAATATATAGATTTGACAAGAATCTGAACAAAACCAATCCAGATTTTCAAGAGAATCAACAGCACTGGCGAGTGGCTGTGGTAAATCCAATCTCCTGCAAGTTATGTTGCTCCGTTCCGATCAACGAGGCCCCTGATCCAAGGAAACATGTGAGGCATTTCTTGAAGAGTTTTTATTTATTTATTTTTTGCTGAAAATACAACAGCTTTGCTTCTGAGACTGCAGAGAAAAGTCCTCAAATCAAAGCAGCCGGAGGCCTTCACCAGACAGATTATGTTGCAACATGGCAAGTTCAGTTGATAATCTCATTTACTCCTGCCTTCGCCAGACTGCCTTTTATTCACAGGCTTCTTCAGGATTAAAGCACTTTGTTCAACAACGTGGCTTCAAATAAGACAAAATCATATCGCATGCACCAGCTGGATATTCCTCACGTTGCCGAATAATGAACTTGATAATGATTTTTTTGTAACTCCTTAAGCACTCCTGAATGGCACACTTTATCTGCTAACCCACAGGCTACTTTAAAAGAGGTTATTACTTGAGCACAGACACTCATTGGTTGCCTCGGCATTATTCGTCTTCCAGCGGGCTGCGGATGTGACTGGATCCCCTGCTTGTGATTCACCGCAGGCAGCAGCGGCAGCACTTGACTGGATATTTAACGCCCGCTATCACCATCTCTCGTCTGCTCAGGCCAGGAAGATAAGCGTTGATAAAAGATGTATTGCTTCCTCTCCTGACTCTATGTCTACTTCTGTCTCTTCCTCCTCATCTCTCCATCCTACTACACATTCATTTCGCTGGTCGCTCGCTCGTGTTTTATTATGCCTCTGGGCCGCCTCTGACGATAGCCGGCGACAGCCATGGCCGCCATTATGTTTCCGTCCGTCCCGTTCTATCGAACGCAGTATATCTCCGGAACGGTTTGAGGCAATTCTTTTCAAGCACAAAACTGATGTGGTTTTGAAAAAATAAAGTGAAAAATGATATAAAATGCAACTGGACTGTTTGGCGGAAGCATTTAACCGTGAAGCGTTTAGTTCCCTTTTTGATTTTGCTGGTGAATGTGGACATGTAGCCGATGTTTACAGCTAGTGGCCATACATTGTGTGTATGTATAGAAGTCAAGTCTTGAGTCAGCCGAGAAAGATGTTTTTATTCGTCATAGTTTTTATTTCCCTACAACAGGCCAATTTCAATTCAATTCAGTTTTTGTAGTTTTTGCCTCTGAGACAGAAGCAATAGATGTCATGTGACCAGAATCAACGTAACAGAGTTACAGCACATTCAATGGATATCACAGAAATTATTCATGTAATGAGTAGTAGGCATGGACCACGACCCAGATAAAGCCACTGTGTAAAAATCCACAAACATTAAATGTTAAAACTGTACATTTTCTTTGCGGTACTTTTGCCTCTTCATTTCCATCTGCCACCCACACTTTCCGGCCTTTCGCTAATGTCTGATAAACAAAGTGGAAGCCTGTGGACTGAATGCTTTTCTAATGGCTCTGCCAGCAGTGCAGAAAGTTGACTTTATCCACACGCTTCTCAAGGTATCCTGTTTTATTTCTCTCCTCCGAGGTCTTATGTTTAAGGCTTTGCATATTAATGTTGAAAAACCTCTCCACAAACGACACATTAAATATGTGTGTCTGTTACAAATGAGGCTATTACAGATGTCCTGGGCAAACGGTACAAAATCTGTGAATTCTGCACTTTTTAATTGTTTTAAATGCATACAAAAGTCGGAGTTAGTAAGAAAAAAGCTTTTGTGTACTGAAAAGGCAGTACACAAACTCTTCCATCCGAAGCAAACACACACACACACACAGTCATTTTTTATCATTTGCTCTCTCTGCAAGGCAAACAATCGATCTACAACCAAGCCAAACCCCTGGGCTCTGCCAGACTGAGTGAGCTGCAGTGCGCTCTGGGAGCGTGAAGCCAGATTGCTTAGTCGGTGTCTGGTTGGCGCTCTGCGCCTCTTGGGCTGTTTTTGTGGGGAGGTTCGAGCTAAATAAGGAAAAACAAATCAATCAGTGTTTAGCATCAGTAACTGTGCTGACTCTTGAGTCAGAGCAGCGGTGACCGATCAGGTGTGTGTGTGTACTTTCTCCCGTCCACTTCCAGAGCCTTGATGACGGGGCTTTCTTTTGTAGTTTGACCAACGCAAAGCTCAAGGTGGAGGGTGGAGTCATTTCTCAACCCCCCAAAAGAAAGCACGTAATCCTTCTCTTGACATGACATGAAAATTGGAGTTGGTTATTATCGGGTTATTTTCTTAAGTTTCTTCATAACGCCCCCCAGTGGGAGGTGAACCCCTAACCCCCTGGAGTTGTGGACAGTGAACAGGTGGCCGTGGTCACGCTCCCCCAACGGCACGGAGCGCTACGGTCCATCCGTCCTTTTGATCATGGGACACTGATTGCCCAACGCCAGGCCAAAACTTGATGCACATTAATCAGCATCAGAACACACACACACACACACACAAAATATGCACATTTCAAACCGTGCCTACATCAAACAGTCCTACAATACACTTTGATCAACAGCACCCAAAATGTGATGTTTAATTTATGTATTTATCCCTTGGAAAGGAAACTTCTCGGCGCTGCTTCAGTCTTGTAATTGCCCTATTTGATGGAAGCTAATGGTTGTGTTTACTGCACTGTAGCTAGCGTCAGCTCCCAAGTCCACCTGCAGAGTTGAGGTCTCACAGTTTTGCTGCAGAGATTCCTATTCCCTTTTCAGCTGTCAGACTGAATCCAGTGCTGGAGGCGGGTTGACACAGTGAGGGTGGGCGAGCGAGTTCAGTGTCCTCGGCTCCTCCACAGTGCGGCCTTTCATCTGTCTAAGCCAGTCTCTGCCCTGCAATATCCAGCCTTCTTTATTGGGCCTGCCCCGTTGACTCCGGGTCTAGACGCAGAGCAAGTAGACTGGAAAAATGCTCGGCATCTCGTCCCCAAGTTCCCAGACACAGCTCTCTCTATCACTCTTGCTTCCTCGGAAAGAGGAAAAGCCCCCCTCCCCCCTCCCCGCCTGACCCTTGTTCCTTCTTGTTGTTCTCCAATTTTCAGAGCCCCCCCTCCACCCTCTTCACCCAAAGGGGGTCCTTGCAAAGCGGCCCGTCACCCTCGTGCCGTTAGCTCTCTGTTGTCTCTGCCTTTGACCCTGTCAGAGGACTGAAACCACTGTCACTCCAAATCCATTAGGAATGGGTCATAAATAATGTTGTCAGCCGCTGGGTTCTTGTAACCTGAGCACACCGTCTCTCACCCCGGGGTCCCATCTGTAGAGCCCCCCTCCCCCTCATTTCTCCCTCGTTGGAAGATACGTGGTAATTAGGGAAGCTAATAGGCGCACAGTTCAAACGGCACAGCAGCAGGGGGGAGGGAGGCTGTTGATGCTCCGTTTATAAAGAGCATTTAGAAGAGCTGCAATGAAGCATGATATGATGGTAGAAAAGTTCCTGCAGCCTCCCTGTCAACGCTGCGTCTCATATTCCCCTCCCGACGACAAAAGGCTGCAGGGGGAAAGAGATGTTGACAAGTCTCTCTTCAGGCGGTGTTTCTTCTTCCAACTCTTCTCCTCGCACTCTGAGCTCTTTTGAATGCACTCTGTAAATTGCCGGGTCTGCCTTCACCTTGCAGCGACCGGTGAGCACCAAGTGTCCTGCAGCAAAAGCTTTTTTTTTTCATTTTTCTTTTTCTGCCTCATGTCAGAGCCAAACAATAGAACTCAATAGCGTAAGGAACAAAGTCGTAGGGAATTGGAAAGTCCGGGGCCATTTGTCAACTTGACTCGGGTCAAAAATAAGTGTTTTCTTTTCTTTTCAGCCCGGCTAGAAGTCCTGCAGGTTCCTTTTGTTTTCCTACATTCGGTTCTCTCCCTAGCACGACGCCGCAGTCCGGCTGGCAGCAGGTGTTTGTCTGCGGCCGTGCTCCTAATACAGATGTTTTCAAAATCCCAACTTGAACGTTTGTTTGCCCAGATTCTCGTGTCTCCTGCACTTTTGTCTGGAGATTTCGTTCCCTCTTGTAGGCACTTGCACTACCTGTTCTTTGGTGACATTTTCCCCTCTTGAACACACACACACACACACACACACACACACACACACACACACACACACACACACACACTGTAGCTGTGTGGGGGGTGGCTGAAAGAGTGGAAACGCTGCAAGAGGTTGTGACAGAGACAAAGGGGGCACATGCAGAAGGAGGCCCCTCCTGTGGCTCCATGTCAGCAGCCAGAAGTAGAAGTGTGTTTCTGGCTGTGCCCGGTTCCACGCATCTGTCAGGACGGGGCTATTTCCCGCGGCGGCTTTTCAGGTGGAAAAAGCAAAAGAAGGAAATCCTGACAGAGCGACGACTGAATGAACTGTAACCTCTGTATGCAACAGCTGCATATTACAGCCTGCTCAGAGAGTCAGGAGGGACATGAATGAAAACAAAAAGAGAAAGCTCTGCTGAAGCAACGATACAGCATTTTTGTTTTGTGAATACAAATAGGTGTTAGCCCTTTTAGAAGCAATAGCAGTATAACAGAAATAAAAGTAGTCCTTGATTGATAGCCTCGTCACAACACAAAAAACAAGCAACACACACGGTATGAAGGTGCAATCAATCAACAGAACTTAATGGAAGAGAATAAATAAATCAGGACCAGTGACAGGTGTGACACACGAGGCAGAAATGAGCGACTCACAGTCTGTTAGCAAGCGAAAGGAGAAGAGACGCTGTGAAACACACTGTGACTCAGCAGCAGTCACCTGTGATTCACGGCCGAGTCACAGACCCCCGGCCCCACATTTACAGTAAGTAGAGGGCTGAGGGTGCAAGAGGCCGAGCTAGTTGCACAGTCATTGAACCCGTGTTTCTACGTTGCATACGCTGGACTGTTACTGGAACTCCCTGTCTGCTAATGGAGGTGAGTCTGGAGAGTCTCTGTGTTGAGTTTCTCTGAGGAATGTTATCACGACGTCTGCTGCAGATTCAATGTGGAAACGTCTGTAATTGTTCACAACTGATCTTTTTTTATTTAACTTCTCCTGTGGTTCAAAAAAGGATAATCAAATGAAATGAGAGATTGGATGAAGTTTTAAGCCTTGAGTTTGGCATTTTGGCCGTCGCCATCTTGTTTTTTTGCAACAAGAGGTGACACGAGAGGATGGAGCAAAGTACATTTGTAGGCCACCAAAATGTTGCAATTCCCTTTCATGAACTGAAAACAACGGGAAAGGGTTAAAGTTTTAAGACGAAAACACTGACAACTCCCGGACTGAACAATGCCATGGTAGCGACTTGTCAGTCACATTATGGCCCCGCCCTAAACCATACCTTGCTTTACGGTCTGTTTGACTCTAAATTACCATAATTTAATAAACTAATAATTCAGGTGAGGTCATAGACTTCTATACAAGTCTATTTCACTTGGTGGTGACCCCCGATGGCCATTAGAGAGAAGGCAGGTGTATTTCCCTTCAGCGTTGGCTTCCCTTTCAGAACCTCATGGTTGCTGCTGGCGGTTATCCTGCGTATAGCTCAGGTTGTGGCTCATTATAAGCTGCAAAGTTTTGACTGAGCTAGTAGAGCCACAGTAAACACCCTGGGGGATTAATGGCACCATCACTTGAGTCAATTAATGATCAAGCACATGTTTTATCTGGTCTGCAGGTCCCTCTACTGGTGCAGGCACAGAAGTGGCAACCCAGCATTGGCTGGTACCCATGATGCTCTGGCACTTGAGAGCGTGGGGTTTTATTTACCAGTGGATGACGACTTGAGAAATGGATTTGTGTGGGTGTCTGGCCGCGTGCCCATCTACTTGGCAACCCACGAATCCGTGTGTTGCTATGATTCTGCAGAAGTTTTACTTTCTGCTGGATTCTTTTGATGTTATCCTTAAATTGAAGTGAGTTAAACTTTTTTTTAAGGTGTTTAAAGACACAGGAAATTATTAAGGTGCATATTGATTTGTGTAAAAAAGCTTTGTTGCAACGGAGCATACTGACACTGAAGAAGACCTTCACTCTAACCCCCATGACAGCACCAATAGATAGCCAATGAGGTTCATTCAGACTCCAGCCCCTGAGGGTCGGGACCCCAATCTCCCCCTGATTGGTACACACACACACACACACCTCCTGTTGCCTCCATGAGTTCAGCTCTACAGTATGCTGCAGATGGGTGTGAGGAGAGCACAGAGGTCATGGAGGTCTGCAGTGTGCAGACAGCATCAGATGAATCTTTCTTGTGGGGGGTGAACAGTAGGAGACAGGAACGTGATGAGCCAGACTTTGCTTCTATGAAGCGATGAACTAAATTATTTATACGGTTACTGATATAGGAAGAGTCTCTGGTTTCCATAACTCTGTGGAGGAGAGCATAAGAGAGAAATGAAATGGTTGGAAAATAAGTTTCTAAATGTAACTCAGTATGTTTGAGGCTTCAGGCCCTAAATATACCAGGTGTAGTTATAAACTCAAAATGATTGTGAACTTGAGTTGATTAAGAAAACTGTTTAGAAAATGTTGGTTAAAATATGACTTTTAAAGCGAGCTCCTAATACATATTCCCATCATCATTACGTGATTTGTTGTAGCAGAGCGGCCTTCTGTAAGTCCAACCCCTTCCTGCCCTGTGCCGTCACCGCTCATGCCCCACTCGCATTAGGTCCTGTAATAATGTGAGAAGTATTAAGTTGAAGGGGTACTCCAGAGGACTGATAGCACTTTGGTATAGTTGGGATAACTGTGGGAGACATATTTACACCAAAAGGGACGCAGCACAGGTCTAAATATTCTGACTTCTAATGCAGATGTTTGTTTTCTGCAGTGAGGTGGTCAAACTAAACAAAGATTGCAGTAAAATGCAAAGTCAACAACCCCCAATATAAGTTACAAAGAATTTCTTCTCATCTGAAACACTGGTCCCTGATGCATTTTCAACTTTAGTTCCTGGTATGGGCCCTACATTTCCCATAATTCAAGTCAACAAAGTCTCTTTGTTAGACCCTCCCTGGATGGTAAATGCCCACATCGTTCAAACTTCATCAGTTACATTTTTCCCCAGCACCTCAAACCCCATCATGACCTTATCACAGTCTGATTGGATCCCTTATGATGAGTACTTTGATAGTGATGTGTCAAATTGATGGTGACACCATTTAATTAACAGATTTTTAAATGTTATATATCTCTATCTTAAGTTCTGTGCTGCTTTCGAACTATTTCTCAAAGGGGAGTAATACAAAGCGACATTTCCTTAATTGTGACTGTCTGTTATGTGTTCTTTTAAGGTCTGCTTTATAGGTTATGGCTGCAGAGAACACAGGGAAATATGTCTTATTACTAACCAAAGAGCCAAAGCCGCTCTGCATTTGAAGTGGCCTGCTGCTCTGGCTTTTGCTCTCAAACAGCGATGCACAGATGATGTTTGGATGACTCATTAAGTTCATCGGTACCGACCCGTCCCCTCCCCTCCCGTCTTTTTAACAGCTCCACAGAATCTGCTGCTGGATGAGGATGCTGAAGGTCAGTGTGGTAGAGCCCTCTGCTGGTCGCCGCGTGGAAAACCGTTTCATTCAGAGTGGAGGAACAAGCGTCCTCTGTTGTCTCAAAGGCGGACGAAGCGCAGTCCAGGGCTGGCCATCTTTCAGTAGCTGTCTCCGATTCTCAGCTATTGTTATGTCCTTGAAAACTTGTCAAATGAAGCTCAACTATTCAAATGAATAATTGTGAAGGTGATGTGATTTGGTGCATGTTTAGCACCTTATAGTAAATAAAATATGTAACTAAATAGAGCAATCTTAACTTTACTGCAAGATAGAAAACTACTGAAACTAAAGGGGGGGTTTCCTTTGAGGTCCCGGGACAGAAGATGTCGTATGTGTACAGATCGTAAAGCCCTCTGGAGAAAATTTGGGATTTTGACTAGATGGCTTCTTTGACAAAAGACAAGATTGTTGTTCAATTAGAACTGCACAAAACTATCTGAAGTGGTAAATACAGGAGACCGGATGATAGATTTCACAGACTTCACAAAACGATTTCCATCCAAAGTAGAAACCAGCCACTTGAAACGGCCGGCCCCCTCTCCTGTTCAAGCACCAGCTCATCAACAAGGAGCAGTGCAGTGGCTGGGCGTAGTCGCTGCCCCGTCCTCTGCCCCTGAGGGACTTTGTAATAGGAAAAGAAAAACATCCCAGGATCCTGGCAGTCTGGCCGGCACCCAATCAAAATCCCATTAATCTGGCGATCTACATTAATTTATTTCTCAACAAGCAGATGGCAGAAGCCGAATGAAAGCAAACAGACATGTGCTGTGCACTGCATGTAGATGGGCTTTTCTTTACACAGACAACAAACGGGCCCACCGGGGCTGATACCTTCAGGATCGTGGGGCAGTTGGCGGGCCGCTGATAGCTCTGTGGGCTTAGAACACAGAGCTTTACCAGAAGCTCCGGGCTGTAGATATCAGTACCGCACAAACCTTTGACCCGCCATGTGCACAGGCCTGATTACAACCATCGTGTTCCTATTTCATATTTGCATTTGATAAAAAAAGGCCGTTCCACTGGAAATGGAATCTGTTTCATCAGCACGGCTGTCCTGTGACGTTGGCTTTTCGTGGCAAAAGCAACCGTTGCTGCGGTGAGTGAAAGTTCCTCCAAATTAGGCTCAGCTGTAAAAGCCAACACAACCACAACTACTCCAACGGAGTAGCTGACTCATCTCGATATAATGAACAGCAAGCCAGTCAGATGCTGTGAGGAAGTGTGACTAATCCGTGCAGGCCGGCGGTGAGTCAGTGTCCTCACGATTTGGTTTTGGAGAATACTTCCAATGAAGTGTTCTGTGTGCGTCCGTAACCCTGTACAGCTAAATGACAAGGCCCACTCGCCCCCTGACTTATTTGTGTGTGTGTATGTATGTGTGTGTGTGTTGGGAGTGGGTGGAGCCTACCCTGCGGCGTCCCAGAATAGACAGGTGTCAGCCGGAAGCTTGTTAAGGCCGCCGCCTACGAGCAGGAAATGTTTCAGTGAGGCGAATATATCTATATCTAAGAATATATCTTTTTTTTTATTTCAAGTGACCAGAGCAGACCTAGATCTGAGCTCATAGCTTGGTATTATGGGGGTTTTCTTACTCCTTTTTTATTCTGGATGGAGATTTTGGGTGTGAGAGGCTTGCAAGGTCGTGAGTGGCTGCCGGTGTGTAAGCGTGTGCGCGCCCCTCTGCAAGCCAGACTGCCTCACATGCTGCGGTTACCATGGGGAGGTGAGATGCTGCAAAAGTGTGTGTGTGTGTGTGTGTGTGTGTGTGTGTGTGTGTGTGTGTGTGTGTGTGTGTGTGTGTGTGTGTGTGTGTGTGTGTGTGTGTGTGTGTGTGTGTGACTGCCTGAGCATCTGCTGCAGTCTACATGTCTGTTCTATGAGGACAGAGATGATTGCTTGAACACAACACAACGCTTTGGTTTATGAGATTTCTAATATTTTTATCTTGGCGATAAACCATCCCGTTGAGGGGAGGACACTAAATAACAGTGACAGAATTAAATTATTTAAAAAAAAATTACAATACATGGCCACAGCTTATACATGATAAAATATGAATGACAAGCCTTTATTTAGAGCACAGTTGAATATTAAAAACATTAATGTGACGTGTGGGCAATCACAGTGCCAAACTCCTTTATTCCTACAAAAATCTGTCTCCAAAACTCAGTCATGCAAAAAAACTTGAATACAACTCCTGGAATGAACTGCATTTAAGATTCAACAGTACCAAAAGTATCTTTTACAGTGTATTCTCGCAAACCTATACTCCCTAGTACTTCCATTATTTTCTTTTTAATGCTTTCATAATTGCATTCCATCATGATTATAAAAACATTTGTCATATATGCGTCTCTTTCTTTTCACCGCCTCACCTGTGACTCAATGACCCATGTAAATCTGGGCCTCTGGTCTGGGGATCGGGGCCGCTGGCCTCAACCGATCCTGGGTTGTCGGCTCCGTACATTTTCCTTTTGCAGGTGTGAGGTCAGCGGGATGTGGACACGACGATGCTGACGCTCACAGCCATTGGGTCACACTGTGCTGTCACAACCAGCACAGGATGTTTGAGCGTGCTTCTGTAAAGATGTTGCTGCTGTGGTGAACGACTGGAACCGCTGTCGGTTTATCAACGCGGTCAACAAACACATCTGTCTTTCATTCCTGTCTGCCGCCGCTGTCTGTCTCCAAGTTGTCTTCTGCTCGTATGCCTTCCAACTGTTGTGGAGCTGTTGTTTCTTTTCGCTCTCTCTCTTTCTTCTTCTGATCGCCCCCCTTTCTTTCTCCCTCTCTTCGGCCTTCGGTTGTCTTGCGCCGAGTAACGCGTGCGAGCCCGTGTGTCCAAACTTCTCCCCGAGGTGCAATTATGTCATCTTGTGCTCAGGGATTTCCCCTGAGAGGACCAAGTGGCTTGGCAGAGGAGGGCGCGGGCAAACAATGAGCGAATGTGTCGTTTTTTAGAAGCGTGCGTCTCCCTCCTGTTATCTGCTGATCTTAGAGCAGTTTTTTGGTCCCGAGGCCCGGCCTGGGAGCTATGGTGCTGGTTTAAATCCCACAGAACAGCTCCTGTAGTGCCCGTGAGCAAGGCACCTGACGCAGCAGGGGTACAAATGTGTGCAGCAGGACCTTGAAGGCAGCATGCTAATCCATCTTCCTTGGAAGAAATAAGCCAAACAAACACTTAATAGGCGCTCAGGAAATAGTGAGTAAGACTTTGGCTCGGGAGTCAAAGGAGCTTTCTTCTGTGTTTATAAGCCCCGTTTTCATCCTAACGTGCATTAATTGATTGCTCACATTCATTCGTTCCTCGTTCCATCCGTTTGTTGCTTTCGATTGGTGTTAAATCACTGTGTGCTCCATCGCGGCTGAGAACACGACCGGACAGATCTGTAACCGAACACTAGATAGTTGGCACAGCAACAAACGGGCTCGCCGCTCATCGCCCTCACATCCCAGATTTGCAGTCCATCGCCACCTCTTCAGAAAAATAAATTGGAGCGGGGCCACGTTGGATCGCTGCCCGCTGCCATTACCTCAGGATTAGGTGTGTTTAAAAGGAGGCCTCTCTTCGCCGCTCCCAGGACAAGATAATGATGGTTTCTAAAGGGAACAGAGATGCGTCAGACTAATCCCAGGAAACACCAAGAAAAGGCAAATGGCTTCCAGGTGATCCCATGATGTAGCAGGACACTGGCAGTCGTGTGACCGTATCTTTCATTCTGAACTCTTCTTCACTGGACAGCAGATGCTCACAGTAAGAGGTCTCATCTGATTTACTGACTAAAGAGGAACACATCCACGCTTTTGTTTCTGTGTATGCAGTTTGCATACACAGCTGTCCAGTTACACCAGCTTTACTTTTATTTCAAAACCTTCCACAGTCTTCCTTTATTTTCTCCCAATTTACACAAGGCCAACTTTAAAGCTTCAAAACTTCAACTCTATTGTTGAAAGCCTACGCTCCACTTTAAAGTGTCTTTTGCTTATTGCGACTTGAATGCCTGACCTTCACTGTGCATGAATTAATGCAGAGTTTGATGCTTGAATGCTGATCTCACCTTCATCGGCCAGGAAAGTTTCTCTGTGCTGACCTTAGATCAGAGCGTTGGTACGAGAATGACTTGCATGACGTGCAAGTAGTTTGGCTCAAATACAAATTCAAAGCGGTATTTGTTCAGTCTTAAAACGTGGAGGTGGTATTTTATTGTATAATTCATTGAGATACCAATTTGTACTTTGTTGTTTTCATGCAGGAATAATTTGTTCCACTTGTCAGCCAGTACAGACTTTCTGTTGAGCCTGACTTCCTGTGCGCATCTTTTTTTTTGTTGTCTCTACCACCCTTCCATAAACCTTTATGCCATCCCATCCTGGCTGCCTCCATTCCCTTCTCCATCACTCCTGGTTTGTCCAGCCCCTGGAGATGAGATGAGACGAGTAAGAGGAGGAGGAGGAGAAGAATCGGGGAGGAAGCTCCATTACATCACGGCTCCATCGATCTGGTTAACGCAGCTTTTACGCCGTGTTTCATTACATTTAGGACTTGTGTAGGAGTGCCGAATCAGTCGTGCCAAGTCTGGGTTGTGTTTGTTCTTCGAGCCGGTGCAGACGTCCCTCTCGGTTTTTCAAAACAGCATTGCACAGCTAAACGTCCTCCGAGCGATGGTACGCATCCACAAACCCCCTTGAAAGCATTTGAGCTCTTAATTCATTAGACGGTGCTGGAATAAAGCCCTGATTAAAGAGCCCATACATCAGCAGTCACTCAGTGGAGGGAAAGTGATGAACACAGGGAGTCCTGCACAGTTTGACTTCCTCCTCCCCTCATTCCTCTCAGTGTCTCTCTCTCTCTCTCTCTCGCTCTCCCTCCTTTCACCCGGCTCCCCCTGGAGGCTCAGCGGCGCCACTGCAGCCTCTGCCAATAACACCTGCGTAGCTGTAGTCACTGCATTGTGATCAGGACTGTTGGAGGCAGTTTATCGGCTCCGGGGTGAGAGCTGTTTTGTTGTGAGCGGCACTGAGGGGGAGGGGGGGCGGGGGAGAGATCTGCACAGAGGAGGAGAGGAGAAGATACTTCATCAGTAAGGATAACATCTACTGAGAAACCGGACTTCTGCTGATTGATGCTGGCTGCAGAAAGGCAGAAAGGGTGGGCAAGTGGAGTATCTGTTAGATTTGTATTGATTGTATGTGCGCGTTGTCTCCTCCAGCATGAGTGTCTCCATGATGTCAGTCGCCTCAGTCATCACAGCTGGAGTTTGGCGTTGAAGCTGATGTTTTGTCTCTGTCGTAGCGCCGGCTCTGCCTCCCCCTAAGTGACTGGGACAGAGGGGGAGAGAGAGAGGAGAGGAGAGGTTAACGGGTGCAGGAGGCTGATGGCAGACTGAACACCAAGCAAAGAGAGAGGACCAGTGAGTCGGCACTTCCTGGAAGAAAGGTTGCTTTTGATGTCTGTGCTCTGTCAGAAAGCTGAGGGAGAAGAGGGGCCTGGGGGGTCCCAGGTCAGGTTCAGGTTCTAACCCAGGACATCGCAGTTACACCTGCAGGCTTCGACATGCTCCGGAGAGATTCCTAATCGCTTGAGCTCTATTGACTTCTCTCGCTGGAGTTCCAAAAAAAAAACATCCAGATCGAGAAGTTGTTGGCTTATAGGGAGATTTCTTCATATTAACCAGGAAAGTTTCTTTTTTCCAATTTAATTTCTGTGCCGAACAAAAGTAGGTTTTTACAGCAATAAAGCCACCAAGAAGGGGTCAGAGAGCCAAAGAGCACAGCTGTCAGAAAGTCAAAGTTGTCCCGTCCTGTGATGGGACTATCAACAGCCACTTGTTGGCACATGGCGGAGTGGGGAATGCATGTTAGAAGTAACTTTCTTTTGTTGGACGTCACCGACATCTTGTGAAGCACCTTCAGAGGCCTGTGTGATCCTTTTTTAGATTCCTTACGGAGGCTTTGTTCCCTTCAGCGAGACGAGTGTTAGAGCTCAGTGGCTTCGCTTTCCCTTCCTGTGATTGTCATTCTGGGCGACTGTGGCTCAGTGGTTAGCAAGTCAGACTTTCAATCATAGGATCATGGTTCCAATCCTGGCTCAGCCAGTCCATGTCGTTGTGTCCTTGAGCAAGACACTTAACCCTAATTGCTCACTGTTGCTGTGTCTATGGTCTACTGTATATCATGTAAGTCGCTTTGGATAAAAGCGTCAGCGAAATGAAATGTAATGTAATTATGTGTAAAGCTAGCGTTCTCTCGCTGCTGTAAAGCAAACTTTTTTTTTTACTAATGCTGTTTTGACTTGCGGGCCAGACAGCGTAGATAGAGCGGAGCCCTGGAGATGTGTTTATCGGAGTCAGATCCCTCCAGGAGCTGCAGCAGATGCAGAGGCAGCTGGCTATTTTAGCCACTAATTCACCCAGATTGAATTCATCCGGCGGGGTATCTGGCCCTAACCCACCTCCTCTGGAGGAAGTGATGGAAAGGCTTCACCGGTTTTCCCAGAGACGTGAGGTGCCTTTCCATTCAACATGGAAATGACCCAAGTAGTGGTTTGTTTTTTCATTCTCTTTTTGCTGCTCTCCTGGACATTTTGTGAACCTTTGTGCTAAAGTTGGACGTGAACCTGAGTGTTTACTGTGATACTGTTGAAAGAGAGGTGTTAAGGCAGCGGGATGTGGCCGCTAAAACAATGCAGCAAAACCATCCTCCTCCTCGTCTTCGTCCCTGGTCTCTGATGAACCTCGCTGTCCAGCAGCTTGTCTTCAAGCCGTGGTGGACTTTCCCGCAGCCTGCTTTGTGACCGAGGCTGTCGGCACATTCTTCCCCACTTTCTCCATCCTCCTGCCCTCCTATTTGTTTACGTGCCCCCCGATGGGATGCGGTTGGCTTTTGCAGTGTGTGTGTGTTTCCCTGTGTGTGCGAGCCCCTTGCGTGTGATCATTTGTGTGCATGCATTCTTTTTTCTCGGCTTTACGACGTCTCATCACGGGGAAAGTGGCCGAGGGAAACCACAACAGATACAAAGTTCTAAGAGGCGGCGTCTTTCAAAAGAGCTCTTCCAAGAAAGAGAAAAAGAGCGGGAGAGGAACGCTTTTAATTACGGGGCGGACATCGTGAGGTAAACGAGGGGAAAACGGGATCATTTCATCATGAGAACCACGTTTCACGAGGGGGATTCCTTGTGCCGGGGAGCCTGTTGTAGTTATGAGACTTCATCTGCAGACAGAGATGTTAGAGTCCCTCCACACAGATTGACAGACAGGAAGTACAGCGTATACTACATCTGAATGAATTCCTTTTTGACAAACCCCCCCACACACACTCACTGGAAGATCTCACATTTCTGAGCGGATTTTCACCGTTCAGCTCTTCATGCCTGCCTTGCTTTTTCTTATTTTATTTTATTCGGGGATAACAAAAAAGGTTTCCGGCAGCAGCGGAGCAGCAGTTAGTGTTTTGATATGGCTCTTTTGGTCCCACAATCTCAGTTCAGGCCAAGCAGGAAGAGAGATTTTCCTCCTCAGCTGTCTGCGGACTCTTTACATTTCATTTAGCTGACGCTTTTATCCAAAGCGACTTACATGATATACAGTAGACCGTAGACACAGCAACGGTGAGCAATTAGGGTTAAGTGTCTTGCTCAAGGACACAACGACACAGACTGCCGGAGCCGGGGATCGAACCACCGACCTCTTCTATTCTTTTTTCTAGTTCTTGTCATCCCCGGCTGCTGTCTGGTTCTTAGTGAGAGAGGTCTGGAAGGACGTTGACTAGAGGGAAAGAAACTACATCCGTGAAGTTATAGGGTATTTAAAACTACTTTGGGGGGCTCAAGCCAGCGTGACCAGGGAGGAGGACTCTCCTTCAACCATAGATGGGGCCAAATGTGGTCCACATCTTTCGGAGCCCGGTGAAACCGCAGCAGCTGTCGAGCTCTGGTCTGTCGACCGCCCGGACAAAGCGTCGCTTATCGACCGGCTCTTGGGCTCTGTTGACAGACAAAGCGGCCGCTAAGAGGTTCAGGTGACAATACAAAAGATTATCCGGCATCTTCCGGGTTTGGAAGCCCCCTCGGGGAAAGAGATGCCCCCGTTACATCAAAGCTCCTCATTAAGACTTCATGATAATAACACAAAGGTTATTTGTTTGGGAGAAATATTCCCGTTTTAAGCCGGTTCCTACTCTTGTATAGTTTGCTTCTGTGCTGTTTTTAAAACGTTGTGTCACACAAACACACACACACACACACTACTCTGTCTCCATTTCTCACACACACAAACATTGACCGGACATCCTGCTGTGTCGTTGCAGATTTACACGGACTGGGCCAACCACTACCTGGCCAAGTCTGGCTGTCAGCGCCTCATCAAGGACCTGAGCCAGGACGTCACCGATGGAGTCCTGCTGGCACAGATCATCCAGATCATAGGTAGGCATCCACACACACACACACACACACACATACACACACACACACACACACGCACACACAATAATCATGATTATTATTTAATAATTATCATGACAGAGTTTGGCTACCAAAGCAGTGTAATGTCTCACTTCAGGTTTCAATGTTTTGAAAGAATATTAATAAAGCAGAGATGAATAAATGTGTTATCAGCAGTAATAAAACACTGCATGTGCCTATAATTCATTCTGTGTGGTAGATGAAGACACACACACACACACACACACACACACACACACACTGTTTGATCTTTGTTGTGGTGAGTTGCAGAGAAGCTGTTCCTCAGTCTGCTATTTGGGCCAAATCTCAGCAGCTCTCTCTTGTGTTTCGGGTGGCAGGGTGAGCTGCAGCAGCACAGATCTGTGGGCTCTCTGACACCCAGGGGTGCAGTATGTGTCTCCCCTTGGAACCCAGAGAGAGTTTACCCCTCTGTCTCTCTGGCGCTATGCTTCTCTTTGTCTTCATCTTTTCGTCTCTTGCTTTTTCTTGGTCTCTCTCTCTCTCTCTTTGCCCCTTCGTTCCCCCATCTGATCTGACTTTCTCTGTTTCTCCACCCACTTGCTCTTACCAGTGCTATAACACATTTACCGACTGATGCATTACAGTAATGTGCTTTCCCAGTTTGAGCAAAGAGTGGTGGGGGGATTACAATTAAAATGCAGCCGTGGCATTGCGGTTACTACTCTCCGTAAGCCCTGTTTCTTTGATATCTTGAGGAGGGAGGGGAGGGGGGGGGGGGGGGATTTGATGGTAGAGTGATGGTGTTGTCTTTGGGAAATGTTAGTGTGGTGCGGCAGCTGGAGGTGGTGGGAGGAGACTATCACGAACGCCAAAAGAGAAACATGTGCCATCTTACAGACACTGTCGGTCAGAGAAACCACGCGTATAGACGGGTCAACACAGGAAGTGTGTCACGCCTGGCGGCGGGGAACTGGCAGTCTGGACCCAAACGCAAGACACGCAGTGACAAGTGTGGTTCAGGTGAGAACAAGCACAGTTTTATTTTGGCACTTTACACAAGCTCATGTGGAATCAGGGTGGTACTTTCCTCCGTTCACGGAGCTGGCGCTGGTGTAGCCTGGGAGCGGTGGCTGGAGACTTGTGCTGGTGGCTTGTGCTGGTGGCTGGTGCTGGTGACTCGTGCTGGTGACTCATGCTGGTGACTCGTGCTGGAAACTCGTGCTGGAAACTCGTGGAGGTGGAGGCACTCGAGACGTAGGCTTCGCTGGTAGTCGATCAGATTAGCTTTCGGCAACATCCGTAGCTGTGGCAATCACTCGACGGCGCCGGTCCGGAGAGTGACTGACTTTAAGCGACGCGTGATTACAGATGCGCTGCAGCTGCGGCGTCTGCTCTCCCCCGGCTGCCTGCAATCCACCTAACCACAGGGAAAGCGAGAGAGAGAGAAAAAAGGGAAAAAGGGAAATAGCAGCAGGCGGAAGATTCCCCGCCCGGGTACGCCACTGCTCCTCACATCACCCCCCCCTCAACGGGCGCCTCCAGGCGCCCTACCGGGCTTGTCCGGATGCTCCCGATAAAAGTCCCGCAGCAAAGTGGAGTCCAAGATCAGGCGGCGGGACAGCCAGGACCGCTCCTCAGGGCCGTAGCCCACCCAGTCCACCAGGCACTGGAACCCCCTCCCACGGGGCCGGACGTCCAGGACCTTTGACACCGTGTGTGCCGGGTGGCCATCGATGAGCCGGGCGGGTGGAGGGGGAATGGCCGGAGGGCTGAGGTCACTCTCAGCTACCGGCTTCACCAGGGAGACATGGAAAGTGGGGTGCACCGGCAGTGATGCGGGGAGGGTCAGACGGACGGCGGACGGGTTGATGATCTTGTTGATGGCGTACGGACCCACGTACCGGGGAGTCAATTTGCGGGACTCTGTGGGCAGTGAAAGATCACGGGTCGATAACCAAACCTGCTGTCCCACCTTGTACTCGGGCGCTGGTCAGCGATGCCGGTCCGCCAGTCGTTTGTTCACCGCCGACGATCGGGTGAGGGCCGCCCTGGCCGTGGTCCAGACCGCCCGCATCTGCCGGACCTGCTCCTTTACTGACGGGACTGCCACCTCCTCCTCCTGGGCCGGGAACAGTGGGGGCTGAAAACCAAGACAGACCATAAATGGAGACATCCCGCCCGTGGCCGAGCAGGACAGGGAATTACGGGCGTACTCTATCCAGGGGAGGTGCGTGCTCCAAGAGTTGGGATGCTGTGCACACATGCACCGGAGCGCCGTCCCCAGGTCCTGGTTTGCCCGCTCGGTCTGCCCATTGGTCTGGGGGTGGTAGCCGGAGGAGAGGCTGGCGGTGGCGCCCATGGCCCGGCAGAAGGCCTCCCAGACCCGGGGAGGCGAATTGGGGATCCCGGTCGGAGACCACGTCCATCGGGATCCCGTGGAGCCGAAAAACATGCTGGACGAGGAGCTGTGCCGTCTCCAGGGCGGAAGGCAGCTTGGGGAGAGGAACATAATGAACCGCCTTGGAGAACCGGTCCACAATCGTCAGGATGGTGGTGTTTCCCTCCGATGGTGGCAGGCCCGTGACAAAGTCCACTGCAATATGTGACCACGGCCTGCGGGGAACCGGCAGAGGCCGCAACAGTCCCGGGGGGCGTTGGTGGGAGGTCTTTCCTCGGGCGCAGACCGGGCAGGCGGCCACGAACCTCCGAACGTCGGCCTCCATCCCGGGCCACCAGAAGCGCTGCCGGACGAAAGACGTGGTCCGCCTTGCACCCGGGTGACACGCCAGGCTGGACGAGTGGCCCCACTGCAGGACCGCGGAGCGTGCTGTTGGAGGAACGAAGAGTCGGTTCGGGGGTCCACCACCCGGGTCCGGAGTGGTGCCCTGTGCCTCTTGGACGACGGACTCAATCTCCCAGGTGGCGGCCCCCACGATGCAGTCGGCGGGGACGATGTGAGCGGGATCTGGAGGCTCCGAGGACGGGTGCATCCGGGAGAGTGCGTCCGGCTTGCCATCCGGCTTCCCGGGCGGTAGGACAGGGTGTACTGGAACCGGCTTAGAAACAAGGCCCAACGCGCCTGTCGAGGGTTCAGCCTCCGGGCCGCCCGCAGGTAAGCCAGATTCTTGTGGTCTGTCCAGATTAAAAAAGGATGCTGGCACCCCTCCAACCAGTGCCGCCACTCCTGTAAGGCCAACACCACCGCCAGAAGCTCCCGGTTCCCCACATCATAATTGCGCTCGGCCGGGCTGAGTCTGCGGGAGAAAAATGCACACGGGTGGAGTTTCTGGGAGGCGGGATCACGTTGGGAGAGGACCGCCCCTGCCCCGGTCTCCGAGGCGTCCACCTCCACCACAAACTGGAGGGCCGGATCCGGGTGCCTGAGGATCGGGGCGCTGGTGAACAGGTCTTTGAGGACGCCAAATGCCCGGGCGGCCTCGGGATTCCAGGAGTAGGGGGTCTTGGTGGAAATGAGCCGGGTAAGGGGGGCGGCCGCTTTACTAAAGTCCCTAATGAAGCGGCGGTAGAAATTCGCGAACCCGAGGAAACGTTGGAGGTCTTTTCGAGTACCGGGGACCGGCCAGTCTACTACGGCGCGGATCTTTGCAGGGTCCGGCTCTAACTGCCCCCGAGCGATGATGTAACCTAGGAAGCTCACCGACGGGACGTGGAACTTGCACTTCTCTGGCTTTACGTAGAGCCGGTTCTCCAGCAAACGCCGGAGAACCAGCCCCACGTGCTGGCGATGTTCGGCCAGAGACCGGGAGAAAATGAGGATGTCATCTAGGTACACGAACACGAATTGACCGAGAATATCCCGAAACAAGCTATTCATGAGGGACTGGAAGACGGCGGGAGCGTTCGTGAGCCCGAATGGCATCACCAGGTACTCGAACTGCCCCATAGGAGTGTTAAACGCCGTCTTCCATTCATCCCCTTCCCGGATCCTGACTAAATGATAAGCATTGCGGAGGTCGAGCTTCGAGAAGACCCGTGCGTGACACAGAGGCTCGAAAGAGGGGTCGATCAGGGGCAGGGGTGTTTTATTCTTCACGGTGATCTGGTTCAGACCCCGGAAGTCAATGCAGGGGCGCAGGGATCCATCCTTCTTGGAGACAAAAAAAAACCCCGCCCCCAGCGGCGCGGACGACGGGCGGATCAGGCCTGCCTCCAGGCACTCCAGAATGTAGCTCTCCATTGCAGCCCGCTCCGGGCGGGAGATGCTATATAGCCGACTCGTGGGGAGCGGAGCCCCCGGAAGCAGGTCTATCGCGCAGTCGTAGGGTCGGTGGGGGGGTAGTGCGCGCGCCCGATCCTTAGAAAAAACCTGCGCGAGATGGTGATACTCCGACGGCACCCCCGTCAAGTCCGGGGGCGCCGGAGGCGTGGAGGGGGAACGAGCCGTCGGGCGGGCCGCCAGGAGGCAGCGAGCATGGCAGGCCACCCCCCAGCTTGTGATGGAGCGCGTCGTCCAGTCCAGCTGGGGGTTGTGCTGCTGCAGCCAGGGAAGGCCCAGGACGACCGGAGCCGCGGGGGACGGGATTACATAAAACCGGATGGTTTCCGTGTGATTACCAGAGAGGCTGAGGATCAGGGGCAGAGTGCGGTGGGTGACTGGCGCGATCAGCCGCCCGTCCAGTGCATGCACACGTTTGGGTGAGTCTAAGGGTTCCAGGGGCAGCCCCTGTTTAGTAGCTAAGCCGGTGTCAATAAAGTTCTCATCGGCGCCCGAGTCGACGAGCGCCGTCACCGAAAAATCACGGGACCGGTCTGTGAGGGTGGCGGGAAGGGTGATGCGCGCGGGACCGCACGAAGATGTGGTGTTGCTTGCCCGCAGACTCTCGGCTGCGGGGAAGCAAACGGCGCTGCGAGGGTCGGGGCACGAGGAAATGAGACGGCTCGCCAGCGGGCTCCCCTCTACTGGCGAGCCCCCCCTTTTGGGGCCTCCGGGCACGCGGGTGCCAAGTGTCCGGCGAGACCGCAATACAAACACAACCGAAGGCGGAAACGACGCTGGCGCTCCGCGGGAGACAGGCGGGCCCGCCCTATCTGCATGGGCTCGGGGTCCCCAGCCGGAGACTCAACGGGGTCTAAACCCAGACCCGCGCCCGGACGCGGGGCTCGCCCAGATCGTTCGCGCAGACGCTCCCGAAGCCGGTTGTCCAGACGAGTGGCGAGGGTGATGAGCTGCTCGAGGGACGCCACATCGTCCCGGGGAGCCAGCTCATCCCTCAGCTCGTCGGACAGGCCGCGCGAAAAAATAGTTATTAAGGCCGGGTCGCCCCAACCACACTCTGCGGCAAGGATCCAGAACTCGATGGCAAACTCCGCCACCGACCCGGACCCCTGCCGCAGGGAATACAGCTGATTTGCGGCTTCCCGGCCGCGCACCGGGTGATCAAAAATTTTGCGAAGCTCCGCGGAAAACCCCGCAAACAACCCCAGAACCGCGGACTCACTATCCCATAAGGCAGCAGCCCACTGTGCCGCCTTCCCCCGGAGTAAATTCACGCAGAACGCGATCTTCGCTCTATCTGAGCTGTAGCTCTGAGGCTGTAAATCAAACACTAACGTGCAGTTCAGGAGAAAGCGGCCGCACACCCCGGGCTCTCCGGCATACGGTTCCGGGACGGGAACGCGGGGCTCCCGGGCGGCGGCTTCCGGGACCGAGGCTGGTGACGTACTCACCGGACGCGGAACGGCAGCGGTCGCCAGCTGATCCACCCGGAGGACGAGCCGCTCCAAGCTCCGGCTCATTGCCTGTAGCATGTCCGACATCCCGGCTAGCTCCTGTTCGTGTCGGCCCAATACCACCCCCTGGGCGCCGAGGGCTTCCTGGAGAGCGTCCGGTCTCGCTGGGTCCATTAGTTTGGTCGAGTGATTCTGTCACGCCTGGCGGCGGGGAACTGGCAGTCTGGACCCAAACGCAAGACACGCAGTGACAAGTGTGGTTCAGGTGAGAACAAGCACAGTTTTATTTTGGCACTTTACACAAGCTCATGTGGAATCAGGGTGGTACTTTCCTCCGTTCACGGAGCTGGCGCTGGTGTAGCCTGGGAGCGGTGGCTGGAGACTTGTGCTGGTGGCTTGTGCTGGTGGCTGGTGCTGGTGACTCGTGCTGGTGACTCATGCTGGTGACTCGTGCTGGAAACTCGTGCTGGAAACTCGTGGAGGTGGAGGCACTCGAGACGTAGGCTTCGCTGGTAGTCGATCAGATTAGCTTTCGGCAACATCCGTAGCTGTGGCAATCACTCGACGGCGCCGGTCCGGAGAGTGACTGACTTTAAGCGACGCGTGATTACAGATGCGCTGCAGCTGCGGCGTCTGCTCTCCCCCGGCTGCCTGCAATCCACCTAACCACAGGGAAAGCGAGAGAGAGAGAAAAAAGGGAAATAGCAGCAGGCGGAAGATTCCCCGCCCGGGTACGCCACTGCTCCTCACAAAGTGACTTCTTTGTGATATGGTCACTGTTGCTTTGATTAGTCTCAGGTAACAATGTTGAAGAAGAGGAACGACATACACCTCACCTAGAACCACATCATAAAGAAACCCCATTGACCTGATGAAGACAGTAAAACTGTAGCGTGAGTAGCGTGCAGACGTTACTTCCTCAACCACGTGCAACTACTTTTTAATCAAACATCTGTAAAAGTCACATACTTTGTGGTCAGCACGCCAGGTCAGAAAACGGTCATGTGGTCTATTAACAGTTAGTAAATGCCACCACTGACTGTTGAACCCGCCACTAATCACACTAATACAGCGCTGGCTCATTCTTTTTCTTCTTCATACGTCCACTGTCTTTGCTCTCTCTCTCTCTCTCTCTCTCTCTCTCTCTCTCTCTCTCTCTCTCTCTCTTTCTGGGACTCCCTGTGTTTATCACACTCCAACACTCACAAACACATTTCCCTCTCTATTACATATGCTGCCGTTCTCACTGATGCCGTCTGTCTCCCTAAATCTCGTTTTTTTCAAACCGTCTTCCTTGCTCTCTTGTTCTCTCCAACTTCTCTTTTTCTCTCTATCTCTGTCTCCCTCCCTCTCTCTCTCTTTCTGGATTGAAACTTTACCCTCCCTGCTTGCCCCCCAACAGACAATGAGGCCAAGCTGGCCTGTCAGTAATTCTCTGGCGGCAGCTGACGAATTAGGCAGCTTTGCCTCCCAGACCTTTTCCTGCATCGCTCTGTACCTCAACACACACACACACACGCAGACACACACACACACTCCTATGCTAACCTCAGCAGAGGGTTCCTGCTGGATTTGTGCACCTGAACTCAAAAGTCACTGGACGCCTTGATGTTGCAGTTCGGTAAATGGACCGACAGTAAACATCTCGTTTCTTCATTTCCTCTGTCACCCAGCGGATGAGAAGGTGGAGGATATCAATGGCAGCCCCAGGAGCCAGTCGCAAATGGTGAGTGTTACAACTTTGATATTTAACTTTATCCATCTTTAACGCACTGAGAATTATCTGAAGGATCTGAAGCTACTTTATACTACTGCTACACTTCAGAGGGATATATTGTGCTTTTTGCTCCGCTACATTTGTTTGACAGCTGTTGTGACTACTCCGATTCAGATGATATTATACACAAGATGAGCTTCTAAAACACCATGCGTTGTTAAAGCGGTGGCCCCCGACCTTTTGGCCTCGTGGCTCCCACAGATTTGATTTTGAAGGATGTGAAATGATTTGATATAAAAAATTTAAAAAGGTGACGGTCTTTGGATTCATACTGCGGGCCTTTGGATTAAGAATCACTGGACAAAGATACCTCATCCTATAAAGTAGTTGAAATCAGCTCCATCTTGAGCAGCGACATCGTTAAAATGCCAGTCTCAACTTGCCACTTGTTGCTCTGCGTCTTAATTTCCTCCATGATTCCAAGCAGCCACTCGTAACCACGCTGGTCACAAATCATCATCTTTATTGTTCAGAAAGATGGCGATGACTGTAGTAACCACATGACCACTTAACCTGAAAAAAATGTCAAACCCCGACACACTCGACTGACTAATAATCTGTGTAATCTGGCTGAGCGAAGCTGGCGGTGTCGTGCCCCCCCCACCACTCTCGGTTTTTAACGAGATGACGGGCTGCTTAACCACTGATTGTCGTCACTGGGAGATGATTGCCCCTCACTTTAACGAGAGTTGACTTTGTGTTTATGCAGTGTTGGTTTGGCCCTGGCATCGGCCCTCCTTCCATTAAATGTGACTAAGGCTGTTTAGCTGCTGCGGCGGGCTGTGGACGAGGGCCGTGCCTGTGTGTCGTCCTTATGCCCCTTTTTAAAAGCTGCGTTTTGTATATGGACAGCTTCCTGTGCAGCACTCTCTGCACCATGTATTTTGTCCTAATGTGTGAGTGTATAGTAGAGAAGTCAATGGAACCAACGGAGAATCTGAGGATCCTTTCCACAAGGGCCCCGTTACTGGTGTCAAGGTCACGTAATGGGAATGTGAGCAGAATGTGTCCAAACCTGCTCTGGTATAAACTCCAGAGCACTTATTTATTTACTTGTTATCACATGAAGTGAATCTGGTCCGGGCTGACCCACCGGTTGCTAAGCGACTTCTCTGTGTGTGTGTGTGTGTGTGTGTGTGTGTGTGTGTGTGTGTGTGTGGCTTGCTCTTTGTCTCAGTGACTTACTAAGCCCATTGATCCACCACCTGCTCTGACCACAGAGGGCCCAGGCTGCTTGGGAAACTGAAGTTTTGAGGAAGCACGGTTGCTTATGGTGTGGGCAAAAGGGGGGAGGAGGAAACATCTGATACACACCAACACACATAGCATCCAGAGAGATGGAGCCGGTGAGCAGAACGCTGGAGAAAAATCGTGAATTGTCAGAAAAGTCCACAAGAATGAGTTATTAATAAAAGAATGAGTCCACACTGGACCGAGGATGCGGGTCAGATGACAAAACTGTCCAATCGCTGCCTCCCCTTTCAGTCCATGTGACTGTGACTGTAGACATCTCTCAGGTTGTTATAAAAACACAAAGTCAGTGTGAATAGGAACACGGCCAGAATTATGAAGCAATAATGTCGTTTTTTCTCTCCTTGGCCGGACCAAGTGAGCTAAACCCCCCAAAGAGGCCGAGGTGGTGACACATGAACGTATTGCTCTCCAAGTGCAAAACTAATTTGTTCGACTTGTTTATCCCACTGGCTTGGACACTGTTATCAATCTGAAGCCTTCCCGTCCCCCCCTGTTCTATTCTTGAGAATAACTCGTTTTTTTGAAACTTTTGGCCACATATTGACAACTCGATTTGTGAATGTTGGAAACCTGCCCCTGGGCCACCTACTGTGGCACCTGCAGCTGAAACTCCTCGGTTAGAGGCGTCACTGTTGCAGCTGTCAGTGGCGGACGAGTTTGATTGATCGCTGCCGGCCCAGCGAGTGGACCGAGGCCAACGGAGCAGCTGCTGGAAGCCGAGGAGCAGAAAGCCAGCACGGCACCGGCATCTGCAAGCTTTTACAGATAATCTACTAGCATAATGTGCTCTTCTTCTCCAAACCCACGTGTTCACAATGAGACGGATCCACGAGTCAGCTGAAGTCCTCACATTTCCTGCAGTGCTAATCCAACAGGAAAGAATATTTGGCCGCTTGAGGACGATCAGTAAGACTAGTCGCCAAGAAAGATCTTTTATGGCTTCTCACAGGCATCGGACTCCAGCGGTCAATTTATCCACTTTTTTTTTTCTTCCAAAGTTATTCGGTTTCAAAATGCTCCAATCACTGTAGTGGAGTAGCATTTAGTGATAGTAATTTCTACATTTGCTGTTTATTGGAGCTTAGCTACGCCTTCATAGAGTATAGTCCTTATTTTTTATTATTTTTGATTAGCCTTTATTTAACCAGGTGAGCAATTAGCGTTAAGTGTCTTGCTCAAGGACACAACAACCTGGAATGGCTGAGCGGGGTTTGAACCACCGATCTTCCAATTGAAAGTCAGACCTGCTAACCACTGACCCACAGTTGCCCATTATGACAAATGTATCACCTCTGACTGCGGAAGGCTAAAGCCATTAATGGACCATTAATAGCCACTCATATTGATCTAATTTGCTCTCTTAAGGAACAATATGTGAAAGAGCTTGACCTTTGATCTCCTGTCTGCTACAGTTTATTTATAGTGTGTGGTGTTAATACTAAAAGGCCCAGCATTTTAAAATGCTGTTGCATAACTTTCCTTGGACTAGAATTAACGCAATAAAAAAAGACCTTTAACTAACTGCTGGTTGATCCCAGAATCCTTGCTCTTACTGCTTTCTAAAATGCAGACAGGTTTCCTTTCTTAATGTTTCTCTTGAGGCTTTTGCAAACGTGCAGTGATTCCACAACAACACGTCAGCCCCTCTACTTTGGCTGCGTCCGTGCTGTGCAGTAGTCGCTTCCAGAAGCAAGAGAATGAGTATTTTCCTTTTGCATTTCCTGGAGGCCTCACTTCATGTAGACACATCTACGACTTTAATGCAAATGATACTCCACACTTTTGAGGCGTTCCCAGCTGTCAGACTGGACGAAATTGCGAACAGATTGTGGCCGGTGTGTCCCGGGCAATAGTTTGATTTATTTGTGTAAGAACTGATGATTGCTGGGATAAGCGGGGACACAGAACCGTAGACTGCATATTTGGTCCTGGAAGGAATCGTCTGAAACCTACTGAGCGAGTGAAGATGATGAGAATGAGAATTGAACTGTGTGGTGGGAGGGGTTATGAACTCAGCAGAGACTTGAGTCTGGTTCTGTTTCTTTCCATTGGATTGAGCATGTCTTGTTTTATACCTGTTTATAGCTTTGTGGTAGTAGATAAGAGTGTGGTCAGAACATGTAGAACTTGGATGTGATTCAGTGGGTAGAAAGGGACCTGAGGCAGCTTTGGAGACGGAAGTTTAGGTTCATAATGATTGTTTTTTTATCATTCAGTAGCTTCCCAGGCGTGTACCTTTTATTTCCGAACATTTAAATTTAAAGAGCCAAAATGTTCCCACGGCCTTCTTTAAATGTTTTCTGGCACATTAATACACCCACTAAGTCATGTACTGCTTTGAACCCCACGTTAGGTTGCATCTTTAAGTCAAACTATAACTGAACAATGCATCAGTGGAATAGCAACTCTCATGTTCTGCAATGTAAAATAAAGTTTTTTGTCACTGAAGTCTGGTGGATTGGAATCAGCTGCTTCAGTTTCCTTATAGAAAGGGCTGTCCCACGGCAAGGTGAAGCGATGAAAATACAGCTCACAGTTGAACATTTCTTCTCTCGGTAGCTAAAATATGTTTTCCGGCTGCTCCTGTCTCCAGCCGCTTTACCTTACCACCAGACTCCATTCACAAACAACTTAATTTTACCTCCCAGAACACTGGGTCATATGCACACTCTCACTTAAAAAAATTGGAACTCACCCTTTCAGTCATTTCCAACTAAGCACAGCTTAGGTTTACTGAACTAGCGCTAGCATTCACACTATTCATAACCTTATTGATCAGCTTTCTTATGTAACCTATGTTGCTGCTTTTGTTTTTTGTTATCGACTGAGTGGGCTATTTCATTTGAAGAAAACCAAAAATAATGCAGATGAACCAGTCCTTTAATCCTATCATCTCGCACTATGGGTCTCAGCTAAGCACATGTGATGTAAAACTATAAACACTTATTTGGATTATGGATCTTACATTTGTGTGAAGCTTTTCTAAGGCCTCACTCTCCCCTCTCTGCAACATCTCTCTCCCAATGTACAGTAAAACCTCACGATCTCTGATGGTGCATTTTCCCCCAATTGTGCAGACATCCAATGGTGTTATATGTGCACTCAGGTTGTTGAGTGAAGTGACGGATTTTTTAAATTCTTAATTCCTCAGAAGAAGCGGTTGGCGAGGGACCCAGAAGAGGCCCACTCAGCAGAAAATATTAAAGCCTCGCAACACTAATCCTCCTCATTATAGACAGACATCATTAGCAAACCGGAGAGCGCTTCCCTGCAATACGGATGACTGTGCAGTTTCTCTTTCTGTGTGTGTGTGTGTGTGTGTGTGTGTGTGTGTGTGTGTGTGTGTGTGTGTGTGTGTGTGTGTGTGTGTGTGTGTGTGTGTGTGTGTGTGTGTGTGTGTGTGTGTGTGTGTGTGTGTGTGTGTGTGTGTGTGTGTGTGTGTGTGTGTGTGTGTTTATAGCAACCTAGCAGAAGATGTCAGGGAAAAACAAACACTGTCAAAATCTTACATGAATGCAAAGATGCAGAGATGCAGAGATGCAAACGTCTGTCAGCAGAACGGTGCAGAGAGATTACATCACACAACTCAACGTTTTAAAGTTTCTCATTTGTGGTATTGGATTTGAAAGTGTGTCATGGATCACACTTGGATTGACTATATGCAGCCTTGGCTCTCACCCAATCCAGTCTGATTTTACTATTTCATTTCTTTGGCTGTTAATTTACGGTGAGGGAGTGTTTGTGTGAAACCGCAATGCAATTTGTCAAATTGTAGTGCACCACATATTTCAAGATAAATGAGTTTGTTACAGTGTGCTGTTGGAGGATTGCACCATGACATGGCCAGGACGACGTGAACAGGAAAATATCACATTGTTTTGATTTGTTTTGTGTTTTAAATAAGTCCGAATTCAGATCATTTCTGAATACATTTTAAATGAATTGTAGTGCAGTCAGAAGTAAGACCTGAGGGGATTCTGTGGGAGAATATCTGACTACTTCAAACTAAAGAGAAGATGCTGTGCTTCAGAGCTTTTAGGTGCTTTTAATAAATGACAAATTAGACCGGATGATGGTGCTCGATGAAGAGTTAAGGGATCAACAAAGTCACTTGCATTGCTTGCACAATATTTCTCCACAATCAATCCAATAGTTGCTGAGATATTTCAGTCAAAGTGGTGGATGAACTGACATAGACAAACTTGCCAACCCCATCGTCCGTGACTATAAATCTTTCAACTAAACTTAACTCAACAAACTTATTGGAATCAGCAATGTGATTAGTAAGGTCTACTTATACTGGAAAAGTACCACAGTTCAGTATTTTGGCAGCGGAAGCAGGTTTGGACTATGTGAGTCTTGGGTTTCTTGGAGACAATAAAAGCCCACCAGTCTCATCTGGGCTCCATCTGTTGGCAGCCTGCACACCAGCCAGACAAGAGGACAAATGGCACGAGCCAGTCAGCAGTATCATCCTCACTGGCCGGATGCTTCATCATCAGCACAGCCCGTCATTAATCTCAGCCTCTAATTGATCCTGTGTTCCTATATTGAGCCCCTGGCCCGGGTTTCTGCAAGGCCAAACCAACTGGCATGTGCGTGACACTCATTCCTCAGGTCGTTGATTTGAGTACACCAGCCTTGGCTGTCAGGCTACTCACCCATAATTAGAGCCGGTCGGTCTGGAGACACGCAGACAAACGGATGATGGGAACTGTGGGCTCCTGAAACATCCCTGATGTCATTGTGCGTGCCCAGCGAGTGGCCAACATGGAGCACAGGCAGATGGCCCGTTTGGACTGCTGGAACCATCGTGATGCAGGCCATATCAATCATTCTCTCTCCTTGCTCACAGCCTGGATGCTGTGATGGAAGAGCGGCCTGAAGGTTTTCAGTTCAAATCCCTTGGCGGATGGAAAGCCATTGTTTTGTCCAAAACATTCATTACCATGAAGAACTCTAGACCACCTGCCCAGGCCAGGTTAGTGATTATCTGATGATGAACACAGTGGAACAGTGGGACGGTTATATATCTGGAGTTAGTGAAAGCCCAAAACACAGCTTAAAAGAAAGTAAATATTGGACGTACATCCATCTGTTGGGCATGAACACAACTCCAACTGTGAGAGAGCTGGTTGAGAGATGCTGGCCCTTAATATTTTGTTTCCATTTTATATTGCGCTGTGAACGCAGTATAAATCATGAGATGTATAGTTTCAACAGGAACAGTTGGTGGTGATCCATCGTAATGTTTTATCTACTTATTGAAACGGAGGTCGTTGCCAGTGCATCCATGTGTCTTGTTTGGACTGATGCACGTTTGTCTTGCTTTCAGCACAGTGCACAGTCAAAGAGCAAGATATCCTGTGTCAGCGTGTTTCGTATTAGTGCAACGGGCGTTGAAAGGGGATGCATGATGAATGCGTGATGCCCCGAATTCGGATGTCTAGAGGCAGTACCAAGGACTTGGAGTGCAATCCGGTTTTGTAATGTATGGCTGCTCAAGTGCCTCAGCAGCTGTTGTGCTAAAACTGCACTCACACCGCGTGAGCATCGCTCTCCCCAACTCTTGTGAAGCTTCTTTTGGGGTCCATCTTTTTTTGTTGCTCCCTGCAAAAGCACAGGCCGACGCCTCATGGTTTAGCAGCACGGACGGAGCACCCAGGGGCTTGTTACAGGCTCACTTGTAGCTCAAAGCTTTAATCACTCATTATAACTGAATGGCATCGGCAGATGTTCTGTTAAGGGAGCGATGAGCTGGCTTGTTAAAGCGGGCGCGGTGGAGGACTGGTCACCTTTGATCTCGTTGGACCGTGAAGCACCAGCTGCAGCCTCTCTTTCCTATTCTGAACCTTTACTCATTCACACCCAATAAAGTATAAATCGGTCTTTTTACAAATCCCCTGCGTCCTCTCAATCTTACAAGTAAGCATACTGTATGTGATGAGAGCTAGGTTCTCTTTCTCCTTATTTATTGTTACCCTTTTTGTTTGGCAGCTCATAGACAGCCAGGCCGCCATGGCTGGTTCTGGCAGCTTCTCTCTGCAGACACCCCGGCCTCAGTAAAGCCCTCACCCTCCTGGGCCACCCGCAGCTCGACACGCCGAGTGTCACGGCTGCAAGTGAGCGCTGAGCGTCACTCTCATTCCTTACCGCCTGAACCGATAGAGGCTTGTACAACAACCACTGCTATTTGTGTCAAAAAGCTCAAAGTGCATGACTTTTGATTGGTTTATCACCCTAACTTTATTTTTTTTAAAAAGGGACAAAGGAGATTGTCCAGTTTTCTCTGGATACAGCGCTGACCCACTGCTCAACCTTGTCTCCGACAAAGTGACATTCCCATACAACTGAACTGCACTCTCAATTACGATTGCAGGTTTAGAAAAAAAACATTGTGGTTTGGCTTAAAATGAGAATGGAATCACACAGGACATGAACAGCAGTCTCCTGGTTCAAGGCTCTGTGTTCTTTGGCCCTTCCAGCACCCTTCTTCCTTTGTGGACTTCCGACTCAGTTGAAACTTATTGGTGATTCGTCAAAAGCAAATGTAACTTGCCCTGCAGTTTCGTTGTCTGTGAACGTGGGCAGCACTGCCTTTTGAGAGACTTGGCCTGACTTATGAAATGGCCACACAGAGGTTGCCGCATTACTGTCCCTGCTGCTCAGAGGAAGAGGTGATGTATCACTTCTGACTGACCGTTGCAGCATCTGATATTCAACATCTAGGAAAAGCTGGTGCGCAATCTGACCTCACTGTTGCATCAGTCGCACACGGGCGATGAGAAACTACAGCCGGTTTAAACAGAAGGTAGGACAGACACAGAGAACACAAAGTGCTCAGTGACTGAGCGACTGCAGTGGCCACAAGACTGTTGCAGCAAATTATAAAACTGAGACGAAATAGTAATGTGACAAACACACAAATCTATCTGCACATCAACCCTGCTTAAGTTTCCTGACTTTTATTGACACAGCAGGTTCAGTCAGGTACGTTATGATCCAAGCAGCCAATAATACTAAATAGGCCTATTATGTTTCATTCGTTTTATCTGTTAACTGTGAAAAGCTTTTCCCCACACTCATTTTTCATCATAACCCATCCATCACTGTTGACAACATCAGGCCATTAAAGTAATGTCTCCTCACACACAGTTTAGCCTCCAATGGGCTCCAGTGTTGGCAGATGTTGACGACATCATTTTACATCTGTAGTCTCAATAAATACCACAGAAAAATTTAAGTGACGCAGCGAACTCTTGAGAGCTTTACTCTTTCAGAAGATACTACACTATACACTGGTTACCATTACACTTTTCAGTCCTCAGAGTGGCCCACTTTACGTTTGGGCCCCCAAAACATGTACTTTGACCATCACCATTGAAGTACTTGTTAGCCCCCATATTAGCCTCCATCCCTGGTACCACTGGCTCACAGCACTTAACGTATGACCTGTTGTTCCTGTCACGTCAGGAGATCCCCGCAACCCCCAACCAAACAAATAAAAGTGACATTGCATCACAGCTCTTTGCACTTTAAACTCTACGTGCTGTAAACTGATGCCATAAGATACAGTAGGGCAGAGAGGTTGAGACTGTGCATCATCAGGTTATGCACACAGACCCCCTGAGAGTCAGCAGCTTAACCCCGCTGATCCTTTTGGGAGAAGCATTCTCAGACAAGAGCCTGTCAACATTACTGCTGTCCATTACGTTGGCAGTGTCTACCTACACATACTGTAACAGTGTTGACCTTATATTTAAAAGTGTGTCAGTCAGCCGTATGCAAGTGCATCACTAACTGTAGTCCTAGACATGAATACTTTCACAGAGAATGCAGATATTTTGCGCTGAAAAGGCAACGTTTTTCTGAGCTATCGCAACGCAAAGAAAAGGCATCAACCAATAATTGTTGTGCGCAACGGCCATTTTTGTTGTGATAGACTGGCGACCTGTCCAGGGTGTACCCTGCCTTCGCCCTATGTCAGCTGGGATCGGCCCTAAAACAGGATAAGCGGTTCGGATAATGGAATGGATTGACAACATAGAGTACAACGCCACAGAGGCTCTGTAGTCTGAACCAAGACTTTATTACTCCTTAAAACCATGACAAGGCAGTGCCAGATCCAGTCCTTTTCCATTCTTACCTTTCACATTAAAAGCCTACAACATATACACTGCTTAACTGTTAACCAGAGTAGAATTCACTCGGATTCTTTTTCTAAAGGAAATTCAATAAAATATCTTCCAGTAGTTTGAGGTTAACTGTTGCATAGCCTAGACAGACTGCCAGACGCTGCTCTGGGTCAATAACAGTTGGTCCTCTGCCTGCACCAATCTATTTAAGTCTTTTATTGAAAAAGTGCTGCAACTGTCACAAGTTCGCATCCCAGCCAGTGTGACATGTTTTGATGTGACATATTGGCAGGCGTTGAAACGGCAACATCAACAGAAGTGATCATAAGATCTGACTCGTGCAGTCAAAGGATTAACCCCGGAGATTGATGAGGCGACATGTTGGTCTTTGTCAACCATGAGACATCTTTGTTTGACTGTTTCTCTCTCTCTGCCACTCGTTTACACAGCCAACACACACATGTGGACCCCCCTGCTCTCTCCTTTACCCAAACCCCCCAACACTGTCTGTGCAGCAGATGCGCAAAGCCACATGGAGGCCCTACAAGTTATTTGATGCTGTAAACATTTGAAATTGAACCCCCATATGTCATTGACACATCCGCAGATATAGGCCTGTGTTGCCATGCAGGGCCCGTTGATTATACATCCTGTGTGTTTATATGCTGACTGAGCTAGTACCGCAGCCTCTTAAAGAACTGGCAACATCACAGCCAGCAAAATCCTTAAAGAAAATGATTGCTGTATTTACGCGAATATGAGGCATGGTGTGATCATAATCAGCGAGGGGCTTGTTTTGTCTCCGGAGCCTCGGCTACTTGAATTGAATCATCTTTGCTCGCTTTTCTTGCATTCTAGAAAGTTTTATGGCGTTTCGTTTCATAACATTTAGGCTGCTATGAAAGCAAACATTGTCTTTGTCAGCCCGAACAGGCCGGATACAGCTGGGTTTAGGTGGTTCAGCTTGAGGTTTACGCTCATGGTGTTTTAAAAATGAGCAATTAACATTTTTGTCATAGATTTTAGGAAAGACAGATCCTCAGCTCAGGGCCAGGACAGGCCAAGGAATTATGGGGGCTGCCGCTGTAATCAATACTGCATAAAACAGTTCCCGCGCCGGTGCCAGATGAGAAAATGCTTCTTTACATTGGGTTTTCACGAGATGAGTGACGATCCTCGGATTATGAGGCAGGATCTTTTAACCTAGCCGCCCCTCTGCCCATCAGCCCATAAAATGCTGTCCTTTTTGATCCATTGTGATTCGTCGCCTGTCAGCAGCTGTCTGCTTTGGATGCATTCAGAGCGACAGGGCAGGGTGAAAGAGGAATCAATGGAGTATTGGGGAAGAGACAGTGTCAGACCCCCGGTCTGACGAGGAGAGTTGACGGAGATCTGACAAGTGATGGGGGAAGAGGTTTGGTTGGTTAAATGAGGGCTTCAGATTCTGACAGGGTAGTGTCCTTCAGGTCTTACGGGAAAAGAACAACAACAAGTTCTCACTCCCAACTCGCCTGCTTGGTCAGTGGCCAACGATCTGAGCACATACGTCTGTTTTTATAATAAACTTCCTATGAAGGTTTACTATGCAACATTGCTACTTGGTTAGGTTTGACTGCACATTTCCTAACTGCGTTACTAAAGTGAGGACGTTACGTAACAAAACTACAATAAAACTAAGGTAAAGTCAACGTTGACTTGGCTTCACACGGGATGTGAACAACTGAGACCGTCTCGCTCTTCATCCTGAATCAGTTGCTCTCAGCGTCTAATAAAGGGTTTACATTGGAGTTCTGAACGTCTAAACTACGTCTAAAGGGGGTCCGGCGGCGAGGGCCACCGTCAAAGTTGCGGTACTCGACGCAGTGGGAGTGGGAACAGCTCGGGGAAAACACACAAATAACTCTGCCGTTTTCAATTCCTCTGGGCCCACAACTCGGCTGCAGTGAGCAGAGGGACTTTGTCTGCGTGTAAATGTTTGGCTTTCAGAGCAGCTCTGCTCAACGACAATGATTAATAAAGTATACTCCGGCTGCAAGAGGCATCCCAGTTATGTGTCGCCTCAGCGTGAGTGATGAGCTCTGCCTCATTAGGCGTCCTGTGCCAAGAGGAATTAATAGTTGCAAAAAAAGTGTGTATTTATCCTGTCAACGTTCTGCCAGGTGCACTGAGTGGAGGAAGAAAAAGCGAACGTGGATACTAGGGCTGTCAAAATTGCTCAAAAATGACGTTCGAATATTCCCTTTAAAAAAATACATATATTCGAACATATTCGAATATTCGAAGTTGCGCATTAGGCACTTCAATAACAGGAGAAATTAATACGAGACATAACTACTTGTATAGGTAATTTATTTAAGTTTAAACATATTTAACAACATATTATCTACACGAAAATAAGTAAATGAACTAATGGCCAAGACCGCGGACCGCTCGCACACACGCACTCTTTCTCTCTCTCTCTCGCTCTCTCTCTCTCGCTCCCGCACCGTCGCACTCTCTGCGCATAGCGGTTTAAATGAACGACAACAATAAACAAATGCTGAGTGCTGATCAAGAGTTTTGTGCAAGCAATTTAAGGTTGCGACTCTTGTCCCAAATATGGCTTCATTCAGTGATTGAAACACCCGCAAAGCAGACAGTCCTGCCGCTGTTGCCGCTGTTGTGTTTTTTTTTATTTATTTATTTTTGTAATTTTATTTTTAACATTCGAATATTCATTTTCACATTCGAATATTCGGTTTTTAACAACTATTCGAATATATATTCGAATATAGAATATTCGTTGACAGCCCTAGTGGATACAGGGGTGTCTGAGGCCAAACCTTTTTTTGTTGGCTTAAACTGGTATCGATTTTGATCTGCTGACTTAAAACGATGACACAGTGGATTCTACGTGAGGGATTTATATTTACTTGTATCCCCCTGACTCATCACTAGACTTTGATTTCTGCCTTAAGCAAAAGACAGAGATGCTACAAAAGCCAATCAGCTCTTTGCCGCTTTGGTTCTCTACACGCAGCCTCCTTCGACCCCACTGGGCATTCAGAGATTTCAAATGAATTAATACACACTGACAGCATTCAGAAAGTAACCACTGCGTCGACAGTAAAACACAGTGGAAAGAAAAACTGGAAGTCAACCGAGCCACACCAACCCTTACTCACAAAATGGCTTTGTTTGCGAAGCTCGAGTCATCTGTGTTTTTGAAATACTGACTTGGGGATTTAAGGTGGCGTGTATTTTTCCACTGGATATGTAGCATTCTGGACTAAAACCCCTCAATTATCGAGCCTTTCTCATGTGCTGTAAACGCCTGGTTTTCCAGTCCCGTCTTGACGGAGGTTGTTTTCTGTCCCCCGTAGGAAGCGGTAATTAAGGTGTTGGGCCACTTGTATTTGACAGTTGCATCTAAGGGATAAGACGCATCAGTCACTTGATATGTTTGGAGAGGCCCCAGGACACTTTTCACAAGGCAATAGGGACGTGAGGAAGTTGATCTGCAGACATGTAGCCCCGTCTCACCTCCCTTCCTACCAGGAGTGGAACGAGAATCTCAATGCACTAAAGTACCGTTGTGTAGAGATGTAACAACAGTTTACCAAAGGGACATTGTAAGTGCACTTTGTGTTTTTCACAAAGAACAGCTTTAAAAGTCCTCCCTTATTTTTCAAGTGAGGAAGAAAGAAAAGAAGAAAAAACTTAAAAGGTAAAGCCAGTATATAGTGTTGCATTCTTGTTGATTGCTGGTTGAACAACAAATGGCCAATTTACAGCTGCTCAAAACCATTGCATGAGTCACTTCCTCAAGTTAAGCCAAAATACAAAAAAAATATAAAATGCTTCACATCATAGTGAACCAAACCATGACGATCTTATCCACATTTTGGTGTTTCCCTCTTGGTTTCCATTCATTTATCTTTGGGAAAAAAAGTAAAAAAGAATCAATGAACCCATTCTGAGAGTAATTGTATTAGGGGTGTACTTTCCGTTTGAATTAGCATTTGTTAAAGATACTATACCACTTGATGACGATGAAGTTGAAATGCAGAGACATTGTTGTTTGCTAATGACTAAAAAGAATGAAAACAAACATCTAACTAAAGCAAGTACAACTTGCATAAACACTGGCATGATCCTTTAACTAGGTATGTAGTCCAATGAGGGTTCATTGTTGAAATAGAAAAACAATATGACTAAAAAATAAAGAGCGTCGCGTGGCCCACATGGTGTTTGAGAAGCTTTCAGATGCATTTCCTCAAAAGAACTGGATTAAAATTTATTTTTTTGTCAATTCAACCACGAGAAGTTACACAGATACAACATATTTGTGATCAACGCCAATATCGAGTACTTGTGTGCTGTACAGGATGGTTTTCGCTCAGTGTTACGGTAGTGGTGCGAACTCGGTGATTCCAGAGGAGACTGTGGAGGACAGGTTGAAGCGTCTCCCAGCCACGACACAAACTTTCCTGTGTCAGTTGGAACGTGACATTGAGAACGTGACATTGAAAATTGAAACCCCCCCTCCTCCATCATTCTTCCAGGCTTAGTAGCGAGTCTCCTTTCCTCACACGTGCTCTCCTGTCACCTCTCAAAAAACCCCTTGCTCCCTTGCTCTAAGTGCTTCAAGATTGGGCGAAGTGCGCCTCATCAAAATGCCCTTTTCTGAAGAAGAAGAAGAAGAAACCCCTTTATTAGTCCCACACTTAGTCCCACAGTGGGGAAATTTATCCTCTGCATTTGACCCATCCTTTAAGGAGCAGTGGGCAGCCTCGTGAAGCGCCCGGGGAGCAACTGGGGGTTAAGTGTCTTGCTCAGGGACACAACGACATGGACTGGCTGAGGCGGGGTTTGAACCCCGGTCCTCTGGTTGAAAGACTGACTTGCTAACCACTGAGCCACAGTCGCCCCCAAATTGCTTTTAATGGCTCGCGTGGATCCGTCTGATGCCAGCCCGCGTCGGAAAAATAAACGATGTCGGTTTCCTGAGAAGCTGTTACAGGATGCCGCAAAGCCAGAGCGCCCACCAAACGAGCAGTTAAACATCGCCAGAAACCCTGCAGAACATTAATGCCCCGGCCGTCATCAACGCCTTCAGTCATCATTCCGCTCGCCGTCGTCGCTTCGTAGAGTTAAGGCCGACTAGAAACTACCGGCGCTGTTGCGTCTAAAAGCCCCGTTGGAGGAGGGCGAGGGCTTCCGTCGACGATGCCCGCCTGCAGACAGAGGTCTGTCTCTACCTAGAGAGATTTACCGTTTATGAGTTCACTCCTTTTTTGTCTTTATCAGCTCTTAAAGCAGCCTTCAAACACACACATGCTGCCTGCAGAACAGATGCCGCATTCTTCAGCGGGGCCTCCCAAAGCTTTTCGCTGTGTTCAAACCGACTGAGCCTAATTGGGAAGTCCCTTGACGAAAATGGCCGTTATCGTGCAAATATTGTCAATTACATATCATCCGTGCCGGCTGTGCATTTTTGCCAGGCGGTTGCACTTTGAAAAACTCCTACGTCCCACATCGTGCTGGTGCTCGGTCTAATTATGAGCGGCGTAATGAGCCCTCACAAAAACGCTGCTCGGCACATGTCTCCCCAACATGCGAACGTCTGTGAGTTTGCGTGGGATAATCAAACAGATCTACACACCGACACATGTGTCAGCGTCTGGTGTGTGGGGAGAGGGAAAAAAACCCGGCGGCCCACGTCGCGAGAGGTGTTGGGCAGATGGAGGAGCTCCGTGCCGGAGTCCTTATCCCACTGGGGCTTCCCGTTGATGCAACCAGTGAAACACATCAGTCTGCGGAGGACTCTTCTCCAGCAACTTGTTTGGGTGCCCTTGAGCGCAGCACTCGATCCACAGCTGCTCCCAGGATGTGGTTGCACTGGGCAGTGTGCAGACGGGGGCGTAGGCAGGGTCATGCTGAGATAATCATGCCAAACGATTTGTCGTGATAGTAAAATAGTTCCTGCATCTTTCCAGTGATGCAGCAACCTCATTCTCTTCTCAGATCAAATACAGCACACTTCAGAGTGCAGGAAACACTGGAACACATTGATTTATGTCCTTTGATAGTACCAACATTGGAATAATTGTTATGTTGAAGCTTCTTACAGCAAATAGGAACTCATGAGAAAACAAACTTTAAGATGTCACCCAGGAGTTCAGCTCAGTGGGCGTGGAAGACGAATCGGCGAGCATTCAATTGTCCCGTGTGCAGATAAGACTCATTATCGTAGCGCTGCTAAGTCACTAACAAAGAGACACAGGGACGCTGAGTGAGAGAGCATTTAAACCAGAGAGGGAGGGAGAGAGAGAGAGCTGAGCGGAGTCACAGCTCATGAATCATCATTGCCCGCTGGACGTCTGGCTGCGTTGCCTCGGCCTGCCCTTTGTGTGGCCCTGGCACACTGCGCTGACTGGGAGCGCTCCGACCTCTGACCTCATCATAAAAGAGCTCCTGTGAGGGTGTTGGCGGCTGGCCGACATGCTAATGCTGCCACCCTCCTGCCGCCGTCAACAAATGCGAAAAATCCCCCTAATAACTGCGACCTCAGAGGGACTTTGTGAAACTAAAACCAGGCTGCAGAGGTGACGTGTTGACTAGGCTGGGAAATGCCTCCGCTGACCCACACGATCTGTGTTTAGGTTCAAATGAGTACATTGTTTTCTGAGTGTGTCTGTAGTTTGTGTGTGGATATGAATTTATGTATGTCTGCCTCTTTGTATATATGCATATATATATATATATATATAATATATGGGTGTGTGTGAGATATGCAAAAGATGCTGCACCCCAGGCTGTGTAGGTGACACTGCGGTCTGTATGCCACGCAGTTGGGTCCTAGGCTGGAGCGGGGGTTCGGGCAACAGCCACACAATGGCGGGCTTTATGGGCGGATGCGGCCGGTGGTCCCCGTCCTTTTCGAGGCCCTCCGCCCTGAGGCATTTAGGCTCGCTGAATGTTAAGTATGGTGACATTCTCGTGTCTGTCCTTTGTGCTGACTGTCTGCCGTCTTCCTCCACAGATCGAGAATGTGGACGCCTGCCTCAGTTTCCTGGACGCCAGAGGAGTGAATGTGCAAGGGCTCTCAGCAGAAGGTAAGACTGATTAAAGGCCTGATTGAATCAGCGGGAGCGGCATGAGAAGGATCTCCCTGTTGTATTTCACGACCTGGAAAATTGCATCAGCTCCAGCACCAAACCGACCTTCTGTGGTAGCTTTCCATTTCTCCACAGGACCGTATGTCTTTGAAAAAAGCTGGTCGAAACCCGTTTCCAAGACATACTATTAAACTTCACGGCAATGGAATTCACCACATTGGTATCGTGACAGGGTGCACAGTTTCTCCATCTCCAGCTTTCACTATGGCACTGTAGGCAATCATTAGGCCATCAAAGTGGATTGTGGGAGGATAAATAAATTCCAGTGAGGGATTCGCTGCCCCGACCATCAGGGTGTACAGAGCACCGCTCGTGTGGCTGCCAAGTTGAACAATAAGTTAAAGATTGTCTCACAAGGCCACGGCTGAAAAGACAGTTAAGTTACCAAACGATCTCTTATGATTTAGTTTTTACTTTTAATTTGGACTCCGAAGGAGGAACCCAGGTTTACTACGAAGTTCCTCAATGAATATTTCTCACTGCCTGCAAGGAACCTCTGGAGAGTGTCGTGTGTAGCCTTGCATTGTGCGATGTGTCCCATCCGACGCGTGTAGGTCACACCGTACATGTCATACGTTAGCTAGCACGCCCCACTCTGGAGAGCGAATAGTCGCTGTCTTGTGAAAACCACGTACCTCCAAATGGCAACTTTTTTAGGAGCTTAGCCTCTTCTGTCTGACGCATTCAATTCAAAAGGAAGCAGTAAAGTTACCATCCCTACTAAATTATGGGTAGGGATTCGTATCAAAAATGGGAGCGCCACTTTACCCCAAATGTATTCTCTGCCGCGATGCCAACAGCTGATCAGCTCTGAGCACATCCAACTGGCTCTCTCTCTCTCTGTCGCTCAACCACATCACTCTACGGCCACATCTGCTCTCGGGGCGTAACGTGTGGTGGGCAATGACGGCACGAGAGATGAAATGCCCTTGCATCCTTTTAACTGACATCTCTGTCAGCTAATTGTCAAATCAATTCTTTCCAAAATAAATAACAAAAATTAATTATTACATCACTTTTGATTTAGATAATATTTTGGAAATAAAGTTTTCAGATTTGGGATTTTATTCTTTTAATTTCCAGATTTTAAACATACATGAATATCATTACCACACAACAATAGACTTCAACCCTACAGTTTGTGAAAAACCCCACAAATGTCAGTCCCAGAGTGTCACTCCATTGTATTTATCAGACAATCCAGTTGGGGTTTTAAATAGTTTATACAGCTCTGGAAGCAGGATCACTCTCACCCAACCATCAGTTTCACTAAATCCTAAATCACTAATTCATTCTCATTGGAGAGTCATGGTTTTCATTAGACAGGGTCAAAGTGTGAAACAAATGCTGCTTCTCTGGAGCTTTACCACATGTCAACCCTAATAAATGGGGAACTTAGTGGTGCATCACATATGTTTGTGCACTTTACAGTGTAAAAAGCAATGCTTTATCAATGTGTGGAGTGATATGACAGGTAGTTGGTAAAAAGAAGCTCATTCTTTCAGATTTAGGTCTCAATTATTCTCAGAATATGCTTTTATTTAGGACCTGCAGACCCCACGTTGTTTCAGCTCCCCTATAAAACCTTGAAGAGATGAGCCTGTCCCTGACCTCTCCCCTGCAGCAGAAATAGTCTGAGAGGCTGACACACTGACCGACAGCTCTAAATCCTGCAGCACTAAAAGCAGCGAGGGTGACTCGCTGGGCCTGGTATTCCAAAGTGGGTCTGTAAATATATGGGCTATTGGGTTACTCTGTCCATCGCTGTTGCTGCCACGTTTCCTCACTCACTTCCCTCAGTGCGTCTCTCTCTCCGTCAGACTCAGCCTCTGACTCCGTTTGGCCATGTTTGCCTTCCAGATTGCAATGGCTGGCTTTGTGGCCTTTCTTATCTTTTTACAAGGATGTGGGTTTAAAACTCAGTGGAATGTTTGATGTGCATCTCCTGAGAGAGCCTACTTATTGTACTGTAATAACCTCTCCAGAAGTCGCCTTGCATCTCTTCGGTTGGGAGGCTGTAAACAGAAAGTTCCGGAAAAACCCATCATGTTAAGGAGCGGTATGGTTCCCCCTCAGACATTTCCGCTGAGGGGAGGTTACAGGCCATAATAAAAGCAAGGCAAGGTTGTTGTTTTTCCCCAATGCAAGAAAAGAACGTCACCCTGCAGAGAAGCTGTCATTGTAACATATACAAACCGAGCACCGCTCTGCACACTAGTGTCTTAGACTCTTGAAACTCCCATCAGACCCGTAGCACAGAAAATCTAAACCAAAGTTTTACTACTTGAAATGTGATAATTATCCTCAGGAAGTTCAGTCTGCCGTTGCTAGCATTAAAAAGCAGGTGTAAAGCTCCAAAACACACATTTCCTGCAGCTGATAATGAGTTAGTGAGGGGTCCTCACAGCAGGTCATTAAAGCCTCTTTCCACTGAAGGGTCTCTGCCATAGCAGAACAGCCTCTTATTGGTTGTCAAGCCAGAGGGCAACCCACAGAATGACCTGCTCACCACAATAAAGTCCCTCCTGCTTGATCTCAGTGGGTCCATTTCTTTTTTTAGGTGGGTCTGATTTTATTAGGTCACTGTGCTGGGGTCAGCACTTTGGTCTCTGACCAGAAAAGCTGGCTGTGTAATTCAGCTCAAAACAGAACACTGGAGCGATAGTCGTTTGAAGACCTAATTGGAAAATAAATGGAAGCCAAACAAATTAATTAAAAGCAAGTTTACACAGAGAAAGCCGAGGGCAGCCTAGGAAGCAAACACACGACCAGCTGTGGCGTGAGGCCCTGTCTGGATGTGTATTGTCTAGGGATTAAATCCCTAAAAAGGCTGATTAAAGAAGGGAAAGAATATATAGTCATGCTCACACAGTTTTTGTTGTCTTCTCCCTATTTCCCGACCGTGCTAGAAACCTCTCCTCCTCCTCCTCCAAAGTCCCCTGTGACTAATGAAATAGCTAACCAAAATAATAACAATAAAAAAGATTGAATAAAACCACATCAACCACTTGAAAAGGCCTCCAGAAGCAAAGGCACATTTTCACTGAGCGTGGGCCAAGCAGAAACACTTCTACACCGCTCCCCCATTCAGGGGAGAAAAAGTCTGTGTGTTGCTGACAAAAAAAGTCCAACCTTAGTTGCAGACTTTGCGCGATTGGTAATGTAACTTTAGCCTACACCTTGCTAAAGTTTGAGTGGGAGATACAAATGTGCTGTTCTGTCCCGGCCCTGACCTTCCAGGGCAGCCTCCCTTTCAGGATGCAGGAAGTAGCATTGTTCCTCGCATCCTCATTATCTTTTCTGTAACTTTTTACCAGTTGCCACCAGTTCCAGTACAGAATGGTGGCTAAATCTGCAACAAAGTCTCTCCCTAAAGCACAGCAAAAGTGCTGCTGTTTAGCCTCTCTAAGGCCCAGTATAAATTACCGCCTCTGGGTGTTGGAAAATGCAAAAAAAAACACCCCCGAGAGATTAATCGTCTCCAACTTTCACAGCCTGCAAACGGCACACTGTGGCCACGGATGGCCGAGGAGAAACGCCTGAGCCTCGCCAAATTGAAAAATGGAGCGAAAAAGCCCTGCGTCAGCCGACGCTATCCCTAAGCGTGCCAGCTCCCACTGAGGGTTTTGATCCGAAAAGTCCATTTCACAAATGGGTGCGTTAGCCACAGCGATCAATTCTTCCGCCTCTGCGACGGCTGGATCCCACCGCGGCGTGTGTGTGAGTTTTGACTCAGGAGCTGTTTGAGGATAAGATGAACGCCTCAGACAGCCTATCGATTAAAGGGCTTTCTCGCTGTTTGTAGCCACCTCAGCATGTTTACAAATGCTATTTTATCGGCAGGGCTGCATTTTCTGGGGGATAAAAAAAATAATAATAAGGAATTGAATCTCTCTCATACATTTGAGTTCATTTTTCATCTGAATGTGTTTTGTGTTTATTGTGTTTTGTCTTTGTTCTTTCTGTCCCTTTTCTAGCTGGATTCATTTTAGTTGTCATTTATGTTGTGAACTCCAACTTAGCGGGATCATTTTCCATTTTTAGCTGATCCATTTATATAATTTCACATTTATTAAAACCCAGAAATGCGTCACTTCTGCCGTGTGTCCCCCCACCCTCACTGCACCTGTGAAAAAAAGACAAATATCACTTCCTCATTCTGGGGCAAAAGCAGAACTGTAATTGAAGTTTCCATGGTATATTTGTGTCCGTTCGGCCTCAGACGTGCCCTCACACCAGACGTCAGCCAGTTAAACACCAGCGCAGCAGCTCCCATGCTGAGCCTCACTCCTAAATGAACCAGCTGTGTGTTAGCAGACGTTTAGACCAGAATCTATCACGACTGGTTCTCCTCGTGAGCTGTGGCCTAAACTGTTCCAACACAGAGTAAGTGTTACCTCGTGCTGTATACAATTAACTGCTATAACTCTGCATATTATATGCAGCACATCAATATCTCCTCCAGTTAAAGCCAGTGTATAATTACTCTTAAGAAACTGCACAGCAGCTGCACTAGAGCTCTATCCCCAAGTGGCTTTTTTCTTTTTTTTAAACATATGTTCATTTTACAGTGTTTGAAAGATACAATAAATGGTTTGGAAAATATTCATTTTCAGCATCACGGGCTTTGGTTCCAGCCAGATACAAAAAACAGGGAAAAAAGTCCTGCACTACTTTCACTGGCAAAAACGGCTTTACACCCAGAAAATGCATTTGTTCCACGCAGGGTAAAGATGTATCCCTGTACACGGTGCAGCAGCATCGTGAGTACCAGGGCACAACGCTGACACTCCCCTCCCTGTCTCGCCCCCGCAGAGATCAGGAATGGCAACCTGAAGAGCATCCTGGGCCTCTTCTTCATCCTGTCGCGCTACAAGCAGCAGCAGCAGCAGCAGCAGCAGTACTACCAGTCCCTGGTGGAGCTCAGCCAGCAGACCAGCAGCACCGCGCCGTCCTCCGGCGGCCTCAAGACACAGGAGATGCAGTCAAGGTACGCCTCGCTGGCTTGGGTCTCATAACTGGGGCTGTTGTAGCCCAGGAGGTCACAAGCTAATGTCACTGGTTTGAATTAGCGGGCCAATTATTTTTTTTAGGATCTCTGCTGGCAGAGAGGTTGACTGATTTATCCCTTTTGGATGCTTAATTAGGTCCAGTTAGAGGTTTTGTAAACAGGAATTTGTTGGATATGAGCATCTCTCAGTGTGAAATGAATAACAACCTTCATGGAAAAATGTTTCTCATTGGGGATTCTGTTGCATCAGCTCCAGAAGGAAGGTTTGATACGGAGGACTGAAACGGACAGTAAATGATTGTTGCTTATTCACTCTTTGGTTGAAGATTGATATGGCTCTCATGTCTGTCTGTTAAAAACAAAGCTACAGCCTAGTTAGCTTAGCTAAGCGTAAAGGCTGTTATAAGGGGAAACGACTAGATGAATGCGTGGAATAGATGATTCAACGCATAGATGACGAGTTTCCATCTACCTATTTTATGTGCATTTTTCAATTTTACTTAAATTGAATTCCCCCGGTGGAGATGCAGAAAATAACAAATTGGCGAAAGACTTTACTTTAAGACTTTAAGCTGCATAATTGCAGCGTGTGTTGCGTGTAAATATTGTGCATTGATGTGTATGGTTTGTATTGTTTTATATTGCAGTGAAAAGACAAATTCCATTTAATGCAAATCTTATGGAAAACAAAGTAATCTGAATCTGAAAAGGGGTTTTAGGCTTGGTCGAGGTGTAAAAGCTGGTGTTTCGATAAAGGGAAATGCAACAAATTGCAAATGACGTACACAGAGCTTGTGACTTCAACATCCTCTGAATCCTCTGCTCGCTGACGAGACGAAACACAGTTCCTACCTCACTCCATGCGGATCTCATGTAACCGTCCTCTCATTACTACAAGAAACTAAATATCTTTTTAACCAACTCCTAACAGTTGCACAGGTTAGTGGATGGAAACCAGCATTCGTTTAGCATTTTCTTCTTTCCGATTAACTTGATTTTTCTGTATAAATTTGGATGGAAACCCGACTCTCATTGTCACGGTCAAAACATTGCTGCAAAATATATTGAGCTGAGGTTGGACTTTATAATATGAAGACGTGGGTCGCGCAGTGGAAGTGTTGGTCGAAGCAGTAAAATGCAGTAAAAGCAAAGGAGGCCTGACCCCGTGTGATGTAAATAGACAGAACAGGCCCCAGAAGAGCATCTAAAGGAAGGCCTGACATGCCACACATGAGCAGCATTCCCCCTGACCGGTTTGGCAGTGCTTTATGTGTGTGTGTGTGTGTGTGTGTGTGTGTGTGTGTGGGGGGGGGGGTTATGAAGGGCACAGCTGCTTCCCATTCCCACACTCCTCCCCCCCACCACCACCACAACAGGTGGAGAGCCCTCCTGCACACATACTGTACACGATGAACAGTGAAGTTTGGCGCATCAGTCCAGCCTGGAAAGCATGCCAAGACACTGCATCGTTAAAGCCGTTACAGAAGTTCACCCTCATAAAATACAAGTCCAATAACACGTTGGTTGAGAGATACTTGAGGTTTTATTCGATGATAAATTTGAGGACTCTACACCAATAACAAACGGGAGAACATATAAATTCATGGAGGAAAAGACTCCCATTAAGAACAAACGAATCACCTCCCCAGTTATGTCTCACTTCCCCCCTGGCTGATAAGTTAATCACGTCTGAATGCTGGAGGCCCCAGCGGAGGTCAGAGGATCAGACCTTGTCCGTCAGCGTTAAAGTGAGCCATTAATCTGTGAGCTTTTGGGGACGTCCGCCTCGTTCAACCTCTGTCTGTGTCGGAGGAATTCCGGCATTTCCAAGACTAAGAATATCAGGAAAAGGGTTACAAATCTGTTGCGCACATATGATCACACACCCTGTGTGAAGCAATATCTGGAGGAACCTCCTATCAGAATGGACTCAACCATCCAACAGTAGTAGAGTGTGTGTTTGGTGGTGGCAGAATAAGCCGGATGATGACAGTGAAATGTCAGTGTTGCATCCCATGCCTTTTGCTAGCAGAGGGCTGGCAAACAATGTCCAAACAACATCCACTTGTAGTTTAATATCTAGCGAGTGGCCGCTTGGAACCCGTTGCTTGGCCCTCGGTGTTAATACTGGAGAACTCCAGGGAAGCGTAACTTTAGCACATCCGGCATTAACAGTGAACTCCAGTCAACAACCTGGGGACTTTAAAAGCCAGAGCACGATCGCTTGTTTATTCAAGGTGTATTAATACTGGGCCACATTGTGTGAAGTAGATGGGATGAACGGTTCACAAGATATGCAAAGGACAAACAGACAGACAGATTCCTTTTGCGTTGTCATGAAACGCTCTTATAATGAAGTGTTAGTGCTGCACTTTTGACATATTTGTAAAGGGGAAAACAATACCACCCGAAACCAATTGTGAGATGACTTGACCTCACTGGTACAGCCAGTCATCACACATGCAGGCTGTGCCGTCAGACATCATTTAAACCCACAGAGTCTATTTTGAATTCGAGCAGAGCTTTTCCAAAGCAGAAGGAGATCAAATACTTCAGTATAAAATGACGCAGCTTGAATATGATGCAGCATGTAATCTGGGATTTAAATATTTCACACTGTAAAGATTATATAGCTTTGATGAAGAGCAGGAACAAGTCTGTACAGAGTACATATGATGCTGTCACAGTGTGGAAGATATTTAAGTAACATCAGGTCAATGCTGCTTGTTTCACCCGCACAGTGTAGAATTGTGTTCATCTGAAGACTCCCCTGTTTGTAACATGGCATCTAACTACTGCACAAACTGATGATATCTCTGCTGTTCAAGTTTGCTTTCTCTGCACTTTTCATATCGCTCCGTGTCAACTCCAAATCATTTAAAACATTCGTACCGTTTCTTTTGTTCGAGGCCTCACGCCTGGCTGCTGTGCAGGCTCCCTCTCCTCTTCACCCACTTTTGGAAGCACTGAAATGTAATTAATTGTAGTCATAAAAAAAAATGTTTCTAATTCCAATTTTTCACGGTGATGAATTCCTGTGAGCCCTTGCCGACCCCGAAGATTAAGCATGTCTGAGTAACTTCATAAACTATCAGATAAGCCAGGAGAATGGAGGTTTCCAAATTCAAAATGTTAAGCTTTTTAAATTATCAAATTATCTGCCTCACAGATTCACACAGGCGGAGACAGACACACACACACACACACACACACACATACACACATTGGCCTACTGCGCATCTAGAGTCGGGATGTGGGAGAGCTTTCTATAGACAGCACCTGCTGGCCCGACTGGTGTCTCTGGGGCAGGGGATGTATGCGACTGTGTGTGTGTGTGTGTGTGTGTGTGTGTGTGTGTGTGTGTGTGTGTCAGAGGGGAACTCCCCATTGGACGGATGGCGACAGCCCGGAGCCCTGGGAGGTTGTTGGTGCTCTAGAAGGCAGGGGGGTCCGGGCCTGGCAGGGTGCAGCGAAACCCTCCCTCTTTAACTGGCCATGTCCCGGGGCGAGCAAGTTGACCCCTTGGTGCGGCGCTCATCACGCCTGCCGACCGCCGTGTCCCGCGACAGGAAGAGCCGCTTTCCTTATGGAAGAGCCAACAGCCTGGCCAAGCCCGAATCGTCACCTAGGTACTGGTCTAGTGTGTGTGTGTGTGTGTGTATGTGTGTGGTAACATCAAGGCAACATCTTGGATCTTTCTGGAAAACACCCGGTTATATGAGGAGGATGGATTAGTGCCAGTGGCATCATGAACTGGTAAATGCTTTGGTTCCCGTCTTTATGTATTTGTGTTGAGCTTTTCTGTCATGTTGTCAATGCGTACATATGGATATTTTCATCAGGGTGAAGTCTCGCTGACGGCTTGTTCGATGATTGGAGTACTACACAATACAAAGCCATTGTTGTACTGCATGTGTGTGTTGACATTCTCTTTAGGTTTAGTTGGGTAAACTATCTGCTTGATACATTTTAGATATGTGTTTGTATTGCAACGCTTCCTTTTCTAATGCAGGGGTCTTCAATTTTCAATTCAACGAGGTCCAGTGAGAGAGAATTTCCTCATGTTTATTATCCATTATTTTCAAGTAAAATAAGGGATGCAAGATTAAATTACATAACTGAAAGCTTTTAAAAAATCTTGACAAAGTCTTTATTTTAGAAAAATGTATTTCACTGAATTGCCGGCAGCTTTAAATTCAGTTAATTCAGGGTGAACTAAGAAAACCATGATATTATATTGTTAAACCACTTGTTTCAGCTCTATTCTCCTCTCTGTGAGGATCATTGTTGAGCAGTGAACGAATGTGAGGATTCTGATCATATTGGACTCTTAGATTGGTACGTTTGCTCAAAAGAGTTGTGATCAGTCTCCTGGCGCTTCACATTGACACTTGTAAAAAAAATCCCCACGTCTCTGAACATATGACACATATTGGTTTAAACTGCCCGTGGGAAGAATGAACATACAACAGTCTGTCCATTCTTTGTCTTTTTGTAGAACGCCTTGTGAAATAACTTCTCTCTCCTGTGTGTGTAAACCACTGGAGTTGCGATGCTTATCGGAATACACACATTTGATTGGCAGAGGCATATCAGAAATTGTGAATATTAATTATTTTAATAAAATTACAAGTTACTTAATTGTTATAGTATATTTAGCTGCATTTTATGTCTTGTCAGAGAGTATGACAGGAAACCAAGTTACGCCTGTCAGAAGTGCTTGGTGGATGGCCCAAACGCTTCATCTTCTGTTCTGTGAGTATTCCCAGTGAAACAGAATATGTGAGTGGTGTATTGATACGAGAGGGATTGAAATCAAATCCTTTGTGTTTGATCAGCCCACTAAAAAGTAGACGGGCATTGAATGTAAGCTTTATATGGGGGACAGAGGACCGTGGCTCCACACACACCTCTATTGTCGCAGTTAAGCTTTCGATCGGATGCCCATGATGTTATTGGTTGAAATTGTTTGGTCCATGCTAATGTGGGCACACATCATATGTTGTAGTTTTCTCTGGGATGGGGTCTCTCCTTTGGACTAGGGATGTTGTGGTTTTACTGTTGGCACCTTAAACCCTTAGACCGCCAGGACACCCCAAAGTGACCTTGTTGATATATTGCTCACATAATAGGTGCAAGATGAATACAAGAGCTTCGACTAACGTGGATTCTTCTGTCTGCACCATTTAATGACGGTGAGATGCAGCATGAAGAGCATGCGGAGGCGCTAAGTGCTACATGCTTTAACACCACAGACTGGGACATGTTTAAGCAGGCAGCCACCTACAACCACCAGATCCACATCCAGGAGTATTCAGACACTGTTACAGCCTACATCAGCAAATGCATTGATGATGTCACGGACACCAAGACCATCACAGTACGGGCCAACCAGAAACCATGGCTGACGGGGGAAGTCCATCAGTTACTGAGAGCCCGGAACGCTGCTTTCAGAGCAGGTGATGAGGCTGGCCTGAGATCAGCAAGAGCCAACTTGTCCCATGGCATCAGACAAGCAAAGAGGCAGTACAGCAGCAGGATAACCCAGCACTTCAGCGACAGCAGAGACACAAGGAGCCTGTGGCAGGGGATACAGACCATCACAGACTATAAACCTCAACCTCAGACCTGTGACAATGACACCACTCTGCTGAACAGTCTGAACAACTTCTTTGGATGGTTTGAAGCTGACAACAGCACCCGTGCACAGAAGACAACACTCCCTCCAGATGACCAGGTGTTGTCCCTGTCTCCAGCCAGCGTGAGGAGGTCCCTCTCCAGGATCAACGCTCGAAAAGCTGCAGGACCTGACAACATTCCTGGTCGTGTGCTTAAGGACTGTGCAGAGGAGCTCACAGATGTCCTCACAGACATCTTCAACACCTCCCTGAGCCAAGCTGTTGTCCCCACCTGCTTCAAGAGCACCACCATCGTCCCTGTTCCAAAGAAGGCATCTCCATCGTGCTTCAACGACTACCGCCCTGTGGCACTGACCCCCATCATTATGAAGTGCTTTGAGCGGTTAGTCATGCAGCACATCAAATCCATCCTCCCTCCCTCCCTGGACCCCTACCAGTTTGCATATCGAGCCAACCGGTCCACCGATGATGCAATCTCCACCGCCCTCCACTCAGCTCTCACTCACCTGGACACTAAGGACTCTTACGTGAGGATGCTGTTCTTAGACTTTAGTTCAGCTTTCAACACTATCATCCCCCAGCAGCTGATACAGAAACTGGACTGTCTAGGACTAAACACCTCACTCTGCAACTGGTTGCTGGACCACAGGCAGTCCGGGTCGGCAGCAACGCATCCAGCACCATCACAATGAACACAGGGGCCCCCCAAGGATGCATGCTCAGCCCCATACTCTTCACCCTGCTGGCCCACGACTGCACACCAACACACAACAGCAACTTATTCATCACGTTTGCGGACGACACTACTGTGGTGGGACTCATCAACAACAACGATGAGTCAAACTACAGGGACGAGGTGAGCCAACTGGCCGCGTGGTGCAGAGGCAACAGTCTCTCTCTTAATGTGGAGAAGACGAGGGAGATTGTTGTCGACTTCCGGAGAGCCTCCACCCAGCACCCTCCACTGACCATCTCGCCTCCGGGCGAGAACCAGCAGACTGAGAGACAGCTTCATCCACCAAGCCATCAGGATGCTGATTTGCCACTGCCTGTTTATATCTTTTAATTACTTATATTTTTTATATTTTATATTTCATGTTTAATGCTGTTTGCACCGGGGATTAGAGGGAAACGCTATTTCAATTCTCTGTATGTCCTGCACATATGGCATTATTGATAATAAAGTTGACTTGACTTGACATATGGAGCATCAGTCCACATTAGCTATTGAGTTGACTGTGTCACATGCTCAAGTGGATATGATGTGATTTCATGTGCGAGTCTGTGTCCAAGCAACATTTGCTGGAAGTAGCTGATTGAGAGTGCTGGTTCCCCCCCCCATTGGACATGGAGGTCGGATGACATGTCATTACCTGCTGTCATCACGTTGGCCTCTAGTGGCTGAGCGCACGCCATTTTGGATCTTAAACCCACCAGTTTGTGTCTGCCCTCAGGGCTGCGGCTACAATCAAGCTGAAACTGATATTGCTCACATTTAATAGGACAGGGAAGGCATCCAATACCGCCGCAGTGTCGTGGACTATTAAACGAAAGCCCTGTTGATGTATGTTGTATTGGATCAAACGTGACAGACAGTTACCCCCCCCTTCTCCGCTTCACCTCCACCCCATCCCCTTTACTCGGTCCTAAATCCTCATGTGTTCTAGTGTCTCTTTTTCCACATCGGAAAGATCTTAAATTCTGTGGGTTGGTTGAGCACTCCAGACTGGGGACACTATACTGTTGCCTTCATGTTTCACTGCACTTCATAAAGCTGGAGGTGGGGGGAGCTAGTCAGGATTGGCCTTGTGGTGGAAAAATGAACCACACTGTCATATACAACTGTGGGCTGCTGCCTCTACATGAGCTTCACTTACATTACCTTCTCTCAAACTTCTGCAGCCTTTTTTGCTCTTTTCATTACGTTATTATTATATCTTAAAGACAACCCTCGCTAACCCCTCTGAATACCAACAAAAAAAATAAAAGAGAAGAGACAGAAAGAAAGAAAGCAAAAGCACAAAAGCTTTGCTTCGAGAGGAATGTGATGCACAAGTTTACGCTCAAAGAAATGCTGAAAAGGCATTTTAGAGTGTGACAGGCTCCATTAATCGCTGTCCAAGCAGGCCCTGTCTGTGTGCTAAGTGCCATTTAGGGTATTTAATAGAGCACAAAACATACCACTGGGAGATGAAATGTGGTGCGGTTCGTGGGGGGGGCTTTGGAAAATGAAGAAGAACATATTTAGTCGATAGACACCATTAACCAACGCGCCACGTTTCAAATAGTTAATTAATGACATGACGCGAAGGTGCTCGCTGCTATAATGGGAAACTAACCTGAACTCGTTTCCCCTCTGTTCTGCTGTCTGCTCCGGAGCTCATTAGCATAACGGCGAGTCATGAAAACCCTGCAAGGTCAATTGGAAATGTATAGTGACTCGTCGCTTTTTAAAAGCGAGGCGTAACTATAGAAAGAATGCGTGTGGGAGAGGGAGTGTGTGCTCGTATCTGCAGCAGAGGCAGGCGAGAAATGGGAATAAGTGTCACAGATAAATAACCCAAAGAGAGATAGACGGCTAATTCAAATTGTGCTCAACCTCTCTGGACAAAGCATTGGTTATTACACTGTCGCTCGCTCTGTGGCAGCTGATTTGATGACAGAATAAAGTCCTTTTGTTGTACTTCTGCATGAAAGGAAATTACGTCCAGAATAAAGTCATGTTATTTGTACCAGTATTTGTACTAAAGCCTATGATACCAGATTATGACGGTATATCTGGGGCAAGTGCTTCTTTTTTTTTGAGAATTACTATGACTCACTTGTACTGCTGGTTTTCTGGTAATGGTTTTCCTGCTGTTTTGTTTATTCACTTAGGGCCACAGTGCCAGAAAAATGTGCTAAAATGTAAAAGTCTGTTGGCATTCTGGCATTTATTCATATTCAGTTTCATGCAAAGTCAAAGAACTGCACGCCAAAAGCAGTCGGAGCAGAAAATAAGAGGGCCGCAGTGCGTCATTCAGCCAGTATAGGTGGTTTATTGTCTCTGTCCACTTTCACTCACCAACGCCAAACCAGCGGCCCACAATCGCAAAACAGAGGACAAGTTGTTCCTCGTTGTCAGAGAGGACAGACGTCTAAACGGGCTGCTGGTGTTGGGTGCGTCCTCTGTCCTCCAGCTAAAGCATATATCTCATTGTAGTTATTGTAGAAGACAGTTTGAAGACAGTTTTCATAGTTGATGAACTTCTGTAGCTCCGGGACTCCCTCCTCAAAAGGGACTGATTGGAAAACTGTCTCCGGTCAGCCTGTGGAAGGTATGAATACAAGTCTGGAATTCTCAGATTTTTTTTTTATATACTTAACAGTCAAGAAGAAATTGCTTGCTGTAAGCCTAACCCCTTGAAGGGGGACTTTGTTGTTCGCTAAGCTAGTTATTTGATGCTATATCATGCTAGCTGGCAAGTACATATAGCATATTGTTTGCTTATGTCGAGTTACTGTGACCAAACTCTGACATGTCATGGTGAGTTTACAACATCCACTGCCACAGTCTTAACTATTTTCCTATAGTCATTGTTCATATTTATACTTCATATTTAGTTCATACTTTTGGAGAAAAAAAAAACTGAGTCTGTTAAGCTAACAATGTTAGCACCCATTAGCTAAGCCTGCCTGCCATTAAAAAAAAGTATTTGTTTAAAAAGAGTAACTTGTTAGTTAAGTTGTTATAATGCTAACGTTAGCTAGCTGAGGTGCAGTTTGTCCAAATGTCCATGGAGAATGATTTTTTTGCTGAGAGTGGAGGGTTCACGTGCTTGCTTTTTAATGAAACTAGCCACAAACAATATGTTTTTATCTGAGGCATTTAAGCAAGTAAAAAAACAGAAGAAGGTATGAGTGATGGAGGGGTTTGGAATGGAGGCTCTGTTCACTCAGTTTATGACAACAAGTGAGAAACAACCACGTGGTTTGCGAGTCAAACTGTTCGCACGCTCAGAACATTCACACACAGGAATAAACAGCAGCCTCGCCACCTGGCCTTCCACTTTACATTGTTTACAGGGTGTATGCATGATGATTAAAGGCATCTCTTTGTTCATTAAGCACTCCACAAGTAGCTTAACTACTTCCTGTCAAACACAAGCGGAGGGGCAGCCCGCCTTAATTCCCCGTCTCTGTGAATGACTAACAGTGAGTTTTTGGTTGTAAACCGTGACTGGTGCCGTGGGCATTTCCTTCCGCCTATGCCTCGTGCGTTGTGAGTCTTGTTTTTTTTCTTCCTTCAAACGAGGCCACTGTAACTTTTTCTCGATTGTCAAAGTCTCTCGAGCTGTTTTATGTCAGCGGCCCTATAAATGGCTTGAGAGATGTTGTTGGCTTAGTCATATGTGCGTGGTAATAAACATATGTGAGCCATCATGTGCAAAAAATTAAATGTGCTCTGGCGTGCTACAGTAGAGCATTCTTCTTCTCTCTCCCCAGTTATCTCCTCTGCTTCAATATGAGCGACTCCTCTCGCGCACATTATTACATTAAGGCGTGGATTAAGAAACGTCCAGCAAGACGCTGGTCTCATTCCTCCTTTAACTGTGTTAACGGTCCCTCTGTCATCTGCTCTCTCTTCAGTCTCACAGCGCGATATGCAAGTCCTCCGGGCCACAGTGGACTAGGGTCCCCACAGAAGAAAAACACAAGGTAAATATGGCAAACACTCCGTGTACCTCCTTTTATTTGATGGATTCTTTGTTGTCTGAGTTTTTGAAGGGCTTTTTGCATGACCTGTATGTCCTCACAGTTTTTTTTTTACATTTTGCTTAATGCCTCTGTGATATTGTGTTACCACTTCAGCGAGGTCAAAGGTCAGGGTCAGCTACACAACAGCTGGTAGGGATTCAGTGTTTTGTTCAAGGATACTGCAGCAGGCCTCATGGCGGCTGACAACTGAGCCTCACAGTGAAAAGGCGGGCGACAGATTCATTATGTCACACTTTTGTTTTCACAGGTGATTCTGTGTAATTAAACGTGCCCAACTCTGCGAATGTGGAATTGTATGTTTGTGCTTGTACATCAATTTCCTCCAAACCAAGTCTGTCTGAGTATTCTGCAAGTGAGCAAATATATTCAGTCAGTAAGTAGAATTAATGACAATATCCTATTTGAAATGACTCGCACCAAAACTAGGACCAACCTTATGAGAAAGGAAAAAAAAAGAATTCACCTTCAGACGTCACAGTCACAGCACATGATTTGAATGACCAGTGGCCGCTAGCAAGCTCGGTGCATGAACACATCAGTGAGTCGTTTGCACCAAAAAAGGTCACATCACAAAAAAAAAAAAATCCAGGATCCCTGCAAAGTTTTCACTCAGGTAGTTGACTTGCACTTAATGTCTGTCCTCAGTCCAGCGCTTTTACCACTTGAGAAGTCCTGTTCTGTGTGGTGCGTCCATTGGGAATACCCCTTATACACATCTTGGCAGAAGAAGCTGCTGCTGAATAAGCCACCAGACATTATAATGACACTCTTTGTGTTGCCAGTCTTTAGGCTGTAGCCAGCAGTCAGGGAACCACAGGCTTCAGCTACACACACACACACACACACACAAAAGGGCACTGACCTTCCTATCGTTGAGTTAACATAGGCATTGAGGCCCTCACACATGTGAGACCCACACATACTGTATGTACACACCCCAGACTCCAGTTGTCTGATGCTCGCAGCATTTGTTCCAGCTCAGGGGCAGTGGGAAGCAGTGTGTTGGCAAATAATTCCTCTCTAGCCGCCACTGAGCAATGGCAAAAATGCTGTAGCCAGCAGCTCCAGCCCTAATCGGCCCTCTGACATCACTGACAACCAACCTCAATGCTGCTGCTTTGCACAAATATGAATATACACACATACAGTACACACACAACATAATGATGATATTGTAACCAATGCCTCGTTCCCATCCGATCCTCATTTGTACAAGCGTGATTACCACTTTTAATTGCTGTTTTAAGAGAACAGCTGTGCACTGCTGGTGAACATCATGCCTCTAAAAGACCATAGCTGTTTGCAGACTTTAGCTCCTGAACTACAACTGATCAGCAATTGATTTCCATTCACATTTTCCAAACTCAAATCAGCCCCACTCTTTGACGCTTGTGTAATCCAGAGTCTGCAGCCATTTTTGTCAATGATTCAAGAGTCTGCTCATTGATTTTCATTAAATACATAATTTAGCACAAATCAGTAGATCCTGGATCAGTAGAAAATATGGATTTGAGACCATCTTGGGATGGGATCAGACTAGCACCGCCAAATTGGGCCAACTCTTGCTCGGATCACACCCGTTAAGATTGAACTCCACCTTCAACCTCAACTACATTCCTGTAAAGTAGCATCTTGCACATCTTGGGATGCTATCGCGATAACAACATCAGAAATGGATACCTACGATGTAAAATATATATAATGTGTTTTGTTATTCTACATGGCCTGAAATACTGATCGGTCCTTTAACTTCACCGTCTTTGCAGCAGGTGGTGATGTTGAATAGTGTGTTGGCCACCTGCTAGCTTGTGCCATCTTTCAACCATGTTAATCAGCCTGAGGTGGCTTTTTGCCGGAAGGTAGCGTGAACTCCAGACGGGCTGAACCCGATAACCTGCACTCAGGTGAAGAATCACCGGTAGAACCCTTGCGTCCGTAAACACTAATAGTCAGCGATTTCTCCTCTGCGAGAACTGCTGTGAGAGACTGACAGGCCCATTAATGTGTTTGTCCCTACTGTGTCCGATACAGTCCGCTCCCCCAAGTCTGTCCCGAAACAGAAGCATTGTCACATTTTTCATTCTTGCAGCTCCAGTTTGCTGATGCATTATCAAACATGTATTTTGGAAGATGAAAGAATCTTATGATAAAAGGGACTTCCTTCTGATTTCCATCTGAATTGCTTCAATCTCACCCTCATTTCCCCACTATTTATCTCTCATTTTCTCTTGCAGCTACACTATATTTTATTCTCTCCCTATCTGCATCATTTCCCTCTCACTCCCATTCTCTCAACTCTCTCCTTTGTTCTTTTTCATATGTTCTTAGTATTTTTTCTTTATTTCTTAATTGTTTTGGTCTCTCACTCTCTTTTGTTCCTCCCCTTGTTGATTGTACCAGAGCTAAAGGCGCTGTAGCTACTCTTATCTGTGTGTGTGCGTGCGTGTGTGTGTCTCTGTGTGTGTGTTCAGGGGTGGTGTAGGTGCTTTTAGCTCTGCTTTGTTGTGAGATACTTCTCCTTTTCTACTCTCTCTCTCTCTCTCTCTTTATTATGGTGCTGCTGCTGTACCAGTCCATCTGTTGGACCACCTCAGCAGCTCAGGGCAAGCCCCTGCACTCAGACCTGGATCAGCATCACTAAAAAGAATAAAGTCTGCTTGTGTCGTCACAATCAGATCTTTTCAGGATCTCAGAAATTCAGAGGAACAGAATGTTGGCACATTTGCTGCTTCACTAGTCAGTTTTTTTTATTTTGTTATTTTGCACTTGAGCACATTTTATTTTTGCACAACCGCCTGGTATAAAACAACGTTTTCATTGTTCAGCACATGGACTGACTTATTAGGCAGTTTTGCTCCGACGACATGCCGTGCAGCTTGCTTAAACGCTGAGCCGTGCTCTTTTCTTTCTTCTTAATATTAATAAATGCCCCACTATTGGCTCGGTCACTCTGGCCTTGGTTGCCGGTTGTCCTGCAGTCACAGGGGGACAAACTAGAGATGACCGACAGGCTCCTGTGGTATGTTCGATAGGCAGTGTGGAAGAAAAAGCAGTAACCTCCAGATTAATTTCATCATAGCTCCTAGTATTTGCCAAATAAATAAAGCAGCTCCTCAGGCAGCGTTGGGAGATATTTCATAATAATCAGATTTTTAATCAATGTTCCGTGTCAATTTCTGTATTCTTCTGTCTTTTTCTGTTTTATTATGTGGAGGCTTTAAAGGCAAAATGGAACCTATGAAATATGTTTTTCTTTTTCTTCAACCGCTTCAGGATTCCTCCCTTTGAAAAGAATTTCCCCTCCGACATCTCGGCTCCATCTGCAATACAGACGCGGGTGACATATTCTGCGTAGCGAATCGATTAACTTTGTTAAAGGACATCATGGCAGCCTTCATGCAGGCAGAAAGACAAGTTGTTAGAATCTATTCAAGTTTTTTTTTCTTTCTTATTTCTTTCCCTCTAATAAGTGACAAAGACCAGGCTATGAATGGAAACACCCACGGCCGCTCTGATGCATGCAAGGTCGTCACTCAATGCCCTTTTTTCAGCATTACCATCCTTTACTCCCACCCTGTCAGCTGGGAGACTTTGTCCTCGTCTTTCTTTCTCTTGTCAGACGTATTTTGATTGGATTGAACTTGGCCTGCAGTCTAGTCACAACCAAGCAATTTAAAAAGATAAAATATATATTATGGTATGGACCACTTAACTGTGAGGTAAAAAGCAGTTCATTAAACTCACATCAAACTATAAAGATCAATGGTAGAAATAAATCTAAGTTGCCGTAAATCTTGTTCTGATCCGTGTGCCAGATGCCAGATCTGTTTTTGGAATAACTTACCAACAAATGACTGACGGCGTCTGGCATTAAACAATGCAATGTAAAGTTATTGTACAACAGCAACAGGTTTTTGATGAGATAATTCTCTTAGCGCCCTCGCGGGAGTCGAGAAAACCCTCCAGCTGCGGCGTGGCAGATGAACATTTGAGACTGGCAAGCTTTGACTCTGTTGGGAGAGAAAGTGTTTGTCTGTGTGTGAGAGGGAAGAGAGGCTGACTGAAAACACAGACCTCCTCGCTCAGTGTTGTGGCAGCCTGCTTTCAGTGTCAGTAGAGGTACAGCAATGAATAGTGACTCCACATGAAGGAGGAAGAAAGGGCCATCATGCACCGCTCACTGTCTTCACGCCTCCTTTCTCAGCCCACGAGGGAACACACAATGTCTTACAGCACTTTCTTGATCTCCCTACATCTTACTCACTGAGCCCAGGGTCAGTAATCATGACGCGACGGAGGGAAACTTTCTCACTGTACGTGTTGAGTTGGGTTCCGGGTGAGACTTGTTTCCCAGCGTCTCTAACCATCCACGGTTCCATTTTAAAGGATGGGTTCAAATTTTTTCAAGTTTTGAATGAAAAAAAAAAGCGCCTTTATGTATTCAAAAACTCGTACTAGGACAAAGCTTCTCTCAAGGCAGAAATAAGTAAAATCACATGACAACAATAATAGTAATATTGTCCTGTAGACGTTTTTCCCCAGAAGAGCTCTGCTTCAAACTGCCAATATGTCATCTTAACCTCCGACCCCTTCTCTTGCAGGTTGCCAGGCCCCTCCAGAGTACCTGCTGCAGGCAGCGGGGCCTCCAGGACCCCGGGCTCGTCCAACCTCAACCGCCGCAGCCAGAGCTTCAACAGCATCGACAAGAGCAAGCCTCTCCAGTATGCCAGCGGCAACGACAGAGGTGAGAGCGCTGCACCACTGTCACAAAGCTGCTTTCACAGTCTCCGTCCCGGCCACTTGGTGGCAGCACTGGCTCAGACAGACGTGGCTGCAGAGAAGCCCTCACTCGGCCAGTCCTCACCAGTCTGCTGAATCATCCCCAGTTCTTTATTCCAAGAGAGTTATAATGGATGCCGCTGAGAGGAGCCGGTGGCACATTTTCCCAGTATGGCGAGAGCCGTTTGAGGGGCGACCGCAAGGGGCAAATTCAGACAGCTGCTCTGCCGAGCGCGGCGAAGCTAATCAGAGTGATTATGTTTTGGAGAGAAGGGTCTCACAGTGGAGCTGAAGTGTGCGGCAGTTTATTTACCACCAAACTAATTATTCACAAATACATAGTTGCCTTTACAGCCTCTTTCTGTTCAACAGTATAAATAAGCTGCTTGCAATGCTTTAATTACATTGAGATTGGCTCACTAACTGTACTTATGATGGCTCTAAAATGTAATTGTGGCTCATTCAGAAGATTTATCACGACTCATTGGCTCATCAAGTGGTGATGAATATAATCGTTCCCACTGCTCACAGTCATTTGAATAAATAAAACCAGTTCCGGCAGGTTTATGACATCATATTAACAAACCTGTTGCTTTGGCTCGAAATGTATGGAATCATAAAAGGTTTTCCTACTGGTGAGCTCACTGCAGGATTCAGTCTAGTCGAGAGAGCATCAGCAGGAGAAGATGATGGAGGTGGAGGAGAGACAACAACTACAATATTTTCTCTATTTGACTCCATCTATCTCACCTGCCTTCAAATCCCAAAAGTCCACGCAGGGTGTGCACTCACATTTCCCAATTTCTGTCTAAAACCTCAAACTCGTCAACAGGAGTAAGAGGGCATGGGCAGAGATGATGGAAGGTCAGAGGTCAGACAGGGAGCGCCTGCTCAAGTGTTTGGAGCTGGAAAGAGAGCATAGAGAAAGCGGAGATAGTCCAGAAACTGATTGTATTAGTCTTATGCTCTCAGTTAAAAATCAATCATTTGTTTAGGTTTCTCCTTCAGCAAGTAGAATTACAAACGATTCAGTCGATCGGTTTCTTTTTACTCTTTAATAGGTGGATGCGTCCTATTCCGGACCATTTCTCTCAGTGCAGTTGAGTCCTGCCAGAAGACAAATGCCAGGCTTTTGAGCTTCACTGCAGGGGAGATGAAACTGTTTTTTTTGTTTTTCTTTTAAGTACGTAAAAAGAAAAATCAATTGTGGGGAAATGTCAACGATGCAGACAGAACCTTCTGGGCAGAAGCAACTAGCGGAGACAGCAGAAGACATGAAACGGATACAGGGAGAGTCTTGAGTTTATTTTTTTTCTCTTACAGATAGTTGCATTTGCCGCTGACATGTTTATCTTGAGTTTCATACCCTTTGATTTTGTTTTCTTTCACTCAGTTTTTTTTTTAAATACAAATACATTATTCAGATATGACCACATACAGTCTTTGCAGTGATCTCAGATTTGCCAATGTCAACAACATTACCTTCAAGTTACCTTTAAGTTCAACTTGGCCTATTGTCCTATCTTAACAGCTGTTAATGTGAGTCTTGGTGGTGCTTAAATACAAATACAATCATATGTTTTATTAGTCAATCAGTTGTTTTATGTAATTTGGCAGCTAAACACCTCCATATGAGGAGTAACAAAAAGAAGTGATGTGCTTCTCTGCACACAGCGTCGCTGTGACCAAACTGAAGAAGAGCTCAAAGGGCACGAAGAGCGTGTCGTCACCCGTGTTGCTGTGCAACTATTTAATTAGCTTCAGCCGACTAAACTGAAGCTTCAAAAGGTCATGCTTGTGATATTGGACCAAAGAAAGTCGGTGATTGGCCTGCCCCTCGTTCGGAATCAGGATGAGGAGGCCATTTTGAAACCGGCCGTAGGTGGAGAAGCTGCTGACGTCCGCTAGCGTTGGCACGTTTTCTGTCTGACAGTGATGTCATAGGGGAGCGGCTGAAGTCGAGAAGCGTTCAACAAGTAATACACAAGAGCAGATTGTACACATGTCGCTGCTCCATACCTTGCTGCAGGTTTCCACTGAGGTCTGTGTGTGTGTGTGTGTGTGTGTGTGTGTGTGTGTGTGTGTGTGTGTGTGTGTGTGTGTGTGTGTGTGTGTGAGTTTGTGTGTGAGTGTGTCTTTCCAAACATGGATAATATCACTTGAATCCAGTCGTTCAATTTGGTGAGCAGACCAGGAGAAATGCCATTTCATTCCTCGGCCGCTGAGGCAAAAAAAAAATAATCAAGACAAGGGCAGTCTGTTGCCATGGCAACGACAAGTCACTGCACGGTGAAAAGTGTGTGCAAAACAGCCTCCGGGGTGCGGTGGGGATGGAGGACGCCAGGAGGTGGCGGGGGGTCTCTAAAGATGGGGTTAATTGACTGGACACACAAACACAGAATCAGGCAAATGCTTGTAAGCACCTTCCACTCACATTTAAAAGCTGCCTCGAGGGCTACTGCACTATGTCTACAGATGAAGGGTAACAGAGAGGACACAGACACAGAAACACAAGCATGGATGCTCTCTCATCCATGTGTATCAGCTGACTGTCTAGACAGACACACACAGAAAGACATGCACAATAAGTGTGTCTTGTCTTTGCGCCAGCTGATTTGTGAGTTCATCATCACATTAGCACATTTGTTCAGGATTCCTCGGCGTCATTTAGGTTTAGTTTAAGTAAACGACTCGTTTCTGGTTAAAATAAGCAACTTAAGTACGTAATTACACAGTACATAATAAAGTACATTACAGAGATGTAACTGAAGTATGTTACGTAAGCAACATAAAATAAGTCAGCATCGGGTTTTGGCTTCACACATAGACAGCGGCCTCCTGGGTGAAAGTCTTGTGTTGGTTCGGCCCGTCCAACCACGCAGTTGCTCTGAGCGTCTCATATTGCTGGGATGGGTTTACATTGGAGCAAGCTGAAAGCCTGGTGCGTCCGTATCAATCGGCGGAGGGGACCAAGCGTACGTATTTGACAACCTGCGATTGAGACTGAGCCGTCAGGATCTAATGGTTAAAATCGAATCCAGTTATACCTCTACTGGTCTGAGAGCAACACCTTCTGTATTCCGACTCATCCCACCTTTCTAACCTGCAAACTCATTGCAGGAGAGCAGGAGACCGTCTGCCAGAACATTGCCCTTTAAGCTCTGCAGAAACTATGTTCTCATACAGGCAAGAGGAGGTTCTGCTGTTGTACTAATACACTTATACGCAACTCAACACTTGTGCAAGCTCGAATATTAAAGCAGTGCATGCTTAGATGTAAACACATTCACACAAATATGAGACAAACGCCTACTATATATAATCAATCTTCAGAATTATTGGACACAGTTTTTTAATGATGAGTTCTGTAGTAAGACCCTTGCTGTTCTCCAGCACAAATTAAAATACAGATCCAGATAACTAAAATAAACTCGAGATTTTCAAATGAAGGTTAAATGAATGGCTGACGTCTTATTTTATCGCGACATACCCCTAAATAAAATAAAATAAAAATATATGTTATTGGTGTATATATAATTCATATAGTTGTGTGCCTTCCTTTGTGTGTGGCAAGCTGCGGAGCAAACATTAGTACAGTACTAATAACAACAGTGTCGTCTAATCTTTACCTGCAACCTTGCAGAAATATCATGTTTGAACAGAATGAGTAGACATGCAAAATAAAAATAAAAGAGATCTTGCAGCATTAATATTCAGATCCTTAATGTAGAAACTATACTGTGTATACGTGCAGCGTGTTTCAGTCAGTTGGTGTATTGGTGCTTCGCTTGCATAACTGATGACCAGTAAGTTTTAGTACCCAGCTGCTTTTGTTGGCTTGTGATCTGGAATGATGTCAGCAAGTTATTCATGAGCTCAGCATTAGCAGCAGTAGGTTTCGCCTGCTGATTGACCGCGGGCCTTAAAATGCAGCATACAAACCATAATGCACTCATAAAAAAGATACTAGAAGCAGAAGTTTCACAGATATTGCCAGGAATCATTTCTCTTGGAATCCTAATGAGTGTATATGGTAGAAAACATAAACAGAAAGAATTGCCTGTTTTGAATGAAGACATGTGGAGAGAAATGAAAAGACATTTTAGTGTCGGCGCGCTACACATTTCCAACGTAAAGAAGCGTCTCTGGCAGAGCCTGACACACTCTGACACACTGGGGCGTTTTCAGGCATGTTTTAAGGTTTTACAGAATGTCTTTAGACGTGTAAGCCGGTTAAAGTCTCTCAGCCACAGCTGAAACTGAACCCCCTCCCCTCTGCCTGCCTGAAGGGGCTTTAAACTGCAGACTGGGGTGACTCACAGCCAGCTGAACCCCGCTCACTGTGCTGACTGACAGCCAGCCAGACACTCACTCTGTCTAATGGCGCATAACTTCATGCTGTCTCCTTCCTGTCTTCATTCCCGCCACAGCCCTAATTCTGCCTTTCCTCCTCTTCTTTTTCTTTTCGTCTCTTTCCCTCTGAAGTGGCCTCAAACTCTGATGCATTTTCTGTCCATGCCTGCCCGTCTTCTGTTGCGTCCATACCTCTCAAATACTATACTTATCTGTCTGGTGCTGCTGGATCCTCAGTGCGTGTAAGAGAGGGGGAGAGTGCTGACGGCCGGGGTGTCAACCAGCCATGGAGTGTGTGTGTGTGTGTGTGTGTGTGTGTAGGTGTGTAGGTAGGTGTGTGTAGGTGTGTGTGTGTGTGTGTAAAGGTCAATGCTCAGCGCTGGACCCTAAATGGACCTAAATGTATATTTCTAGCACCATTGAACTGTAAATCTGGTCGATGTAAACACATTCGTAATGCATCGTAGCTCCCCTTTTGGGCCTGTACTGGAAAAAGTGGTCAAACATAAAAGAATATCTAAATAAAAATATGAAGAAAAGCCAGAACATGACTAATATTTGACTTTTGGCATCGATTACATAATTATTTGTGACTTTGGCATAATTTTCAGGAACATCCTACATACTTATACATTGTTCTAATCTTCTGTGTTGATGAACGTTGCTGCCACTATTTCCTTTGTTTGTACATAATAGAGGTGAATGTACACAACCAGGACACTTGAATTCAGCGTTTCTCATCAAGACACTGCTCCATGTCACTACTTGTGGTAAAAAAAACTTTAAATGACAAATCTAACTGGAAATCCACCCACTGTGGTGTAGCTCGCAAATGTTCCTCCTTGTGTAGGTAAAAGATTAACGTGGATGACACGGTGACCCGATATTTCCAACAGCATGTCATGGCTTTTGGTTTTGAAGTCTTGCGAGGGCTTTCTTCCAGAGCTGCCGTTTTTTACCAGCGTTGAACAATCATACAGGGAGAAGCCCCCGGATCAGAGGCAGCATCAGTTCTACACCACTGCCTCCTCAATATGGAGAAATGTTTGAGCCCACTGTTGTCTTCTGTCTACATACTTTCTAAACTCAGAAATCTAGAAAAGGCAGAAATTCTCCAACATCAAAAGTAATTTGATTTAAAACACTGGACTCAAACTCTCAGAGTACTTTCATCGTAGACTGATGACGTTGAACAGTAGATCCGGGTGCATGGTGAACTCTCGGAAGGAAATTCTCCATTGTCACATAGCTGCTGTGTCTTTTGTTGCAGCTGTTACAACACGGTGGCACGTCCCATATAACCACTGTCATCCACCTGAAAACACACCGTGACAAGCCTCTTTACAAGTGTAAATCAGTGGGTTGGAAGTCTGAACACGGAGCTACAGCACACTTGAGTGCAGTGAAATCTTTTTTTCTTCTTTTTTTAACCCAACATACCGTAGATATTCTGCCAACTGGGACTGAACACTGAAATTCTCTGAAAGTTCCCCATTCTTGCTTGACTTTTGAGATAAATATGTGCAAAACCATAGAGGGAGAACCGCAGGTTATTCAGCTGTGACTTTGGAAAGGGTTGTTTCTCATGTCAGATAAATCCAGGAAGACTGGGAAAGTTTGCCACAATCAAAACTTGAGCGTGTGCTCCAAACATTTTTGGTTTGCTTTTAAAGTCCTTACCGTTGTCAGAGTCCCTCCAGTGGATGCTACAACTGTGTAACATTTTTCCCAAATCAGATATCAGTGACTATGAACGTAGAACAGAATTAAAACAGATTACAAATGTATAGGCAAAATATTGCATTGAATTGCATTGAACACTGAATGTTTTAATAAAATCAAATAACCATGCTTTTAATAATAAAAATCTTTCTTGTTTGTCTCTTCTTCCCTGGTTCAGAAGCGGTGAGGGGTATCCCAGTACCCGGCGGGATGAATGGGAGCGGTATTGGTGGGACGGTCCCCACCAGCCTCAGCGGGCAGCAGCTGGCCTCTGCCATCCCCTCACCCACCACCGGCAAGTCCTGGCGCAGCAAGTCCATGAACCTCAAACACAGCGCCACTTCGTCCATGCTGGCAAGCCCCACACACTCCCCCACCCTTTCACCCCAGGCCTCTGAAGGCCTTCAGCCGCACGGAGGCGATGGCTCAAAAGTAGGGTCGGCCGGCGGTGGCGGACCCCAAAGGTCCATGCTGGAGAAGTTCCGCCTGATCAACCCCAGGTCGGCATCGCGGGCGTCTCCGTCGGTGGCGGAGATGGCTCTGCAGGAGGAGGACGACGACATGTCGGAGTACGGTGAGGAGGGACTGACGCCCACGGGGTCGGTGTGCAGCAGCGGCGGTAGCAGTGCTGCGGCGAAGCAGATGTCTACCAAGACCACCGCACCGTCCCTCGCTGCACCGAGCAAGACCTCCTCTTCTTCCAACTCCTCCTCTTCATTGTCAAAAACGTCTGCCAATGGCAGCAGGTCCAAAGATAAGGAGGACAAAAGCCGATCTGGGAAATCCTCAAAGGACAGCTCTCCACCCAAAGAGGAGCGTGAGTCGTTTGCCGACCCCACCAAGAAGACCTCCAAAATAGCCAGCCTCATCCCCAAGGGAGGGAAGCCGTCGTCTGGAAAGAAAGATGGCGGCGCCTCCTCGGCTTCCAGCAGCATCCCCAAGCCGGGACTCAAAGCTCCCTCCACTCCGACGTCCAAGCCTCAGAGCCAGAGCCAGGCCGCCTTGAACAGCAGCGGCAACATGCGCGGTGTAGAGGGGGACCGAGCCAAGCTGACGAAAGGAGGGCAGGGTGGGAGTTTCTACATACAGCGCCCCAGTGGGGGCCCGGAGGGCAAAAGGACCAGCATGACCTCCTCCACCAGTACCTCAGCCCTGTCTGGGTCCAGTGGGATGATGGGAGGGGGTTGTGGTGGAGGAGGAGCTCTTGGAGGGAACGGAGTAGTTCAGCTTCCCCAGCAGCAGCAGCACAACCACCCCAACACTGCCACTGTGGCCCCCTTCATGTACAGGTGAGACGTGTGTGTACTGCAAAGTTGTCTATTTCCAACTCCCCACAGTTTTTTTACTACTTAAAAGCATAACTTTTAAGCACACACCCAGACACACACCGAGAATATTCCTGGAGCACTCCCAGTGATCAGCTGGCGCTCTCGCCTGCACATCTTTTCACAGTCATTACAGAACAAATTAACATCCTCTGCCTGACGCTTGCCAAAGCCTTTTATTTCACTGTCTGGGTTTCATCTTTGATGCGAGGATCCCAGACATCGGCAGCGTCTTCTCGTCATTCAACCGGTGTTGTTTTGATGCACACAGCTGGCGCGTGGTTCCCTGGCGTTGCAGCCATCCACGGTGCAGGAAGTGGGTAAATCTGCCCAGCAGGGCCAATTTTCTCTTACGACGCAGAGGTAATCCAGGGGGGGAAATGGTAGAGCCGCCAAAGTCTCTGGGATGCCTTTGTGCTCAGAGAGAAAGAGTTAGGAATCCCATTAAACAAGGCTTAATCCCTCACCCCTTCTCTCTCCTCTCGTCTTCCTCCTTTGTTGTGCACAGTCAGCTTTGCCACACTGAGCCGTGCCTCTTTCGAGCATTAGCATTACTTTAATCCCACACGTTTAGCAAGTTTAAAACTGCTGCGGGCATCAGTCCTGGCCTGATAGTTATGAAAGAGGAGAACCAAAACTGAACGTGTTGAAGCACAGACAGCCCACTCCATGAGCAAAAAGTACAAAGTTTCCAAAGAAGTGTACCATCCGTGATGTCAGCCACAGGTTTCTGAAGGAACAACTTGAGGCCTAGACTTGAGTTTAACACTTGAGGCCTTTTTTGCTAATTGGGGAGGAGAAGTTCCAAATTGTGACATAGCTAGTCGATTTGAAGTGAAACTGGCAAACAACAACCAGTACAGCTTTGTTGTTCAGTAAGTAATAGGTTTTTACTAATCATGACCAAAAAAAAACCTTTGGCTATTAAGAGACTTAGGGAACCAATTCATAATTTGCATTTGGGAGAGAAACAGTTTGAGTTTCTAGTGGCCATTAGAATCTGATTATTGATATTAACAACTCTGATGTGTCTTGACGGCCAGCAGACTTGATGGATGGCTCCGGCCCATTAGAATCAGGTAGAGTGAAATTCATCCACACGTCCTATCAAAATAGTAGGTGTAGGCACACTGGTGTCAACGGGACCATGTGGAGGGCCAGTTGATGAACTATTGTAGCTGTCAAGCTAATGGCTAACAGGCTAGCTCTCCAAGCGTCTTTCTGTTCTGGGCTGTTTACTCTCCTTGGCATTTTGTTCATCAGTGATATCAGTCAAGTGTTTCTGAACCACAGAGTATGAAACCCCTGCTTGTGTTTCACTTTGCTCTTGTCTTTGAGGTACAGGGCAGACTCCCCTTGCCCCCTCTACCTTTGTCCTCTGCGCCAAGATATTTCCTTGTGAGCATATTTCTGTTGCCTCCTCTTCACTGGCTATAAATATTCTTCCTCCACCCAGCGTGCAGACAGTAAGCGTAAAGGCCTCCTGCTGTGCTGCAATTTACCATAATTTTCAGCCCAATTAGGCATCTTTGTCTTGTTCACTTTCTCCTCTGTGCTAACTCTAAGGCGTTGCCTCTGCCAAGTTTAACAGACCCGAGTGGTTGCAGGACTTTGCCGCAGTTAGTGTGCAGGATTGATTTGGGTTCGCCCCCTCTGTTTCTTCTTCTGCTCAGACACAGAATCAGGAAGGATAGGAACGCTACAGTGGTACTTCATTCTACCACCAGGAGTAAAGACCAGCAACACATAGAAAGCAGGCCTTATCGGAATCTTATGAGTGAAGTTACCCTTCCTTTTAATACAAAATCCTTTCGTTACTATGTTACCTTTTCCCCATATATCTGCTTACTTATTTTGGGCCCTAATTGTTGTGTGCTGCAGTAGTGGAGACACACTCTGTCTCTGTTTTTTGTGAATCCACTGAGGTGAGGGAAGCTTGCAGGAAGGAGAGAAAAGAAAAAAGAAGCGTTTCTCACATGAGCTGAAGTCACAGGCTGATGCTGCAATTGGAAGCCAATATTTTATCTGCAACTCTGCAGGTGGTGGTTCCCAAAGTGTATGTTATATATGTGTGTGTGTGTGTGTGTGTGTGTGTGTGTGACCTGTCTGTGTGTTTTTGTATGCATGCTTTACTGTGTGTATTCCAGGGTTTACAAGTGCATTGTTGGTTTTCATTTCATTGCACACTTTTCATCGTGTATTTCTGTGTTTTTGTGAGAGTGTGCATTTGATTGTGTGCACATGTATCATCTGTCACCGCCTGTATTTGCGCGTTGGTTTGTTTTTGACTGTTTACACATACGTGGCTTTCTTTTCGCTCACCGTGTCAGACCGTTATCTCATGAAGGGCGTTTGGACTCGCTCCTCGTTTCTTCAGATCGGCAAACAAACAGCGGATCGTGATGCAGCTCCAGGTCGAGGAGGAGAGGCTGTTGCACAGAAACGCATATTTACACTCTGAAGCACTCGCAGAAAGCTTCCCCGGCTCCCTTTAGAGGCTTCCATCTGTTGCACATGTGACTGAGACTAAAAACGGACTGAGACATTCAGACTTGTTTTCCTGTTTAACATGGCAGAAACACAGACAGCAGACTGGATGTACATTTATGTGATGCTGGATTTTTTATTCACGTGACAATAGTGTTATTCCATACTAAACTAAAACCATGGGAGAGTTAATATAATAATAATAAGTGGCTTCCATGCTGCTTAACGCTGTCTACCTGCACTGTTTTCCATTGCGTTTGTGGAGCATGACTATTCTACAAAACAATCTATCACCTATTTTCTGTGGATTTTGCTGCATTTAAAAGTATTTTATCCAATTCATATTGTATAAGATACTTTAATATAGTTTTGTTTTGAATATGTTTTAACATTTTTACCTGTATTGTAAAACATGATCCTGTGGCAGCTCTCGCCTCTTTCAGTCTTTGGAAACGGCCGGAGCGGCTGCAGTGGAGCTCTTCAGGTATATCTCAGCCTTTGTAACCGCTGCGTGGTATTTATTTTTTCGTCTCTCCTGCGCCTCCAGGACTTTCTCAGAAAACGACTGCACCATGGTGGCCCCAGCCGACCCCTGCCTCAGCCCCACCAAGGGAGAGCTGGTTTACAGCAAGACAGCCAAACAGTGCCTGGAGGAGATATCAGGTACAGCGGGTCGACACACATGCCGTGGGCTCTGCACGCATTATATTTGTGTGGTTGTGTGGTTGTGTGGTTGTGTGAATGTGTAATGTCATGTCCATTAACATTTGTCTCCTATAATACTTGTCATACACTGTCGGGATATAACCTTCATCTGCTGTTCAGCGTCCATATCTGACTAATGTTGACCTGCTGCAATGCTTCTCTGCGTGTTTAGATGCTGCATTTACTCTCTTTAGGAAACAGAACAATTGGTGTTTACTTTATGGATTAGCTGCTCCACCAAACATTTGAGTGAGAGCCGGCTGCAGGCTTTTAATGTAGGCTAGTTAAGGGGTCGCTGCAGGATGGGAGACTTTTGGAAGGCTGCTGCTGTGTGTGGCACAATGTGCTGGTGTCATGCAGCTGGTGTGTGTGTGTGTGTGTGTGTGTGTGTGTGTGTGTGTGTGTGTGTGTGTGTGTGTGTGTGTGTGTGTGTGTGTGTGTGTGTGTGTGTGTGTGTGTGTGTGTGCGTGTGCGCGTGCGCGCGCGCGTGTGTGTGGGAGATTTGTGTTTACTGGGGGGATCCCTGTTCCGCACCGGTTCCGTGCGGCAACGGGAAAAGGTCAGCGCTGACAGACGGACACAGGGAGCATCTGCAGCTTTTTGTATTTTTTGTTTTTTTCATAATGTTCCTGCAGGCCGCCACCGTGTGTTTAAATCCCAGCTCTGCTTGACGACCATACGCATATTTATTGTTTTCAGCCTCAGCAGAGGGATGGCTTTTGCAAAGAGTTGCTTGACATTTGATGAATGTTTTTTTGAATGAGTTTTATCCTAAGCTCCTAACGTGTCGTTAGTTCAGACAGAGGAATGGATTCATGTCGTACGTGCACTACAATGGAGCAAGAAAACTTGGGATGGAAAGAGTTTTAAGCCTGAAAGCAAAAGATGGAATTTAATTTAAGAAGAGTGTAGTGTAGTAGGCTGCAATCACTCAGAAACAGGACATTTTCTCCAAATATTTTGTGCATTATTTATATTTGAGTGTATTTTTCTTTTCAACGACACCAGAAAGCTGCTGGTTGAAATTAAATCCTCCCGTTTGTTTGCGAGGACTTCAAACGTCTTTATTGTCCTTTAATTACGGTCCGTGGACGTCTGTGCAATTGAGCTTCTGCAGCCGAGCGGTCAGTGCCAACGGACATTTGACCGGCTTCTAACCACAAGCTCCAATTCCTCACAAAGGAGCCGGATGAGAGCTCAAAGCAGGGATCACACGACACAAACCACTGGCACAGACACGTTCCATGTTTCAATTGCATCTTGCTATTTGCAAAAGAAGTCTTCAGTGTCACGACTGCATCCCCTAACACGTTAAAGAGGTTCACCCATTGTCCACCGGCCACCTTAATGTCGTTTTAAGCATTTTGCCGTCTATTTAAATTACTGAGAGTCCTTCCAAAACTTCAAAAATGTTTTGGATTTGACATATTTAGTAGAAAAATGCCATTTGGAATGAAACTCCATCCTTATAATAACAGAAATAGCAGAGGACAACATGGACGATAAATCAAACAAGCCATGAACTCAGTGTGAAAAGTAAGACTGAGTTCAAAGGTAAGCCGCACAGACTCTGAGCGTCTACAAAGTGTAGCGTGCACACACAACAATGCGTGATTACAGATTTTGGGATTGCCAGGTCGGCTGTGACATTCCAGACATGTCTCTCCGGTAGCGGCTTTTCCGCAGCCCGTCATTTAAAGGATAGAATTAGACTCTGTTCCTTTGTTTTGAGGTCCATTTCAAACACTCACTGGCCGTTTCACATCCTCCGCTTATTCCCCGACCCTGTCTCCGTGTAGGAACTTCAAGTGCATGCAGATACCACAAACACCACATGGCAGGCCGTCTCATTTTACACGCACAAGCTCGTTATGTTGATTTAAGTGGTTTGTGAAATTATTGCGAGACGAGGTAAAGTGAAATCTATTAGTAATTCTTATTGATTTTTAAATGTCTGTTTTGATTAGGAATGGCATCATGAATAGCTGCTGACCAATATGGAGACTTGATTAGGAAAACCTTGATCAAGGTTTCTGAGGCAACCTGCTTCCACTCCCTAATAGCAACTTGTAACCACGATTAAACAATGTGTGGAAGACAGCTGTGAGTAATCGCGACAGGGCTAATAAAGCTTGCACTGATTGATGGGGATACGTGGGTTCTGTGGTCTCATTGTTGAGCCGCGATAAGCCGCCATCGCTCCTTGAGATAGCATTTAATTAAGTTGGGCGGCCGGCGAGGCTGCAAGCTCACAGGTGCTGCTGTCCAAACAACTCAATGTCACACTGCGAGGCAGAGATGGAGAGACGGAGGCGAAGAGCGAGGGTGGAGGATAGTGTGAGGGAGAAAAAGATATGGGCTGGGAGGAGGAGGATGGGAGCGAACAGAAAAGCAAGAGAACGCAAGGGATTATGAGAAAGAGAGGGTGATGAGCAGTGAGAAGGAGGGTTGAGAGAGAGAGGGAGAGGGAGTACTGCAGGCTGCACGCAGGAATGAACAAGCAGACCGAGAGCTATGTGAGTCCGTTCTCTGGCTTCACCACCCGTTCGTTCTGCGCTGAGGAGAGAGGGACTGTCAGAGAGTCAGAGGGGAGGCAGCAGAAGTGTGGCGGGGAGGCGGTAATTAAAGGAGAGACAGAAGGCGCAGGGAGGGAGATAAGAGTGAGCGGAAAGAGGCTGCCGTTTTAAAAGGGGGAAAAGATAAAGAGAGCACGGTCGGGGAGTGAGAGACGGCGCATTAGTGGGGGGAAGAGAGATGTAGCGACTCTACGCCCCTGACTGTGGTGGAGGAAGAAGACATGAGGACAGGACACGGAGAGGAAGAAACAAGTGTTTGCACCCGGCTCGACGTTCTCACCATGAGCATGGAGCAGCTTAAGGATGGATCTGGAGTCTACCTGCATGTCTGAGAGGGAGGTTTCCTCTCCGATCTTTGCCCCCCTTCGCTCGCTTTCCACCGAAGCCCGGAGCTCAGTTGGGAGGCGTGGGACGCGGGAACACATTTATCTCGTTCCTCCTTCCCTCCGCTCGCTCTCCCAGTGACAGTGTGGCCGCGATGTGAAACGGACAGCCGTTCACAGGTGGACCCACTCGCATCCACAGAGGCGGAGAGGTAAGCCGGACAAAGGGAGGGGAGCGCTGAGCCGGAGATGAAGAGAGGAGCGGAGTTCTCGGTGTATCAGGGAGGCAGCCCGGCTCGACGGCCTCCCCAGCCTCTCCCCGACAACCTCAACCTGCGGATCAAGCAGCGCTCGCTCACAAACCTGACCCTGCTCAGCGATGGCGAGCAGCGGGTGTACTCCTTCGAGCTGGACGAGCCGCCGCCTCTCCTTTCACAACCGCAGAGCTCGCCGCTGCACTCGTCCTCCATACAGCGACCGGGAGGCAGCCTGCAGGGAAGCCCCAGGAAGGAGGTGGTCACAAGGGGCGGAGGCACGCGGGGCACCAGAGCTCGATCCCTGTCGCTCTCCCTCACCAAGGTGCTCTCTCAGTCGGAGCACTCCCTCATCCCGGTCCCCTGGCGGTGCACAGGTGCAGGCGGGCGGCCCCAGCGGGCGTCGTACAGCGGCCACCCACGGACGGAGCCGGCGCGGACCTCCAGGGGGGAGGGGGGGACGGACGAAGAGGGCAGCAGCGGGCGCTCAGATGAGGAGCCGGCGGCGGGCAGGGCTGGCGGGAAGCGGGGAGGCAGGGAGAAGGACGGCGGATACTGGGCTGAGGAGGAGGTCTCAGGGGGGGGTCCTCGCGAGGGAGCGGCTCAGCTGGATAAAGAGCTGATCCTCACCATGCTGGGTGACCTGGAGCAGGTGCTGCACACACAGCCCCGCCCACGTAAGTCAACACAGTCGGGGAATGAGCATGAATGTGGATGATCAATAATTTTGACATCCCTCCAACGCAAAAAGGGATTACTATGACAACACCGCAAATTGGAAACTTTGTACAGGACGTGGAAGAACTCACGTTATTGTGAAGTGTGGGTTCAGTTTAAAAATGCAAACTTGGACAGAATATTATGTCAAAGCAGAAAAAGCCTTCAATAAGCCGGTTATTTTCTTAAGCCTCGATTTCTCGAGGCACACTGTAAGCATTTTAAGACATTATTCAAAAGCCGTAAAAAGCACACACACACCCTCCCTCGTGCAATTCACACGCACACACTCAGCGCAGCCACAGGATTCACACAAGCAGCAAGTAGTTTGATGTCATGGACACAAGCGAATAAGAAGATCCCTTTACACGCATCCTTTTTTATCTCTTGCATCCGCTCACTGTCACACTCTGAAAATGCCACGTGTGTGCAGCATTGTTAAGTGTCGAGCTGTGAATTCAGCAGCCAGTCCAACCTGTGCCAACGGGTACCTTGCCACACCTCGACAGCAGCGCCATTAATGGCAAGCTTGCCACGGAGTGTGATTCTGGAATGAGCTCCCATGTACAAACCTGGCTTTGATGAGAGGGGAGGGGAGCGGATATTCAGCTGATAAGATGGACCGTTTATTTAAATAGATTTCATTGTCACTCTCCAGATAAAGCAAAGTAAAACGCACAGCAGGGAGAGATTTGGTGGTGGGCAGATTGCTGATCTCCTTTAAGCGGGATCATGGCATGATGCAGCGTAAAGAAAAGATACCTTGAGATGTAGATGACGGGAAAAGCAACACCTACACCTGCTGAAAAAGCACAGCCAGTATTCCCTGCACATCCTTCACCGCCTGTGTGTCGCGCGGCCAATGTAATCAATAGCTCATTATTACACCTGTGTGTGTGTGTGTGTGCGCGTGCATGCACTCTGTTCATGCATACAGGTGCTGATTATTTTCTCTTTGTGTGCATGCCTCTGTGCGCGCGTTGCTTCGTCTGGGATCCTGTCTGGATATCTGAAAAGCCGTTTCCATCCTTCAAAAACCCGTCCACCCTGTCAACGTTGTCCTTCAGAGTATCCAGCTGCTGATGTGGCAGTTTGAGCTTTTAGCCTCGGGGAGCCGATGCCGTTGATAATCATTAACGACGCGACGCCTGTTAGGACACGCACAAACACATTCAGCAACGGGGCCCTAAATAAATACCCCAAAATTGTGTGTGTGTGTGTGTGTGTGTGTGTGTGTGTATGTGTGTGTGTGTGTGTGTGTGTGTGTGTTTGTGTGTGTGTGTGTGTGTGTGTGTGTGTGTGAGCTGCCATGGCAACTAGCCAGTGTATGTCAAAGCTTCATTAAGGCTGATTTGTGACAAACCGCTGTAACAACGGTAGAGCTGTCTAGTGTGTGGGTGTGTGTGTGTGTGTGTGTGTGTGTGTGTGTTGGCATGCACCTGTATAATTAGACAACTGGGATGGTTCCCTAATAGTATTCAGCTAGAGCGAAGGGCATCGGCACCAGGTCCCATGCATTATTGATAGACGGGAGGTGTGGGGGTGGAGGGGGACTGGCACTACAGCACCCGCTGGTTCAGTAAGTGTGTGTCGGCCCCAAATTGCAGTCATTTGCATCACGATGCGTCAAGTTTATCTCAAGCAGCGTTCGTTCTGCACCTCATATGTGTGTTCGTCAGTGTGTGTGCACCTTCCTTCCGTGCCCTTTTTCGATCCTCGCCCCGAACCCGGTCTCAGTTTTGCTGCTTCTCGGCCTCACTGGGGTCGAGAGCTGGACACGCAGCTTGAATCCAAATAACGGCCTCTCACCTCTCTGCGGCGCTGCAAAGTTAAACAGCAGCTATACACGTCTATAAGCCACCACTACAAAGGGAATGTAGCTTCACTCATTCCTGCTGCTCTCCTGCCACATAAAGGCTGCTGAGCTGGTTAAATGGTATCGGTGTGATAGTTTTTCTAATTCCAATGTGTGCGTGCACGTGTTTGTTTATGTGTTGGGCTGCAGTTGCGTACCCAATTCCTGGATGGCCTCTACTCTAGAGTGCAGGGGAGTACTCTGCTCCTGCACCGCGGTGAATCGCTCACACACACACAGGAAAAAGGGAGGAAAAAAGCATAAATGCACACACACGCCTCAAGCCGCTTCTCAGTGTTGCATGAGGTGTCCATTCATGGTGGCGACTCCAGGGCCAGATCTCCTCATGTCGCTTTTATAATGGGATTGTAATTGGATCTTTCTCGAAGGGGCCCCAGTGAGAGGAGGAGAGGAGGAGCGGGGAAGACAGGAGAAAAAGGGAAGAAGAATTAAAGAATGTCAGATCACAGTGATGCTTTGAGTTTGTGGCAGCAGAGATCCGTCAGGATGACAGCCTATCATTCTGGGCTTGAAGAAGGAAAGTCGTTGTCTCTCAGCTCAGTTTTAGATGAGACAGGAACTCATTCAGGGCATCTGTGCATTGGCCATCAACTCAACTCTGTCATTGTGATGACGTACATTTATTTTTTCTAGTTTTTGCTCATGAGTTCCTCATGGATTTCTAATTACTGGCCGTATATTGCGGGTAGCTGATACGGGGTCAGAGGTCAAGACTATGGGGCACCACCTCGACCTCACGCAATCTTCTGTCTGTTTGCTCCGCGAAGACGAAACATGACCTCAATTATGCCAGAGTGCGAGGTCATTACACAGTTGGATACGGCATAATTGAGGTCATGTCTCGACTTAATTTTGGAAAAGACTTTTGTGAATCTACAAGTCCTCAAACAATGTGGCCGAGACAAAGTGGTAAACGGGTCTGCTGCTCTTACTGACTTCCCTGAATTTTCAGCCTATTCGTTGGAGTTTTAAAAGGAAGTAAAGGAAAATGAGGTTCAGTTGACTTCAGTCGACAGGACAGCTGCATCAAAGGAGTCTCCGAGGCTGTACCTGCTGGACAAAATAGGTGGCAGTGTCGTGCTAGTCGGTTTAAATCAAATAATATCTTACAGTGTGGGGAGAAATAACTGTAATAATGCAGAGCACAATTTGTATTAGAATGAAATATATAGTCTCTGCATTTGTGCTGGAAAGTTTATCCAAAATGCCATTTCTCTGTCTCATGCCACCCGTTATTTACCCATCACCTGGCCCGTGGACATGGGCTAGCCTGAAGAGCCAACAGGCTTAACGGGAGCAGACACTTGGTGTGTGCCCACAGCTCGCAGTCCTGAAGTGCGCTGCTCACCCTGTGCTTGTGGGCAGTGCACCTTAGGCCTAAGTGAAGTTCTTCATCTGTAAACATGAAACATGTGATTATTAGCTGCATGCAGGGTGAGTTGCACCGGAGCTCTGGCAGAGTTTGCTTCAGCAGGCCGTCCGTGTCCTGGACTAACAGGCGAAGCACACGTGGTGTCACGGCACGACGTTTCTGTATTGAGCCTGCAGGAAAGATGTCCGCGCTGCGTATAATATTGTATCAACTTCTCAGACTGAAAACATAAAATGCGTGTGGTGCAGCCTGACAGGCCGATTCATTGAACGGCTTACCAATTGTCAACATAGGGTTCGGAGACGTGCGCCCGTTGCCGGCTGTCGCCATTGATCTGTCATCATTCTGTGTCCCCACGGAGACGTTCGAATGCTGCATGTCAGATGTCGTCCTCGCTTCTTGTTTTGTGTCTTTGTGCGCGTGTAGCCTTCGTGATTGTGGGTGGCTGCTCTCTCTCTCTCTCTGTGTGTGTCCAAACATCTCAGTAAATCATGTATAAATGCGTGTCTACAGGAGAAGACCCTGAGACGAGACGAATGAGGACGGTGAAGAACATCGCCGACCTGCGGCAGAACCTGGAAGAAACCATGTCCAGTCTACGGGGGACACAGATCAGCCACAGGTAGGCACACAGATGGTACTACCCAACATATACTGGGGATGATGACTCTGGTCTGGTTTTTGGTTAAAAAAAGTGATACAGACAACAAATGTGTAGGCCCGTGTACATATGGTACATATTCCTGTAAGAATAATATAGTTAATTCCCATTCATATCCCCTTGCCACAATTCCCAGCAGTCCCAGATTCAACCCATCAAACTTCCAGTCACAGTCACTAAACTGTCAAGGCTGTAACTACTGCAGTATTTCACTCCAAAACATAGTCTTAAAGTTATTAAATTCGATCTGTCGGAATCTGCTTTTGCACTTAAAATGAGCTCCACTAATCAGAATGTATTTTTCAAGCAGTTTCTTATTTACTTATTTCAGGGTTGAAGTGAATTATCCCGTACAGCTTATCTTTTACAATAGTGTAATGTAGAACCTTAAACCGGATCATAAATATCTCACAACCCCAATGTAAAATGTTCCCATCTGCTCGGTGGTTCACTTCATTATTTATACTCTTACTGGCGTTAGATTAGTGTTACCTTGCGTGTGTTTTGTCCGACCACTGCTGCAACATTTGCCTGCTCGGCTTCAAAGATCCGATCCCACCCCCCACCCCCCCCCCCCCCCCCAACCCAACCCCCCGCCTGGCTCACCGCAGGCAGCATGCAACTTCAATCTCACTCTGTTTTAGAAGTACATCAAATGCAGAGAAAAGTGATTTGGCTGCCAGTGTTTATTTTAAGACACTTCCGCCTTTTTGAGAGACTTATTATGCAGTTACGTCTAAAGTTCTCACTCCGTGTGAGCTGTTTCCGGCTTGTTCAGGCCTCTCTGCGCTCCACTAACTCCCAGAATATCTGTCTCTTTGGCTGCTAAATCCTCTGTGGTGTTCACCACATAGTCACTAACTGTCAAGTGTACTGTTGGTTTTAAGAGCTTTTCGGCATCTGGAAACAACACTGATGATGTTGAGAGTGAACCATTACAAAAAAGATTGAAGGACTAAAACAGTGGGTTACAAGAAGCTAAAATAAAAAGCTCCACAGAGCTGAGGTGGTGATGAATTCCTCTGGTTTTGTCACTACAAGTTATACACTTGATCCATTGTAAATATGAAAATAATTCTGATAATTTTGCTTGCGGGTATGTCTGCGGGTATTTTCCAGGCTTCCTTGTGCATCTCTTGTCCTTTGGAAAAAAACAGAAGCAGCTCAGATCTTGATATCTGACTGGGTTTATCACAACGATCCAACAGGAGATACGTCTCCAACTGTTTATGATGTTCCCTCTGATACCAGGCCTTCTTCTTCTCCCCTGCCTTTTTCCTGGATTTAATTAGAAAACACCTTCCTCACCAGCTGGCACGCATGTAATGACATTTCAGGAGTTGATGGACAACCAGCACCTTAAAAGAGCTTTCCATCTGTGAGCCATGGGGCGACGCGGACAATCTAGACCAGGGGTGTCCAAACTACGGCCCGCGGGCCAACTGCGGCCCGCGGGTCAGTTTTTATTGGCCCGCAGCAAATTCTAGAGTCTAGACCAAGGGTGGGCAAACTACGGCCCGCGGGCCGGATCCGGCCCGTTGGGCGTTTTTCCGAAGCACGATGACGGCAAAAGACCAGCATCGATGTTTCTTAACTCAAGTCGGGAACGGAGAAGCGTTACAGCGGTCTTTACGTGCCGTGCTTTCTGCAGCGCATCAGGCTGCGAGTCCAGCTGCTGCTGTCTGCTCACCTCCACCCCTCCCCCACAGGCCAGCGCGCCACGGAGACATGGTCCGTTTTATACGGCATAACGAACGCACATCAGACCCACGGGACTCATGTGACATATAGGGTTCTGCCTGCCAGCCTCCTGCATGGAGCCCCTCTGCAACAGGTCTCTTGTGTCCAGAGAGCAAAAACAAATTCGAAAAATGTAGTTTATCACGCAGGACAGTGACTCGGCGTGTAGAACTAATTGACGAAGACTTAGCCAGCAAGTTAAACAAAAAAGCTGAGTCATTTAAGTTATATTCGTTAGTAAGTAATGTAAGTTCTCTTTACTTTTTAGTTATTGGCTTTTATTTATAATGTATATTGGTTCACACAAACACTCTCTATCCATCTGATACTGGCCCGGCCCGTCTGTCAAATTTTAAAAGTCAATGTGGCCCCTGAGCCAAAAAGTTTGCCCACCCCTGATCTAGACTGTGGAAGCTCGGGCTCGGGCGAAATGATAACCATTGGTTCCCCCGGGCAGCGGCTCCCTGCTCTGCCTCTCCCTCAGTCTATTATTTTGTGTGTTTTGCCCCATTTGCAGTGGAAGATGGTGGCCGGGCTGCAGACAGTCATGACAGATGGCGGTCTGTGTGTGTGCATTTGTTTTCGGCTTTTTTTTATCCTCAGTCTCGGCCAGGCGCGATCAATACAGTGCCAATCTCTTATCACCGCGTTTTTAATCCGGCGGGGCCCACAGGGATGGGGTGGGAGGTGTTTGATCAGTCTGAGACAGTCATCGTTAGAAGCTTCGTATAGAGTGCGTCTGCAAGTGTATGAGCAGCAAAGCAGTAAGCAGCCATCACATTTAACGGGGAACCAAAAGGGAAGTCGGCTCCTGTGTGTTGAGCCTCGGCGGACATGTTTATATTCTCAATGTAAGGGTAGCTTCTGAGTCCGCATGCCAATTCTGTCCGTGACAAAAGCCCGGCCGGACAATCTTAATTACATCCCACGGAGGAGAAATGTCTGTAATCACCATGAAGCTCTGAAGCACCTTCAGTAATTAATCACCGCCGTGCTCCAGCAGACACGATCATCACTTTGAGATTCTCCCTCCATACCTGTTTATTCCTCATTCATGCTGCCAGCTGGAGCCATCAAACCATGGGCATGGAGTCCACGAGCACAGAAACGGCCACCGTAGTCTTTCTTAGGGTCACACTAAGAAAGTAGAACCAGTAAAATGTTTATGTGACACAGATAGAATGAAACTTAACTCCTGAAAGATTAATGCATGTCCTCCGGATCAGGAGTTTTGATCAGTGAGTTATAGCTAAAGGTTTTACTGACTATACGGAGGCCTCATTATGCCTTTTATCAAATGATGACAGTTAAGAGGTGGAACAGGAAATGATGGGACAGATGTAGCAAGTATACCAGGCTGGATATGAACCCCGGATACTGCGACTCATGGTTAGCCCCCTAACACCTCGGCCATTAGGGGGCACACAGCGATACGCTACACGTCGTTTACAAGACTTGCTGCGCGTGGCACGGTACAAAGCTGGCTCAACTTCTCGTCAAGCGTCAGCCATCACATGGTTTTATTTCTCACGCGTTCCGTTCTGTCATAAAGAATGTAGGTAGAACGTTCTCTGTGCTATTTAACGACACTTAACTAGGTCAACGAGCGCTCAAGCAACACTTTAGCTGACAGTGTAGCTGGCAACGCTGGCCGTTTTGTTGCTCGTAGTGTGAACACATCATTACACACCATAAAGAAGGTCCACATGCATCATCAAAATTTAGATTGAAGCTAACTAATGATTGCATTCTCGCCTCGGAGCTGGTCGCAACTAATGTTTCCTAAAATGACTGACCCGGTTGAAGAAACTTGATGTGGTGAAGCTACAGTTTCCGCTGCCCTTTTCTGTCTGGACTGACCTGCTGCTTTGATGCTGCAGCCATCACAGCAGCTTAGTTCACATCCGCAAATTTCCTCAGAGATCCCGATGTGTTGGGGCCGGACAGACGATCTGTATTGATCAAAAAACACATTTAATTGAGGTTTTTTTCTTCTTCCTATCCAGACAATAAAAAATGTTATTGATTGGCATTTAAAGAAAAAAGTGTGTGTGTGAAGAAATGCTGTCATCGTCACCACAAACAGAAGAGTGAAGTCTCTCCTCTCTGCTGGGCCTGAGGAATCCCTGTTTGGTGGCCTGGAGATTCAGCACCCGGCAGACGACTTATTGAGCATAATAGCTTCACCCGTTCTGGTTTGTTTATTTTGTGCTCACATTTGGGGTATGGAGAGAACGGGGCGGGCTAAATTATTCATTGCTTTTGAACTGAGGAGATAGTCGTCAGTCCTATTTGCCTGCATATACAGGATTATGAAGAGAGCGCCGATTTTCTTTGGAGATAATGCATTTGGCTGACTCGTCATTACCGAGCGATTTGCAAAGATTGCAACCGTACAGTAGAAGTGAGGCTAAGTTACTAAAATGACAAGTTCTGAGCAGTAATGATGTTTGATAGCCAGAGACACTTTTCAATCCCTGGAAATGTTCCTGTGAGAGCAGTCAGATTGAGGGGAGGAGGGACACGATTCAGCCCCTCACACTTCAGTCCACGTTGGAAGATGCAAAGTGACTTCTGACCTGCACCATTGACAGCCTCACTGCGACATACACTCGTACACAAGCTTTGTCTGCCCTCCAAAGCAGCAGAGCAGTTACTCAGCGAGCATCCGTTCACAAGTTACAATGTGCAGATTGGATATCCACTCCGTGGTTGCAAAAATAAGTCTGGTTGTATAGAAGTCTATGAGAAAGTGTCTCTACTTACAACAAAGACACAGATACTTTATTATCTGCACAAGGAGACATTATTACACTATATTTTTATCTCAACAATAGTTATTTGATGCAAACGTAATGCTCTGAATATCATAACGACAACCTTGAAATCATAAACACATGAGGGAAACAAGTGACAACGACTGGTTAGCAGGTCTGTCTTTCAATCTGAGGATCGGTGGTTCGATCCCCGGCTCCGCTAGTCTAACCCTCATTGCTCACCGTGTCTACAGTCTACTGTATATCATGTAAGTCGCTTTGGATAAAAGCGTCAGCTAAATGTAATGTAATGTAATGTAACTATATGGTTACAAAAAATGAAAGACTATAAAAAAAACACAGTGGCTAATATTGTACATGACATTTGAGAGCCTTTGAAGTGGTTCCGCAGAATACAAATGTGTTCCCAAGCTCAGTGGATGAACCAGGAGAAATAGATATTTAACGGTTAAACTCTCAGACCTCGTTAGCAGGAGAAAAGTTCCAGTGTATTTATAATCAGCATTGCTCAGCAATAACCAATCCCCTGCTGTCAACATGGATTCTCCTCCTGCTGAGCTCTTGGCTAAACAAAATAGTCTCCCTCTGTTAGGATTTATTTTGGCTTTGGTTCCGCTTTATACCAGATAGTGTGCTGAAGCCAAGGCCCATGAAAAAGCAGCAGTATTTATGGGAAATGAGGCTAAAATGACCTATAGTAATAAAGTAACAATATGCTGTATGTAGTCTCTTATCATACATTTTAGAATGTATTATATTGTGTATATATAATTGAACATGTGTGTTCATACGTGGTAGGTCTTAAATATCTGGGCACCTTTCCCTTTACTTCCTGCTCATCCGTATCCTTCGTATTGGAGGCTCATTTATCTCAACACATACACACCCACACAGCCTCCCCCGGTGTATCTGCCGCTCTTCCTTTTTTCTCTCTTTCTCTCTCTCTCTGCTGCCTGGAGATAAAGATAAGCTGATTTAGCGAGCTACATTGTGTTCTTATGGTTAAATGATTTTGATTTCTATACCGCGGCAAATTGATTTCTGTATCGTCACATTTGGCTGTGATCGCTTTTCAGATATGCAGCTGTTTGTTTTTTGTTATGTTTGTTTAATTTGGCTTGTCGGACATGACACTGCGTGCGTGCGTGTGTGTGTGTGTGTGTGTGTGTGTGTGTGTGTGTGTGTGTGGAGATCTTGGGAGGTGTTGACGGAGATGTGTTGTGAATATGGCTGGCCTCGCTGCCCCTCAACATGGGTTCGTGGGGTTGCAGCGGTCCGCCCTTTTTTCTCGCTGATCACACACGCGCATGGCGGCTGTTCTCACACCTCTCTCACTGCCATGTGTGAGACGCGGCTTGAAGATGTCTCTTTTTTTTCACTAATGAAGGCCGGCATACAGCGGCGGTGTCCAACAATTTGTCTCATCCCACATCCGCATTATGATCTACGTTTATGCCCTCATAATTAGTAAGGCAATATTGCAGCAGACGTGCAGCAAACTACGTCCACATTATTTATGAGTGGGCACTGGCACACAATACGGGTATTTCAATAAAAATGGAATATGCTGATGATGTTACAATTTGAAAGTGAATTAATTATATTAACATACAAACACCATATCCTCATGCTGTGTAAATCAGATAAGATGTGGTGATGCCTGTGAATGTAGTGCACCCTTCTTCCCAGCAGAGAGAGCTCAAGCTAGGTGCCACTGTGTCCGTACATATCGAGCCTCAGGGCTCACTGTGTGAGCGCCCTGAGTGTGTTATTTTTTTACTTTCACTGCCCCGCTGATTTACTTGCCGCACTTCAATCACGCTGTTGCAAATTTCAAAAAATCTGTGAGCGTTTAGGCCTCCTTCAGTAGTTGGAAGTCCTGCGTTGTGTAGTAGTTGACATGTTGTGATCCCTCGACAGCGTTATTATTATTAGAGGGGAAAAAACAGGAGGATTGGTAAGACAGTGAGTCAGTCCTCCTTGTCTCCCTCCATCAGGTTTCATTTCTTGTCCTGGCTGCTTTTAGTTGCTGATATCTCACTTACTCTCAAACTCACACCTTTTTCTCCCTCCAACACAAGATGTATCTTTCCTGGTGATGCATTGTCATCGTGCTTTTCATGTGCTCATGGTGTTATAACAATTTAGAAATCCGTAAATGACAAATCGGTAAAGACCTGCGAAGCTGCCATTGAAAGAGCCATAACCAACTTTTTTGTCTGTCATTTTGGAGGTTTATTCACTTGCTAACAGCCCAGTTTGTACAAATCGATCTGATTAATATTTTGTTTATGAAACACACTTGGTCGTTGGATGGACACAGAGCTGTCTCTCTCTCTCCCCATGCACCGTGATGGTTTGACGTGAGCTCTCATGGGAGCCTTCACTCGCTCCTCTCCTCCCCCTTGAAGTTAACACACTGGAAGGAACAGCACTTTAGGGAAGGTCACACAGCCATACACACGCATACATAAAGCAACGTTCCAAGAAACAGCATGACAGCACGAAGGGAGTGGCACTCAACGGATGTGGACAGCGCTCTGCATAAAATGTGATCTTTTCACCTGAATGATTTGCCCTTTGCACTGGAATGCACTTGGTACGAGGACTTGGGATCATTTGAGGCTCTTTCCCCGAGACGTCAGAATTAACCCTTCTCTCCTTTGTCTCCACAGTACGCTAGAAACGACCTTCGACACCACGGTGACCACCGAGGTCAATGGGCGGAGCCTACCAGCCCTCACCACTCGCTCCTCCCCCATGGCCTGGCGCCTGGGCCAATCACAAACCCCGCGCCTCCAGGCAGGCGACGCCCCCTCAATGCCCAGCAGCTATGCTGCGCCCAGGGCGAGCACTACGAGCGCTGGCACCACCACTGGGCGCTACAGCGGGCACTCGGACCCCTCCAGGTTTGTGTACAGCGCCCCCCTGAGGCGAGCAGCAGCGGGGGCGAGGGGGGCGGAGCAGGGGGAGAGGGCAGGAGGAGGAGGGCTGGAAGGAGGGAAGCAGATGGAGATGGCAGGGTACGTGAGTGATGGGGACATCCTAGGGAGGAACGGCCGGATGGATGAGATCACCAGCGGGTAGGATGACTAGAGCTAAGCATGTTAGCTTCTTCTGATGCACTGACTAATTCTGTATTTCGGCTTTAAAACCCAATCAAAAAACCATGAGAATTACAAGTTTATTCACATACATAACTGAACAAAAGTTACGTTTTCAATGTTACTCACCAAGACGCTTTTTTCTCTCCTTTTGTTGCGTTGTTTAAGAGTGTATTTGCATGCTAGCAGTGTTCTTCTTTGTTGTCGCATTGCTATGCGTCTTTGCACATTAACGCCGCCAACTGCTGCTGAAAGAAATAGCATGTAATTGACTCGAGGATGCAAATTGTGACACCCATCTATACATTTGTGTACGTGACAAAAAACAAAACGGGCACCCACCCATAAAAAAACTCCAAACGGTACCTTTCAAACAGTGAGACTAGTAGAAGCTACCTGTTGTTGGCCCAAGAGCTCAATGCACTGTAAACTAAGAAAACACACGCAAATAGACACAAAAACCAGCAAATTAAGAAACATCTTCACTAACTTCACGCAGACAAAAAAATCTCGATATGACGACTCAAAATGTTGCATTTTAGTAAACGTGCTGTAAGAAACTGTCTCTAGGGGGAAAAAAACATGCTTGTCTTTTTAGTTTGTTGAGCTTTCAGAGCCACCGAGCTAAGCTTTACTGCTTGAAGCTTGAATATGCGTTGACCATCCACATCATTTATGCTAACTTAAATGGTACTTTTTTGAAGGATCATCCATACAAGTGAATAGTTCTCTTCAATGTCGCAGAGCCAACTGGGGTTATTCACAGTTTACGGCTAGCTGTGATTTCATGCAGTCACCAAGGCCTCGGCCATCTTTCTCTGTACATGAATACAGATAGCCGGCTGACATGCACATGGCCATCATAGGTTCGCCATGCGTTGAAAGGGGAGCGTGACGCTCGAGGCACTCGACACGCTGACTGACTACCTGAATGAAAAAGATGAGTCAGTGTCTTTCACAAAACATCACGACAACGCGCGCAGGCTTCTGACCGTCCATCACTCAATAGTGGTAACAAGCAATTCCCATTCCCCACACACCGCACAAGAACACACTTGGCATCCCTTAGATTACCCGAAAAAGAGTTCTGGGCGCAGGGCAAACTGCCGGGGGGAGTAGAGCGAGGAGCAATGGAGTAAAGCATCCGCAGGATTAAAGACGTGTCAGAAGAGAAAATGTAGGAACACGTCGGGAGGGGAAGGTGATTAGCTGAATTATTAGCTTAATTAGCTCAACACTAATGATCCCCATGTCTTATCAGGCGTAGCTGATAGCTCTCTGGCAGTAGCTTCAAAATCTTACAACTTACTCGCTGCCACACACACATACACACACACATACACACATTCATTCGTCTTTTTTCACACAAAATGTGTACATAGCCTAAACAGGGTTTATTAACCAGTGTATCCATCAAGTCGCTGCATTTTCTCAACTGGTTTAGTTTAATTAATCTGTTGCTCTTTATTCATTAAAAAAAAAAACAGAAATACTGAATAACTCTTTTTATGCCAAACTGAGGCCGGACTTGTCAAGTTGGGTCAGTTTGATCTACATAGCCCAATATCATGCATTTACAAACCTGCACAGCATACAACGCCCTCTTCGACATCTACTTCCTCTAATTGACTCCCCTCTCACAGGTACCTCACAGACGGCGGCCTCCATCTGTATGCGCGGAACGCAGGCCGAGCCTCCGACGCTGCCGCCGCCGCCTCTTCTCAAGAAGCATCCCAGAGAGGGAGCAAAGAGATGCAGGGCGACATCGACAGGTAAGGACGCAGTCCATTAATTACTCCGCTCGCTTACCTGATGTGCGTTTTGACATTGTATTTACGACGAGCTGTACAACCAAATGCAAATTGTTAAATATCCCAAATTTGCACACAGTGTCCAGATTTGGGTAGTGATTTGTTTACCACCATGTACCTCTCCACCTACAATTACAAAGAGGATTCTGTGAATCGCGGTGACATGATAAAACAAAAAAATACTTTTTACCGCATTTTAAAAAGTAGGAGTCAAGTTCATGTCCTTCAGAGGGCAGCGCCCCTACTGCAGGACATCCAAGACTAAGTGAGGCGAGAGGGAGAGATGTGCCATCGATTTTTAAAGCTGTCAAGCCAAGATTGTGATGACAGGCCGTCAGAGAGGCTGCTGGGAATTGACCGACGCAGTGACATTTCCCAGCTTCGCAACTCCCAACTTCTGCCAAGATTTTAATGAGTGCCAGTGTTTAGAAGAGTGGGAGGCCTGGAAAGCGATCAGATACAGCTCTTAAGTTTTATGTAATGCTTTAAATCAGTAAAGGGCTGTGAAATATACTTACTTTATGGATCACATTCCAGGTGCCAATGTGCTAATTTGGCGTGCTTTCCATGTATTGCTTCTTGCTGAATTAGTTTGTGCCACCGGTCTAAATAATCCCATTGTGTCACTGCCTGGACGATCCCTCCGTTTCTGGTCCACGCGCTCACTTTCACAGTTCGTCACAACATCCAGTCAGCCAGGGGCGAGTCCGATCATATCTGTGATCGCCAGAGCGTCCCAAACCCCAGATCTGCCCGGAGGCTCGGAGCGGGCGATTAACCTGCCCCCTCCTGTCAGTCTCACACCGGTCTGCCTGTCAGACTTTGACACTCAGGGGGAAAAGGGATGGATCGGATTAGATTAACTATGAACCCTGTGAACTGTCTCCTCCATTTGCCAAGCCGCAGCCTCACCCCGCTTGCGTTTTATCTCTGCATTTGGATATTATTGCCTAAAGTGTTCCTCACCTTGCCTCGTCGTTGCAGCTTTTCACAGCTAAAGTCTGTGTTAGCGCTTCTGGGCCTCAGGGGGCGATGAGGAAATATTGATGCCTGCTTCCCCTTCAGATGCCTGCAGGCAGCAGAAACCAGAATGGAGCACAATTTGAACTCTGAAACACAATTTAATTTTTTTCTCCCGTGCTCCTTTTTCCCTGACAAAACTATGCAAATGTACAAACACACACAAGTACAAATGGCTTTAATGCTTCCTCGCTGCCTCTCTCTGACATGTGGGATTGTCTTCCCACGGACACACAACACCGTTCAGACGGGGGAATTCATTTCCGACGCGATTGCCCACCTCAGCCCGGCTTTAGCTCCCTCCGTAGGTCAGGATCTGCTTTCCCGTCTTCATCCCAAACCATTCCCACCCGGCTTTAGGTGAAATGAGTAGCGGATAAAGCCCAAGTTCAATCTGTTTGCTGACTTTGAGGAATTTGTATCTCCTCAAATGCTGAAGCTGCCAATCTCAGAGCGACAAATACCAGCAAAGCATTTATTCTAGATTGTAAGTGAGTCGAATATACTATTGTGTAGTTTCCCCTTCCCCCCATGTCTCATTTATTTACTTTATGGTCACTGTAAACAAACCGTAACGCAGGAAGCATCGTAGCCATCTTTCTTCTTGCATGTCTGCTTCAGTGCTGCTTTCTTCTGGCTCCCTTTCCCAAGAAAAACTGCTAGTGTGCAGTAAGTAGATGACTAAAGGGGAAAAGCCCCAATAGTGGATCTTCAATTGGTGACATTCAGTAGGGAATTTCTGATTAAAGTTGGAGTTAATATTGTTGTTGTGCTCATTATCAAGCGGCTCCTTTAAATGTAGATGTCTTTGAATATTTTCAACTAATGGATCCCCAGAGAAGGAATATGATCTGGTTGCATTCAGTTGTGTATTATCAACCTCAAGCACAACACACAGCCGTACTGTCCTCTGTGTTTGTCCTCTGGATAATTTAACAGCTACAAGGTCATTGAAGAAAGTAACAATACCAAAGAACCTCCAGAAGCATAAAATCAGACACATACATCGTATATAGGGACATAGTCACCGTGACGTCACCCATTGTTTTGTGGACTATTGTTTTGAGTTCTGCGTTTTGGCCGTCGCCATCTTGGATTTTCGCAACCGTTGAACGGAAGTGACCATATTTGGACTGTGAAGGAGTGAATAAGAGACACTGTACACAAATCTGATAGTGTTAGCAACCTATCAAACATACTGTAGCCCCGCCCCCTACAGCATACCCTTATGGTCTGTTTGACTCTAAATGACCATAATGTACTAAATGAACATCATGCTGTATTGAAGACTTGAAACTAGAGATTGAGACATAAACTCATGTTTACAATGTTTACTGAGGGAATACATCAAGAGAGAAGTAGAGTCAGTTTTTTTCATAGACTTCTATACAACCAGAGGAGTCGCCCCCTGCTTGCCAGTAGAGAGAATGCAAGGCTTCTACGTTGGCTTTACCAGTTCTGTAGTTTTCCGCCTGTTCACACATGTATAGCAGAAATGTATTTGCCTGCGGAAACTGTTTATAAACTGCAACGTCTTCAATGACTATCAGTGTCTTCTATCAGCTTCTTCATAATGTTTGTGGTCACACAACTTGACTTTCAGAAGGTCTAGTGACATAGAGGCTGTATATTGAGTTAGAAGTTGTTAGAGCAGAGCAGCAGACTTTAGCTCCAGTTGGCTGGATGTGAAATATAGTTTTGGACAAAAGATTTGCTATTTTTATTATACAGAACTGTAAACGTTTTTTTTCCAGTAAAGTGAAGCTACTGAGCATTTTTCTTCCACCTCTTTGGATAAGCAGTAACTGGGAGCACACACTCCCCAGCTCTCCCAGCACACTGGCAAGAGTAGAGAGACTTGGGCAACTAAATATCAAGTATGTATGAAGAAATAATCAGCTAATTATTTTTGATTGTTTACGACTTGCTAAAGAATGTGCTCAAATTATTCTTCTCTGGTATTTTCAGTATCGCCTAAAGGCCAAGCGAGCGTTTGGAGTGTCTTTTTTCCGTTCGAGTGTGAACGGAAATATTTAGTAAAATGAAGGTGGTGTTGACAGAATTGTTGTGTTTTTCTTTAAACCATGAGGAAAATATTAGTTTTAAAAGAAATCTGAATATATGTATATACGTGCATACAAGGACTAATTAGTGTGACAAAGAATGTCAAAGACGCTGTTGCTTTCGGCAGTGTATTTTTGTCCATGCTAAGAATCCAGTAGAAATTCCTGAAACCATCTGGCCCAGAGTGGCCGAACAGAACAGCCAAAGCTCAGATCTCTCTTCCGATGTGTCCACTTGAAAACGATGGTGAATTCTGCGCCTCGGCCAAAAGCCCCTCTCTAAAAATACTCTGCTGCCATGCAACATAGATGAGCGCGTGCTCGTGGCTTTACTGTCAAGAAAAGACGCCCAAGGAGAGTGTTTTGACACCGACAGGCTTCCCGTCCTCAGCAGAGACATGAATAAGTAACCGGGGCCTCGCTTTTTTTTTGTGTGTGTGTGTGTGTGTGTGTCTCTCTCTTCCTCTCTCACCCTCTTGTTTGAGGCCTGGACTAAGGCAGCTTGCACTGCATTTTTTTGTTTGTTATTTGAAGCTTTTGGGGGATTGGAGACGTGTGTGTGTGTGTGTGTGTGCGTGTGCGTGTGCGTGTGCGTGTGCGTGTGCGTGTGCGTGTGTGTGTCATGTTGTCCACGTTTAACAAATAAAAAAAATTGCTTGTTTGTGTGCTTCTCCCGGACTACACTTTAAAGTGTGTGTGTGTGTGTGTGTGTGCGTCTGAAGATTTCTTCGTGTGTGTGTGTGTATCCCGGCTGTCACTCTGCGGCGCAGTGACAGTCGTGGTTGAGGCTGTGCGGCTCCTCTGTGCTGCCGTAAGCAGCAAGGAGATTTGAAGGGAGGTTGTTTTTTTGCCTTCAATGACAAAGCCAGTTGTTATATAAGTTCCTGTGTAGTTCGTCTCCGCTTAGGATGAAAATATCCCCTCACGTAGCACCTGGAGGTGCAGCGCCTCAACGTCTCAGCTTTCTAGCTTTCGAGTTTTCTGGCACTCGTCAGTCTCTCAGACGCTTGTCTTTTTTCAGTCTTTCCCCCTTAATGACGAGCACAGGCAAAACTTAGCAAACTGTGATGGTAATTGGAAGAAGTTTTACCACCGATTTGAGTACCCAGCTGTGTCTGCCTCGTGTGTGTGTTCATGCAAATGTGTGTCCTCACTTGTGCAGGTGCTTTCATACAGATATATTTCCTCTCAAAATCAGGCAAATTGCGGCCCACACAAACATGCACTAATTAACATCTATTCATTCACTGTAGCTCAAGGGAAAGTTTCAATTTTTTGTGTGTGTGGTGAGAGGGGTGTGTGAGGGGTGTGGAGGCTATCTTCTTGTTTCTTGTTCTCTGGCTTTGATTCGTTCTGGATGCTTCTCCATCTATTTATCAGGAATCTGAATATTTATCTTAATTTCCTCCAGGGGAAGCTGGATATCCTCATTAATAACTCACTGAATTAATAAGTTAAGTCAAGTAGTTGCAGAACGGGCAGTGATGAAACCGAAAGACACAGCGCCCCGCTTCATTTCTCTGAATTTAAGTATTGTAGTTCCGACACTCGGATGAATGTAGTTCTAATGCCTTTCCATGCCCCAATGTCCACATTGCTGTTTCACTAGATAAATACCAACCTTCCAGTTGAGCAATCACGGGCACATTTTTGCCTGAATTAAGCCTTATATATAAGTGCCCAATTGAGTATTTTTACACAACCTCAATTTTACTTTGTTACACCATACGTTTAAATATCTCCCGAATTATTCCGCTAAATTACCCGTTTTTTTTTTACAAACTGACAAAAATGTACATACTGTATCCTAAATATAAAATTTTTGAAGAGTGCTGTTAGTATATTGTGTTCAGGCAGCTCGCCCTTCTCTGAGCCTGACTCTCAGCATGATGATCTTTAGGGCCATGTGCCCCTCTGAGTTCTGTCTGTCAGGGGCGGGTTATTCATCTGCTGGGAGGTGAAAGACAGCATGGCCCTCAGTGGCTTCACGGAAGATCATTCATTTTGAGATATTGTCACAAAAACTGCAGCTTAATGACACCATATCTTAGAAATATGTAGCTTCTAGCACCTTCTCCATTATATTTGACAGTGTAAGCCACCAGAAATAAACTGCTGTGAGTCATAAAAAGCTTCTGGATTTTACATTCTACATTTTAGACACAATTTAGCATCAAGTCATTGGTTAAAAACTCTAGTTTGACATTTTGGGAAATACGCTTTATTGCCAAAATATAGACTAATAGTAGAATGCTTAATATATAGTTGCACCCAGTTAGCCTAGCTTAACGTAAAGATAAGAAACATTAAGCCTGGTTCTGTCCAAAGGCTTTTCAAAAATCAGCCCACTTACTCCAAACTCCATAATAACAATTCATTTGTGAGTTTCAGAGGGATCCTTTGGCAAATTTTGTTCCCTTTTGACAGAGCAAGGCTAGCTGTTTTCCGTCTTTATGCTAAGCTAAGCGGCTCCAGCTTCATATTTTAACAGACTGATATTAAAGTGGTATCTATCTTCTCCTATAACTGTCTGCAAGATAAAAATGAATTGGCTTGTTGCTTAAAATGTTGATTTAATTACTTTACTTTACCATCCGAACATATAGATGTCCATATGCGTATTAGAATACCAATGTGCTGAAACTTTATTATAGAAGAGTCTGATGAACCACTTTGTGAATTCTTTATGAGGAACCACTGTTGAATAATAATTCACAAGATATTTAAATTTAGAAGAGATTCAGCTTGATTAAAGAGACAGATGACAGCACACGCACTGGAGATGTCACCCATAGGTGGTCTATCCACCTGGACTTGGTCAGACCCAGGGGGTGACGAGGCCGAAGGGCAGACGCAGGTCTTCCTCTCTCTCTGGTCCATGACAGGTCCGTATGGTCACGTTCTAGACGGGTCATTTCAGCCTCATTGCTATATCTGTCTTTTCTATGCGAGTTAAGGGACTGGAAGGCTGAAGCATATGCTTAGGAATTATCTTTTCAAAAACAAAACCCACCCTGAGTGATATAAAAATTTCTTCGGACCCTCTATTTGCAATTTGTTTGACCATTAATAACTGAAAGAAGCAAAGCATAAAAATATGATAAACGTATGTAGTCGGGTAGCGTTAACATTCTCATTCCAATATGGATGGAAAAATAAATACATAAATGTTGATGCATGATTTGTAAGGAAGGTTAACATAAAACATAAGGAGAAATAATGAAAGAACTCAGATGACCCTCCACCACCAATCATTTTTAAATTTTCTTACGATCCCTAACTTTCCTCCATTTCCTCAACTGTTCCACTCATGTTTTGTTTCTGACAAAATAGAGGAAAAATTTAATTATTAAGAAAGCTCTCAGAAGCTTGCTACTGTTTGGCCAATCAGGAACCTTGACAGCATGTTGTTTCCTTCTCGAGCTCCACACAGAGATGACATAAGAAAGTAATAAGACATTTATATGCCTCCCTAGTTCATAATGCATGTGCTGAAGAGGCCACATATGTCCACGCCATATAGTCATATATATTGTCATCTCTTAAGATTTAGGGGAAACAGAGATGGCATGCTGGGGACTGACAGACTTAAGACTTAAGATTACTACCTGTCATCGTGTCTTCAAATCCCATATGTAAATGCAGATGTGTGTAGAAGGCAAAGGTGACCCTGTGGATCTTAACTGCAGTGATGTAGTGCAGCATTAGAAAGACCGCGACTCCCTCCATTATCCACAATGGTTCCAATTTATCTGGAGCCTCATCGCTCTGGTGATTTTCAAACTTTTAATCGAATAAAGTTTTAGTTAAAAGTGCCGAGTGTTTACATAGGAAAGAGCAGGAGCTTATTCGGCTGTTGGTACGGAGCCCATGAACCCCCCCCCCCCCCCCGAGAGTTTGCTTGGCTTGGAAACTCATTTGCAGGATTGAATTGTCTGCATGCTTTATGATTCAAAGTGTGCGTTCTCTGTGACGTATTTGGGAAACAAGAAGTGATAAGACAAAAAGGAAAAGCAAGCATTGAAATTACAGCGTTGCGTTGAGCTCTGTTATCTCTTTCAGGGTGTCGTGTGTCGTTCATTTTGGCAGCTTCCTCTCATTCTATTCATAACTCGCAAACGGAACATTTGAAATCCTTCTCAACATATTTTCTGAATCCATCCAGCCAGCAGGGGGAACTCGGGATGGTCTTAAAAGTCTTGCTTTTTTGTGTGACAGAACCCTAATGTGGCTGTAGATAATAGGGGTCTTCATATATTGCTAACGCAAGATAGATTTTAAGATAAATAGACTACGGGGCACTTCTGCTGCAGCCGCGCCACTTCATATGGCCGAACAATGTGCAGGGGATATGACTCCATTTGTCATCTGACAGGCCTAATGAGTTTGTGAAGATAAGAATCGACAAAGCTCCCATCGCTGCTAATTCACTTCAGTGCCATGGAGCCCGACTCTGTTGTGGATTATGAAAACTTAATCACGTTAGATGACGGGCCTTATGGTGTAATTAAGGCAGTTGAACATTTCCAAAGCTGCGCCGCTACCGATTGTTGTCTTTTTCTGATCAGTGCACCTGTGATGACCCAAACCAAATATCAATAGCATCCATATCCCAAGTGTTTCCCAGAGAGACGCAGTCCGATGTCGGTTGCTCATCGTTGATTCCGGACACGCTCCGGGATCCCCGGTGGTGGGATTCAAACCTCGGCTGAGGGGCTTGGGAGAGCAGCTATACATCGAGTTGTAATGCCATGATCCTGGGAGGATAAAGGGATTCTCTACGGCAGAAGAGGAGCCGCTGCCAGGTTTGGTAGTGAACAGTTTGCATCTTCCCAGAGCCCACGATGACAAACGTTTAAATCGCTTGTTCTCCAGAGATATTAATTTTTACCATCATAGAAAAGTCAGAGAACCGGTAAATATTCACATAAAATAAAAGCTGGAACCATCTCCCTTCATGCATTTTGATATAGTAACAGATCAGTCTTTGTTGGAGTAGTGTTGGATGTTCCTCACGTTAGAATTAGTTTGCACACTTGCCAGCAGTTTGCCACAAGCAAACCCCTGCGGTGGCATCAGCTCGCCTCTTTGACTGCATTGCGGTAGGAAGGCTGGAAGCTGTTCACCAGCCCAGCCCGCCAGCTCTGACGTCCCACTTGTCCGTCACTGCTTGGCAACAGACACACTTGCATCCCGTCCCTCCAAGGTCGCTCTGTTCCTTTTGTTTAATTGAGTTGTGCCAAGCTGAATTGGATCCCACAGTCGATGAAGTCTCATCAAATATTTTTTCTCCTCCTTTGACAAAACCGTAATAATTCTGCTTTGGTTATTTCTATCTCCTGGTCTCATTTCACAGTGGTGACTCAACCTGTGTCCAGTTCATTTCAGCTCCTTCCTCAATAAAAAAGACGCTTCCATCAGAGACAGAAAAAGTCCTGTTCTAATAATAATAAGAATTGGGTGGTTAGCATGAGCAGTGACCAGAAACACCAAAAGACGGGAAGAAGCAGGGTGGCTCATACGGCAATCTCTTGGAGGAGATTTCTGGCTCTGAGGTTGGTGTTTGCTGCCCTCTGACACCAGCCTTCATTCTACTGATAAAGACTTTGCTGCACTGATGTGAGTCTTCTTGTATAAATATAGACAAACGTACCAACTCCATCATCCTTTTCTCCTGCTGTGCTGGCCGCCATTACGCTGCTTGCGGATCATGAATAATGTCCCAACACCAGGCGGACTTCTCTGAGCATCTCGCGTATTATGCATGAGATCACTTCCAGTGAAGGGGTTTTGTCCAAAGGCTCGGCACAAAGCTCCTTCCTTTCTGGATTTGGACAGATTCATCCCGCTCTGATTAACCCTCGGTAGCCTCGCTGCTGACGACATGTCTGATTGCCTCTCCGAGGGCTGACAGGCCCATCCTGGTGGGGAGGGGAGGGAAGACGGAGAGAGAGAAAGAAAGAGAGGGAGGGAGAGAGAGAGAAAGAGAGAGAGAAGGGGGGAGCCAGCAGCAACAGCAGCAGAAAGCACCAGGGAGAAAGTGGAAGAGTGAGGTAGTCCTTTCCTTCCTTTGTCTCTCCTTCCCATTTCCTCTCCGGACTCCCAGTCGTCTCACAGCTTCCAGCCTCTCCGTCAGGTGGGGTTTTACCCCGCGAGGCGACGGGCGGCGTCCATCCCACGAGAGGTGAGTTGAGAGGGCACAGCTAGAAACTCTTTCACACGCACGACCTGTAAAACAGCTGTTGTTAGTTGATGCTTCTTTGGGCTTCGGCTTGAGGTGAGTCAGACTGTCGTATGTGCTCTGATAGGCCGGCTCTTTGTGCTCTCCATCAGAGTCCGTGAGACCCTCGTCGGTAATTTGCGCAGATGTTCTCATGTTTAATTGCGAGGGCTCAGAGGCATTAACTGGGATTACACACACACACCCAGGCAAATGAAGAATGAGTGCTTTCCCTTTACATTGCAGAGTGTGTGTGTGTGTGTGTGTGTGAGGAACAGGTACCGTGCATTTCAAAGTTTTGATCGTGTCATTGTCATGGTGGTTGGAGAAGGCTGTCTTTGTTGTGGCTTTTCCTCTCTGATCTCTTGAGCTAGCTCTGCGTACAGTTAGTGATTTATGATGGGAAGTGAGCAACCGGCAAACACAATGACGCAGCGTTAAAAGTTCTGATTCGAGGCCCGATCTATCAGACGTCTTTATGTACGTTACACCAACTTACACGTGTCGAACAAGCTTATTTGTGTCTTTGGCTATCTGTGGGGATGTTTCTCATATTGTGGGTGTGGTAGTCATTCTAGACTGCATGAGAGACTAAGGTCCATAGACAGTGAATGAACTTCAGTGTGAACATCACAACTTAGCAGAAACTCCCCAGCCCACTCATTCAGCCTCCCATTTACTGTCAGCCAAGCAGCAGCAAAAAGCCTCTCTCTTCGTTCCAGCTTTGAGAAACATCTGTTTGTTTCTACACAAATGATTGAACTCTGGAGCGATCAAAGGATGGAGGAGATTGGAATTCATTCACAGGGTGTTTTTTAACTTTTGATTTCTGCTAGGTGAGAACTGTCTTTCCTAAACTTTGTATATAAATATATTTGACAATTTATCCACATGTTGTTTTTAGTTAGGATTTTGACAATATTGATACATATTCCACCCTGTGGACCCACCACCCGCAGGGACAGACATCGGGGTCGGGTGCTATGTAGACCGGGCGGCGGGCCGGGCAGGGGGCCTGGGCGAGCCGATCGCCGGCGACATAGACTAGCTCTAGGGACGTGGAACGTCACCTCGCTAGCGGGGAAGGAGCCGGAGCTGGTGGGGGAGGTGGAGCGTTAGCAGCTAGATATAGTTGGGCTCACCTCCACGCACAGCGCTGGCTCTGGAACCAAACTCCTGGAGAAGGGTTGGACTTTGTTCTTTTCTGGAGTCGCCCAGGGTGAGAGGCGCCGGGCGGGAGTGGGGATACTCACGAGTCCCCGGCTGAGCGCCGCCGTGTTGGAGTTTTCCCCGGAGAACGAGAGGGTCGCCTCCCTGCGCCTACGGGTTGCGGGGAGTAAGGCTCTGACTGTTGTTTGTGCTTATGCACCAAACAGCATTTCGGAGTATCCGGCCTTCTTGGGGTCGGTGGAAGGGGTCCTGGAAAGGGCGCCGCCTGCCGACTCCATAGTTCTCCTGGGAGACTTCAACGCTCACGTGGGCGACGACAGAGAAACCTGGCGGGGAGTGATTGGGAGGAACGGCTTGCCTGATCTGAACCCGAGTGGTGTTTCGTTGTTGGACTTCTGTGCTAGCCACAGTTTGTCCATAACAAACACCATGTTTGAACATAAGGTGGCTCATAAGTGTACCTGGTACCAGAACACCTTAGGCCGGAGATCAATGATCGACTTCGTAATCGTATCATCTGATCTGCGGCCGTATGTTTTGGACACTCGGGTGAAGAGAGGAGCAGAGCTGTCAACTGATCACCACCTGGTGGTGAGTTGGATCAGATGGCGGGGGAGTCGGCCAGAAAGACCTGGCAAGCCCAAACGTGTAGTGAGGGTGAACTGGGAACGTCTGGCGGAGGATCCTGTCCGGGAGGTCTTCAACTCCCACCTCCGGAAGGACTTCTCACACATCCCGAGGGAGGTTGGGGACATGGAATCCGAGTGGATCATGTTCAAAGCCTCTATTGTGGACGCGGCCGTTAGGAGCTGTGGTCAGAAGGTCATCGGTGCCTGTCGTGGCGGCAACCCGAGAACCCGGTGGTGGACACCGGGGGTGAGGGAAGCCGTCAAGCTGAAGAAGGAGGCCTTTCGGGCTTGGTTGGCCCAGGGGTCTCCTGAAGCAGCTGACAGGTACAGGCAGGCCAGAAGGGCTGCAGCTGCGGTGGTCACGGATGCTAAAACTCGGGCATGGGAGGAGTTCGGGGAGGCCATGGAGAAGGACTTTCGGTTGGCCTCAAGGAGGTTCTGGCAAACCATCCGACGACTCAGGAAGGGAAAGCAGGGCCTTCCCCAGGCTGTTATCAGCGGGGGAGGGGGGCTGCTGACCCAGACAAAGGATATCGTCGGGCGGTGGAAGGAGCACTTTGAGGAACTCCTAAACCCGGTCATCATGTCCCCTGAACAGGGGGCAGCGCCTGAAGACTTGGGGTTGGATGAACCCATATCCCTGGCAGAGGCCACTAAGGTAGTCAAAAAGCTCCTTGGTGGCAAGGCGCCGGGGGTGGATGAAATCCGCCCTGAGATGCTGAAGGCGCTGGACTTTGTTGGGCTGTCTTGGCTGACACGCCTCTTCAATGTCGCATGGGGTCTCTGTACGCCTGCAGTAGGAGCTGTGTTCGTATCCTCGGCAGTAAGTCAGATACGTTCCCGGTGGGTGTTGGCCTCCGCCAGGGCTGCCCTTTATCACCGGTCCTGTTCGTGACTTTCATGGACAGGATATCTAGGCGCAGCCGTGGGGCGGAGAATGTCAGGTTCGGGGATCTCAGGATAGCCTCTCTGCTGTTTGCAGATGATGTGGTCCTGTTTGCCTCCTCGGACCATGACCTCCAGCATTCACTGGGGCGTTTTGCAGCCGAGTGTGAAGCGGCGGGGATGAGAGTCAGCACCACGAAAACTGAGGCCATGGTGCTCTGCCGGAAACCGGTGGATTGCTCCCTCCGGGTGGGGACAGAGTGCCTACCACAAGCGAAGGAGTTCAAGTATCTCGGGGTCTTGTTCACGAGTGAGGGTAAAATGGAGCGGGAGATCGACAGGCGTATCGGTGCGGCTGCAGCAGTAAAGCAGGCGTTGCACCGGGCCGTCTTGGTGAAGAAGGAGCTGAGCCGAAAGGCAAAGCTCTCAATTTACTGGTCGGTCTACGTCCCAACCCTCACCTATGGTCACGAGCTTTGGATCGTGTCCGAAAGAACGAGGTCGCGGATACAAGCGGCCGAAATGAGTTTCCTCCGTAGAGTGGCCGGGCTCAGCCTTAGAGATAGGGTAAGGAGCTCGGACATCAGGAGGGAGCTTGAAGTCGAGCCGCTACTCCTTCGTGTCGAAAGGAGTCAGCTGAGGTGGTTCGGGCATCTAATTAGGATGCCTCCAGGACGCCTCCCTTTAGAGGTTTTCCAGGCACGTCCAACTGGTAGGAGGCCCCGGGGAAGACCCAGGACACGCTGGAGGGATTATATCTCCCAGCTGGCCTGGGAACGCCTCGGGATCCCCCAGAATGAGCTGGTAGATGTTGCGGGTGAGAGAGAAGTCTGGGTCAGCCTGCTTGACCTGCTGCCTCCGCGACCCGACCCCGGATAAGCGGTGGAAAATGGATGGATGGATGGATGATACATATTCTAAATTGAGTCTTATGAATCTATACGATTACATAATCAAATATCATTAGAAATGAGCTGTTCTTTCTCCTATGTTTTGTTACGTAAGAAGTCCTCTCGAGTACGCAGTGCCTCTGCCCCCCACCCCCTCCCAGGTCCGTGGACATCCCATCTCCACTCACTTCAACACTACTCCTCCCAAATATTTACCCCCCCCCCTCATCATGGTCTCATGAACCTCCACGAATCACCAATGGCATTCCTTTTGTTTTGTGCTGCTAATAGCACACCATCCTCTGGGTCTTTGAAAAGGAACAAGACCAAAGTCTGCTGAATATTGCATGAGGTTGTGTTTGCGCGGTTGAGTGGAGCCACAGCAGTGTGTTCATAGCACGGCAGCAGTGGAACGCAAAGCGGGGATATGCGGTAGATTCTGCAATGAAATGCAAACATTTGGAAGTGTAGACATCTGTTTACCATCCTCGTTTCATTCATTTTTTTCTAAGTTCCCACCTACTAGGTTGCTGCCTTTGGCTGGTGAGAAGCTCTGCTACAGATTTCTGGTGTTCAGCGCCAGATTTCCCCAACAGGTTCGGGTGTTTTAAAGTCAGGCCACAGATTTTGACAGCGCTAGTTATCATTCGATTCCATATCACCCCTGCTTGACACAGCTACGATCTCAGGCGTCGCAGTCGTATTCTGCTAATGAACAGAAACTATCACGATGGAAATACAGTGCGTTTGTATCCTGTGACTTGTTTGGTGCCATCTGTGCTGTTCAAACATATGGGATCGAAGGCAGCATTCTCCTCAGCGGCCTGCTCTCATCATTTTACTCTGTACATCGTCGCTCATTGTTAATTAAAAAAGTTAGGACACAGAAGTCTGACTCGTCCCGCCCATGCTGTCGGGTTATCGAGTTCGGCTGTGCCCCCTCCCCCTTCCCCTCCCCTGAAGGCGATGTTGTGACACGTGTGCAGGTCTGAGGGGAGGAGCTTGCTTAGCCACCGTCCCGCTCCGTCACAGCAGCCGGATGCTGATCCGGGGAGCGCTCTGATGAAATATTCAGCCCGTTACAGTCAGGAGGTTTTCTCGGGGGGAGGAAGAGACATTTCTTTTCTCTTTTTTTTTTTGCTGCTCTTTTTTTTATATCAACCCCTTCTGTATATCAGGAAAAATCCAAAGAGCATCGATGTTCCTCCTCTCCGCGGCCCCCCAGCTTCCCAGCTTGCCATCGACAAAGACAAACACAGTCATCCATTACTGTTAGCGGCTGGGGCACTGAGGGGTGCAATAGTGAAGCTTTTCCCCTGCCCTATCAGCAGGGTTTAGGGGGAGGCTGATCAATATCGCTGACTTCCAGAAACACGTTTTGAGATGGTTTGAGATTAATGCAAGCGTCGTATTCTCCTGCCTGAAAATCTGAAAAAATAAAAAAATGTTAAACATTATAACGTTACACATTGAAAGCCTTTTCCCATCTTGATAAAGGTTGGTGGACTGTGGACAGCGATGTCATGGTAATAATAATGAATGATTTACCAGAAAGAGGGTTTTCAATGGTGTGTGAGAGAGACCACCCTCGGAGGAGGGAACCAGGGGTACACGACGCTCCTTGTTGAGATAAGAACGGAAGTCAATGAGCTCCTTCTCAGCCGGCGAACCATACTCTGACCCCTGTTTCACCGTTCCCCTCTCTCTACCACACAAGCGAATGTGCTCGATAACGTCTTGTTATCAAGTCCAATTTGTCTCGGTTTGGGGCAAATTAATGGGAAAAAGTGAACCTTCTCTCATTTTAAACGAAGCCCGGATGATGTTTGAGATGTGCAATTAGGCATAAGGAGCAATCAGCGCTTGTAAAAAGACCATCTGTGTCTTTGATCTCTCCTAAGTGTCATATTTTAAGCCCATTTCTCTCTGAGAATGTGATGCTTATGAGCCCTCAGACACATTTTTAACAACAAATTAACATTATAGTTTATGGAGACAGGGCTTTCTGTATATCTGTCTTTGGAGTCACTTGGACTGCTTCATTTTGTTGGGAGCTTTAAATTCGTCGTCCCCCCGTTGTCTTGTCACGCGCCGAAGGCTGGTCTCAGAGGATTCTGCAGAGTGCACAGCGACTCCCCCGTCGCTGCGAAGCTGCGCAATCTCTGAATGAGATTCTCAAAGTGACCCGGCAGCCAAAGACCCCGCCCCTGGCGAACGACCCTCTGAGTGTGTTCCTCAGCTCGCCACGGCCTCCTTCGAACAAAGTACAAGAAATCGGCAACGGCCAGACGACGCTGCCCTCAACTCCAAACACAGTCACTGTATCGGCAAAGACGGGCTTAAGTGCAGATGAGAGGAACCGATTAAAGGGATGTTTCAAAGCCATTGATTTCCAGAAGAAACACTTACTCAAACACACTTGTCTCTGATATCAGAGTGGAGCAAGTGGCCTTTTTTTTTCTTTCTTTTCTTTTTACTAAAGAACTGCAGGAAAGCTGTGGACACACACGCGCACACACACACAACGCTAAAGCTCCGATTTACAGCGAGGATGCCATTTCCTTTTTCGTATGACAAGCTGCTCTGCGCTTCAAACATCCGTCTCTGAGGCGTTGTATCTTTCCGATAACGGCTTTGAATTGAAGGAAAAGGAAATCTCGAGATGAGAGATCCAGGATGGTAAAATCACAAATTGGTTATGATGCTCAACAACCAAAGGCACATTTCCTGTTGTCACTTTCAAGGTTTCTTCTTTTCGAAACAAAACGTTTAATTGTTTGCCTAAGGACAGTATATAGAGCGATCGTTGCAGTTTGTAGTAGTAAGCACTTATGACTGGGCCAGATTTGGGCCGTGAGAATAAATGCTCATACTGAATCTGTCATGAGAGCAAATCAATTTCCCACTGCACCAGTGGACAACTGGGTTGCAAGGTGTCTGCTCTGCACTACAGTCATTACAGACTTTTTTACAGGTGGCCGGTCAATATCGACCATCTATTCATGTTTACATGTAGACTCTGGCAACAGGCTACTTAACATTTATGATCCAGATGATTTATGTGTTTTATCTTTTTTATTTTACTCTAATTTAATAAAAGGATACACTATAGCTCATGATTGGTGAGTATGTTTTAAGCATAACAACTCTTATGGTTATGGATTTTTGGAACAAACTTTAGAAAATCAATAACGCCATTATCTTCCACCGGAGAGCTACTGAACACGTCCGCACGTCTCCAGCTCTCTACATCCCTCCCCTCCTTTGTGAGCCTTTTGTAAAGAATGAGTCATTATTCTATCATTTTTCCTCCTGCCTTCGGGTCCCATCCTTGCCTGCGATGAATTATAGATGGCAAGCCCGAATTGACTGGTTGATAAAAGTGTAATTAGCTTCTGGAAGTAGTTTTGGGTGTTTTTTGTATCAAAAGATAGTTTCAAACTCGGGTGTTGTTTGCAATCTGTCAGACTGGAAATTCACATCAGATGAAAGGATCTGCTCGTGAAAGAACAATTGTTGGCTCTTTTGTTATCTGTCTGTTATGCCGTTGTGTTAACAGTCATTTTGTTAGTATTGATTGTCATCTCTCTCTCTCTCTCTCTCTCTCTCTCTCTCTCTCTCTCTTTCTCTCTCTCTCTCTCTCTCTGTCTGTGTGTGTCTGCTGCGCTGCTCAGTTATTTTTCCTTTTGGATTTAAATTAAACTCTCAAGGATGTTTTGATCAGATTTGTCAAACTCTCTCTCTCTCTCTCTCTCTCTCACACACACACACACACACACACACACACACACACACACACACACACACACACACACACACACATACATAAAGACAAACAGGCATGCAGTTTTAGTACCTGTGATTAGTATGTGAGCTGTCACACCTGCTGTGTGTGTGTGTGTGTGTGTGTGTGTGTGTGTGTGTGTGTGTGTGTGTGTGTGTGTGTGTGTGTGTGAACTCTAATACCCACAATTCAATGGGTCAATCCTGGGCTGAGAATGGCTGCCGCTGCACACGCTGGAAAAGAATGAACTCACTGACCTCTGCTCTCCTTTCTCCTGCAGTTGGGACGACAGCAGCTCGGTGAGCAGCGGCCTGAGCGACACACTGGACAACATCAGCACCGATGATCTGAACACGCCTGCCTACTCCGCCGTCAGCTCATCGCGCAAAAGCAAGGGAGCGCAGGTAAGGACACGTGCACCTGACCAAAATACCTGCAAAACCTCTGCTGTTCTTTCTGTTTAGTGCTAACTAGCAACTGTTTCCTGCTAACATGCAAAACTAAGATGGTGATCATGGTATGCATGACACATCTGCATGTGGCTGTGCTTGCGTTGCTCTCAAAGCACCACTGTGTTCAGCCTCACAGAGCAGCTAGCATGGCTGTAGCTCTCTGTCTACACAGAAGCTTGTAGATGGATTTCAGGTTCGATTGAACGCGGGTAAACTCTCCGAGTGGAAAGCAAAAGGGGATGTGGGAACCGGCTGTTGTCTTGGTTTAAACCAAGCTTGTGAGCTACGCTGGCTCTCAACTTCAACTCCAGTCTCACATCTCAAGTTGCTAATTGGACTGTGGACAACGAGCGGCATACGGAAAAGAAAGCCTCGGCCCGGATATCAACTGTTTCACCAGAACCCCAGAAACGTAACCCTTTGGCCCCCCAGAGGTTCATCTGTCATCAGATCGATAGCAGATGGCTTCTGAGATTGCAAGGAGCTCTCCTCAGCCTGTGAAAACACTTGTATCGTGTCCTCTGTGACCCAGGAGGGAGCTCTCCAAAGTTCTGAAATCAGCGCTGATGATGTCATTAGGGTAATCACAGTTTGGCCTTGAGACTAACGTCCTTCAAAAAGAAAGCCTGCATTACAAAGTGAGGGTGTAGAGCTTTAAATAAGTGGGCCTCTTGGCAAGCAGGGTTTAATGAAAGATGCTGTTTGGTTGCATTACGTGAAACAGTAGTGGGTTTGTAGCTTCAGTAAAGTAGGGACAACCATTCTTATGAGTCCCTCAACTTTACGAAAGTGCAATACTAAATCCCTGGAGTACTTCTTCAACACGGGGGAAGTTTACAAAGCCGTGACAGAAACTGATCCAACATGAGCTGTAAAAGACAGAATAAGTCTAATTTTTGCGCTATAAAAAGATTGAATTGCCAGATCTGACTAAATATCTTCATCAAATGCGGAGCTGCAAGCATGCTGGTTTAGCATGAATCCCGAGGCCAGGCTGTGTGTGAGCTCTGAAATCACAGCTGAGGGAATTAACTGTGAACTGAAGGCCACCGCTCAGTTCTCCTCGCAGGCGTTTGCTGCATTCTGCCAAGAATCTTTGGCCCCTCATGAAATACTCAACAGACCGAGCTCTTAAGAGACTCTAGTGTTGCTAGGGAGACTGGCCATCTGTTAAGGTAGGCTAGTTATCACTGTGTGTGTGTGTGTGTGTGTGTGTGTGTGTGTGTGTGTGTGTGTGTGTGTGTGTGTGTGTGTGTGTGTGTGTGTGTGTGTGTGTGTGTGTGTGTGTGTGTGTGTGTGGCGTGTCTGTGGGCGTGTCTGTGGGCGTGTTTGCATGGGTCCAAAAAAGAGGAGATTTTGGGTGATTCCAGAGATAGCTCTGACTTCACACACAAACACACCCCACTGCTCTGTTGGTGCAGCGACTTACATCTGTGGTGGCTGTATGTCTTTAAATATGATCTTAAAAGATCGTAGACTATTAACTACAAATAGCTAATACTTCACACTATTGTTGGGCTGTTAAAACATTCAAGATTTTGGGCACCACGGTCATTATTGTGTGCTTTTTTTGACACCACCCCCCAGTCCCAGAAAGGAAGCAGGTCCAAACATGCAGAGCAGGAGGTGAGCAGCAGCTGGGCCGGAGCCGAGGACCTGAAGAAGGTGGAGGAGGAGCTGGACGTGAGCATGGACCCCGGCAATGGCTCTTCCCGCTGGAAGGCCTCCTCGTCCTCCTCTTCCACTCAAGCTCAGAGTCAGTACGAGGAAGCCGGTCAGAAGGCCGCCGCGCTGGCCCAGATGTCCCAGACGGGCTCGTGGAGGCGGGGCATGACGGCCCAGGTTGGCATCACGCCACCCAGGACCAAGGGTACCTCCGCTGCCCACAAGACACCAGGTGGGAGTTGTTTTAATATCTATAATCTACAGGTAGAAATTAAATAGTTTGTGCCTCACTTTTTATACTAATATTGATTTTTGGGAGAACATGTTTTGTAATGCGCCATGTTTGTTGCCTCCCCCCAAAGAAAAGTCACTGATAGCTGTGTTTAGAGACAGCTGCTCTTACATTTTCAGTTCATTCAGCAAGTTTGGCAGCTTTGTTGCTGATAAGTATTGCTTTTCACTGCTGCTGAGTTGTGATAAACAGGCTTCTGGCTGCTGGCCAAAATCTACACTAATTTGGCTCTCCCTGCTCTGTGTCACCACAGGTGATGAAAAAAAAACAAGCGCTGGGCCAAGAATATGCTGGGGGTGATGTTTTTTGTATTTGTGCTAATAAGTCTTTATGCAAATTGACAGGCAAAACTGATGACGCTAAGGCCTCAGAGAAGGGCAAGGCGCCTTCCAAGAGTTCAGCTGCCATCCAGCGCTCACCCTCCGATGCCGGGAAGAGTAGCGGAGATGAAGGTAAGAAACCTCCCTCTGGCATCGGACGCCCACCCACCACTGCGTCTTTTGGATACAAGAAGATCCCAGGTGCCAGTGGTACCCTAATCACCTCCAGCGGGGCAACGCTCGCCAGCGGCTCAGCCACCCTGGGCAAGGCGCCCAAATCCTCAGCTGCCCTCGGCAAAGGCACAGGCATCGGCGGTGTGCGCAAGACCAGCTTGGACGGCTCACAGCCCCAGGATGACGGCATCCTGCTCAGCTGCAGCAGCTCCAAAGTGACGCTGCAGTACCGCTCTCTGCCCAGACCGGCCAAATCCTCCAGCGGTGCGGCAGCAGGGCGCGGCGGGCACCGCTCCAGTTCCAGCAGCATCGACTCGAACGTGAGCGGCAAGTCAGCCGGTGGTGCAGCGGCCACACAAGCAGGCGCCAAGCGCAGGGACGGAAAAGTGAGCTCCGACCGCTCCAGTCCCATCACCATCAACCAGACGGACAAGGAGAAGGTGGCGGTGTCAGACCAGGACGCCACAGCAGGACTGTCCACCTCCCCAAAGTCCAGCCCAACCTCCAGTTCAACCGGCCAATCAGGTCTCAGACAGCCCGGCTCCAAGTACCCGGATATTGCTTCCCCTACGTTCCGCAGGTCAGACACACAAAACATGCACATGGCTTCTGTTCTGTCTTTGTCCCTCGCCATGTGTATTTCTATGTGACTCAAGCATTTCATTACATGCTGTACTTGGTTATTAGCTACGTGGGATTTTTTGTTTTTTCAGTACAACAAGCGCACCTTTTGCTGCAAAAGTTTAGGTCTTGCAGTACATAGATTGTACTTTGCGTTCAGGTGATTCTGATTCTGTCCATTTCAGATTGTAAGGTTGTTTTCATTCATTATCATTTCCTGATGCAGACTGTTCCCCTGCCTCCTGTAACAGATAGTGGGCATTTTTTGAAGGCCTCGTCTGTAGTGGCAAATTTAGATATGTTTGGATGCGCAAGATGAATAGATGACATTTAATAAATCATATTTCTGCGCCGCCACAGAAAGATTGATTGAGCGTGTTCACTCGGCTGCACAGCCAATGGAGCCAATACATAGATTGTCCCCTGGTGTAGGTGATAAGCCACTGCAGATGAAACATACCTTTACCCCGAAGATGATGGGGCGATGGTTTTCATTCGGGTCAGGCAAATCCAGCTCGGCAGTCTTGATCAGAACAGACAGGAGAACCCTGACTCATTAGAAGCGTGCGTTCTGCAGGCGCGGCCAAACATCCGTCCCTATCCGATCTGTCAAGCCGACCCGTTTCATCTGCATGCCTTCAAGCTTGCTATTTTTATCACCTTTATATTTCATGTGATTGGGATGACAGAGTGGGAATATGATTAGCAGGCTGTCTGAACATATGTGGGAGGCGAACAGAGTTGAGTGGCCTAACAGATTAGGTTCTTAAAAGTCACAGGGCTGAAGCGGGCAAAGCTGGGAAAGCAGATGTGTCAGTGTAAGTTACTGAGGGTCCGCTACTGAAATGAGGAGTTGGCCGCAAGGGAAAAATGTGTTGAGAAGTGTGCTTGGTATTTTATCCGTAGTTTGACGTTGGTGTTCCAATAGATATGGGGATGTTTGAGTTGCTTGATGCCTGTGACCAATGGAGTAATACAATTTCAAACGTAGTATACATTAGATAACCTCAATGAAATCCACTTTCTCAAAGTACCAAAGTTTATGACATTTTCCAGTATGGATCTTGCAGAGGCTCATCACGTGTCCTTTGAGCGTTTCTGAATGACTGCACCCACCTCTCTACCCCCAGATTGTTTGGCACCAAAGCCAGCAGCAAGGCCAGCTCTCCGGGCACTCCCGACTCTGGCAAGTGCCCCTCAATACTGGGCAGCCCTCACGGCACGCTGGCGAGGCAGGCCAGTCTGGACTCGCCCTCCTCTGGCACGGGAAGCCTAGGCAGTGCAGGCGGCCTGAGCGGTGGCAGCAGCCCGCTGTACGGTAAAACCCCAGATCTGTGCACCGACTCCCCGGCCTCCAGCCCGGCCTCTGGCCTCTCCCTGCCCTCCAACGCTCGGCCCTGGCCGGCCTGTAGCTCGTCAGCTGGCAGCAAGGACACACTGAGCTGCCAAAGCATGACCAGTCTGCACACCAGCTCTGAGTCCATTGATCTCCCGCTGGGTCACCACGGGCCCAAGGTTACACGAACCGGCAGTGTCAAGTCCACCCTGTCTGAGGGGTGAGTAACAGGGAATACGATTGGGCTGAATCGTATTCATTGTTTCATTTGAGAACAGAGACAAAAAGTATATATCTTTATCCTAAGATATAAACATTAATGCAGAGGAAGCCTCAGCAATATACTTAGAAGAAGATGAAGAAATTGACCCATCCAACACTCAGCTTGGTTGGATTTAAGTTTCTTTTTCCAGCATTTCACTACTCACTGACCCACCTGACATGCCAACTTTTCCATTGGTAGTCTATTGCATTGACCAGGTACCAATCTTAGTGGTTCTGGGATCATCATTTAAGGTATTTAACACAATCAAGACATTATTAGTTGTGGGTCTGAAGCCATACTAGAAAACTCCCACAATAAATTAAGATCATTCCAGACGCTCATTTCCATGAGAAGTCCTTTTCAAGGTGTTTCCATTGTTTTGTCCACATAATGTGCATGCAATACTTAACAGAATGATGAGTAATTACTAGACTAGCTGTATGTCTCAAAAAATGAAACAATTGATTCATATTTCAATCGGCCTGTGTTTTATATTTGTTGTCCGTACTGTTACGCATTAGTAGTGTCTTTGTTTTCTCCATTGTGTGTGTGTGTGTCTTTGTGTTTGTGTGTGTTTGTCTGTCTGTCAAACGTCAAGTTTTTCAAATGTGACCAAAGTCTTTTTCTCATGTATCACAATCCAAAAACATTGATGTTGTTCATCTAATTCACTCATCCTTTGTGTTTTAACAGCATGCCTCTTGACAGAAACACGCTTCCCAAAAAGGGACTGAGGTACAGCACATCTGCAGCAAGATCCCATTCTCAACTCTCCTTCTTTTATTCATCCACATAGATCATTAGTATACATTTGCATGAAAATGATCATTCTGATACTTTTCACGTTGTTGTGTGTGTGTTGTATGACACGGTGTAACATCAGTGATTTCCAACCAGTTTCCTGTGAAGACAGTTAAAGTAGTTAGCTTAAAGTAATTGATAAACCATTTAAATGATTTAGCTTAAAGTAATGAAACAACTGTTTAAAATATTCATCTTAAAGTAAGGGATACATTATTTAAATAGTTATTTTATATTATCTATAATTGAGAAAAAAGGTTGGGAACCACACATTTTGTGATTATCTCGTGCAGCATTTACACTGCAGGACTATGTTCCTCCACAAATCAGACTAGCTGTGGATTTGCAGAATGCATTACTTAATGCAATGCAGAGAGGAAATATATTTTTCGATATATAATATTTCCAAAGATGTTTTTGTCACCTTGTGTACCCAATACTAGTTTTGCATTAACTGAAGTGTCTCTAATGAAGTCAAAAATGCTGACTTATTGTTGCACCACCACAAAATGCTGTAGCTCCCTCATGTCTCAGGCTCTGATTTTGTACCATGGATCCTGAAGTCCAGATTAGATGATAGCTCTCTTTAATCAGTGTAAATGCTGCCTCAGATGATCAGACACTCATGCTTCCGTTTGTATGTCTGCTTCTCTGTGTGCATCCTCATCCGATTGCCATCATTTAGAAATGCGGCAAACACAACTGCCATGACAAAGCAATTCTTCCTGCGCTCCCTAATATAGTCCAAACCTCCTGATAACATGTGCAGTGCTAGCCGAAGGGGGAGAAGTAGAATGGATACTTTGATTTTAGCTGGGACTAAAGAGACTGAGACAGAAATACCATAACCCATTCATCACAGTGGCATAACCTCTGCAGGGAACAACCTCTCCAGCCAATTATACAGCAGCGCTGCGGAGGGGTTGAATGGGGCATGCTGGTTTCAAACCATTTTTTCATTTCAATGATATTTGGTGCTGCTCTTTTTTGCCCTAAAAGCCTCTGATCTTATCCTACACTTTATGCCTGTTGGTTGTGATGGTCTGCAGTGTTTTCTTCTCAACAGTTTTTTTTTTCTCACCGTAATTTTTGATGGCCGTCTGTTCCCATCTTCTGATCTTTAGATTTCCTACAAGAGTTGCTTAGACGAGTTGTTGACCCCTTAAGTCATAACAATGAGCGTGTTTAGTCCTGCTTATGGGCATTTTCTAAGTAAGTATACTGTGTCAAACACTGACCCTTGGATATTTCAGTCTGTTCCATTTCAACACCAGCGAGCGGCAAATGCTGCTGTACTCTCAGACACCCAATCCCCGCTGGGGAGGAACACGAAGCACAGGCATGGGGGACTGGAGCAGGGTCAGATGTGACAAGCGTAGTAATGGGGGCGTCGGATGGAAGGCGGCTCTGAAAAGGGATGAGTGCAAACTCAATTATCATCCTCAGAGGATTAAATATGGCCGATTGTCACGCCGGCGATAAGGGGGCCTTCTGTTGCTGAGCCACTTTGGAGCTGGGGAGAGAAGAGATGAACGGCAGTGTCAGTGTGTTTGGCAGCTTTGGCGCACTGTGTGCATAAATGACTGGATGTGTGTAGATGCATGCATGTGAGCATCTGTGTGTGTGGCTGCATGGTTGTTGTTGCTTTTCTCCATCTGCTCACATGCTTCTATTATGTAGCTCTGCACTCATTTCATCACCACAGAAATTCACTGCTTGGACTTTCAAATTCATCTCTATTTGCCTCGTGCTTATTGTGTCTTTGTGGGATTCAGGTACCCTCCGTCCTCCCGGCAGACGTCCCACGAGGAAGGGAAGGAGTGGTTGAGGTCCCATTCAACAGGGGGACTTCAGGACACAGGCAGCCAGTCCCCATTGTCTCCTCCGGGAGCTTCCTGCACGAACACTGGAAAATACCACTACTCCAACCTGCGTAAGTCCATAGGAACAAACTCACTGCAGCACATCTGAGAATAGATCTGAGTTATAGCATGTCCATAGGCAGTGAATGTCCAATGTTAATTTAATGTGTTAATATGATGTAATTTATCACAACAAACCAAATAGTAAAAAAGAATCAATCGAGTGAGCTCTGCAATCAAAGGAGATATTTGACTCATGCAGTTAGTGTCAGAGCCTGAATTAAAATATCACAAATCCAAACGGGTGGGACCTGCAGCCCACACAGACCTTTTTTAGTGACTTGTTGCACATGTGCAGTGTTCACTCTCCATCAGTTATTCTGCAGGGAATGTTACTCTTTCATAATACATGCTATATATGCATAGCTTTTACACCAGTTCTTGCAGTCTCATTCTTATGTCATGATAATTCTTAAAGGACAATCAAAACATTTTTTAACATTTTTCTTAGAACTTTAAATAGTTTTAACCATCTTTGCAAAACTCTTAATTAACAATGTTTCTATAATATGTGAAACTGTAGGTGAAGAGGTATGCTACAGTAGACACATTGCCTTTGAAACAAACTCTATGACACTGAACTGTATGACAGGGGCGACTGTGGCTCAGTGGTTAGCAAGTCAGTCTTTCAATCAGAGGGTCGGTGGTTCGATCCCCGGCTCCGGCAGTCTGCGTCGTTGTGTCCTTGAGCAAGACACTTAACCCTAATTGCTCACCGTTGCTGTGTCTACGGTCTACTGTATATCATGTAAGTCGCTTTGGATAAAAGCGTCAGCTAAATGAACTGTAATGTAATGTAATTTTAAAATGTTGTTTGATCATATCCAGCTGTATGTACTGTATGTTCATGCAGGAATGATTGCTTTTTAAACATGCAAAAATGTAACGGTGGGATGAATATAATGTTATCAACACAGATCTCGGTGTTTATCCCCTCCGTGCAGTGAGCCCAACCAACATCAGCCAGTATAACTTGCCGCCAGGCAGCACCAGCATGAGCCGCTCCAACAGCATCCCTGCCCAGGACTCCTTTGACCTGTACGGGGAGGGCCATCCACTGGGTGGCAGCGCAACCTCTCTGGAGGACCGCCCACGGGCCATCAGCCGCTCCGGCTCCTTCAGGGACAGCACTGACGAAGGTAGAACACACTCGCGAACAACACTCTTTAGATGCACTGTGTGCCAAAAATGACCTCCCTACTAAGAAGCCATTATAGATAATGAAGGGCCACATTCAGCAAAGCAAAGTCCCATCAGTCACCAAGGCATTAAATACCAGATTTAATGAGCTCTTGGCTGATGGCTTGCTCTGTTCTGATCTTTTTTGTGAGTGATGTAAGACGCTGTGATTGCATCCATATAGAGGTCAGCTTTTTAACGGGCTGAATCATGTTTTTTTTCCACTGCCTACTTAGTATGTTCACGGAGCACATCATCTGAATGACTTACCATAGCTATCAAGTGCTATTGAGTCAACTATCATGAATAAATAAGCAATTACAGAACTGCCTCCTGGTCAGATTCAATATCAAAGGTTAAAATATTGTATGGTCACATATTCATTCCTTCATTCCTTTAAAATACTGTTGTCTCTCATCACTCTGTTTGTGCTTGCAGTCCATGGTTCTTCATTGTCTCTGGTCTCCAGCACGTCTTCATTGTACTCTGCGGTAAGTAGCCGGCCAACTTCTCTTCCTAAATGTACAGCTTTCAGAGTTAGCATTACACTCATGTGCTGTATATCTAACACTAGTAAAGCATGATGATAAACTAGAAGTAGACAACCTTAGGTGTCACGCTGTAGCTTAACCAACTAAGTGTAAAAAGGAGGTTTTTTTCCCATTCACATGCCTCATTACCTCATTACCTTACCTTTCATCGCTATTGGCCCTCAACAGAATGTTTTTACCCAATGGAATAATATTACAGATCTGTCGGAGATTTACATTTTGATGTTGTGTCATAATTCAATTTAATATTAACCATAATGTTGAGATGGTACATTTATATTTATGGAACAAGAACATTTGTAAAAAATATTGCTTCATTTTAAATAGAGCCCGGATGTAAACCCATCGTCAAAGCTGCTCCAATCACTACTTTTGTATTAGCATCTTAACGAGTTTGTAGTGACAAACACAGAGGGAATTGCACTCCAACTTGATAGCGCCATGCACCATCCGTGGAGTTTTAGCATCTTTCCGCTAATTGTTTTGGGTTTCCAAGCTGCATCTTTAATGTTTTGGCCGAGCACCAATCAGCCAAGTTGGTGGCGTGCTTGTGAAGAAGATGAGAATGTAGCAGCTAAAAAGACAGATATTTCCCTCTGGAGTCAAATGGAGACCACAACAGGAAAAGGAAAGAAAATATTGCACTTTAATTCACCAGGCACACAACTCCAAATTAATTATAATGCTTTGTGTGCATAATGTGTAAATATGCAACAAGTTTGACAATAAAACCTTTATATAATGTGTCAGTGTTGTTTACAGCTTGTTTTGCTGCCCCCAAGTGGCCAAGAAATCAGTTTGTGCGCATTGATCATTAGTGCAAATGTTAAGCCTGAAAGCGTCCAGACACACACACACACACACACACACACACACACACACACCGCCTTTTTCCCAATTTCATTTGCAGGTTGCAGAGGAAACTCATGGAAAGTTGATGGAGATTATTTTCTGTTATTTTTATTTGAAGTTCAGTTAAATTCTCTTTTTGACTATGTTTCGGCCATTTCTTTATTTTCTCTTTGTCAACATTAAAATGTTTTGCGTGCAATATACTCTTTAGAAAGAAGCTTGATTGAACACACAGAGGCATTCATCTTTTTTTTTCATTATCCTTTCTTCCAGACGGAGGAGAAAGCACACTCAGAGGTAAGGATGTGTGATATTCTGTCCGTCTGCATGTCCGCTTAGCACTTTCCTGCTTCACATTCATACCGTTAAACATTCACACCTTGAAGCTCTGCAGATGCAGGCGTCATAAGTCATGAGCACCTAGCCAGGAGGAAGAAAAAAGGAGTTTATCTGAGTTAGCTTTAATTCTTTCAGGTGTCTTTACGTTTTTGTTTTTCTGTTGCACTCTGTCTATAATCAGGGAGAGTCTGACAAAGTAATCAAAGTTCTGTGATATTTGCTCAACTAAATGTAGCCTATTGATGATTAGTTTGAGCCAAAAATCACATAAATACGAGAAAAGTAGTCGTGGATAAAATGGTCTCAAGTTCTACAATAAAGTAGTTCAACCCCATGTTGCATTGCTTTTTGCAGCAGTAAATATTTTGCATTCATTTCATTTTCATCAACCATATATAGTGATACATAGTTTATATCCTTTACATATTACAAAAACGTACACTATACATATGCAATGCATGCCCTGCCCCGCCCTTTGGCCTTTGTTCAACCATCCTGTTCAGTTTATCACTGATTGTTTTTTGGATTTTCCAGATTTATGGTTTGATTTTCTGACTTGTTAGAATCCCTGCTCTGTGTGCTGTGTCTTTATTAGAGCTCTTACTTCAAGTTTGTCAACAGTATTGGTAAATACACTGGGATGTTGGTTTAACACTGCCAAATGGGTGGAGCTTAGCATTAGAGGAGTCAAATGTGTCACAGTGCAGTACCACGATTCTGGTTCTTTTTCCTTCCTTCACATCAACATTTTATGTTTTCCACCTTCAGACCCTGAGACAGGTGACCGACATATGACTCAAATTCATCGTCATTTACTTGAGACGTTTGCTGTTATGTTGGCACAACAGCAACTTGGCTGTGCAGCATTGGCATTGGGGATGAGCAACGACAATGAAAAGATAGCATAAAAGGGACTCGCTTGGTATTTTTTGAGAATTCTCAACCGAGTAAAATGTCAAAACTGTCAATGTGTTGGAAAGGAGAAGGAAACATGTCTGTTGTCGTGTGGATTATTTCCAAAAAACAGACAAACAGTGATCCAAAATTCAGATTTTGACAAAAAATGGGAACTTGTGAAAGAAACTAAGACTTTGTTGTACTTGTGTCATCCACTTTGGTGAACTGACACATCTGGCACTTATCTCATTATGTAAGAAACAATATCAGGTACTTGCAAATGTTTTTTGACCCGGGTCAGGAATACTTTCCTGCTCAAAGTGTTACCATGAGGAAACCAGTACTGTGGCTTGTGATAACCTCTGTCTCTCCAGCCACACCAGTACATGCTGCTTGATGGAGGCATGCAACATAGTGTTAATATTTACTCTTCTCTTTTCAATCAAGGGCCAAACAGTCCAAAATTCCACGGTAATCCCCCACACTTTGTGTTCACACTTTACCCCAATGTCTTTTTGCACAGTATTACCATGCTACTGCACAGTTTTTACATCAAAGTTATCGGCACGGGAGTTGAAAAGTTCAACGTTTTACTGTCTTTGTGTTTTTCAGGAGCGTTAACAACACCTCTTTGCTCTCTCTTTCCCCAAACAGCAAATCAGAAAGCTGCGTCGGGAGCTGGACGCCTCTCAGGAGAAGGTGGCGACCCTGACGTCTCAGCTATCTACCAACGTGAGTTTGTTTACTTCAGAAGACGCCGTCAGAACCGCCGGCTCATTTGCATGACAAACTTCTGTCTGGGAGCTTTTGTGGTGAGCGTTGCCTATCGAAGCTCTGGAAGGAATATAAATCTTTCAGACGCCCACTAATTCCTTATCTGTGTCTTTGAAGCCAGGTGCTTGTATTTAGCTATTTGCTCCTTGGATTTTTCTGTGTGTTTTTGCGTGCTTGTCCTTAAGACAGGATGTTTTCTTGTGCATGTTTTTTGGGATCTGTGGCACAGCTAGAATTGCCTCCTTGCCTTTGTCTCAGTCGGCAGGGGTTTCAGCGATAACAGGCGCCTCTCCCAGATTCAAGTGAGCAAGAAGAATCAAATAGAGATAGACGTGCGCAGGAGAGGGAACAGGGAGACGAGGATAAGTGAATCTAGACGTCACGCGTGGGTGAAACGAGTGTGAGATGCAGAGACCTCCAACCCCCAGACGGAGCTGTCTTTGTGCTGATAAAACGACAAACTTCAACGGCCAACTCAACTCAGCGGCCCCTCCCTCAATGCCAAGTGCCTGATCAAGCGTGGAGGCAGACGAGGTCTTCGCTTCGGTCTGGCGCTTTGATCACAAAGTTGTGCCGAGCTGAAACTGAAGTCGAAACGGCAGAGAAAGTTGCCGAATGGAAGAGGGAGACATGACTTTATGAAATAGTTCTGTAGGGACAGTCAGAGGAAAGTGGTTTGTTTGGGTCCTGTAAAATGAAGTGTCACATTTGCAATATAGTCTCAGTGGAATCATCATTATCGTTCAATACCCTTGTAGAGGAATAATTTTAGATAGATTTATAGGTGACGTCACTGATTTTACAATTAATACGAGCTCACGTTAACGGTTAGTTTAACTCTGGCTCTTCAAGTTACTTAATGTCACAGTGATGGATGACAATCGGGACTCGTTCAGCATCATCTTAGTTGCATCGAGCATAACAACATTGATTTGGCAACATTTCATTTTCTATCATGAGTCCGACCTCTGCTCTCTGACCCTTCACCTCCAGCGCAGGGGTATCCGCTCGCGCAGGTCATTTTTCAAGTTGCCTGCCCCACACAGATGAATACACAAGTGTGTGTATGTGCTTCAGAGATTGGCAGTGTCACCAGCATGACTCACACACATTCAGCTCTGGCTGTACTTCACAGTGTGGCACGTTTACATGCCATGTATCACACGTCACCACCTCAAGACAGCAGCAGTGAAGCCACTTTGGGGTCTCAGATTAAAGGAGTCGCTGGCCAACACCACAGCTGTAGCAGTGGGCCGCTCACACCCACATTTCATGTGTACATTGCAAACAGAGAATTCTTCCAGTTTGACAGTTCAGCACGGTTAAGTAAACACCTGCTGATGTGGCGTTATCTCCTAGAATTTGACACGAGCTGGTTTTAAAAGCTACTGGCATGATTGCGATCACCCTGCAAACAAGTAAGAAAGAGATTCTGCAACAATATGAAGCAGAATTATTTTTTACTAATCAAGTTTGGCTGGGTGAGAATAAACAATTTAAACTTTTGCAGGGGCCAAATAATTAGCTGCGTATATTTTTTAAACGTATGTTGACTTTGTGCAGCAAAAAACATTTAAAAACATCTACAAATGTGTTGATAATCAGTGGCCATTAACAAGGTCGCTTAGCATATAAAACGGCAGTGAAAAAAGCCTCCCTGTGCCAAGACATATGCAAACACCCACATGTGCTTTACAGCTCCCACTCTCATGTTAGACGCTGTGTGGTGTTGTACTGGAGCTGCATCACCATGTATCCACACGACAGCGCGGTGCTATAAGCTCCCCCGTGGGGAGTGTGACTCGTGGATACCCGGTAGGCCGTCCACCCACAGTCCAAAACGAAACACTCTCTGTGCCATGTGCAAAAGACGTCACCAAATCATGTACCTTCCTGGAGCTAATGTAGAAATGCATGGAATTGTACAGGAGACCCACACATTAGATGGGGGTTGTGTATTGTGCCCACAGAGAAAAACTGGTATTTCCAAAATGTGGACGAAGACAGAACAACCTTTTTGAGTCCTTTTGAAACAGTATTTTGAGGATATCTTTCTTCCTTGTCACACTAATTTATTTGCCTTAATACATATATAATTATGGTGTGTATACTATAAGGTAATTTCAATTTGCTTGAGGAGGATGAGAGTCACCTGCATTGTGTTGTACTGCATTGGCTGAACACGTTTTCATTTCCTCTCCAGAGAGCCACAGAGGGGATTTTTCTTCCCGTGATTGAGGTCATCTGATTTGGCCTCTCCTCGACTGCTGTGCCACTGCATACATCATTATAATTATTATAATTTTTTTGGGTTTCTTTTGTGCAAGAAATTTTATTTGGATCTTAAATAGAATATTAGGCAGCTGTCAATACGCTCGTTCACGCATGGCGACTCTCACATTAACAACATATTTGTTGCAGCACGGTCATGTTGGATTAAGAACACCCCACACACATCGTTTTGAATTAACCGCGTGTTTGTTTTTGGTATTATTTGATCAAAATGGAGCAGAATTAGGAAAGCTAACATCCTGTCAAAGGGATTAAGAAGACCAAATTCTGCCAAACTAGTGAAGTATTGAACCACCTTTCAACCAGTGGAGGGGATATGATTTCCGACCTCGATTGACATTAAAACAGGTTTGGGAATTGACACAGGAACCCATTCTCCCCTCTCAATCCCCCTTTCTGCTCAACCAGGAAAGGTTCCCCTTCCCTATCACTCCTTATTCTGTTATTCTGTCTCCCTATATTCTCCCTTATCCTCCCCTTCCCACCCTCCCATTTGTCACCTCCCGTTTATCCTGTAGTGTTTAAAGAAGGTATCCCAGCAGCAGGCGCTGGCTTAGACCACTGTAGTCGTGACTGTGCGTCGGCTGTCTTCCGACACACAGTACGGCCCCCTTGGCGGCGTCTGGCAACTCTAGCACCAAAGACTTCTCATCATCCCGTTCACTGGTTTGGCCCATTGTCAACCTCTAACCCAGACCCCGGGATCAGAACGGCGGTCCAAAAAAACGGGTCCGGTGCGCAAGCGTGTCAGCCGGGTCCGGGCCCCAGGAGCAGGACAGATGGTTCAGCCACGGGACTTGTCAGAGTTTGATTGGCGCCTCCTCCGTGGTGGCAGGGCGGGGGCTGTTGAGTCGGAGCTCTCAGGTGGAGTTGGAGAGATGAGATGGAACAGGTGGTATTTGTAAAGGTCGAGCCCTTTACTGATTCAGCTAGGGACACAGAGTGGAGGAGGCAGCACAGTGGGCTACTGTGTGTGTGTGTGTGTGTGTGTGTGTGTGTGTGTGTGTTTACTTCTGGTTTTACAAGGACTGTAAGTCCTGTCAAAGATAGAAAGATGATAAATAAGCCCCATTTCAAAAGAGCTACACTGCACATTTTGGAGCACAAATGCTGTTCACAATAAAGGTCCTTGAATGTATAAAAATTCAAGTGTGTGTTTGTGTGTGTGTGTGTGTGTGTGTGTGTGTGTGTGTGTGTGTGTGTGTGTGTGTGTGTGTGCATTAGTGTGTTTGTATTAAGCAGAGATTGTCTAACTTGTCTGGGCACGGTGCCCACCTGCGTGTGACACACCAGGCCTGACAGGTGTCTCAGGGTGTCGCTGAGGATGGGAGGATGAGCTGGAAGAACACACACACCGATTTTGTAGACTCACATTTGCACACCCGTGAACATAAGGTTTCACCAGACATTCAGGCGCAAACGTAAATAAAAAACATCCAGACGCACACGCATACGCACACGCAACCGTTCTGAATATGCTTTTTGTGAACTTGCCCTTGAAGTCTGAGTGACTCAATTTGGGTTTTCCTTTTCACAGCTTTTTTAAATAGCAGGACTTCTTCACAGGGTACAGGGAACCTCTTCAGGAGGGCACAGTTAGAGCCTTCAGAGTTGGGCGAGCAAACCGTCCACGCCTCGTTTGCTTCTCGTGTGGCTCGAGCAAAAACACTTTGAAAGCTATCATCGCCAGCCAGCAGACCAACTTATTCATTCTCTGCAAAGGCTTTTTCAAAACATTCATGAATATTGATTTATGCATAGACAAGTGATACGTTGTCTTTATCGTGGCATTCTCATTTAGACTTTTGGCAGGAGTCCAAATTCATCGGTTTTACATTTTTGAGTTTTTTATATTGGAAAGAGAATTAAACCGTTTAAATGTAGTTCTTCTCGTTTGCCTGTGGTAAACTCAACGCATGTTCATCTGCCCTCCAGCCTCTGATATGTGTATCTCTGTGTGTCTGCAGGCTCACCTGGTGGCGGCCTTCGAGAAGAGCCTGAGTAACATGACCTGCCGCCTGCAGAGCCTCACCATGACGGCCGAACAAAAGGTACAAGAGCTCAGTCCTGAGTTTGAAATACACTGTGTGTGAATGGATTACAGAGAGGAGAAATGATTAGAAACAGCCACCGGTTTGACATTGAAATGATTCAGTGAAACCACAGAGTGTAGAGGTCGGCGGTTGCATCATTACTCGATATGTTTTATCTTTAGGTTCAGTTTTCGAAGCACCTGAAAGGTTTCTTTTAAATTTTTCGTTTTTCATTGAAAGGCTCTCTCATTAAAGTTTTAGTTTCCTGAATTTCTGTCTAACTTTACTCCTAACCTTATCCAAGATGTCTGAAGTACATTTTATTGCTTCACATAAAGGTGAAAGTGCCCGATTTTGGACCAACATGCAAGGTTCAGAATATTACCTGAACCTAAGGCCCAAAAAAAACATTTAAAACCAGCGTATTCTCCAGAAAACCTCCAGCATTCATCTGCTCCTGGGTCTATTTCTCTTCATTTTCATACAAGTTGACTTTTTTGACCATCAGGAGGTTTCAAAAGAGCTTGAATTGCAACGAAACCCTGATCACAGCAGCAGCAATATGCTCAAGGATATACCCCTACCACCTCTGTTCACACACACACACACACACACACACACACACACACACACACACACACACACACAGTGCTGACAAACCCTGGCAGCTTTTTTTAATCCTCTAAATGAAAGCAGACTGGGATCTGGTGGGATGTCTTTGTTAAACAAGGCTATCTCAACTTTTAATTAAAGTGGAAACCCTATCTTCAGCTCTCAATGGGTTTTTCATGGGAATGGCAGAATAGGAGACTCCTTCTATCTGATCGTGTTGGTTCAACAGAGTGGAGCTTTTTTTTATTTTTTATTCTAAGCAGGTGGCGGCGGAGTTGGGGCAAATCCGCAGGGAGACTCCTACCCTCTTCATTTTTGCCTCCCATTCCCTCGCCACGGCAATGCCAAACATATTAATTAGTTTCCAGTGACGATGCTCCACACATTTGGCCAAACGAAAACATCTTTTTGGTGCGTCATCCTTTGTTTTTAACAACTGTTTCTCTCTCCAGGAGACAGAGTTGGGTGAGTTGAGGGAAACAATAGAGTCGCTGAAGACACAGAACACCGACGCGCAGACCGCCATCCAGGTGGCGCTCAACGGCCCTGACCACCTGCACAAAGGTAATGAGGAGACCAGCAGGCGATCATGATGATGGCGGCCTTCGTGGTCCATGAGCCGATGCATTTCTTTTTTTAGCCTGATTGGCCCCCGGGGAATTCAGACACTATTAAATTAAGTGTTTTTGTGCTGTATAGGTCCGTTTTGGAAATCATTAATGAGTTTTAGAAACAACCTAAATCAGTGTGTAATACATTTTCTGACCATTTCAAGTATCAAAACTCCTCATAGATAGTTGTTCGAGACAAGCTGACCCCAAAATAGCTGAACGATAAAGTTATTTTGGTCTATATTTGGCAGCAGAAGCAATTAATTGTATAAGTTACCTTTGCATGCTCGAGGGATATACAGTAAGCAATCCATGCATGTAACCCAGTTAATTTGATCTCATTGATATCAGTCTCACTTTTCACTGGTCACTGTATCACAGCTGTATTTATTATGAACAATAACCCAACATCGCCCTACTGCTGTTGGTTCACGTTTTGGTTCATGGATCAGCATTGCATTGGAACCCATCTTCTCGATGCACTAAGGAAGATTTTGTCCGTCCGTTGCAGACCTGCGGATTAGACGGCAGCACTCGTCAGAGAGCATGTCCAGTATCAACAGCGCAGCCAGTCACTCCAGCATGGGCAGTCTGGGCAAGGATGCCGAAGACAAAAAGAAGAAGAAGAAGAGCTGGGTAGGTGGAGAAACTGTCATCATTGTGAGACAGAAGCGGCACAAAAATTTGTAAAAATGTACTCTTGCACAAAATGATGTCTATTTACATTTAGTTTTCTAGTCATTGTGTAGGAGGTAGTTTAAATAGTGAAAGACTACAAATGTAAACACACATGAATTATTCAGTGGCAGGTAATGTATTTCAAATATACACTTAAAGCCTGCATTGAATAAATGTCTTCCTTACATAGATAAGGCGGTTTTGTGGAATAAAGCTTATTGTGCTGTTTCTCACACTTAATCAGCTAATATTCTGGATGTAGCTGCATATAGCTCAACCTAACCATGAGCTCAGGAGGGCGGAGTTTAGATGTGATTAAAATCAAAGCTCCAAATCAAAAGTAGTTTGATCATTTCCATCACAAAAGGCAATACAATTCTTCTTCCTCCCTTCATCCCGTGTGAAACTGGTGTTGAAGAGGGTTTTGCACAGTCAGCTTGTGAATAATTTGTCGCTGCTTGTGTTCAAATCATCACTTACCTTCTTGTGCTGGGAACTTCTCAGATTATTCTCATTGTTGATCTGCAATAACCTGAAACCTTGCGCTTAACGGCGCTCTACCATCACATCCTTCGCAGACAGTTACAAAAGCATGCAAATTAGGTCGGTAAAGAGGCAGAGTGATCGCTAACGTCGTGGTGACTGAAGTTCAGCTTTAAACCACAACGATAGCTGCCCACAGGTCAGAGAAGTGCTGGTTGAATATCTGAGCCAAGTGGGGAAGTCTGGGCAGAACTGAGAAACACTCACTCCCTACAGTACTTTTGAGAAGGGCTCTTAAGCTCTCAGGTACTCAACGGGACTTGGTCAAGTTTGAAGGTCTGGAAGACTTTACACAAAGTTCACTTTAACTTGTGTCACTTTTTGGGAGAACAGAAACTGTGTTCCTTTGATGGCTCAGTTTGCTTAAGTTTCCTCTGGTAACCTCACCTGCCATGGGGCTGCAATATGGCCTCTGGCCCGTCTCCCGTGTCTCTTTCTACTGAGGACTATGTCCATAAATGCACACAAATCAAGGCAAAAAAATGTCCATCCACAACCATAAAGCTCCCTCCTCTCTTTCTCTCTCTCTCTCTCTCTCTCTCTCTCTCACCCCCTTCCCGATTTGTCTGTTCTTTGCTTCACTGTACAAGAGCGGCTCAGTGTCCCTGGCTGGAGAGCTGTTATTTGCTGCAGCCCCGAGTCAGACGGATGACATATGAGAAGTTCCGTCTCAGCCAAAGAGCGCAGAGCCAGTGTTCACTCTCTGCTGTTCACTCTGTGCTGCAATGCAAAGCGCCTGCCCTTGAAATGAAATGCACGCTCACAGCTCAACAGTTCACCGCTGAGAGTGACACCTAAGTCTGCCACGTTAAGTGAGACCCCCACACAAAAAACACAGGCAGGCTCATGAATAAAAATCAATCCCTTAACTTAAGCAGCAATTAATTATTAATTTGCATAAATCCTGCCTCGGTGCACACACGGCTGCAGACACAAATTGAGTTGAACTTGCATTGCAGCAGATCATGCTAACAGAAAGGTGGTCATAATGAATTGGGAGGGTGCCTTTCATTAAGGCAGGGACTTTGTGCCAGCAGCCTGTGGAAGGTGGCAAACAATGGCCCCACAGAGGACGTTATGAGAACATCAGGACTGACTATTGGCTCACTAACATCACTCGCCATGTATGTGGAAATGTGTCGAAATCCGTCTCATCCATTCCTTTTTTTCTATTGTTGCTTATCCTTCAAGGGTAACGTGGGGGCTGGATGTTGCAAACTGTTTAAAGTTGTTTACGTGAACATTGAATGGATGTACTGTGTTGGTGAGTTCTGTTTAGCGTGATTAGGGTCCTTTGGATTTCCTGCCACATCTCGTACTATGTGCTCACAGCCTAGGGACAAACATGGCTGCCAATCAGATAACGGGAAGTTGATAGTTACGCAATCATAACAGACATCGACTTCATTATCATTCCCCTCGCAACTGCATTAATTGTCATTCGCTCAGGACAAAGGGCTCAGTGCATCAGATGGAGTGTGTGTTAGCGTGGCTTAACTTTGGGTGTGTTCTCCATCTTCAGGTGGCCGATTCCATCCCGGCTCAGGTCAGTGGCTCCCAGAGTGTCCTGTGTGTGTGTGTGTGCTGTGTTTATTCCCCATCTTCTCCTCATTTGCTCCTCCTTCCTTCCCCCCTCAGAGCAACCTCTTCTTTCCCTTCTCTGGAAACGTCGGCATGGATACGGCAACCGCACCCCCCTTATCCCTCCCTCGTTTTCCTGCTCCCTTGTTCATTTGGATTGCCTGTTCAGCCCTATATTTGTAGGGTCATTTAAAAGCCTGGTCCCCTCGTCTCTCATTCCATCTTTACTTACGGTCTTGCTTTTTGCCTCCCTCTTTACCTCGACCAGACAGTGCCCACTGCTTGGGAAACAACACAGCGTGACTTCCTGATCTGGCAAGACGTGACCTTATGCCTCAGGAACTGACGCTGGCATGTCTGTGTTATCTGTCTTGCAGTTACGCAGCTCCTTCAAGCAGGCCTTCAGCAAGAAGAAAACCAAATCCCAGTCGGCGCACGACGAGATGGAGGAGATGATCGACTCGCTGCCGTCCTCGCCCAAACTGCAGCACGACAACAGGCAGGGCAGCATCGCCACGCTACATTCTTCGCCCTCCACCACTGAGTGAGTTTTCCACGCACGCATCCGCTCTTACACACATACATAACGTACACACACAGGTAGCTCTCTCCACTCGTACACGCTTCATTGCATTCAAATTGACTACGTTCTTTTCACTGTTATTATTTTGTTTGTTTGTTTTTCCTTTTTAATCCTCACCACGCCTTTCTTTTCTGACCTCTCTGTTCAACCTTTTCTTTAACGCCCCTCCCGCTGTAGCAAGTGCGTTTGCGATAGCAAGTCCTCCCCCATTTGGACGCCAAAGAAAAGGCAAAACGGTCACGTGATCTACAAGCACCGATCCCGGTAATGGGCACTGCTCAGCGTGCTCCCAGGGAGTGTGTGTGTGTGCGGTGGGGTTGTGTTGGTGTGACTTTTCCTCTGCATCTCAGTACCCTAAGCACCTCGGCATGTCGGAGGTGCTGGTCTCTCTTTGAAGTGTCCGGTTCAGGAGAAGTAGCGGTCGGCTGAATAAAGGATGAAACGGATGAGCTCGTGCCAGAGTAGACTGGCTCTATGCCGCTGGTACAAAAGGCCATTTTGCCGACCAGCATGCAGGTACTCTGCACCTGTGCTGTGACGTGTGGCAGCTGGTCAGATTACTTCCTTTTTAAGAAGTTTGACAAGTGCTGGTGTCAGCTACAAAATTGTCACGCAGTGAACGACACAAATGTGACTTACTCTTGTTGTGTTTTTGACTTTGAGCAAAATAGCATTGCATCTAACTCCATATTAGATCTCTGCCTGGTGTTTGTGAAAATAACTGAATCATGATGGGACAACTACCACTGCACCAATTGAAGAGGCTCTTCAGTATAACTGCAACATGTTTATTATAGTTGCTCAATGTGCTGGCACCGCATTGTAAGTAAATGGGGGAGAATATGCTTTCCCTGATGTCCCGCCTCCCTGCCACTGACTCCAGCTTTCCTATGAACTTTCCTTTAAAGTGTGTATTTTTTCTCTAGATTGTGTGTGTGTGTGTGTGTGTGTGTGTGTGTATGAGAGAGTTTGGTATAACCCTTGAGGTGACCGACCCCCCTCCCCCTTCCTTCTCCCTGTGTGTAACCCCGGTTGCAGGCTCTGCGAATGCACTGAAGCTGAGGCGGAAACCATCCTCCTGCTGAAGAACGAGCTGAGGGAGAAGGAGCTCAAGCTGACAGACATCCGCCTGGAGGCGCTCAGCTCCGCCCACCACCTGGACCAGATCCGAGAGGCCATGAACCGCATGCAGGTGAGATCGGGGCTAAACACAGGTCAAGCTTGTGCTGGGTGACCTGTGGGGGAAGGACTCCATTCTAAATATCAAATTGGTTTTAGTTTTGTTTGCAAAACGCAGATAGAGAAAAGAAGCACCTAAATGGTGGAAGAAGCACCTTTGGTTGGTCTAAAGTTCTTTTTTTTCCCCCACGAAGGCTCAGACTCTTTCTGTCCATCCAATTTATTTGTGCTAAAGCGGTGTGTTCCTCCCTGAAGGCACTGAGGCACATGACAGCTACGACCAGTTAGAAAAGTTCACTCTGCATTCAGTGGGGCACCAGGAGGGCTGAAGGCAAATCTGATCTTACACAAATACAAACACAAAGCCTCTCCACTATACTATACCTGTATACTTATGCAGGTTCGCTATTACATTGTAGTTCATGTTATTGCTTTACTTCCCACGGAACAATTCATTTAAATCTGAAAGTCTTTTGAACATTTTTAGAAGAACAATACAAGGAAATATAAAAAACTAGGGGAACATTGGATATTGTGGCCTTCCAGCTATCACAGTGATGCTCACTGTGATAGCTGAATCACCTCCAAAACTAGCAATTCATAAATTATGTTTTATTAAAATAAGTGTCACAGTAAACACGCCATCAGAGAAGCGGAATTGAATTGTTTAATTGGCCCATGAAGCTGAATAAAAAAGATACAAAGTGAAGTTTTTCGCCCCGCATGTACACATATTTGATTTGTTGATATCATTCCCATTGAAGTGTTGCAATGAGACGCCACCCGTCAGTTCAAAGCATATTGTTCAGAGGTGCTGCGTCATTTTATATTCTTAAAAGGAGCACATGTTCAAAGGATATCACTATAGATGTCTCCACTGTTAAAGTGGCTCTTTCTGGATGTGGATTGCCTCGTCTGTAGAAGCCTCTCATCTCCTCTCAGATCTGGGGATCATGTAAGGCTCCTTATCTGAGCTTTGAAGATCAAAAGCTGCGGACAGTCCATAACTACAATAATACTGATTCTGTATAACAGTATTTATAACAGTGGCCGGCCTGAAGGCGACTGTGGCTCAGTGGTTAGCAAGTCGGTCTTTCAATCAGAAGGTCGGTGGTTCGATCCCCGGCTCCGGCAGTCTGTGTCGTTGTGTCCTTGAGCAAGACACTAAACCCTAATTGCTCACCGTTGCTGTGTCTACGGTCTACTGTATAGCATGTAAGTCGCTTTGGATAAAAGCGTCAGCTAAATGAAATTTAATGTAATGTAATGTAATGTAAAATATGGGACTCCAAATGCAACTTCTGTCAGACTTTGTCTCATTTTCATTTGTTTGTCGACCAACAGAACGAGATCGAGGCGCTGAAAGCGGAGAACGATCGCCTCAAGTCCAGCGGCAACGCCACGCCGACGGCCACGCCCCTCAAGACGGCCCGGCCGCCCTCCGAGACCTCCAGCACGTCCTCGTCCTCCTCCCGCCAGTCCCTGGGGCTGTCACTCAACAACCTCAACATCACTGACACCATCATGTCAGGTCGGTTCAGTGTCTGCAGCGCGTCCATCTGAAGTGTTTGTGTACTTTACGCTAGCAGCCTGCAGTTGTTCTTCAGAGTGAGGTGTGAGGAGGGTGGTAGTGAGCTCGATAGACTTTGGTCGTCCTTTTTTCATTTCAAAACCGTCGGCAGGTGTATTCATCTATAGAGAATTAAACCTCAGTCATGACATTGCCATGTTCTTTTGTCTAGTTAAGCCGTAGGACACACTTTATGGTCTGCAGCAACTCTTATGGAAGATTTCTATTTTCATGTTGGATTAGCTCCTTCCACACTCGCCTCAATAAATGGGAGAGAACTGCGTTTGCGGCGACAAATGATCCGGAGGAGCCCCGCGTGAAATGATGAAATAGCTGCTCTCTCTACTGCGAGGGCTGGTTAACGCAGCAGGAGCCTGTATACACACACACACACACACACACACACACACACACACACACACACACACAAGAACATGCTGAAAATGTCTCCAGGCCTGATCCATTGGAGAAGTGAAAGAGTTCTGTCCCTCTCTCACTCGTCCTGTAATTAACATAGAAGGCGCAGCTCTCTCCGAGGACTCGGGCCCTCATTAATTGATGGGGGGATGAGCCGAGAGCAGTGACGCGTGGGAAGACGAGTGGGCCAACGGACTGTTATCACCCCAGCACAGAGCCCTCGACTGAGGGAAGCAGCCGAATACAAAGTACCTCCTTCCCTCTCCAAAAATGGAGTCCGGGAAAAAAAACAATGTAGAGGGAGACTTGGAGTTGTTAGCGGCGTGGCCGTTAAAGGTTAGAGGTGGCGGGAACTTGCACAAAGTAGAAACACTTTGTTGTCTAACAGCTGTCTTTTCTTCTGGTTACTGAATTATTTTGTCCCAGTGATGTCACAGTCCCATGCTCTTAACAAATACCTCAACAAAACCTTTTCCTTTTGAACCCTTTCCTACCCTATTTTATTTGTTTCTCTCCCTTAGATTGTACTCTAATTTTCTCTTTTACATTTTCATTCTGGGCACTTGCCAGAAAAAGTTCTGTATGGAAACATTGATTAAATGTAAAAGTAATTATCACACGAAAGAAACCCATTATCTATTATCTTTTTTTTACTTTGGAGTTTCCAGCTCTAATTTGCCAGCGGGCAGAGGGAGAGTTTGTTTGTAATGAATTAACTTAATTAAAAGTTCTGTTTTTCAGATATTCTGCTAGATGACGGCTACGAGGGCAATCTGCGCAAAGAGGGTCGGAGTGTGCGGATAGTGGTCACCATCAGCAGCGGGCCATATACCACCAAGGTTAGTGGACGGATAGTGGGCATTCCTTCTCTTTTTCCTCCAGCTAAAACCACTGGATTGGTCTTATTGGTCTTATTAATAACACTCCTGTTATTTTGATTCATCTGGCAACTCCAGGGTACAAAAGGCCAGGCGTACCTGATTGGGTCTATAGGTGTGAGTGGGAAAACCAAGTGGGACGTCCTGGATGGGGTCATCCGACGCCTCTTCAAGGTAAACGTGCCCATTGCTCAATCTAGCCAGTTATTTCGGCACACGATACACACATTTACATGTCATAGCGGGATAAGCACACACACGACTCATTAATGATGGGTCTGTTCCATTTAGTTTGTCAAAATGCCACCGAGAAATGTTTATCCAAATATTTCACGGCAGTTGAATCCCTCTGGTCTTATCAAGTGACGTTTGTACATGTGGTGTAGAATAGATGATTTGTCATGTGTCTGTTCTAATAAGGTGTTTAATGGGAATTCATTAATTTCATCAACAGCTTTTTGACGTGAAAATAATTGAAAAAAGAGAGTAATGGATGTGCTGTTATTACGAATGCTGTATCCATCCAGCCGTCACAGTGCCACATATTTATTAAAGCCGTTTTAATCCGCTTTGGTTGCATGGAATCACATTTTGTTGGCTACAGTCTAACCATGGACGAAGGCATACTTTTTCATTTTCTGAATTTTTAAGAATAATTAAAAAAATATTTAAAGAATTTCTCTACCCCTCACTAAGTGGAAGGTGCATTGGAGGAAAGCACAGCTCAATTAAAAATGAACACGCACACGGCCTCTGTTACTGTTGTTATAGAGTCACAGGCGCACACAACAATGAGTTGGTCGACAAGAATCGCAGCCTATATTTAAGCATAATCAATAGTGCAGTTCTTTATTTCCCGCTGTTCCTCTCCCCTCCCTCCCTGCAGGAGTATGTGTTTCGGGTGGACCCTCTGACCAGCCTGGGTCTCAGCTCAGACAGCATCGTCTCCTACAGGATAGGCGAGGTGGTTCGCTCCCACGCCTCCGAAGTGCCTGAGCTGCTGCCCTGCGGCTACCTGGTGGGCGACAACAACGTCATCAAGGTCAACCTCAAAGGTACGCAGCGAGGAAACAAGTCTCTATTTCAGGATCGCAGCTGATGTTTAAGCCAGCTTTGAATTTGCAAGTAAAGTGTTCTGGAGTAGAGAAAGACATTTTAACTTGGACTGCATTCAGGGAAATAAAGAAATGCAACTACATTTCTTTTAATTTTCTTTTCTTTTTTCCACCCTGTTTCCTCATTCCTTCCTTCCTCCCATCCACTTTCTAGGTGTGAAGGAGAACAGTATAGACAGCCTGGTGTTTGACACGCTGATCCCAAAGCCCATCATACAGCGGTACCTCAACCTGCTGATGGAGCATCGTCGCATCATCCTCTCAGGGCCCAGCGGCACGGGCAAATCCTTCATGGCCGCCAAGCTGGCCGAGTACATCATTTCCCAGATGGGGCAGCCGGTGACCGAGCACAACGTGGCCAGCTTCAACGTGGACCAGAATTCCAGCAAGGTAGGAAGAGGAATTCATCTGAATCCAAAGTCTTGAGTCCTCCCACTCAGTCCGCCTCATCTACAGTACTTGCGTTTCAGTTTAATAACTCCCTACATCTCCCAGGATGCCTTCCTACACCCAAAGAAGATTCTCATGATGTGCGCATGTAGAAGGAGATTTCAATATTTTTTAATTGTTGGATTTTTTAAACTGTGGTTGTATGAGGTACTTCTCCATAGTCAGTGTATTACAGTAGATGGCAGTCAGCAACACCCCCAGTATAGATAAACAGATACAGGAGCAATGCACTGCTGTGGGCGGGGGCAGCTGCAAAACTTATTTTAAACACCTAAAGAAATCAATATCAGTTTAAGTGTGGGCTATATTTACAATATTTTCAGTGCTTTATCTTCTTGTCAGACAGACATTTCTGATGGGAAACTGAAGCCGTTATCTCTGTTCCCTTTGACAAAAAACTGTAATTTTCCCTCGCAGAAGACAGAACTTGCAGATCCACCGCTGCGTCAATCAGTTTGATTGTTTATTGTGTGACTTTGCTGAGTCCGAACTAAACCCTCAAAACACCAAAGTCACACAATAACACACCAAGGCAGCATTAGACCGGCAACAAAGCAGTGAAAATATTGTAAATATAACTCCCTGTAAATATAACTCCTGTCTGTTTCTCCAAACTCCATCTACTGTAGGTATTACACTGACTATGGAGAAGTACCTTGTACAACCCCACTTCTAAAAAATACAAACTATCCTTTTAGCATGTCTGCCAGATGTATGCCTGCTTGCATTTGATGTTTATTCTGGTGTACAAATTGGTCTCTCTGCCTCTTCTACCATGTAATCGTGTAATCGTACTTGCATACTGACTGCTGGTACCAAACCGCAGCTCTAGAAAATGGCCTTTACGCTGTGACTCTACAACCTGACATTTTCCTCTGATGTTTTTCATCATCCTTTAGCAGCAGAAAGATATGCTAGCATTTAAATAATATGCTCCAGAATATGAGCACCAGCAGCAGACAGTATAATGTTATCCATAGTGAAAGTTTGTCCAGAGGGAGAAAAGCCTGGACAGGAGTGAGCATACAGAGTTGTAGAGAGGTTGGCTTTCATCTAAATAACTAGAGTTTAACATAAGAGCAAAAAAGGGACTCAGATCCTCTTGCCGTTCGAAATGTTGCGTCCAAATGAAAACCTGTCTGGTAATGATTTCTGGCCCAGGACCTGCGTCAGTATCTGTCCAACCTGGCGGAGCAGTGTAGCTCCGAGGAGACGGACACAGAGCTCCCCACTGTGGTGATCCTGGACAACCTCCACCACATTGGCTCCCTCAGTGACATATTCAACGGCTTCCTCAACTGCAAGTACCACAGATGGTGAGTCAGATATGCAATTGGGTTTCTTTTAACAATAAAATCTTACCTAAAATAACTATAAAGGCAGCAATAAGACATCTTTTACAACAGGGATGCATCTTGGCCTAGGCTGTTGATAATCATGTGTGTTGTTGTCTTTGTCTCCATCCAGCCCTTATGTTATTGGGACCATGAACCAGGGAGTTTCCTCTTCTCCTAACCTTGAGCTACACCACAACTTCAGGTCTGTGTCACACACTTTGACCACAAGATTGACTTCCTCAGAACTCTAATGCTGTCGCTCAAAATGTGATGGCGGCGCTGAAGTTACTCGTCACATTGTGATATTTGTAATGTGCACAGATGTTATCGGCTCCACTTAGAAAGGACTTGTGGTTTCATTGGCTCAGTGTGGGCTCACCTGTCAGATGACATGTTTGAATTCACCTCTCTGTCAACATGTTATTTCTCACAGATTGTAAACTAAAGGCATTCTTCCACGGGGAGCGCTGTAATTACATCTCTCAGATAATTACCCTTGTTAAATGAAAATGATTGGACCGTTATGCAGGTTTTGAGTGAGAATCATTTCTGCTTGGCATGTTTGACTAGCTGATGATTTGGCAAATATAAAGTCATTAGGGAAAGCCCGTCATGGGCCAGGCGTTTAATAGGAATACATTATGGTTAAGTGGAATGAGCCCAAATCTCTGGGCTGTTTACATCTCCTCCGCTTCTGTTTCACCATCAATCGTCTGTCCTGTCGCAGGTGGGTGCTGTGCACCAACCACACCGAGCCGGTCAAAGGCTTCCTGGGCCGTTTCCTGCGGCGGAAGCTGATAGAGACGGAGATTGATAAGAACACGCGCATCAATGACCTGATTAAGATCATCGACTGGATCCCCAAGACCTGGCAGCACCTCAACGGCTTCCTGGAGGCACACAGCTCCTCCGATGTCACCATAGGTCAGTGTCACACTCTCTCTGTCTCTCTCTGCTGTGATAGTTTTTTTTTCCAACATGGGCTCTTTTGTCCCGGCAGGCCCCCGTCTCTTCCTGTCTTGTCCCATGGACGTAGAAGGCTCTCGGGTTTGGTTCACCGACCTGTGGAACTACTCATTGGTGCCCTACCTGCTGGAGGCTGTCAGGGAAGGGCTGCAGGTACGTCCTGGAAACACGGGAATCACTTTTAAACCTCTGTTCTCAACCTCCACTTCTAGAGGTGGAAAGTAACTCAAGACCCAACTCAACTACTGTACTGAAGTACAGTTTTGAAGAACTTGGACTTTACAGTTACCAGTAACTTTTCAAATACAAAACATACGTTTAGTTTATATATTATGATGCATTGCTACGTATTCAACCCAAAAGCTGTAAGGGAGAAAATATTCAGATCCTTGACTTAAGTAATAATACTGCTCTTGCTACGTATTCAACCCAAAAGCTGTAAGGGAGAAAATATTCAGATCCTTGACTTAAGTAATAATACTGCTCTGAAAAAGTTATGTATTCCAAGAAGAAATCCAGCATTAAAAAATGCTTAATTCAAAGTGTGAGTAAGTATAGTCTGAAACTAAACTAAGTTAAGTACTCAATGCAATGAAATGTCCCCTGTCACTGGTATACTACTATATCATGAGATTATTTTCATTACATTAATGTAAAAGCGGGATCTTACTGTTGGTTGAGGTGATGCTCATTTTGAACTAATAAATAAGTATTATTTTCATAATGGATTAATCTGCTGATTATTTTCTTCATTAATGGATTGAATGTTTGGTTTGTAAAAACCCTGAAAACAGTGAGAAATGCTGTCACAATTCAGCCAGAGCCAAAGTGACTTCTTCATATTGTTTATTTTGTACAACCAACAGTCCAAAATATACATTAAAAGGATTCGAACCACAAAATGAAAACCAGTAAATCTTCACGTTTGAGAATTTGGAACCATGAAATGTATTTAATTTAGTTGCCAATACTTTTGTACTTTTACTAAAGCCTGAGGCCATTTTCTCCGTGCACAGCTGTTTAAATGATAATGAACCGAGAAGATAATGATATTCACCACACAAGAGGCTCATAAGTTAGACTGTAAATAAAAAGCAACAGCCGGTGAGCTAGAGCTCCTCATCAACAATGTTTTTTTCTTTTCTCGTGTCCGTTCTCCCACTGCGTTCACACCTCCTCTCCCCCTGTGACACACCTGCAGCTGTACGGCAAAAGAGCAGCGTGGGAGGATCCGTCCAAGTGGGTGAACGACACGTATCCATGGAACGCCGCCTCGCTGCAGCAGGACAGCCAGTCGCTGCTCCAACTGAGGCCGGAGGACGTGGGCTACGACGGCTACAGCTCCTCCAAGGAGGGAGCCTCGTCCAAGCAGGTGTCCCAGAGTGACACCGAGGGAGACCCCCTGGTGAGGAAGACACATCTGTAGTGATTAATCTGTTCTGGAGTTTATGTATAGCATTTAAGACAAGTACGATATGGAAGGACTTCATTGATTTATTTATATATACATCTAAAGTGAATATCTCCAATGTAAGAAATCAAACCGCAGGAGAGGAATCTGAGCTTAGGGATGTTCACTGCATGTGTCACCACTCACAAGATGGGAACAGAGAAGAACATTCTCCACATGTCAACTGTGACCACATGATGCAGATCCATAAAGTTATTCAATTCAAGGGTGGCTGTTTCCATAGAAACGTGGGATGAGTGTTACCTTGGCTTTTCCCCGCTGACAAACAAAATACAGAGAGTAGCTAGTGACGCAGCTAGGTGGTATAGGCTCCTTAACATAACCTTGGTGCACACACACACACACACACACAGGAGGAACTATTCAGGGAGGATAAAGAGAGAGAGAATGAATTTCTATTTGATGGGTTAGTGCAGCCCAAGAGAAAACGTGCGTGCGTGTGTGAGTGTGTGAGTGTGTGCGTGTGTGCGTTGTCCATGCAGGCGAGAGCAGTCCTAGTCCAGGTGTGCTTCGGCTCCTTGTAGGAACTCTTGAGGCAGTGCGCCAGATGCAGCAGCACTTCTGCATCATTTAGTCCATTAGCTCAGTTGCCGGTATGAGAAGTTCTGCAGTTTTATTGTGGTGATTTACTGCAAAGATTTAAATACTTACCTTAAGTATGGAGACGAAGTTTGTGAGTCATTAAACTTAAGTTTATAATGTGTGACCACGCCGGCTCACTAGGCTTTCTCTCTGAGCATTGTCTTGGGTTTGCTTTGCTTTGTCAAAAGCACTTTGGAAACTGTTTAAAAATATATATATATTTCAAAAGCACTAAGTATGTCAGTGCATGCATTATCTGAAATACTGCATACTTTACATGGTACATATCTCTGTATCATTACGACTTTACTGTATCATTACGGTCTGTGTGCTGTGTTTTCAGATGAACATGTTGCTAAGGCTGCAGGAGGCAGCCAACTACTCCAGCACGCAGAGCTGCGACAGCGACAGCACCAGTCACCATGACGACCAGCTGGACTCCTCGCTGGAGTCGGCTCTATGAGACCCAGAACTGCGCCGGCAGACCCCAGACCCCGAGGGGAACCTTTGAACCCGACACCGCCTGACACCTCCGATAGTGCACAGATGTAGGATGTATGAAAAGTTGTATTATCCAAAATGGTATACCTGCCATTTGAAAGAAAAACACATATTTTACATTACAATGGTGCAATATTAAAATCAAATTATTGAATGTTTTGAAGAGCAGCGGCCAACTTAAACAATCATGCAAGTTGGATCCATATATATTTTAATCACATCAGATAGACAGGTCAGCTAGTCCTTTTGTAATGGCCGTGTAACATTTTAGAATACAACTGTTCATATGTGTGCAGGACGGGTCTGACAACGGACAGTAGTTCCTCTGAAGTTGACTTTCAAGGAGTAAATCACATTTGAGCTTAGCCATGACGAACCACTGATCGCAGACGTGTCAGAAAAAAAAGAGAAAGCCAAGAGTTTAAACTGGATTTTTTCTTTTTTTTTTATCCCAGATGTATCTTCAGATGTTTACAATGTGCGAGGGGGGGTTCTGTTGTTTATGTTTTTCCTTGTTTACAGAGGTGCTTCTCACACAGACACACACACACACACATATGCTTACACACAGGCAGCAGGAGGACACTGTCCTTTAATCAGAGGCTTTGATTGGTTCAAGCCTCCCGTGTGACCAACAATCCAGCCTGCCAAAGTGTCCTTTGAGCATGGCACTATTTATTCCATCCTGGGACTCTCATCTCTGACTCTACTTAAGTTGAAGTAAGATAATGCTGTTGAGTGTCTTCAGGTGATGTAGTGCTCCCTGGTGGCCACAATGGAGTCCATCAGCTGTTGAAAAAATAGCAGAAAAACTTTTTTCTTTACACACAAATCAGATAGCTGTTGAGCTTCAGTAATGTCAGCTACCAGCTGTTCCACTGAAGTGGCTTCTCACAAGTCGCTATTTGAGGTATAATTGTTGCGCTGAGGGCACTACCCCATTACTACATCCCCTTATTTGGATGGCCTTTTCTGAACACAAGGACAATTCGGCCCCTCCATGACGGCACAGGGGTGTGGGCGATTCGAGACTTTTGCAAAGCCTCTGAAGCCCAAATAGGTCCACAAGAATGACCTTTTCCTACCGCGGCCATGCGGCACACACGACACACACGACCCCTCCTGTTCAGTCGTCTGTTGAGCGGCGCTGGTCTCCCGCCCCGAGCCTCCTCGGTGTCAGGCACTGCCAAGCCCCCTGCACGCCAACAACGAGCACAACGAACGCGCCATTATCTGAGTGTCATCCAGCCACATTGCTACTTTGAAGAAAAAAGAAAACGGACAAGTGCCAATGTTTCCCTTTGATTTACTGCCAAACACACACACACAACCACACACAGACACTTAACAACGCAAGGCACAACTGACCACGTTGTAAACTTAGATTAAGTGGTTCTTGGCCTGTCACTCCATTGCTCATAATGTGTCACGAGAACAGCAGGCAGCACTTTTCCTCCCAGAGCCGTCTTAATTGGCCGTACTCTAAACACCTCCTTTGAACAGCGATTGTCCAATCAGTAGCACCCATGACTGGGCGACCTTGTCAAGCCTTCTCCACAAGTTAAGCAGTGGTGCACATGGAGATGTAGTTCGACAACATACATATAGGAAAGTATGCAAGCTAAGCAGCCAAACAGAGTTATGCCAGAATGACGCTAGAGAACAATGCTGTTTCTTTACTTCCACGTGGACCAGCAACTGATTGGATGCTGACTGTTTGCCCGGGACATGTTTATTAGTCTTTTAGCCTGAAATCATGTCGACATCAAGTGCACATTTAAGACCTGTATACAAGATTATCATTTTAAAACAAGTCAGCGAGAAAGAAATGTTATAGTCTAACGATAGCTTGATTAGCTATCAAGCTACGGTTGATCAAATGTGAGAGAGTGGCAAATATGCAATCGTTATCATTGTACACTGCATGGGTGGGAGAATGGAAAGCTTGCCAGGAATAGCAACAGTTGTGGGCGGGGTGGGGGGTTAGCCAACGGTCAATTGCCAAAAGCTGAATACTTGTGACATTTGCGTTAACCTGCATGGAGAACAAGCGGGTTGGACTCGTCACCAGATCGGCTCAAGAGCCAAGTAGGGGAACAATGATACTGGTGCTTTCTCACTGCCTTAAATGTGCAGACGTTCTGGAGGCATCCTCTGCTCCCAAGTGAGAAGAAGAGACGATGACGATCTGTTTCCTCCTTCGTCAAAGAAGCTGCTTGTAATCGGAAGAACAGCCTCTTTTGTTTTGTTTAGTCTCTTCCTCCAAACTGCCCTTTCTTGTTTCTGACAGTTAAAGTATAAAAGAGTTGATGATGTATTTGAATTTAAAAATGCATAATTAATTTTAATATTATAAAAAAAAGGGGGGGTATTTTCTTTTTCGCGCCCAGTTGAGCTGGGCTCACTTGAACTGACAGGAGCACAACCAAACTGATTTTGGGTTTTCTAGCCTAATGAGCATGTTTTAAAGCTTTTTAAAGGGGATGCATTGAGAAGAGACCTTTACCGTTATGTATGCGTGTATTGGACGGAAGCCATTTAGAATTTTGATTGTCCTCTCTTTGTTTAACAAGCGGGTTGGTTTTGCACACTTTGAGGTTGGGGTGGGTTGTATATACTTCAGTCTTGCACAGTGAATCAAAGATGCATTCTGCCCTGTTGATGTTACAATATGCTTAACTCGCTGAGTAAATTATTGTACTTTGAGAACAGAGAGAGAGAGAAAAAAAGAGTGCAAAAACTCAACATGCTGGTGTGTGTCTTGTGGTGATTGAATGTTTTTGCAGATGCAGGAGGCACAAGGTGTACAGTAAGAAAAGGTTTTTAACTCACTGAAATCACAGACTGAGAACAAAGAAAATAGGCACTTTTCCACACCAATCCCCTCCTGCCGTAATATTCTCTGGATCCTCTCCATCTTTAGGAATCCCTGTTCCTTAGATTTTCACCCAAGCTTACCACCACGTTAGGCTTTGTCGGCTGTCCGAGGCACCGAAGCTGAACTGACTGCGTACTGTATACATTGACCAACAACCAGCAGGTGCTACTGGTCAGTCAAAGCCCACCAGAGACCAAGAAGTCATGTTGTCACAACCTCAGGACAATCCTACCCTCTACAATCCTACCTGTGCTCGGCTTCAGGCGTGTCTCTGCGGCCAAGCCTCTGATGCTTCACACATAGACCTGCCAGGGCGTGTAGTTGCATGCTAAGGCGGTAGTTACCACCGTAACTCCTTACCTACAGTTGCACCCATGCATCAAACCTGAGCTTAGATCTCCCACAATTCACCCTCTCAGCTACTCTACACTCCTGTTGTAGGCCATGAGTTCCCGAGCTAGCAGAATGTTGACACCATTAACAGTGTACACCATAGTGATGATGATCAGCTGCTCGTTTTTTCACACCCAACACTTTGCAGTTACATCTCAGTTGAAAAACCATAGCATTTACTCTGGTTTGAGGGAAAGTTCTCTTTTTTTGGGTGAAACATTTGTCCTTAAATGTTTTATATTTTGTACATTTGTATGTAACATATCATGTAAATAGACAGAGACAGTGATTTAACTCATCTGGAGGATTTTGTAGTCTTTGTAAAGCCCTAATAAATGGTATTTGGTGTCACACGAGCAAACAGCATGCAGAGCTTTTTGTGTGTGTGTGTCCATTTTAACCAGTTTGTAGTGGATGGTAAGGGCATCAGAGGAGAGTATTTAAAATTGAACATTAAGAGTGTCAAGATGTGTCTGTTTACTTTGAGATAATATATTAAAAAACATTCACACATAACAAATCATATTTTAAATCTACTTATTGGGCACAATAGAGATGGTCCCAAGTGATATTATCTCAGCCAAAGTGACTGTTGCATGTATGAATTTCTCTCTGTTGGTGATACCTTTTATTCTACAAGAGTCCACAGAGAAACATGCTCACCAAGCATGAATCTGAACTGTAGAGCTGTCAACAGGAGCAATATAGGGCCATCACTAGCAGCGGTTTGTCATAATTATGGTAAGTGGACAGCAGCTGTCAAAAATACAATGTCAATTTGAATGTTACAATAATCTTAAATCTAAAATGTGAATTAAATTACTTCAAGACATCTAAGATAAATCTAAATGTCATTGGACTGATGTAAAACAGGGTGTCATGAAAAGAAGAAAAAAAATGATTTCTGGAGGGTAAAAGGTTTTTGGTGATGGCCTTATGACATCTGTTTACTATACAAATGAGCTCAAACCGAAATTGTTTCAAAGGAAACAAGATTCAAAAGACTGAAGTGTTCATTTTAATTACGTTTCTAAATGGATAATTGTGCAAATAAAACACTTATCAGAGCTTTCAAAATTTCGAACGGCTGTTTTATTGTGAAGGACTACTGGACATCTCTTCCGGGGAGCTCGCGGCTGTAGCTAAAGCAAACATGGGGCAAGGGGCAACTCCCGGGACTGAGTCCGAAAAACACCTTAAAATGGGTCAAACTAACGGAGCCTCGATCTCTTTACCGAAACATTCGTACTGGTACGACTTCTGGTTGTTCGTGATCTTTGACATCGCGTTTTTCCTCGTCATGTATTACATTGTCCCGTAGAACGGTAAGGTTCTTTTCAATCGTTTTGTATTAGGGGGGCGGCTACGGAAGCTGCTATGCTAACGAGATAAGTTAGACATGATAACATGATGCGTATTGACAGATAGTTTACGTAAAGCTATGTATGTGTCACTAACGTAGTTGCATGTCGGGTAAACGTGCCCAAGACCAGAAGCGTTTGACTTAAGTAACGTTGCTCAAGTGAACCACTTGTGTTGCCCTTCATGTAGGTTTGCCTGTTCAAATATCAGAGATGTGTTACTGCTGGTAATTACAGTGGCACACCAGCCGGTTTACCCTTATGTAGCTGTTAGACATGGAATAAAGAAGAAGCTGGAGAAAGCAAATGTTTAGTGTTTTTGTCTGGAGAATGCCCCAGTTGAGAAATGTATTTATTTATTATTTGCATTATTATTCTATTCGTATTTGTCGACCCACTAATGAATAAGGCTAATCGACTACTCATCATCAGCTTTAATACAGATGGGCCATATACATTCCCATGTCATGCTTTGATTGGGACTTTTAAATGACTGATGATTAGTTTGCCTTGTGCCTTTTGTTTTCATTGTGTAATTTAGTTAGGAAATTAATTTACCAGTGAATGTATTCAAATCTTGAATCATAGACAAAGTATGGGGTAGGTTTATGTGAATACTTTTCTGTAGACTGTTGCACATTGAAATAATATTTGTGTCACCGTATTTAATCTGCACTTCTTTGTCTTTTTCGCTGAGATCTAACATTTTACTTTTATTGAAGGTTTGTCTGCTGACTCTGGTGCCTGAAGACATGGGGTGTTGGTCCTGTCCTGTTGGCAGGAAATGCTAACCCAGCTTTGACTGAAATTGAACACCACATTATTGGATGTCACGTCCCAAGTTGTCATGGCTTGGTCCATGGAAGTGGTTTTGACATCAGAGATTTGACCCCACAAAGCTCTATCCCTCTGTGGCCTGTTGCCAGTTCCCTCGGACTGCCTTTCTGCATGGATGATCCAAGTTGTTGCTGTGGGGAAGAGACACATTTTGTAAAAAAAAAAAAAAAGACAATGGGGATCTGATGATCCAGTGAATGGGCTGTGATGACACCATATAAACAATTTTATTTAGGAATATGATTCCAGCACATCTGAATCTCGAAGGTTTTCACATGGAATACATTGAAAATAAAACGTTTTACCTACTTGCTAAATTGTGACAAATTATTTCTTGTTTAGCACAGCTAATATCCCCATTTACACACATTACAAATCTCACATTACTTTATTACTTTACGCTCTTATTCTGAAATGGTACTCACGTGATTCCGGTCCGAAAGGCGCTAACAAGAAATGACTTTCAAGCTAATTGTAGTTTGTTAAAAGGACTTTTAAAGCCCGAACCATGGAAACGACTGGCGGCTCTTGCCGAGTGGAAAACACAGGTCCGTTTTATTGGAGCGTTTAATAATGTATGTGGCAGTTAAACATAAACTAGCTGTCCTGCACAGTGTCGTTATCTCGCGTTATCACTTAGCCCCAGCTAGTAGCGGTGGTTGTAGCTAACGTAACAAACGTACTGTAAACACCAAAGCATGGAATTAAGGCAACGTGTAATTACTTTACATGACAACTTGTGTTTCCCTTGAGTAAACGGAAGTTTGAACTGAAACCGTACTGTAAACCAGATGCTTGTCACGTAGCTAGCTACATGTCCCACTGTTGTGGCTAACTAGGCTAACGTTAGTTAAATCAAACCGTTAAGAGTTGTGTTGTTGGCTCCCGCTGTGTCAGATGATTTTCTATGTACAGAGTAAATCATAACGAAAACATGAGGCTAAACCTAAAACATTGCTGTTAGGAGAGCTGTTGTCTCCTCACGAGAGTTTACAACAACGCACCGAAGCTACTGTGGCTGCATGACACCTTAATGTGTCTTTATCGCAACAGCTGAGCTGTCATATGAACCTGCATATGTTCAACACACGTGTGCCTGTCAGCTGACACATCCTCGACGTGTAATCTGCATGCTGTTGCTGTAGTGTCCTTATCTGCGCTGTGGAAGTGTGTACAATGAGAGCTACGTGAAACCGGAGGCAAATTCCATGTATGTGTAAACACGCATGGTCAATAAAGTTGATTCTGACATCTGATACAGGAGGCTCCCCAATGAGCAATTATTTACCGCCCTTCATATTCTTTATATTTAAGCTTTATATTCGCTCTCTCTCTCTCTCTCTCTCTCTCTCTCTCTCTCTCTCTCTCTCTCTCTCTCTCTCCATATATATATATATATATATATATATATATATATATATATATGTATATATATATGTATATATATATATATATATATATATATATATATATATCATGACCCTGTCCATCCCATGTCTCCATGTTGGCACAGATATATTCCTGCCATTGTCATCACTAAGGCTGCTGATTCCTCCCCTGCGGCTGCTCTCTGCAGCGATGTGGCAGGTGGCTCAGCGGAAAGAGGTTCTCGACTATGGAAAGCTTGGCGAGTTTGTGACGCTGGTAACGGCTACAGTGCCAGATCTGCTCAATCCACAGCAACGGGGCAAGCTGCTTCTGCGGCTGAGAGCAAGAGTGAGTCAGCAGGGTGTCACCTTAGCTCAAGTCACAAACATGTGGATAATCTGACAATACTGTTGCACCTCGTGGATTCGATCTTGCTGAAGGGGCACCTTGCTCTTCTCTCGAAATGCTTCCCTTCAGGTCATTCTTGAGTTGTGCAGAAATGAGGAAACAGCCAACGTTTTGTGCGTACAGTCTCACCTAGAACGCATCCGCCCAGCGGGATACACAGGAGTAAGTGAGAGCAAGGGTTTTCACATTCACAATTCCCAATAACAGGTTCTTTCTTCAGCACAATGACCAAAAGCTTGTAATTATTGGCCAGATGATGTGCTTACATTGTTTGGGGATATAATGCAGACAGTGTCTTTCAGAGTGGAGATGCAGAGGTGGATGCAGAGGAGGCCATTTTTATGGAGCTCGTCCAAACACTACTGAAGGACCCAGCAGAGAGGGAACATTTTTACCAGGCAAGGCAGCTTCACATGTGACCCCGTCTGGCATCCTAAAGAGAAGCCCTTTTGTGCAGCCAGCGGCCTCTTTATAACTATGTCCCGTCACTGTGACCATTGTCCTTCCCAGGAGGTTTTTCCTACTGAGTATGGACCCAGCTACGACACAGACATGCAGCTCCTCGTGTGGGAGTTTCTGTCTAAACTGGAGAAACTCCTGCCAGTACCAGACCTCAGTCAGGTAGGAGACGACGTCGCATTACAGCTGCTGCTGCTTGAAACATGCACTGCGTTTAAGAATGTCCCAACCTTTCACATTTCTGATTGTAAGACTAGAGTACAGGTTATAATATAAACATGGTGTAACTATTTTTCCTTTAAAATTTAAGAACTTTTTAGGATTTTTAAGTGCTGTGTTTAAATTGGGTTTTTATATTTTTGTTTTTAAAGTGAATGGCTTCTATCAATATGGAAAATCCTTCTGATAACATAGTTAAATCCTAACATAGGATTTCCACGGCACAATAACTTTCTCGGTTCCACGGTACACTTTTTATTATCAGTTACAAAAGAATGAGGATGGAGAATTACAATAATTATGAACCAGATTATTAAAAACAATTGCATGTAAATATATAAACAGTTATATAACTTAAGCATGCCAGTTTACATGTTAGCAGCACTAGCACATTAAATAGCTACTAAATAACAAATAACATCAGCTGTGAGCTTTTAAAATGATTTTATATAATTAATTTCCAGACTGCTCCTATACCTTTAACTCACACACACTCACTTATGTCAAATTGTATTTACATTTAAGCATATGTACTCTGTATTACCGTCAATCTTCGCACTGTAACATCGGTGTTACGTTTCAACCCTTTATGTGTATATATAAAAATATTATAGTGCAATATATATCGTTATAAATAATGTATCTACCTAAAAAATCAGGTATTGGTCGGGCTGGAGTCACTATTATTTTCAGTACTGATGATTAGCATTTTCAGGAGTACTGGTAGCATTATTATACCTAAGAGTTGTGTGTTTAAGTTTTGTCACATTTAACCCTGAACTGACCGTATGATCACCTCATTCTTGCTGACAAGTTTGCATCCATAAACAGACTGTGTCGTGGCTGACGTCCGCCCCCTCCGTACTGAAGGACTGCATGCAAACGCTCTCTGAACCCGGCGACTTGAGGTCTCTCCTGCAGCACCACAAATGCCTTGAGCACCTCGGAACACAAGGTAAGCATCCGATGTAATCCAGCTCCCTGTCTGCAGGTTAGAACGCACTGTGCCATGACTACACCAGAGCAGAAGGCTAGTTTAATCTGATCTGAATTTGACAGTTTATTAGAATTTCTAATGCGCAAGGAATTCCAAAGCCGGGTCCACTCGATTCAAAAGCGTAGCTGTCTTGGTCCTCTGTCTCTAATAGTGGATAGAGTGGATACGTTAAAAAACCCAGCTTTAGGAAAATTATGATGCAAGCTGCTCAGACAGGCCATGGTAATTAACTTGTATTTATCTTTATTTATTTATTTTGTCAGAAAACGTTTCGATCATAAAGCAAGACACAGAGACTTTCTTATTGTTGGTTTGCGGCTCCTTGTAGTCGAGTTGTGGTAATATGTGTCCTATTCAGAAATCCATCCATGTTCAGTTCTCTGACAACAGAAAGAGAAAAAAGATACAAATGAAAACAACGGCGTTGGACACAGAACAGAGATTGTGTAAGTTGAGACTCAGCAGAGTAACCCGACTGTCTGGCCCACTGTTGTTGAGATGCTGACGGCCAAAACATGACAGTGAGACTGTTCTCCTGTTGTTCTTCAGCTATTTTTTGGAGGGAGATCTCTATAAAATGATGTTGGGGCCTACTAGTAGTTTAGCCAGTTTATTGCGCTCATATGAGAGAAGAAGGCACATGGAAGACTTAGGCGAGAAACCACAGCCACACCATGTATCTGTATGTTGTAGGCCAAAGGGACTGCATATTTCCATGCAACAATATAACAAATGGTTTCCTGTTTTTAAGAGAAACACAGCACTGCGTATATTTTCTGTGTTTTGCACAGGTACCACTGTGGAGATGTCCACCCAGGTCTTTGCCTGCTCAGAGTGTCCCTTCTTCCACATGCAGGAGTCCTACCTGCTGCAGCACATTGAGCACAGTCACCCTGAGCAGTACAGCAAACTCCAGAGCTCTGCGGAGGCTGCCAGCGTCCCCAAGAAGAAGGCCCAGCACCCCGAGTTCCCATCGCCTTTCCCCATCCACGACAGGCCCAACCCTCACACTTGCCAGGAGTGTGGCAAAACCTTCACGCGCGCCTCGGACGTGACTCGTCACCAGCGGACGCACACAGGCGAGCGCCCGTACACATGCAAGGTATGCAAGAAGGGCTTCAAGAACTCTTGGGATCTGACCCGACACGAGCGCATTCACACCGGAGAGCGACCCTTCCTCTGCCCCCAGTGTGGCAAACAGTTCACACAGAGGGGGTTGCTCAAGCTGCATTTACAGCGGACTGCCTGCAGCCAGACCTGCAACACCCCCGTCGAGTTCACGGAGGTCGTGCTAGCGGAGGAGCCGCTGGAGAAAGGGGGCGGTCCGTACAAATGCCAGAAATGTGGCGAGAGCTTCAGCAGCATCCTGGAGCGCATGAGGCACAGGCAGAGACACATGGTCCGGCATCAGTTCAAATGCTCCATGTGTGAGAAGATATACAGCCGAGCGTCCGACCTCAAGAGACACCAGATGAAGCACACCGGGGAGCGGCCATTCGCCTGCGAGTGTGGGAAAAGCTTCACGCACGTGTGGCTCCTGAATAAGCACCAGCAGATCCACACTAGGGATCGACTGCACCGCTGTGCGGAGTGTGGAAAGAGCTTCACGCAGCTCCAGATCCTGAACCGGCACCTGCTGACTCACAACGGCCAGCGCCCTTTTCGGTGCTCCCACTGTGAGAAGAGCTTCACCCAGCTGGCCAGCCTCACTCGCCACGAAAGAATCCACACGGGCGAGAGGCCGTACCTCTGCTCCACCTGCGAGAAGACGTTCCTCACGCACGGAGAGCTGGCGAGGCACCAGCGCAGCCACAGTAACCTCAGGCCGTACACTTGTGCACAGTGCCCGAAGAGCTTCAAGACCAAGCGAGCTCAGAGCGAACACTTCAACGCGCACACAGGAGAGCGTCCATTTGCATGCGCCCATTGCGGGAAGAGGTTCGCCAAGTCGACCTCGCTCGTCCGACATAACTTGACCCACACTGGGGAGCGGCCCCACCAGTGCTCCCAGTGCAGGAAGACCTTCCTCACCTCTGGCGAGCTCCTCCTCCACAAACGCATCCACACCGGTGAGAGGCCTTACTCCTGCTCCCACTGTGAGAGGAGGTTCAGGTGCTCCTCCGACCTCAACATGCACGTCCGAACACACACCGGGGAGAAGCCACACAGCTGCCTGTCATGTAAGAAGAGTTTCTCCACCTCTACGAGGCTGAAGAGACACGTGCGCACACACATGGAGAAGGGTTTAGTAGCGGAGTCCTTTTAGTCTTTGAGGTGTATGGGCGACTGTGGCTCAGTGGTTAGCAAGTCTGTCTTTCAATCAGAGGGTCGGTGGTTCGATCCCAGGCTCCGGTAGACCATGTTGTTGTGTCCTTGAGCAAGACACTTAACCCTCATTGCTCACTGTTGCTGTGTCTACAGTCTACTGTATATCATGTAAGTTGCTTTGGATAAAAGCGTCAGCTAAATGAAATGTAATGTAATGTGTAGTAAAAGATGCCGTTCGCTACTTTATCATTTTAAATAAAAACTTTCTTTTATCAATAATCTTTTTTTTATGTGGTGACAATATGTTACATGTAGGGATGCAACGATATCACTTTTTACAAACCGATACGAGTACGAGTATTTTTATTTGTGTACTTGCCGATACCGAGTACCGATACCGATACTTCTTAGATTTGGTCTCCATGAAAGTGCAATTAATTTGGAGGCAGATTTTATTTTATCCTCTGCAGATTATGTCAAGCCTATAGTACAAAATTAACAGAAGGCTATCCCAAGCTTTAAACTTCTTGTGGAAGTCCCTCTAATGTCTGAGCATAAAACGCCCCCGTGTCCGGGTTCATAATGTAAGCGATAATATTAAGGATCGAGCAATTATATAGGAAGCTGTGTTCCAAGTTATGTTTCCAGTGCTTTTATTGTGGAGGGAGAAACGGAAAGGAAAAGGAGTGGAATTGTGGGATATACGTGTGTGAAGGAGATAAAAAAGTGGTTCAAGTTACCCTGCAGCGTGTTTTCATTTTATTAGAATTACAAATATAGACACACAACAGACACTCGGCTACAATAATATCATCCGTAGCCGCACAACAGCGTCTGAATGAGGCCGCTGCCAGCGCTACTTCTGGCGGACCAGCAACAGTTTGATTCAAACCGGCGGAACGGCAGTAATTTTCCGTCGCGTTGGATGTGAACGCACCATAACTCTACACACCTTGCCGCAAGAGCTGCAAGAGAGCGACGAAAGAGCCGTATGCGGCTCTGGATCACGGGTTGCCGACCCCTGCCCTAGACGTTGAAGTCAGGTAGGACAACAAATCTTTTTCTCCACAAAGCGCGACCAGTTTGTTGTAGCGAAATACTGTTGAGTGGTATCGGTTCTTGGTATCGACAATTGAAATCGATACGAGTACGAGTATTTTAATGCAGTTTCGACCCCCGATACCGATACCGGTATCGGTATCGGTGCATCCCTAGTTACATGAGAACCATCTTAAGAGAAAAACAGTTGTCTGGTTTTGTGAACAAAGGAAATGAGTCAAACATTCTAACATTAGATTACATTCATTCAGATGCTTTTGTTCAAAATGCCTTAAGTTTATTCAATAACTAGACTTCATCAAATCTTGAAGGAACATCCCGCCTTCAACATGCAGTCAAAAGTCCCGGCAGGAGGAGGAAAGCCTAGTGCCCCGCAGCAGCGTCTCCTCTGCTGGAAGGAGTGGAAGCACAGGAGGACCAGGACGGAGCCTGAGAGACTGACCCTGCTGCAGTAAAATGAGAGGTTTTTGAAAGGGGGTGTGGGGCTCGGAAACACTACCACTTTTGTCCACAGGGACCGCCAAAATCAAAGTTAATTTTAATAGCTTGAAAATGATGTAAAATGTGCGAACCGTGGGAAAGATACTGGACATTATCCTCGGAGCAGAGAATCAGTGGGAGGAGTTTTAATCTGTTGCCAAATAGTGGACGAGAATCATTATTTTAGTCTATATTTATTTAATTATATTAAATTGAAGTCATGATAACCTACATGTGTTCTGTCTTAGTTGTGGGGGCAGCTTGAGAGAATGTTAAGAGGATGTTGATGTCAAATAAAAATTGAGGAATGAGGTTTAGTTCATTAAAGTAATAATCCACTCAATATCTGTGCATAAAATGTGTAAAAGGAGGTAGACAACAGAGATGGTAGGTAGCATAGGGCCGTTGTAAGGTAAATCAAAAAGAGGAGGTGGACAATCTGGAGGACAAGAGAGGAGAGCAGGAGACCGCAATGAAGCTATCATTCTTGTTCACTTTATTTAGGCCCGAACATCTCTTACTTTTCAAGAACAAAATAGGTTCCTCAAGAGCTGTACTGATACAACTTTTACTTTCCTGCAAAGCTGCAAAGTATAGGCTTTAGAAATACTGCTGTGAAATGGTTCACCTCTTACCTCACTGGAAGAACTCAATTTTGTGATGTTGAGGGGACCATATCAGATTCTCGAGATATTACTTGTGGGGTGCCTCAAGGTTCAATCCTTGGCCCCCTTTTATTTTTAATTTATATTAATGACATGCCAGCTGCCGTGAAATGTAAGCTGCTTTTATATGCTGATGATTCTGCATTGTTGGTCTCTGGGGATGACATCAGCGAGATTGAGAAGACTCTGGGTAACGAATTAAATAGTGTCAGCAAGTGGCTTATAGACAACAGGCTTTCAATACATATGGGAAAAACTGAGTCCATTTTATTTGGAACAAAAAAAGAATTTGTCTAAAATAAAATTGCTTAAGATCAAATGTAATGGCACTGAAATAGTGTCTCAGGAAAGTGTTACATACTTGGGGTTAACATTAGATCAGTCATTAACCTGTTCATCTATTGCTGACAAAATACTATCCAAGTGTGCAGGTAAATTGAAATTTTTCTATCGCAGAACAAGGTTTTTTGATTTTTCTATCAAGAAATTACTGGTTGTATCATTAATCCAATGTAATTTTGATTATGCATGCTCAGCTTGGTACTGTGGATTATCAGTTAAACTTAAAAACAGACTGCAAGTGATGCAAAATAATGTTATCCGCTTCCTGTTAAATGCACCCCCTAGGACTCATATTGGCAGAGATGCTTTTAAAAGAGTAGGACTGTTGCCAGTACAGGTTAGGGTGGAGCAGTTAAAGCTGAATCATATGTATAATGTCATAAATGGTTCTGCTCCCAAATATTTACACTCCAATATAAAAATGGTTCATACACAGCATTACCATAATACTAGGGCCAGTGTCCGTTCTTGTAAAGTGCCCAGAGTCAACAATGCAGCTGGAAGTACTACTTTTTTTTATACAGGTATTATGTTGTGGAATAATTTACCAATTTCCCTCAAAATGGTAAATACCAGAGGGACTTTTAGATATCAGGTTAAGGCCCTTTTATGGAGTAGAGTAGCTGATCTTTTTAACTAGTGTAGACTGATTAATTTATGTGATTTCTGATTTTCTGATTTTAGGATGTTGTTGAAATTCGGATGATTTGTGTAAATGTTTTTGTCTCTGACTTATATTAGGTCTTTGTTTTTTTTGTGTGTGAAATGTGTTACCACCAAGGACCATGTTGGAAATAAGTGTTTTACACTTTAACATGTTATCCTTTTGGGTTATGTATGTATGTCAATCAATCAATCAATCAATCAATCAATCAATTCCTATTCTATTTGATGTCCAGCCGAATTGCTGGGAATCCCTTTTTTACACCATTTTTTTCTTTGGTAGATATAACTTCCCTTCGTCAAACAAATAGTCCCATAGTATCTCATACTTATGTGAGTAGATTAACGAAGCTGTGCCGTCTGTCACTATCGCCAAGATGACACCACGTGGTTATCACATGGATTGTCGTCATACTCGATTTGAATATAAAATTCCCTCCAAGTTTCCCGCCGGACACTTATCTGCGGGTACTTCCTGTCCCACCCACATTCTCGTGTCGCTTCCGGGTGGCTACACAAGACTCATCCAGCGAGCCGTCGTTATCTTAACGCTGTAAACAAAAGTTACAAAACGGTTAAGCTTCCACAACACGTTAAACGAAAAGACATGCATATCAAAACAGGTAAGTTTGTACAACTTTCAGACATATATGACCGAAATTCCTCACTTCCAGAAGCTGTTGACTTGTCCTGCCGTTAGTGTTAGCAGCTATGCTCGCGTCGTCGGTAGCAGCTCGGCGCTTTGAATGGAGGGTTACGAAACTTTGGCTTCGGCTAACATGCTAGCTAGCTGTTCATTTCATGACATGGTAAGAAACGGTAGCCCTCTTTTGTGCGACAACCGTTTATATTGAGATATTGTTGAACTAGATTGACCATGACGTAACGGCCGGTGAACAAAAACCGTCGAGTTACCGTCGCCGCACCATGACGTTGCTAATTAAAGTTAGCTAACACCGGTGCTGTCTTGTTAGCCTCCAGCAGCGCACACACGGACCATATCATGTTGTGTCCAGAGGGGCTCAATAAGGCGTTCAGTTGACTCGTGTAACCAGAGACTGGCGTACAGTCGAGTCGGTCGTCGGGAGATCTCTTGTTTGGTGAACTGACGTTACCGCTCCAGCACCAATGTGGCGCTTTGGAGCGAGCACGCCACTCGGGCCGAGTATGTCCATTTCTTAATCGTGTTGGATCTAAATGTCTGAACTCACGCGTTGTGTAACCACACAAAGCACCCGTTGGCATGTCTTTAGGAAAAGCGAGCAGTAACGTCAATGTTTAGGTCCGTCTGCCCCGTGTCACATGGACAGAAAATGGCGACGCTAAAACTAATATAAGTTAACCTCTCCGTCAATACTGAGTTGACAATCATTCCTTATTCACCACGAGCCATCTATTGTTACCGAATGACACACAGGTCGTTGTGTAACAGTGGTACAATATCACTAACGGTGAGATGTATGGTGACAGGTAGCTACTGGACGCTGTCAGTAATCCATGCCTCTGATGTTTGTTTTATATGAAACAACGCCAAGTGAAGAGCCGTGCGTTGCGAAACACATTTGTTAGACTGTATGTTCGTTAACTTAAGACTCTTGTTGAATAAGAGCAGGACAGTGATCGTTACAGTTGAGTGTGGCCTCTTAAGGCTTAGTCCAAATGGTCGAGATGAGTGACAGTGTAATCACCAAGAACTCGAACTTGTTTCTGGGATGCATGGAATGTGAATGTTGAGGTGTTCTAACCCGTTGTGACTGGGAGGAAAACCAACATGTGTTATTTTACACCAGTTTGCTACTCTTCTAAATGTTTTGTTTACTAATCGATGGAATCCAGATTCATCTTTAAGGGGATAGTATACAAGTAGAACAATAGTGAGAGAGCCAGGTTTTTTGTGTGTGACTGAACCAATATATAGGTTTATGTTGGCTTGTTCTACGGACAGGAATAAAACAAATTTAAACATTGTAACTGTAACGTGTTTTAATAATTAATTATGGCACTACAAAATGTAACAATACATAAATGAATGTATACATAAATGAATGTATACTGGGGCGACTGTGGCTCAGTGGTTAGCAAGTCGGTCTTTCAATCAGAAGGTCGGTGGTTCGATCCCCGGCTCAGGCAGTCTGTGTCGTTGTGTCCTTGAGCAAGACACTTAACCCTAATTGCTCACCGTTGCTGTGTCTACGGTCTAATGTATATCATGTAAGTCGCTTTGGATAAAAGCGTCAGCTAAATGTAATGTAATGTAATGTAATACTGAATGTATAAAACGGTTACAGAATGTAATCAATATTTATTGTACAAACTGCAACATAGGAAGAATGTAATTAATAAATAAATGAGTCATATATGCCAACAACTTTCTTTAACATTTTAAGATGGTTGTAAAACTGAACAAAGTTCTGTTGTAGAAAAGTGCAGTTCTGATATTATATTTTCAAGATGTACCTTGAGTCCAATATCATTCATCCATAGTCTTTGAGCTGAAGCCATCTTTCTCTTGATGAAGTCCATACAGCGGTTACTGCTTTCGTAATGGTGCTCCACCACTTGCAGAGTAAATGCCCCTCAAGCAATGTCTGATCCAGAGGCTTTGCGTTTTCACTGACGCTACAAATGGCCTCGACTCAGGCGAACGTAATCACACTCAAGTCTTCAAACACGGTTTGTTCTGAGGCATCAATACAAATATTAAGTATTATTGCCTTGAGGAAAACCCAAAAATATTTGTTTTAAGGTCTCTGAAGATATGTTCAATGACCTGATCTGCAAGGTATTTCCAGAATTTCTTGATAGAACAATACCAAATAGATGTGAAGTGTTTCTGAATATTCATATAATAATAATAATAAACGCAGAGCGACCCTGTAACTCCGGCGGTGTCAGCTTCACAACACCACTCTAAAGGCGCATATGAATTGGCATCAAAATTACCTCGTTTTTTGGGGGGTTTTAGAAAACAATGATTACAATTTAAAGTATGCATGTAATGTGAGTGTAAAGTATTTCTTCTATAAGACTGATATGTTGATAATTCCTGAACTTGGCTTAGCCTCTGCTTGTTTACACAGGGTGGACACATGCTAACTTGTGCATTAGCGAGGCTCAAGCACTTGAACCATATGTGTTAAATTGGTATTGTGCTGAACTGGCGTACGCAGCAATACTCCATAGCTTTGGTTACTTTGGCTTGGTCAAACTTTGCGGTGGGAGGCTGCCTGGACCTTGCTTGTTGATTGGACATCCACCTCATTTACTGAATGTCCTGCAGGTGTTGCGGTGGAAGCGTTTCTATCTGAATTTAAAGGTTTCTTTCCAAAGAGGAGAGAAATTATTTTAGAAATGATACTGCAATTTGGTAGTTTTTTTTTTTCAACCGATTTTAGACTCCTCTGACTCTATGGACCACCCTCTTGTGATTTAAACGGCAGATATTTAATTGACTTGTCAACATCTCTTTCAGGTACATGGGAAGCCAGCAACACCGTGTGTGAGTCCGATACCCTGTGCGATCCAGCAGTCCTTGTTGCAGCCACCAACTCCGAGCCACATATTCGCAACCGCCGCCTGTCTCCCGGCTCAGGCAACTGTGGAGGTGGTGGAGGTGGAGGCTGCATCTCTGGAGGTGACCAACAGTCCCGGCAGCTTTCAACCGGAGGCGACCTGATTGCACCCAGCCACGCACACACCTTCAGCTTCCGCAGGGAAAAGGAGCGCAAGGGCCAGCAGCACAAAGGCCGCAGCCTCCGCAGGGAAAGTCAGAAGGGCATCGGCCGAATAAGCGAGCGGCCACAAAAAGTTAACCAAAAGGAGAGGTGGGTGGAGGACAGTCTGTCACTGCTCAAGCCCCCTCCTGCCTTCCCAGTGCAGGACAGCCCCGCCAAGCTGCAGCCTGCCGTTAGCTACGCGTCCAAGGTGAAGGCGGGACCAGCAAGCGGAGGGCTGGAGGAGGACCGCCCTGCCATCGGCGTGCTGCTACAGAACCAGTGGGGTCTCAGTTTTATCAGCGAAGCGAGGCCGGCTACAGATGTCTCCGGCCCTCGACCCGCTGCCAGCGCCCTCCCTCCTCAGCCCACAGACGCCGAACAGTCAGCAGACCTACAGTTCGAGACAGTTCTCACAGTCCAGCCTCCGGAAGACACGCCTACTCCAGTCGCTACCTCTGGCACCCCCACCACATGCCCAGAGGTGGACGCAAGCAACGGGAAGCTGCTGCTTAGTTGTCGCCATCTAGTGGAGGCGTTGAACTATCACAGTAGAGGTAAGAATTGTGATGTGCTTTAAAGACACTCTGCCAGATGTTTTAATTTGAGCATTTTAATTTCAGAGCAATCATTCAAACAATTGTCCTATTTTTGTCTCCCCCAGAATGGAACGCTATCTGCAACAAACAGAAAAAAGGTACGTTGAGCCTTCCCTATGATTGTTTCGAAGGGTGGGGCCTATTTGCTTTAGCTCCTTAAATGGGTAAAGTTTCATGACAATCTGTAACCACTTGAATTGTTAGTTATATCAGTCACAACATACATTTAGATCTGTTCTTTGAACCAGTGTATCTATACTACAGTGTCAGTGTTCATAACATAAAGGGCACATTTTATTCTAGAATGAGCTGCCCACCATGTAAAATGTTTTAATATCAAATGGATCCCTGCATTTGGCCAATTGGGAGCTTGAATTATTTGTTATAGCGGTGTGCCATTCGACCTCTCAAAGATATTTCTGTGCTTGCAAATATGACAAAATATTTAGTATTTATTTCGAGGTCATACAAATGCAATAAAGTGTGTTTTTGATTTGTCAGCATAAACTAAACAAATATCCAACACATATTTAAGTGTGCATATTAGTTATTCATTTCCTATGCCAGCCTGGTAATAAATTCATGGCTGGATTAAAATTGAATATACATTTCAAATAGAACTATGGTGAATATTCACTGGAAACAAATCATGTTGCTGAGTGAAATCAATAAAGAAAAAAGACCACAGACATCAGTCCTTATGGGTCCTTCTACCTTGTGACACACTGCCTTATACTTTATGAAGGTAATAAAATAACACACGCTCCATAGTCTGCACCAACTTTATTACTCCAGCCTTGTTAACAGGGCGTCACAGTAAAATCCTGGACACTCACGGTGGAATCCTGCTTATAGAAGGAACTTCTTCACTGAGGCAGCTCCACAAAACTATGAGCGGAGTAAGAGCTGTGTGTTTGTGTAGATATATTATGTCTACGCATTTACATTATCTTTGTACTTGTTGAACAGGCGTATTGATACATTATTGGCTTAACGCCTGCAACAGTTTTATTAAACTTCCAGTAAAGAGTATGTGGAGAGCTCCACTTTCATAACGGGTACGGTAACCACCCCAACAGGGAGCCCGTCGCAATTTTGCTTCCAGCTGTTCTTGCTGAGTATAATCGTCTGACAATATTCAACAAGTGTGAATATTGCCATTTAATCAGATTTAATCTTACACGGGTTTTATGACAAACAGTAGACGGTACACCTCTGGTTTCTAGCCATTTCTTGTTTGGTAGCTGGAACGTGGTTATTTACAATGACATTAAAATGTTGTTGTTTTTAAATATAAAAAACATTGTAAATAAAGTTCTTTTTTCAGAACTGTTGACATTGTTTTGTTCTGTTTTGCAGTTCCAAAAAAGGTCGTCTGGTACAAGGACACCCAGGAGCACCCAGCCTAGCAGTGTGAGACACCCAAAGTATATATAAACACGTATACAACACACCTACATGCACATTAAAACACGTAAAGATGGACAAATGTATGAGTCCCTTTCACACACTGCACTCAGGATGATGTCTTCACGCAAAGCCACACTGAGACACTTTGGACTAACTCCTTTGAGATCTTACAGCAATGGACTTTTTTAACGCCTTACAGAAAGCCTGCCTTAATTAATCAGATCTGTTTTCATCGCCTCTCATTACCCTTTTTAGCTTGTATGTGTAAAGCTGGTCTTTTTTTTTTTCCTAAAAAAAATCTGAGCTGTAATTTAATTTCCCCCTTTTTGAAAGCTGCAGTCAGTTTTATTGCTGTTTTTTGTCCTCTGTAAAGCGAGTGGTCAATCAAGCACTTTGTTCAAAAAAATCTGTTGTGACCAATCCCTGTGTGCGAGAAACCCTCAACAGAGCGAATTGTTTTGTTTTTTTCCTTCTCAATTAGTAACAGAAGAATGTCTTGTACCTGCTAGAGTTTTATGGTTAACGTATGCAGAGGACTTGTGTATCTTGTGTCTTCAGTTTACAGAGGGTGTAGTCAAAGGCACAGTAGAGTTCACCCTTTACCCATCAGATCTTATGCTGTGTCCCTTTTTGTTTTTATTTGGTTCCCCAATTGGGTGAATATTACGCATAAATCCATAAGGGATCTTACCATGTTCAGTATGTTGATTTTTTTTTTTGAAAAGAAAATTTATTGAATAAAAAATTTACACTGGAGAAAGAGGAGGAATGTAAGTGAACAGTATTGCTTAATAAAAATGAATAAACTTGAAAAGTTTCCTCTTAGTTTTTTTTTAATTTAAGATTCAGATTTGGTATTGCGTAACTAGTGACAAATTTGTACCTGAACACAAACATAAATCTTTAACACTAATTTGCTGCACTTAATGGATCTTAAATGTTTAAGTACAGAAATGTCACATGTGACTTCTCCACTCAGTTTTGTTTCAGATGAACAGTCCAGGGAATTATGGTGTGCAGGAAGTGACAACTTGTTCATTATCAGCAGTCGTCCATTCTGATCAGTTGGGAAAGGCTGTATCGGAAAAAAGAATTGACATGTCCCTTCTCTGGACTAGACCAGCCATCATACCAGACCGGCTGCAACAACATACGTAGCACAGAGATGTTGCTCAGTCTCTCCACGTCACCTCCACTTCATCTGTTCTGTACCTATGGCAGGAGACATGTTGACGATTGACAGGACATTAATAATGCTATTAATCTCCTACATTTTGGGACTTCGAATCCAGAAATACGATTTCAGGTAATTGAGCGTAATGGTAAAACCTGTAGAGCAGCACTGTGCCCAACCACTAAATCATAGGCGACCAACAGGCATTTCCTAAAAGACGGATGCCGTGTAAAGAGCAATTGAACTAGTAACGTGAAGGCTACCTTTGTGTGATCCACGAGTCTTCCAGCTCTGTCACTTGACCGGACCTAAACATTTCCCAGCCGGCTTGAGCGATCATTGCGCCGTTGTCGATGCAGAATCTGTGGCACAAAGTTAACAGTTATTTTTTAGGAACTTCAACATTCAAACAGTTTGAGAAGGGCGTGCTAAAGGGCCAGTATACCACCACTCGCATACTGCTAACTGTTTAACAAAGAATGCCAATTATATTTTTCACACATCATTCAACAATACCCATCAGTGGGATTGAATAGCATTTTCTTTAAAAAATTTGCCAAACCTACACCATTTATCACAGCCAGTCGTAATCTTCACATTTTCATCTTTCCCACAGTCCGTGAACACACGTGTGACTAAAGCTTCAGTCAGGAAAAGCAACCGAAACTAAGCTTAAAATTGTGATATTGCATTCAAATCATTTTATTCTACTTGTCTCACGTAAACTGATTAGCAGTACTTGTGGTATTGCTAAGCAAACTACTGGTTTACCGTTCATCTGTGGCAAACAGCTTGGCGCCTCTCTCCTCACACATCACCTCCATCATCTCCTGCAAGCGCATGTTACCTGCAGACCAAACAAGGTCACAGGTTAAATATTCTTGTGAATACAATATTGTGAGTCTTCCTTGATTTCCAATTGGAACTAGATCACTTATTTTTAATTATGTAAGACTGAACTTATAAAATGGCATTTCTACAAAGAAAACCTTTGTATACTCTTATATTTGAGGTTATATCTGGACTTTCATGCACTTGATGAAAAATACACCAAATAACAAAAGAAGCACAAAGGACCTTGGACTAAAAGTGTTCAAATATTCTAGAAGGCATTTTTTCCATACATGTCTGAAGTACTTACAGCCAACACCCCCCACGATGAGGACCTCTTGGGAGCCGCAGTGAGCCATGGCCCTCTCTGTGATCTCTACCAGCATGGAGAACACGGTCTCCTGCAGGGAGGGAGGCATTAGTGTTGGGCAAGACTGACCATCTCAAATGGTTCTCTAGAGCAGTGATTTTCAACCACTATGCCGCACATTAAAATAATTTTATCTCTCACGGCACCAGTGAGACACTTATATTATTTAATATTTAACTATTTTTAAATGTATGCTAATTTTAAATATATAGTTTTTTATCTCAAGTACTCACATTTGATAACCACTGCTATAGAGCTTTTTAACTGAGCTACACATCCCCTTGTGGGATGTGGGGCAGCACCACATTAACGGACTGACTTATCGTCATTCCTATGCAACTGGTAAGGATTTTAGTTTCTGTTTGTAGTCGGAGTAGTATTGATTAATCACGATTGAGCGTGTTTTGGTTGAAGTAGGTAAACAGTCCGTGTGAAAAGCAAAAGAGGCGTAACGCATTGGATGAAGTTCAATCTACAAAGAAAAAGGAAATAGCTTGTAAACTTGCTACTTGTTCATTATTGTACGCGTTGTCTCTCAACTCCATTCTTGCATCTCAAGCTGCTAATTGGACTGAATAATTGACCGGCCAAATGGAAGAGGAAGTCTTGACTCAGATTTAGATAGTGGCCTTAGTTCTTCGAGGCTAAATCGTCATCAGACCGATAGCCGATGGGTTCCTAGATTGAACTGATAGTTCTTTGTACCTGTAGGGAGAAACACAGGTCCTCTGCTGCACACTGACCAGAGCTCAGCATCTTATGAGCGGCTTCCTATGTCACAGAAAAAGGAAAACACCTTTTAGGATCATGAACCAAAAGAATGATGAAGTAGGCATCAAGTTTGAGTTTATTTGCCTGATTAATATTTACATTATGTCAAAGGACACAAAAGATTAAAATATTAGTCAAATTACGGCATACTTTTGTAGATATACAATACATTTAATAAAGCAAACCACTCACCTCGATAAAGGATAAAATCCCAGAAAATGAGACATCCATTCCTTTTACTGTGTATGGCAGTTCCACATACTGACTCCCTCTAACACCATGGACAAGAAGCAAAGTTAAGTGGTAAGTATTAATAGAGTAAAAACAAACATTAAGCACACAACAGTAAAGCTGCACAGTGACTCTGACTCACTTTTTGGCCATCTGCTCTATGTTGTAGCCTGGACTGGGGTCATTAGAAATCTGAGTGAAGAAACAGTTCAGCACTAAGAATTAACAAACACCTGTCACATACAGTAAAAGGTAAGTAGTTGCTCTAATAAAGACCGGAAGGGCGCACACCTTTATAACTCTAGCAAACCTGTCCAGACAGTTGCCAACTGCGATGTCGATGGTCTCTCCAAATATCCTGTACCGCCGCTCTGAGTATGCAATAACCTGCACAGGAAGAAAATACATTTGTACCTAATTAACTTAGAACTATGTACTTGCTGTGTAAGTAGCAGCTCTACCAACACTGTTTGGTAGCTGATCATCAGGAAGAGAATGCATGCAGACTCATAGCTTTCTCTTCTGTGCGAGGCATTCAGACGCCAACCTGTGTGTTCCCTCCACTGACATAAAGCACGGTGGGGTTGTCGGCTTGTGTGATGAGTCGGCCCATCTCAATGTGTCCAATGCAGTGGTTGACACCGAGGAGCGGCTTCCCCCAAAGCTGTGCGACTGTACGTGCTACCAGAGCCACCGTCACCAAGGGGGCACCCATCCCAGGACCTGAATGAGAAGAAGAAGGAAAACAAAGAGAGAGGGGTGTTTGTCACGTTGGAGTGATACAATACATCATTTCACATTAGTTTGATGTCGCCTTGCAGGCATCTATGAACATAAAATGTTTTATGGATGATCATATCATTACTATGCTGCATCAGTATTAAAACATCTTCCACTTCCTTTTTCCTCAGCACATGGGAGGAGTTTGTCTTGAGGGTTTTCTGCAAGAGATCTACCTACTTGTTTGGGAACAGATTTATTCAAATAAATCCTTTCTGGCAGAAAGCCTTGAAGGCAAACTTATCCTGGGTGCCACTCAGTACTTGTGGGTGAAATTACTAAACAAAACTTTGAACCATTAAAACTGGCCTAGTTCTGACAAACATCTGGCTGGTTACGTTAGGTTACGTTACCTTTAGTGTACGCCACACAGTCGATGTCTGCCGGCTCCAGCCCTGCTTGCTCCAGCGCCTCCTTCAGGACAGTCAGTATGACAGCACGATGGTGCCTGGCAGTGTCACTCGGCATGAACCCTGATGGGTAAACAACATGGAGTCAACTTCACATGCAAGATAGTTAAGACTTTGACACATTGCCAGTGAAGTGAAATGTCATTACTGACTTACCATGACCAGGGGGGGTAATGTAGGTCCGTCTAGGGTTGGAAAGCACTTCCCCATCCTTGATGATTCCAATGCCGATCTTATTGGCACTGCCTTCAAATCCAATTACTACAGTCATGGTAGCTAAAAAAAAAAGGAGAAAAGTTTTTGCATTGATCTTTTTTAAAATGTATTTAAAATGTATTTTCTTCAGAATTATTTAATTTCTCTTTTCTGCCCACAATAAAATACAAATGAACAATTATAAATGATAAATCCATCCATTTTCATCTGCTTATCCGGGGTCGGGTCGCGGTGGCAGCAGGTCCAGCAGGCTGACCCAGGCTTCTCTCTCACCTGCAACATCTACCAACTCATACCAGCTGGGAGATATAATCCCTCCAGCGTGTCCTGGGTCTTCCCCGGGGCCTCCTACCAGCTGGACGTGCCTGGAAAACCTCTAGAGGGAGGCGTCCTGGAGGCATCCTAATTAGATGCTGAACCACCTCAGCTGACTCCTTTCGACATGAAGGAGTAGCGGCTCGACTTCAAGCTCCCTCCTGATGTCCGAGCTCCTTACCCTATCTCTAAGGCTGAGCCCGGCCACTCTACGGAGGAAACTCATTTGTATCCTCATTTGTATCCTGACCTCGTTCTTTCACTCACGACCCAAAGCTCGTGACCATAGGTGAGGGTTGGGACGTAGACCGACCAGTAAATTGAGAGCTTTGCCTTTCGGCTCAGCTCCTTCTTCACCAAGACGGCCCGGTGCAACGCCTGTTTTACTGCTGCAGCCGCACCGATACGCCTGTCGATCTCCCGCTCCATTTTACCCTCACTCATGAACAAGACCCCGAGATACTTGAACTCCTTCGCTTGTGGTAGGCACTCTGTCCCCACCCGGAGGGAGCAATCCACCGGTTTCCGGCAGAGCACCATGGCCTCAGATTTCGTGGTGCTGACTCTCATCCCCGCCGCTTCACACTTGGCTGCAAAACGCCCCAGTGAATGCTGGAGGTCATGGTCCGAGGAGGCAAACAGGACCACATCATCTGCAAACAGCAGAGAGGCTATCCTGAGATCCCTGAACCTGACATTCTCCGCCCCACGGCTGCTCCTAGATATCCTGTCCATGAAGGTCACGAACAGGACCGGTGATAAAGGGCAGCCCTGGCGGAGGCCAACACCCACCGGGAACGTGTCTGACTTACTGCCGAGGATACGAACCCAGCTCCTACTGCTCCTATTGACTACCTTAGTGGCCTCTGCTAGGTATATGGGTGCAACCACCCCCAAGTCTTCAGGCGCTGCCCCCTGTTCAGGGGACATGTTGGCCGGGTTTAGGAGTTCCTCAAAGTGCTCTTTCCACCGCCCGGGTCAGCAGCCCCCCTGCCCCGCCAATAACAGCCTGGGGAAGGCCCTGCTTTCCCTTCCTGAGTCGTCGGATGGTTTGCCAGAACCTCCTTGAGGCCAACCGAAAGTCCTTCTCCATGGCCTCCCCGAACTCCTCCCATGCCCGGGTTTTAGCATCCGTGACCACCGCAGCTGCAGCCCTTCTGGCCTGCCTGTACCTGTCAGCTGCTTCAGGAGACCCCTGGGCCAACCAAGCCCGAAAGGCCTCCTTCTTCAGCTTGACAGCTTCCCTCACCCCTGGTGTCCACCACCGGGTTCTCGGGTTGCCGCCACGACAGGCACCGATGACCTTCTGACCACAGCTCCTAGCGGCCGCGTCCACAATAGAGGCTTTGAACATGATCCACTCGGATTCCATGTCCCCAACCTCCCTCGGGATGTGTGAGAAGTCCTTCCGGAGGTGGGAGTTGAAGACCTCCCGGACAGGATCCTCCGCCAGACGTTCCCAGTTCACCCTCACTACATGTTTGGGCTTGCCAGGTCTCTCTAGCTGGCTCCCCCACCATCTGATCCAACTCACCACCAGGTGGTGATCAGTTGACAGCTCTGCTCCTCTCTTCACCAGTGTCCAAAACATAATATAACATTATGTTTTGGACAAATGATAAAGTATAAAGATATATATTATAATGGTACTGCACCAATTTTACACATTACATTTGGTCTAATATAGGTAGTTGCCAGGTCCATTGGTCTAGTCTAACAGACGGCACTACTGTATATTCAGTTTGACTGGGAGTTACATCTGTTCAAACTCAAACATTATTTGTATAGCAGAAAATTAACCACACTAAAATTAAACCCACAAACGCAGAAGTAGCAGGTGCTTTTATTGACCTAAAGGGTCTCTCAGTCCTCCAGGTATCCTCAATTAATTGTACTTCTTCAATAATATGTCTGAAGATTCAGAAAGAATCACAGAGAATATCAATTGAATGATTATTTTGGCTGTGATAACAGAAAATATTAAATATATTATAATATGTCAGCTTTCAACCATATCTTAAAGACTTCATTCAGCGAATAGAACTGGCTCAGGTATCAAAACCCCTAACCCTCTACTAAGAGGTCAAGAGTGAACGTTAATGTCCAGAAATGTGAAAGAAAACCAGGTAATATTTCTAATCTTTTAAAAAACACATTTCTGTTTGACAGTTGTTAGGTAGCCAGAGATTTATGTGGTCAAGTTAATGTAGGTTTATATTTCAATTACAAAACTCATAATCCAATTTCACTGATGAGCACACTTTGAACATGAGATAGTAATGTCCTCCAACATTACAAATGATCAAGACAAAATTACAGTTACATTTAAATAAGCACTTTAATAATATTATAAATAATGGTCCCATTTGTATTTCTTGAGCTATTAATAATTGCACCTTATAGTTAAAGTAATGAAGTGGTATTACTGGTAATATAGTCTGGCTTTAAAACCAAGCCACTTTTTTTCCTAACCCTTCCACGGCAGAGAGAAGATTGCCCTTAACATCAGATTTTACTGAAGGGCACGCTTTAAGTTGAATATGTTAAAGCTATTCTAACTGCAAATGTATAGGTTTTGGTGACAAGCTTTACATATCAATATTTTAATTGTACTGTTAAATGTAGCACTGTGTGATGTATAGAGAGATATTACACTACGCTCCCGATCCATAACACCTAGTTATAAAATGCAACATTATAGTATAAGCTACATACTATACATATATACTGTATATATCTAACCCTAGCTAGCGCGAAAGACCCTAATTAGAGCACCCTGCACAGCTGTGTAGCTGTTATGATAGCAGTGAGTGACTTAAAACTAGCTTAAATGTACATTAACGCTGCATTGGACATCACAATAAGTATACCTAGCTTTTCGCTTTCTTTCGGCGATTCAAATAAATCCAAACTCGTGCCAGTTCAACTTTTAAACTAATTATTACACTGCCTCGGCTAACTTCTTGAATTCAACTCCTCCATTGAAAGGTGTCCCAAATGGCCCCAAACACTGACAGCTGTAGACATGGCCTCACCAGAAAGCTTTGTCTAAATATGGTTTTACTTCAGCCACACGTCAATATAACGCAATATGCGCCGTAGCAGCCATAGATCTGTCATTTCTATTTTCCAATTTAAAAGAACGCAATAAAAACGTGTTGTTATTTGTCATTTCTATCAGGCATACGTTCAGGCACTCAGTAAGTGTATCGAGCACGTGGTGTGAAATCTTTGCGGTGCATTGTGAGTTTCGTTTGGGGGGGAGTGACAGAAGAAGTACTTACCTCGTCTTTGCATCCTGTTTTGGAAGTGCAAGTAAGATTATTTGCATCTCTTTTTCCTGAAACGTGTTGCTGGTTGAAATGAAAACACACGCATTGGTTTGCCGCATTAGCATTGTATATTAATCAATTAAGATGTTTATGAGCTAATTAAGCTAGCTGGCTGGTTCCCCTACATTGAGTCTCGGCGCAGGCCGTCTGCTGCTGCTCGGTTCTCTTTGTTACGGAGGACAAGCTAGCGTTAGCATAGCTGGCCACACAACCTGTTGTGACGCGTAAAAACAGCGTGGATCTATTTGTTTGAGGGTTTTAGATCTTCGTGCATGTTGTTAATTGTGCATCTAGTGGGCTGGGAATTCATTCATATTTTGTATTTAATGTGCTTGGCGATAAGCTCCTCCACAGCAACGACTTTCATCCAAATAAACGTCCCGCTTGCTTCGACTTTGTCAGGATTTACGTGCCTATAAATGTAAATACTGTATGGAAAACCAATTCCGGTTAAAATTAAGTGATTTTGCATTATGAGGACACTAATCGTAGGTCGACATCCAAAGGTGTGCATCTTTTCGAGTGTTAATTCGCACTTCACTTTCAAGGCAGTGCCAATATGTATTATTGTAAATGTTTGTAGATTAATAAAGTGCAGTACATAAATAAAAAAATGTATGTTCGAGGTCATTTTAGAATGAGCCTCTGTTACAAAATTGGTCCAACCGAGAGCCCTATGAATTATTTACTACTCTGGTCAGTACAGCAGATTAATGAGATTTTACAACAATTTCCAAAATAATGAGTTATCACCGTACATAGTAAGCGTGTTGGTCATAGTAAGCAACATCAGTTTTCAACCTTGTTGACTGAAAACCTCAAATATGTTGACTTGGAATTAATGCTATTAACTATTCATGGTCATACGTTTTCTCAAACAATTGGGTAGCCTACGAAATGCCAGAAGAAGAAAAGCCCATCACAATAATTCCCAGAACCCAAGGTGACATTTTCCAATAGTTTGTGTTATCTGACCAGCAGTGGAATTATAAAAAACAGGAATCCCTTGATTCAGCACAACAGTAAAAACATGCAAATGATTTGGCATTAATGGCACAGTTGGGAAACAACTTAAAACACTTGCTTATTGCTGATAACAGTTTCAGAGAAACACATCACATAAATTGCTCCTTTTTCCCCCCCTACCAGCGGCGTGTGTGGTGTTGTGTGTGTGCGTGCTGTGTGTTTGCGAGGTGTGTTTGCAGTCAGAGTGAGTTCAAGTATGAAGAGAGGCAAGAAGGCAGAAGAGGAGGCAGCAGCAGCCGCGGACGGGGAGAATGACGCAGGCTCCGGTACGACAGACTGTTCTACTGATCATCAAACCTCTTTTGAATGCATTTTCTAAACTGAAACGTGTGTGTGTGTGTGTGTGTGTGTGTGGGAGAGAGAGAGAGACCTACCACTTTCATGACCCTGTGTTTTTCGCCTCACAGCTTCGGCAAAGAAAACCAAGAAGACTAAGGAACCAGAGGCCCCGATATTGTATGAAGACCCTCCTGACAAAATGACCAGCAAAGACGGACGCGACGCCAACATGAAGATCACCTCCTGGAACGTGGACGGCCTGAGGGCCTGGGTGAAAAAGAACGGCCTGGATGTGCGTTCGCAGTGACCGAAGGCAACATTAATGATTTGCCCAGTCGCGTTTTGAGAGCAGTTGTAACGTGACCTCTTGTGTTCTTCCTCCCAGTGGGTGCGCGAGGAGGCTCCAGATGTTCTGTGCCTGCAGGAGACAAAGTGTGCAGAGAAATCCCTCCCTGCTGACATCACCTCGATGCCAGAGTACCCTCACAAGTACTGGGCCGCGTCAGATGAGAAGGAGGGTTACAGTGGTGTGGCCATGCTGTGCAAGACTGAGCCCCTCAAAGTCACCTATGGCATTGGTGAGTGGTGTCTTCTACTGGGCCTCTAGAGCAGACCTAGCATTGTTCTATGGAGTCCTGAACCTACACTGGTGGCTGTAATTGACAAAAATACTAGTTTATTTGCCCAAATAGATTTACTTTTAAGCATTTGGAAATTGTATCAAAAGACATTTAAGATTACTCTTGAAGTACATCTACACATTTCATCTTGACAGGAATACTTAAGACATTTTGGGAAATAAATGTTGGTCATGTGCCAAATAATTTCTTAGCTGGAGGCAGTAACTTCCTGCAGTCTCCACCAGTTGCTTGTCATCTGCGCCCATATTCAGCATAAAAATGGCAAATTATAGCTTTTACACTTTGGTTTTTGTATGAAACGACCAAATGTGATGTGTAAATTAGTGAGCTGTAGATTTGACCTTTTTAGACAGAGGCTGCTGACTAGCTAGCTTAACATTTACTGTACAGATGACAATATTTTCCCAAAATGTCAGATAAATATTGTTGTACATTTCCAAGAGGAATGTAGTGTGACTTGGCCTTGCTGAGTTTTAATTACCCTCCAATGTTTTTGTGAACACCAACTTACACAATAAATGATTGAACTTTAAATCCTGGAACGATTCTTAACCGCTCCTTCCCTTCCAACGCTCCAGGCAAAGAAGAGCATGACAAGGAGGGCCGCGTCATCACCGCCGAGTTCCCCACCTTCTACCTGGTGACCGCCTACGTGCCGAACTCCGGCAGAGGCCTTGGGCGCCTAGATTACCGCAAAACCTGGGACGTGGACTTCCGGGCGTACCTGAGCGAGCTGGACATGCAGAAGCCCCTGGTGCTGTGCGGCGACCTCAACGTTGCGCACCAGGAGATCGACCTGAAAAACCCCAAGGGGAACAAGAAAAACGCCGGCTTCACCCCCGAGGAGCGCGAGGGTATGAGCGAGCTGCTGGAGGCCGGTTTCACAGACAGCTTCCGCGAGCTCTACCCGGAGCAGGCCAACGCCTACACCTTCTGGACCTACATGATGAACTCCCGCGGAAAGAACGTGGGCTGGAGGCTGGATTACTTCATACTGTCGTCCAGCCTGCTGCCGGGCCTGTGCGACAACAAGATCCGCAACAAGGCCATGGGAAGCGACCACTGCCCCATCACGCTGCACATAGCCGTGTAGGTGACGTCTGAGCAGAGCTCCTGCTGTACGCAACCTCACCGGTTCCGTAGCGCTATCTCAGCAGTAGCGTAGTTTGTCTTGTACTTTTAACTTTTTCGGTTTTCAAATGAAACTTCCATTAAATGACAAGCACAAGTCATAATGCCCGTTGATCCTCTTCATACAGTTGAAGTGTCAGTAAACCAGTGGTGTACAATGTCTTAACGCAATCTTTCAACTATGACCTGCGACTGGCTGTGGAACAGTTATGTACTACTGCTGATCTGAGGAAAGCCTCCGTGCCACAGAGCTGCACTACGTATTTGTGTTACTGAGTTCAAACCCACTGCTGATAAGAAAATGTATTGTATGTTTCAAGCCTCTTTTTCCAATGCAGTTTTTTGTTGTATAACATGCCCACAATAAAAGACTGGATTTATGTACCTGTTTGTTTATGATTTGAAGACAAGAAAGAGTCAATAAATTGCATCACAATGCATCTAAAAATCACTGCTTTAATTGCAACACAACATGGCAATCAAATGCATTCAGTAGAAGACGGAAGACATTCAACATGAACCTCTTCGTCATAGTGCAAGTTTCTATACTAGAAGCAGTTCACTCCAATTGCATAGGCGATTAAGTCACAATGATCCATCTCCAGTTGATCGTCCCACTCTAAACTCATCTATACTCTTTATTTGCAAAATATGAATCAACAGTTAAAGTCTTGACTATTTTATCTTCATGATGTGTGTCCGTTGATGCATTTTGAGATTATACGACTGCCTGAATCCCTTCCCGCATTCCACACAAAGGTATGGTTTTTCCCCCGAATGTGTTCGCTGGTGTCTCTTCAGGCGGTTGGCACTGAGGAAGCTCTTGTCGCACTCGCTGCAGGCGTACGGCCGGACCCCCGTGTGGTAGCGCAGGTGGATGGTCAGGTAGCAGGACTGAGTGAACTTCTTGCCACAGTGGGGGCACTGGAAGGGCTTGTGGCCCGTGTGGAAACGCTCGTGCTTCAGGAGCTCTGCGTGGGAGAAGAAGCCCTTCCCGCAGTCGGAGCAGAGGTACGGCCGCTCGCCCGAATGCGTCAGCTCGTGGCGGATCAGCGTGGCCTTGTAGACGAAGCTCTTGTCGCACTGCGAGCAGCTGAAGACGTCTTCCCGGGTGTGGCAGCGCTCGTGCTTCTTCATGTTGCGCTCCCTCTTGAAGCTCTTGCCGCAGAAGGAACACATGAAGGGCATCTCCTCGGAGTGGATCTTCATGTGGCTCAGCAGGCCGCCCTTGTAGAGGAATCCCTTGCCGCACTGCGTGCACGTGTGCGGCCGCTCCTTTTGGTGGATGCGCTGGTGCGCGGTGAGGGCCGCCCGGTAGGCGAAGCTCTTCCCGCAGTTGCACGTATGCACTCTCTCTTCCTGGTGAGTCTGGAGGTGCCTGTTGAGGTAGCTGGCACAGCTGAAGCTTAGGTCACAGCGGGGGCACTTGTAAGGCCGGACCACCTTCCCAGCATCCTCGCCGTGGGTCTTCAGGTGTCTCACCAGTGCGGACTTCCAGGCGAACGCCCGGCCGCACTCCGAACACAGGTACTCGCCGTTCTCCATGTGGGTGCTCTTGTGCTCCCTCTGAGCCACCAGGGACTTGAAGAACTCCCCGCAGATCATGCACTCGTACTTGCGCCCGGTTTTGTGCGTCTGCCTGTGCCTCTCCAGCGACTGTTTGAAGGAGAACCGCCGTCCGCACTGGGAACACAGGAAGGGCTGCTCGCCCGTGTGGATGCGCTGGTGGGCTTTTAGTAAGGACTGGAACTTGAAGCTCTTCTCACAGTCTGGGCAGCTGAAGCGGCCCTCTTCATCCGTGAGGGGCTGAGAGGACGGCTCGTCATCCTCGGTCTCAACGGAGTGGACCGTGTCAATGTGCTGCTGGACCTGGGCCTCTTCCGAGTGGTGGAAGGAGCACTTGGGACAGGAAAAAACAGCTGATGCAACAGCGACAGAACCTTTTGGAAAAACAAATAAAGCAAGTGTTTATGTTGAACAAATAATTGTAACATTTTCTGTTCACATTTTGGACATTTATGTGATATTCGGGAAATTAATTAGCCAACAATTTGCCCGTGAGTGTAATTAAATGCCAAACCATTAGGGTGAAAGATGTTGGAATCTTTCGTTGCAAAATAATTATCATAATAATTCTAAATAACAAATACTTATTCAAGGTAAACCTTTGACCATTTTGATGCAAACAATGTCATGCAAATTATTTACAAAAAATAATAAGTCATAGGTTATTTCCTTGTGCATTACTTTTTTGTCAACATTAGTTTACCTTTATTTTAAGGCCACATTTTTTAAAGCAAATGAATAAATTACTGAGTGATCATTAGTTTTTTTTTTCTGGCCTGTAGTTACCATATTTGTTTCAGCAGTAGATTTGTTAATTGCATCTTAACTGCTCAGATCTCTCGGATTCTGTAAAAAAATAAAAAAATTAAACACTCACTCTCTTCACCGTCCTTTGCAGAGACCATGGGCGACCCATAAGAGTGCTCTGCACTGTTCAAGTGAAAGGAGAAATATGATGAGATACCACATTCGATTTGTATGTATTAAACCTGCATTAGAACCAGGAAGACAGAGATGAAATAAGAGACTGGAATGACGGACGGACGTCTTTACCAATTGAAAGGCTTCAGCTCCAGAGGGTTGGCCTTGGTGATCTCCCTCCTTCGTTTAGTGGCCATGTGCTTCTGTAAATTGATCACCTGGATCTTCATGGTCGGTTTGCGCTTCCGTCCACTTGTGCGGACCTTTGCCGGGAAAACGACCTCCGTGTCCAGTTCAGGGACGGTGCATTCAGGCTCAGCTGTGGCACGCTCACTGCTCTGAACCTCCGCATTCTCCGGATCTCGATCAACATGATCCTCCGCCTGCTGCTGGATGTCGAGTTCAGCGGGCGCAACGGGAGCCTCGCTGACATCTTCATTGCAGATGACCGCCTCCTGCCCATCCTCGCGGCTCGCTGTGGGCTTGTTCGCATCGCAATCATCAGTGTGGGTTTTCAGGTGCCTTGCGAGCGCCAGCTCCCAGTTAAATTTCCTGTCACACCGATGACACGTGTAAACACCGCCTTCCATGTGCGTGTGCTTGTGCTCCGTGCGGGCGGACAAGGAGTGGAAGGTCTCCCTGCAGACGACGCAGTTGTACTTGCGTCCGGTTCTGTGCGTGTGTCTGTGCCTGTCGAGGGACTGCCTGAACGAGAAGCAGCGACCGCAGTCGTTGCACCGGTGGGGGCGTTCCCCGGTGTGGATGACCCTGTGGGCGATTAGCGAGGAGGCAAACTTGAATTTTTTCTCGCAGTCCGGGCAGTCATGAGGTCCCGCAAAGACTTTTTCTTGGGAGGACGCCAAGTGGTCCTTGCTAAGCTCTGGATGGATGATGTCTGCTGAGCTGCTCGCAGCTTCACCCTGTGATGCCTCTTCCTCTGCTTCCCCCACTACTTCTTCCACGGTCGCCTCTTCAGGATGCACTACCAGCAAATCGCCAGCCTCGAAGCAGTTTTCTTGCATCACCGCCTGGATGTCGGCGCTCGTGTCCAACTCCACTTCTGCGCAATCGGTCACTGCGATGATTTCAACTGCTACGTCATCCACGAATGACTCTGCGAGTGTGTCATCGCTGAGGCCTTGTGGTTTGGCCACTCTACTAGACCGGGCTGCGGAGAGGGAGGACAGGATGCTGTCGCCCATGCTGGAGGGTGGAACTGCACGACAAAGAAAAAAAGGACACGGGTGACATAGACGTTATCGGTGTAGCGCTCCATCAGAGAAATACAACGGCAGTGGATATGGGAAGGGGCTTACCATGTTGCTCTAAATGCCCGAGGCATTTGTGGCGCTGGAGCAAAACGTTCAGGTCTGTAGGCTCCGAGACTGAATGCACACAGTCCTCCAACACAGAGCATTCGGCTCCAAGCCAGGAAACAGTCTGCGGGAAATGCATAAAAACACACATGAACACCAAATCCAATATAATCTAAAAATCTCAATTTCAGAAACAGGACACAAAGACATGAGATTTGCAGATTAAAAACCAGTAAAACACCAATAATGTTCTCTGGTATTTTGTGTAGCACGGCCCCTCATTTAGTCTACACTAGCAGTTTGTTCCCAACAGCTGGAAGGTGTACACTATGATTGAGCACAGAGGCATTATTGCTATACTGTATATGGAATGTAATATTATGTAACATTACTGTGACACTACACACAACTGCTGACTTGTAATGATGTTATGAAGATACGATCATGACACATTCTGAAATACACTTTTATCACATCTTGTCTTCACCGATGCAAATGTCCTGGACCCGCGAAGACATTACTTTGTACATGGAACACTGCAGCCAGATTTCTTATTGGATCCACCATGAATTAGTATGGTAGATTATGTTATTTGATGATGAGATACTGTTAACCATTCATTAAAAATTATGACAAAATGACACCTCTCACCTGCTCGAGGTCAGGAACTGGCAACAGCTGAGCCAGCCGACAGAGGAACTCAGAAAACAGCATCTGCAAGTCACTGTCATACTGAGGTCCATACTCAGCCGGGAAAACCTCCTTTGAAAGACCCAAAGAGTACATTTACTGCACTGCACATACACAATAAAAATCAGGTATCAGTGTCAACTTTTTTTTATGTTTCCCTGTAAGGGAAACCGCCTCACCAAGAAGAAATCTTGTCTCTCTTCGGGATCTTTGAGCAGAGTCTGAATCAACTCAAGAAAGTTAACCACTACTTCCTCCCCTTGTGATTCTTTCATCTGCAATAAAGAAACATACTACATGTTCACGACTGAAACACCTCGCAAGTTGTGTTAATACACTTGTTGCCAAGCCAATAACAACATCAGTTTACAATGAACACAAATATATATAAAAAAAGAAGAAATTAACTCATCTAGATTGGGGACACTTACATCATTCAGTATTGGGTGTCGCGGTTTAATCTGGTTCAAGATGGACAAGATGAAGTCAGGCTCCACGAGCTGTTCACTTCGGCACAACTCAAGAATATACTGATAAAGGAGATATTGTTCACAGTACAGTTAATATATTTTTTTCAACTGTCTCCATCCTAAAAAAATATATGACATAAGCAATAAATGCCTTGTGTCATCCACTGGTACCCACCCTGGCTCTTAATCCCAAATTAAGTTGCGCCCTGTGCTTGTACATTAGCAGCTCTGGGACCACGTCCATCACCAGAGAGACAAACTCTGCCACTTTCCAGTAGTTCAAGACGTCTCGTTTCCTCAGAACCTGCCACATGGAGGCTGCCATGAGCTGGAAAGGTGGGACAAGGAGGCGCAGCGACGCCAGAGGTAAGGGGTCACCTGAAGAACAGAACAGGAGTCAGACGGAGTGCATCCGACGTTTCTGTCCCATTTATTCAACGAAAGGTAAAATCACATTTGGCAAATGAATGAGACTGTAAGATGATGGAGTCAGTCTGAGGCTGATATTTAGTTATTCCTGAGGACATTCTGGGATCAACTTGGGCTAAATAAGTGGTTTGTAATTACACACTAAAGTGATATATATATATTTACAACATAAAATCACCACAAATGGGAGGACAGCAAATAGCTTTGTTGCCCCAAGTAGGCGCTTTTGTTTATTAGCTAACCCTTAAAGGACCAGCGAGGTGGTTTGAATGCAACCCCACTAGAATCACGAGAGTGCACGTTCAAAAACCACAATGTTGCTTAAACACGGTTAGCCATCTGCCAGGTTCAAACACTCTGTACAGCACTCGCTATTGTCACGCGCGTGACCATATGCACGCAAAAAGATCTGCGATGTCTGAAGAAACACGTCCTTGTAACGTTGCTATCCTAATGTAAAGTTACTGGTTAACTACTAAGCTAAGCTGGCTAGAGTTAAAGCACTGATCAACGTTCGCTTAACTGTCACCAACTATAACTTTTCCGACAGGTTTGCATTTAATCGTTCTCGGTTTTCAGTGAACAAACCTTTGGAAACGGCCGTGGGGACGCTTGAGTCCATCCTCTCGCACCGGTGTTGTAATGTTTAATAACGCTAGCTGAGGTTAGCTGCTGGGACCCAGCTAGCTAGCGACCAGCCACAGTTGGCTAGTATTGGTCGTAACTGAATGACAAAGATGGGACTGAGGTAAGTTAGTTATCAAACTGGACCAACAACACGTCTCCTCTAAATAAGATATACACACCGATTAAACGTATAATATTCTAAGCAACAAGTTGGGGTAGTTAACGCTACATGGGGGAGTTGATTTGTTTGGCCTCTTCTTCTCCATTTTTTATTTTACGGCAGGTGCCATTTCTGTTGTTGTTACCGCCACCTGCTGGAGGCTTCTCGCACTGCGAACAGAACCAGATAGGCGGGTTTCCCCGTTTCCAGTCTTCATGCTAAAATGAACTAACCATCTCCTCTCAACTAACCAACTTTCAAGAAGGAAGCAAATAAGAGCATTTTCACTAACTAATCATTTATATTACAGTCTACTCCCAAACTGCTCAAATTCCAATTTATTCATTCAAGGTTAAAAAACCACAACACTAATTATACTTTAAATAAATTATTGTTGGATTGTTCTTGCTAATTATTGTTTATTGTGTTCACCTGCACCAGAAAGGTATCATCTAACCAAACTCATTTTAGTTAAGGGGCCACATACTGCCCATTTTAATTTTAAGTGGGTCAGACCAGTAAAATCATAGAATAATAACGCATACATAACGACATATATTTTTAAATCATTGGTGAAGGTTTTTGGATGATAAACCCCATTTTAAGGTCTTTCTACAATAAACTAGAAACATAAAGCCCAAATATTCCGACATCAGCCCACTGTTTATCTGCCTGGGCTCTCCTCTGCAGATTCCCTCGCTTTGTAACATGTTTGTGACTCCTAAAATTAGTTGACTAGTTGATTAATAGCGAGGGATATATCATATTGTTCACATCCTTTTGGAGAGACATTGCCGTGCCGATGGACTGCAGGTGAAGGATTCATCTACAACAATGCACAGTGCCGAGCAGTGGTTTTGACAGTTGACTTTTCTGCGACACCCCTAGTGTATCGCAGTATCCTCTTATTGCTACAGTAAATGCTTCCTTCAACAGTGAAGACCCGAAGGTTAATATAGAAGACCTCGAGACAAGGACGTATGTCTGAGACTTACAGACACTCCAAGCCAACACTAGCCACAAATTGCTTTGGGGCGAACAGAAATACATACATACATTCTTTTGTCATGGATGAGATGGTGCAATGTCATCCCAAAAATAATAAGAGTGCACCTTGAGCCACCCTGAATCTTGGTAAAGTGCAATCTTATCTGTCAGCCCAAACTGTGTCTGTCAAACTGTGTCTTTTGACGTTGAGACAAACTTTGTTTTACAAACACATGCCTGAATGCTATCGTAGAAACATTTTATGGATGAATCAATCAAACATTATTTAATTGAATATAAAAACATTCAGACAAAAATGATACAATGTTCTTTAGATACAACTTAACTTAATTTATTTTCCCTAATACCATAATAATGACTGCAGTGATGATACAGGGACACATCATAATCGTAAAGAGACTTTATTTATACATATAAAAGCATTTTAATTTTATGAATAATTTTATAACACCTTGAAATTACTGTCCAGGGCCCAATTTAGATAATGGAGTAAATAATATGCAGTAAAAAGAACAAAAGAATATTTGCAAAGTGAGGTTATGATGGTGATTCGACTACTACTGGGCAGTAGGTGGATGTCTTGCCGGATCACGGTCCGGGTGTAGTTGCAATCCATAGAACCCTGTGGAGCGAGAGAGCCTGAAATAGAGTCAAGCAAAGTTAGGGGAAGGGTTCGGGGATCAAGGGTAAGGGATGTGGGGATGAGGGATGAGGGATGAGGGATGAAGGGTAAGGGATGTAGGATGAGGGATGAGGGGTAAGGGATGTGGGGTGATGGATGTAGGATGAGGGGTAAGGGATGTGGGGTGATGGATGAAGGGTAAGGGATGGGGGATGAGGAATGAGGGATGCGGGATGTGAGATGCGGGATGAGGGATGAAGGGTAAGGGATGTAGGATGAGGGATGAGGGGTAAGGGGTAAGGGATGTGGGGTGATGGATGAAGGGTAAGGGATATAGGATGAGGGATGAGGGGTAAGGGATGAGGGATGGGGGATGAGGGATGAGGGGTGAGGGATGAGGGGTGAGGGATGAGGGATGAAGGGTGAGGGATGCAAACCATGCAGGTACGGTCGGGGTTGCGAGAGGCCGTGGACCTTGGCTGCAAACCATGCAGGTACGTTTGGGGTTGCGGCCTTCAGATACAGTTAGGTCCATAAATATTTGGACATTGACACATTTTTCATTATTTTGGCTCTGTACACCACAACAATGGAGTTGTAATGAAAAAATTAAGATGTGCTTTAAGTGCAGACTTTCAGCTTTAATTTGAGGGTATTTACATCCAAATCAGGTGAACGGTGTAGGAATTACAACACATTCAAATGTGGCCACCCTCTTTTTAAGGGACCAAAAGTAATTGGACAATTGGCTGATCAGCTGTTTCAAGGTCAGGTGTGTGTAATTCCCTCGATATTTCATTTACAAGGAGTAGATAAAAGGGTCTTGGGTTCATTTCAGGTGTTGTATTTGTGTTTGGAATCTGTTGCGGTCAACTTTCAATATTAAGTCCAAAGAGCTGTCACTATCAGTGAAGAAAGCCATCATTAGGCTGAAAAATCAAAACAAAACCATCAGAGAGATAGCAGACACATTAGGTGTGGCCAAATCAACTGTTTGGTACATTCTTAAGAAGAAAGAACGCACTGGTGAGCTCAGCTACACCAAAAGACCTGGAAGACCACGGAAGACAACTGTGGTGGATGACAGAAGAATCATTTCCCTGGTGAAGAAAAACCCCTTCACAACAGTTGGCCAGATCAAGAACACTCTCCAGGAGGTAGGTGTATCTGTGTCAAAGTCGAAAATCAAGAGAAGACTTCACCAGAGTAAATACAGAGGGTTCACCACAAGATGTAAACCATTGGTGAGCCTCAAAAACAGGAAGACCAGATTAGAGTTTGCCAAAAAACATCTAAAAGAGCCTGTACAGTTCTGGAAGAACATCCTATGGACAGATGAGACGAAGATAAACTTGTACCAGAATGATGGGAAGAGAAGAGTATGGAGAAGGAAAGGAACTGCTCATGATCCAAAGCATACCACCTCATCAGTGAAGCATGGTGGAGGTAGTGTTATGGCGTGGGCATGTATGGCTGCCAATGGAACTGGTTCCCTTGTATTTATTGATGATGTGACTGCTGACAAAAGTAGCAGGATGAATTCGGAAGTGTTTCGGGCAATATTATCTGCTCATATTCAGCCAAATGCTTCAGAACTCATTGGACGGCGCTTCACAGTGCAGATGGACAATGACCCGAAGCATACTGCGAAAGCAACCAAGGAGTTTTTTAAGGCAAAGAAGTGGAATGTTCTGCAATGGCCAAGTTAATCACCTGACCTGAATCCAATTGAGCATGCATTTCACTTGCTGAAGACAAAACTGAAGGGAAAATGCCCCAAGAACCAGCAGGAACTGAAGACGGTTGCAGTAGAGGCCTGGCAGAGCATCACCAGGGACGAAACCCAGCGTCTGGTGATGTCTATGGAATCCAGACTTCAGGCTGTCATTGACTGCAAAGGATTTTCAACAAAGTATTAAAAGTGACAATTAGATTTATGATTATATTAATTTGTCCAATTACATTTGGTCCCTTAAAAAGAGGGTGGCCACATTTTAATTTGTTGTAATTCCTACACCGTTCACCTGATTTGGATGTAAATACCCTCAAATTAAAGCTGAAAGTCTGCACTTAAAGCACATCTTGATTTTTTCATTTCAACTCCATTGTTGTGGTGTACAGAGCCAAAATAATGAAAAATGTGTCAATGTCCAAATATTTATGGACCTAACTGTATATCTCGTGAAATGTAAGTCTGAAAAGGGAATATCACTCTTTGAACTGACAACCACAAAACCTCATAAATGCACCGTGACGAGTCACAGGTTAAATAAAAACACTTCAGACTTTATTGAAACAAATGTAAACATATTAAAAGTGTTTTTTTATTTAAATCTTTAAACTTTAGCTAAATATAAATGGATGAGAGTGAATGTTATGTTACATGTTATGATACTCATGATTTAAAAATCACAAACCTATTTCTTAATATTCAAAATAATTGTTACCAAGCGTCACTGAACTGATCTTTAACTTAGATTAACACCATAACTTCATATATATGTGTGTGTGTGTGTGTGTGTTCTCAAGCAAGATGGAACTTAAAAGAAACAAGGGAAAAAGTTTCATTCTCAATTTATTTTACAAGGTACTCAGGGCACTTTACATGGTAAAACAAACAATAGAAGCAACAACAATATAACAAGAAGAAATTACATAAAAATAAGAAACTAAACTAAAACATAGGCCCCATCAGGCCCCATCTCGTAAAAAAGAATATAAGAAGAAATCAAATAAATAAAACAAAAATGTCAAATCCCTGCCTCACAAGACAATATAAGTTACTTGTGTCATGTTTATAACACTATTACACAATAACTATAAACATAAACCATAAGCATGACTCAAAATGATACCCAAATTTACTCAAAATGCATCCCAAGTTTTGAAGAAATGCTGATTAAAAAGGTTAGAAACTAGAAGGCTAGAAGGCTTTGGAATCCTTAGAGCCTACAGAGTCCGCCAATACCAACCATTCCACTCTCAAACAAAGCATCGCAAAGATACGCACAAGAATGTAATTTGTGTCCTGCAAAAAAATATGAAAATGTACTTATTTATGGCTGAAATATGAATATTCCAGGCCTTCCTGCTCCCTACTCACAGCTAAGGCCAAGGAGCACCCTGCTGCAGTGAAACGTTCCCCGTTCAGGGACCACCGAGGACTGTGGGAACTTTCATGCTTGAGCGGAGTTAACATGAGTTCTCGCCATGTCTGAATTAAAATAATTATGAAAAATGCTTAACTTCACTCAATCAAAGCCAAACTTCGCACATATACTCCTACAATATTGAGCAATTTTATATTACTTTAGAAAGTGTTCATCTATATGTGTAAGGTAATAAAAAAACTTCGAAAAATATGTGTACTATCATAAACCAATATACCACTAACACATATATGGCCTTATTATCTATCTTCACAAGGGTTTTCTGTATATTATAGTTTTTTACATTTTTCAAATAGACCTTGTGAATGAGGAGATAATCAGGATTTAATATGAGATAAAAAGCATCTGCAATTTTGGTTGAAAAATTGGTGGCTCCTAAAAGGTTAAGTAGCATCAGAGCGTCAAAGCAGATGGGGGAGAGGTACTGGGGTCATGTGATCTCTGTGGGAGAGGAGACGGGCAGCTGAGGTCTGGATGTATTGCAGTTTGTTGATGGTTTTGGTGGATGTGCCATACAGGATGCTGCTGCAGTGGTCCAGTCCAGAGGTGATGAAGACGTGGATGAGTGTTTCAGCGGCCGAAGAGGAGAGGGAGGGTGTAGACGGCCGATGTTTTCAAGATGAAAGAAGGTGTTTTTTGTGATGTGCTTGGCGGTGTCGGGCAGGACCAGAGTCCAGATATAGCGACGACCCATGGAAACCTGTGAGGGAGAAAGATCAAAGACTCAGGGGAAGAAGCAGAGTTAGTGATCTGCATTGATGGGACAGAAATTCATAAAGGAGAGAGAAGAGGAGAGAGGAGCTCAGTGTATCCTAAGATGTCCCCAGCAGTCTAGGCCTGTAGCAGCACCTCTAGGGACAAACACAGTTGTTACATTTTAACTCCAAACATAAAAATGACATCACCACGATCAGCAGTCTTTATTTTTCTTGATAATAGTATTTTGGTGATTAGACTCGTTTTTGTAGTATGTAAAGCAGCAGCTTTCTTTCTGACTATTAATTCAGTTTTAATAACAGTTTTAATAACAGCCTCATAACAGCTCTACAATCATTTTAACCATTTATATTGACACCATAGACGTCTTTTAAAAGGCTGTGCCAAGTACTTCTGTGTTATTTGGCCGTGTTATAGTCCAGAGCAACGACTGGTATTTACTAAATTATTTATTTATATAAATGAGAATCGAAGAAGATAAATAATCTTTCTCAAAAAAAAATAATATATGTGCTCCGCGAATCGCCACCTTAACGCGGTGAAGGAGTTTGAATGGCTCAATGATCCTGGGAGCTATGTTGTCCATGGCATCAGCCCCCGGTAGGGTCTCCCAAGGCAAAACCCTAATGATAAGCAGCTCCAGGACTGAAGCTACCTCGCCCAGACCAGGGAAACCGGGGCACCCTCCCGGAGCCAGACCCTCACAAGTCCCCGGCTGAGCGTCGCCGTGTTGGAGTTTTCCCCGGAGAATGAGAGGGTCGCCTCCCTGCGCCTACGGGTTGCGGGGAGTAAGGCTCTGACTGTTGTTTGTGCTTATGCACTGAACAGCATTTCGGAGTATCCGGCCTTCTTGGGGTCGGTGGAAGGGGTCCTGGAAAGGGCGCCGCCTGCCGACTCCATAGTTCTCCTGGGAGACTTCAACGCTCACGTGGGCGACGACAGAGAAACCTGGCGGGGAGTGATTGGGAGGAACGGCTTGCCTGATCTGAACCCGACCGGTGTTTCGTTGTTGGACTTCTGTGCTAGCCACAGTTTGTCCATAACAAACACCATGTTTGAGCATAAGGTGGCTCATAAGTGAACCTGGTACCAGAACACCTTAGGCCGGAGATCAATGATCGACTTCGTAATCGTATCATCTGATCTGCGGCCGTATGTTTTGGACACTCGGGTGAAGAGAGGAGCAGAGCTGTCAACTGATCACCACCTGGTGGTGAGTTGGATCAGATGGCGGGGGAGCCGGCTAGAGAGACCTGGCAAGCCCAAACGTGTAGTGAGGGTGAAGTGGGAAAGTCTGGCGGAGGATCCAATCCGGGAGGTCTTCAACTCCCAACTCCGGAAGGACTTCTCACACATCCCGAGGGAGGTTGGAGACATGGAATCCGAGTGGATCATGTTCAAAGCCTCTATTGTGGACGCGGCCGCTAGGAGCTGTGGTCGGAAGGTCATCGGTGCCTGTCGTGGCGGCAACCCGAGAACCCGGTGGTTGACACCGGGTGTGAGGGAAGCCGTCAAGTTGAAGAAGGAGGCCTTTCAGGCTTGGTTGGCCCAGGGGCCTCCTGAAGCAGCTGATAGGTACAGGCAGGCCAGAAGGACGGCAGCATGCGGTGGTCGGGCTCCCACCCGACCACCGCATGGGCAACTTGGGCATGGGAGGAGTTCGGGGAGGCCATGGAGAAGGACCTTCGGTTGGCCTCAAGGAGGTTCTGGCAAACCATCCGAAGACTCAGAAAGGGAAAGCAGGGCCTTCCCCAGGCTGTTATCAGCAGGGGAGGGGGACTGCTGACCCAGACAGAGGATATTGTCGGGCGGTGGAAAGAGCACTTTTAGGAGTTCCTCAAAGTGCTCTTTCCACCGCCCGACAGAGGATATTGTCGGGCGGTGGAAAGAGCACTTTGAGGAACTCCTAAACCCGGTCAACATGTCCCCTGAACAGGGGGCAGCGCCTGAAGACTTGGGGGTGGATGAACCTATCCCTGAGCAAGACACTTAACCCTAATTGCTCACCGTTGCTGTGTCTACGGTCTACTGTATATCATGTAAGTCGCTTTGGATAAAGGCGTCAGCTAAATGAAATGTAATGTAATATTTTAATTTTGTATAGCGCTTTTCTAAACACTCAAAGACGCTTCACATAAGGCAGAGACAAACGGATCAAAACAAAACACAGAAAGACAATGGAGCAAACAAAACTAACAAATAACATCCCTTGCACAAAAGAAAACCGGAGAAGCCATGCGGAATGAGTCCTGTGGTGGAAGGCAGGGTGCAGGGATTAGCAGGTGAAGGGTAGAGTGGAGGGATTAGCAGGTGAAGGGCAGGGTGCAGGGATTAGCAGGTGAAGGGTAGAGTGGAGGGATTAGCAGGTGAAGGGCAGGGTGCAGGGATTAGCAGGTAAAGGGTAGGGAGCAGGGATTAGCAGGTGAAGGCAAGTTTGAAGAGGTGGGTTTTTAGGGCTTTCTTAAATAATGATTGGGTGGGAGTCTGACATTCCGGGGGGGCTGTCACCCCAGGTTCTGCGCTTGGTCCTGATGATCTTCAGAGTGTTCACATCGGCAGATCTGAGGCAACGGGTTGGGGCATCAAGGGGGAGGAGGTCTGAAAGGTAGGACAGGGCCAGATTGTTTAGGGCTTTGTAGGTGGTGAGTAACATTTTAAAGTCAATCCTATATTTTGATCGTGGCTCGTTCTCTTGAGTGTGCAGTGTTTTAGTGCCACAGTTTTGTTGGATTGTTTTATCATGTTTTGTTATGACTAAAGGTTCTTGCTGATATGGACTACATGCAAGACTGTCCGTTAATGACGCAGCATCTCGTCATGCACATATTTATGTATACGATATCAGACATCACAGAAGAGCCAGGTAGAAAATGCGCGGCCCGCCACTGAGTTGTGGGCAGTCAGGGCCAGCTAAGCCTTCTCTGCTGGCCTAAACAGAATCACAAAGTTATAGCTATTTTATTATTTAATTGTTTTTCCACAAATACACTACATTTATAATAATAATAATTAGCTTATTTTCTCATTCCACAGCTCCTGTCTTAGTCTGTTGCTCTGCTTCCAGCCTCCAGCGCTGCTTCCAGCTTGTTTTAGAGCTTTTATCCAATCAGATGTCACCTCTATATCTCTATGGAAGAAGAGTGAATTAAAGTACATGGGGACGTTATCGTTGATTGTCATAAACCTCAACAAATCAGATGTTTAGTTTTACATGCTGGGTGTATTCTTTGATGTGCCAGCACCACCGAGCTGGCTGGACATGTGATTGGTCAGTAGGCCAGCATGAGCATTAACATGCACTGATTTCAAATGCAATACCGGAAGAGTAATCTAGAAGGACACTGAGAGAAGGAGCAGATTCCAATATCATATCATATATCATATCATATAATAATACCAGTATCTGTTCAATAAATGCTTAAAAACATTTAAATGTTTCACATCGCATTTGTTTTCGCTAAGGGAGATTAATAAGGTTAATTTTCCATAACAATTTTCTCTCAGGAATAGTATTTAAAGAATTAGACAGATCAAGGGTTCTGCAAACAAATATGTTTATTGAATATGTATTTTTTCATACGCAGGTGTTTTACAATTGAATAAATGCACTTAGCCTTTACAAACTGTGCTCTGTATGTGGACTTTCATTAATACAATCAATCAAACCTCAATGATGACGTCATTGATGTGCGACTAGAAAAGCCAGTTTGCAGTTAAGTGTGTGTTGGCTCCTCTCACACAGACTTGATCATCATTCTGGTGGCCTTCAGGGAGTACGGCGCAGGGCTTTTCCAGGTATGCCAGTGGAGGCCTGACGCCCAACCGATGTGATCACCATTAGGATGCCAGTATCCATTCAGGCTGGCAGAGCCGCAGCGGCTGTACCACCAGCCACCATTGAATGAAGAGGTACAAGCCATTTGAGCAATGTCCCCAAAGATGCATGGGTTGCAGCCGTCATTGTCGCGGTCGATGGTGCTGAAGCCGAAGCCATTCTGGTCAATGCCTGAATAGACACCACGGATGGCATCACCTGTGGACAAAGTCAAAACCGTTTCAGCAAGTTCAGGATTCAGTGTGTGCCTTTTGAAATGCAACGTTTGTGAAACAATGGCCACTGTGACTGGTGGTATCTAGCCTTTGATATGTTTGTCTCAAGCCCGATGCAACAGAGGACAATTTAATACAAATATTTTTATATTTTTTTATATTTTTTTACGGTATGAAAAACCGTAACATACAGTAGTTTCTGCTCCAAAATAAAAATTCTCACTTATTTATTTTTGTTTCATAAAAAACAAATTGAAAGTACAGAGGAGGCCAAAACCGGCAAAAGACTGTCCAACCAGCATAAATGGAATTGAAGTAAGTGAGATGAAAATTAGTGTATCACTAAAAAGAAGAGGGAAAAGATGGCCAAAAGCCAGCAGTACCTGCATCTCCTATGTAGTTCCCAACATGCAGTTTGAAAGCGGCTGTTTCACTGTCCAACTTGAAGTTCCTGTACTCTGCGAAAGCAGTGACATCGTTGTGGTCCCACAGGTCGACCCTCATGGTCCAGGTCTTGGTCTCAGTCAGAGAGGAAACCATCATCAGACCCAGCCAGTGGTCCTCTAAAGGAATCGCAGAGCACAAGGAGACCATTCAGTTTTTTCCCGATATGTTGCTTTGAGTCGTCACAGCTGCAGGATGCAAGGTTTTGAAAGTTCAAGATTGCAATTTTTGAAGTTCACACAATGCTTTTACTCTAGGAGTAGTTGGCATCACAGCCTGATACCTGCATATATGTAGAAAATATGCATATTGCGTTTACGATCTAATTTAATCTCACAGTGGAAAAAGGAGCTGTTTCCGGCCAATATCAATAAGAAAAAAAACATCTGTTCATTCTTGCTCTTAATAACAGCTAATTGAATTATTCAGCATTCTGGGATATGTACATTCCCTGTGTAATAAGTAAGGCGTTGTGGTGACCGTGGGTTGCCACCGCCAGGTGGAGCAGCGGTAACCCTGGTTACGAGCATGTTGTTTTGTGTTTGTGTGCAGGCAGATGCTGGACAGCCGGGAGGAGCGCTCCCGCCGAGCGCACCTGCAGCTCATTCCCCAATCGGGCGGAGGATAAAGCCGGCCTCCTCCTGGACTCCAGTGTCGGGAAATTGCCTAACGCATCCACGTGCATGGGAGATGTTCGACTGTCCGTTACGTTACCTGCATCCGGTGTTCCTGCCCAGCATCGCCCGCGCCGTCTCACGAGCCTCGCCACGAACCACGTCACGAGCCACTTCACGAGCCACGTCGCTTGCTACTCCACAAGCCACGGCACGAGCCACGCCACGAGCCACCTCACAAGTCACCGCACGAGCCGACCCCAGACCCGAGGACCCCACGGCCGGCCACGGAGCCGCCGTCCCCGCGGCTGAGTATCTCACCTTCCCCCCTCCCGTGCCTGTTGTCCCCTAATAAACACCCTCGTTAACCTACTACCTCTCTGTCTTGTGCTCGCGTTTGGATCCAGCCCTACCCCAGTCCTAACAGGCGTGTCACAGTTCATCACAGGTTTAATTTATCCTCACATCCCTGAACAAACACAACCAGTTTTATATTCTTTACTTACCAGAGTAGTTTCCAAAACCCATTTTATATGCTGCCCATTTCCTGTTGAAGGAAACCGCTTCTCCACTGCGCCTCTGAAACACCGTCCAGCCGCCATCTTGTCGCATTTCACAGAACACCTGAGCAGGTAGTCCAGTTAACATGCAGTATGTTATATTATCTCATATTAAATCCGGATTATCTCCTCATTCTCAAGATCTATTTGAAAAATTTAAAAAGCTATAATATACAGAAAACCCTCGTGAAGATAGATAATAAGGTCATATATGTGTTGGTGGTATATTGGTTTATGATAGTACATAGAAAAAAAAGAAGAAAAGTACATTTTCATATTTTTTGCTGGACACAAATGACATTCTTTTCCGTATCTTTACGATGCTTTGTTTGGGATTTGAGTTAGACTTTTTTTAATTTTTTCTTATATTTTTTGATATGTTCAGTCCCAGAGGCTGAACCTCATGAGTCCCAAAATTGTCACTGATGGGGCTTAATGTGCCAGGCTTCTCACACACCAACTAAAGACCGGCATGTCTTCCACAGGGTTCGAAAAAGACTTTGCATGCTCTATATTTTTTCTGCAGTCATAGCAGTGTTTATTAATATCGGTCATGCAAATGATTTAATTTGTATGGCACTACACAACAGAAAAGAGCTGTACAATTTAAGATTCTGTATTCTAAGGACAGGCGTTGCAACAATAACTAAGGGGGTGGGGCTTAGAGAATGGTCAATTACAGTCAAGCCTTGCTATGTACATTACATCTCAGGTCTGGGGTCTTATACCTTGAACGGGACCTTGGCTGTAGAAGGCTGGATCCAATAAACCCCACTGGATGCTTGTGGTGAGAGAGTCTTAATCTGTGTGCAGTCTGTGCCTGAAATTAGAGCCACAGGAGAAAAACAACAGGAGGAGCATCATGAAATATGATATTCACGACCTTGCAAAATGTGTTCATTACATGAAATTGTGAGGGCAGAATAACATTCACCGTACCTTGAGGCAAAATCCACTTCTGGGGTTTCTATCAATATCAGAGAAACCGTTTTAGAGTGAGACTTAGAAAAAGATGGTAAAGCCTTCTTGTCTGAAATATATTGTAGCGACCCTGGGAAAGCTACGAGAGGTTGTTTTGCTTATAGTGTGCTTTATTCTTGAACAACACACAACAGTCAAACTGTGGGAACCTTTCAACATGCTTCACACTCCGCTCTCGGTCATAGACTAACCCTCACAGCCCAGCCACACACACACACACACACACACACACACAACAACATCCCATCCCATTTGCTCTCCAATCACATGCATGCCCACCAACCCTCATAGGTAGCCACAATGATTGACAGACCCCTCAGCCCATGAGACCTTCACTGACCTCTTGAACCCAGTAATTGCAATAACTAAAAACTTCTTATCTCGAACAACTTCTCCTTGTAAACACAATAACACGTATAACATTACATGTAAGTCCGTTACAATATTAAAGACAAAAGAGAGGAGGAAGACAATGGAGAGAAGAAGAGATATCATGTAGTTTGTATTACCTCAGGCTGTCCAGTGCAGCTCAAAAGAAACACAGAGATGAGCACACAATACCCGACCAGACTCTTCATTTTGACCTGCGTTTCAAAGAGAATCTCTTTTTAAAACATTTTATAAATGTTAAAACAGCTGTCAGCTGTCTGAGCAGTCAGACTTTTCAGCCTTCGTTCACTTTCACAAGACCAACACTGGCATTATTTTCCCATAGTAACGTTCTTTCTAGCTCTGACCTGTGTGCTGGATAAACCACGTCCTGTCGTGCAGACTGAGCAGGAGCAATGTCTGACAACAGACCCAGTCCTCTTATAACCCATCTTGTTACTTCAGGCAAACAACATTCCGAGACAGACTCAAACAAGAAATACTTGCCGTGTTGTTGACTTTCGATACTCTTGTCACAACATTGTGTGATTACTCACTGTTTCCTCATGCCTGTAAAACAACACAGGACCAACCACTGCTCCTAGAGTCCACATTGACTTTGCCAAGAATTGCAATTAATTTGTGACCTTTATGATCCCCAGAGACTGACTCTACTGACACTCCGCTCACTGTTCCTCAAGCGTCATCAGGAGGTTGACGTATTAGTAAAATGTCTAAACAACTGTTATGGGTTGCCATGGAATTTAATCCAGATGTCCTTTGTGCTCAGAGGGTGAATCTCATTTACTTTCACAATGCCCCAAAATGTCATTGTGGGCGGGGGCGTGGTCAGCGCACCTGCGACGCAAGAGAGAGAGGCGCGCTCATTGGAAACAGCCGTTCTCATTAGTGGGAGCGGCTGGTTCTGATGAGCGCGGGGAAGGGGTGCGGCTATAAAGAGCCGCACAGTGGGGTGCACGGGGCGGTTGGTAGAGGTAGCGTGTGAGCAGAACAACTGCGTATGCTAAATAAAGACCTCTGTACATGGAGCACACGGCGTCCGTCCTATCTGTTGAGCTGGCGGCACGGATGGCCGACTGGGTCGGCGGCCGCCAGCCGGCGGGCCTAGTGGCTGCCATGGACCTCGCCGAGGAGTACCGGGACATGGGCCTGCCAGAGGAGCGGCCCGAGGGGCCGGCGGTCCTGGACCGGCCAGGGCCCACCGCACGGAGGGAAATGGCGGACCGGACGGTCCGGAGAGAGGCCTGGGCGCAGACCACCAGGGTTACCCGGAAGGAGAGGGCGGCACAGACCGGCCCGGCTCAGCAACGGGAGGTGGGCCTGCAGGCCACCAGCGCACCGGAGCGACCGGCCCGAACTGGGCGGAGCGAAGCAGCGCAGCAGACCACCGGCAGCCCCGAGCGGGGGACCCCAACATCGCGGCGCGAGGCGGCGGTCCAGACGACCGGCGCACCTGAGGGGCCGGACCCAACTTCATGGGGCGAGGCAGCGCCGCCGGGGCCGACGGGCCCGCGGGAGCCAGCGCGGCGGACCAGGAAGGCGTCGACCCGGGAGGACGCGGAGACCCCGGCCCCGACGACCCCCAAGGCGGGACCGGGAGGACCACGAGCGCGGCGACGAAGGAGGCGGCGACCGACACCGGGGCCCGAGGACTGGGGCCCGATGTGGCCGGCGACGAGCGCCTGGGAGCGCCGCGACACCTGGCCGGAGCCGCCGCGGCGGACCCCGGTACCGGTATGCTGGACGTGCGGCCAGCCGGGGCACGTCCAGCTCGACTGTCCCGTAATGGAGGTGGACCTGGCGGCGCGGGCCGGCGACTATCCGGCTCCGTCCTGGTGGTGGTGGAAGAGGAGACGGGGTCAGCCGCGACCGCAGGAGCCACGGCCGAGATGGCCGGACCGGCTGGGCAGACCGGCCGGACTCCTACGACGGGAGGAGGAGGAGCGACGAGGATGGCGGGTCGCTTGGAACAGCCGGACCCTAGACCAGCGCACCGACCGGGGGGAGCTGCGCCGGGAGCTCGAGAGGTGGCAGAGCCAGCTCCGCTACGCCAGGGAGGACCGGCGGCGGAACCGGCGGACCATAAGGCAGCTGGACCGGAGGCTGGAGAAGGAGCGGGTGGCTCGGGGCCGAGCGGAGGCTCAGCTGGCCGGGGAGCGGGCCGAGGAACAGGGCTGTAATTTGGGGCTCGCCGGTCTATTCTTTCCCTAACTCTCTCTCTCTCTCTTGTGTTGCAGGTGTTGCGGCGGGCGGCGGGCGAGGGCTGTTTTGGCCCGGGGAAGGAGACGAGACCTCCCGGGCGCCGGGTCGCACACCGCCCCGGCCTAGGTCGGGCGGTGGGGGTGTGTGGAGGCAGGGGCGTGGTTTAGCGCACCTGCGACGGAAGAGAGAGAAGCTCGCTCATTGGGATCAGCTGCAGGTCATTAGAGCTGCGGCTGGGACCAATGAGCGAGCTATAGCAGGGCTATTTTAAGCCGGCAGAGAGAGCAGTAGGGTGGTGGGTGACATGCGGAGTGTGAGACAGTGTTGTACTGGAGAAATAAAAGCATGTTGAAACCCGTCAAAGAAGTGCTATCCGTGTGTGTGCTTCCCTCAACCGCCACAGTGGCGCCCAACGGGGTTCGCTAACCCGGAAGAAGGAGAAGGGGGGACAGCCGGCGGAGGAGGATGAGGCGTGGGACACGCTATTCATGCGGCTGGCGGGCATTCCCGAGAGTGCAGGGAAGGGGCCGGCCGTGGAGGAGTGGCTCAGCGCCAGGACCGTGGCTCAGGGGGAGCAGGTACCGCCAGCCCAGATCGGTGGGGAGACCGTGCCGCCACCACTGACCCCGGAGCAGCACCGGCAGCGGCTCCGCGTGGCCCGGCAGGAGCCGGGTGAGCCGCTGCTAGCCTTCGCTCGGCGGCTGCGCCGGCGGACAGAGCAGTGGCTGCAGCCGGGAGGAAGGGGGGACATGGCAGATGCGGTGGACCAGGTGGCCACCGAGCAGTTCCTGGGGGGGCTGCCGGTCCAGATGGCCGACTGGGTCAGAGGGTGGAGGCCGACATCGCTAATCGGGGCCGTCGCGAGAGCGGAGGACTTCCAGCGCCGGGAGCCGAAGGGCGGCATGGCAGCGGTCCGGGCCCGGCCGGGCGGGGTTGCCCTCGGGCAGCCGGGGCCGGCGGCGCGGAGGACCGCGGCGACGCAGACGGCTTCGGCGACGCCGACTCGGCGGCCCGGGGCAAGGCAGACGACGGCAGAGGCGGCGGGGCGGCGGGGCGGAGGAGCGCGTCGCCGCCGAAGGCAGCAGCCCGAGCGGACCCGGACAGGCGGCGGAGAGTGCGGCCTAGGCGAAGGGCGCCGGGGAACCAAACCAGGGAGTGGCCGGAGCCGTGGAGGGTTCCCCGGCGCCCCGAAGCGACCTGGAGGGACCCCGGGCGGCCCGCCCCGAGTCCGGAGCCGGAATGCTGGACGTGCGGGCAGCCGGGGCACCTCCAGAGGGACTGTGACCTCATGGAGGTGGACCAGGTGAGCCGGGTCGGAGCAACCCGGACCGACGGACCAGGGCCCGGAGGGGCCAGGAGGGCGCCGACCGGTCGGGGCCCCCTGATGGCCCAACCCCAGCCAGGGGCGGGGAGACAGAGAGGGGGCAGGAGGTGGCGGCTGCAGGAGGTGGTGGCGCGGCTGAAGAGCCGGCTGCGCAGCGCCGGCTGCGCAGCGCCGACGAGGACCGGCAGCGGGCCCAGGCGACCGTCAGGCAGCTGGGGAGGAGACTCCGGGCCGAGCGGGAGGCTCGGGCCTGGGCGGAGGCCCAGCTGGCCGAGGGATGGTCGGGGGGGGGACACAAGTAGGTTGGTGTTTCCCTAATCTTCTCTCTCTTGTGTTGCAGGTTGCCGCGGCGGACGGAGGGTGAGAGCCGGTTTTGTCCCGGGAGGGGGCCGGCGGAGGTCGCGAGGAACCTGCCTCCCGGGGCGCTCGATCGCCCTCCGGCCGGGCCATGGCCCGCGCCCGGGCCCCCCCGGATGGAGGATGCCAACGCCCGGACCACCCGTTGGCATCGGGCGGAAACGCAAAGTTAGGTCCATGGTGGTCCATAAGTCGGGGGTGCAGATGGTCGGGGCTGACTCCCGCTCCCAGTGGGAGGGAGGGGGGGGGGGAGTTGGTTAGACCGGTGGCTCCCCGGCCTAAATCGGGCGGTGGGGGTATGTGGGCGGGGGCGTGGTCAGCGCACCTGCGACGCAAGAGAGAGAGGCGCGCTCATTGGAAACAGCCGTTCTCATTAGTGGGAGCGGCTGGTTCTGATGAGCGCGGGGAAGGGGTGCGGCTATAAAGAGCCGCACAGTGGGGTGCACGGGGCGGTTGGTAGAGGTAGCGTGTGAGCAGAACAACTGCGTATGCTAAATAAAGACCTCTGTACATGGAGCACACGGCGTCCGTCCTATCTGTTGAGCTGGTCAAGTCCCCGGGCAAGCAGGTGCCTTGCCACAGTCATATTGTGCCACCAGGAGGTCAATCTTTTCTCATCTGGGGAAGTATCTTTTCAACTGCGTGATGCATTGGCACCACATGTTGTACATTCATGGTACCCAGGTGGTGTATTCTCAGATTTTTCCTAGAACGTTGCCATGAGGTTGACATTTGTGATTTTGAGTGAAATGTCTTGACAACAATGGAGGGACTGCCAAGAAAGTAAGAAGAGTGTGAGGAGTGATTTGTGACAGAAGGATACCGGCAGAAATGAAAGGAAAGGTTAGCAGGAGTTAGACCAGCTATGTTGCATGGGGTGGAGGCGGTGGTACTGACAAAAAGCTTGGTAGCGGGCTAGTATAATCAATAATAGCTATGTGCAAACAAACTATGGAACACTCCTGTTATTTACAAAGTCTATTTAGATCAGATTGGTTGATTTATTTTACATCATGGCCGTGCTCTTTCTTAAGGACTAGTAACCTGAGATTCAGTAGATCTGAGAGGGATTTGACTAGAAACACTGGACTAACCAGTCTGACAAACCAGTCTGACACACCAGTCTGACAAACCAGTCTGACAAACCAGTCTGACACACCAGTTTGACAAACCAGCCTGACATCAGTCACCTGCTGTGTTAAAGCTCAGATGGGTTTCAGAAAGATTTCTGCTCTTGTTCAAACCTTTTGGTTAGGTGTATTGTACTGTTTAGAATGATGAGAACCCATAATACAGGGCATAACCCAGTCACTTTGTATTATGGCTTCCCATCATTGTATTATGTGCTCTCATCATTCCAAGCAGTCTTATCTTTCCATCTTATCCATATGCTGTGACACCTCTCCCAAACATCGGAAACTGCATCTGCAAGTCAGTGGCAGCTGGGCTTGCCACAGGAAGTGCCCCTTCTAGCTGCCGCTGCCACAATTTGAGGCAGCTCCTGCAATGCAAATGGCTACTACTGCGTTCACAGTGGTGTGTGGAAGTGTGAAACGCCCGATATTAATATGTTGTTGTTTAACCTCACAATCCGGCATTGTTTATTGCTCTTATAAAACATCTAAAACTGCTCGCTAAACAGAACTTTGCCACTGGCTTGACTTTTTTCCCTCCCAATCACGTGAATATGGTGTAAAAACCCAGCCAGTGGTCCTCTAAGGGAATCAGCAGTGCACAAGGAGACGATTCTGTTCTTTACACTTTGTTTTCTATTACTACTTTTTATAATGAAATATTTCATGGTTAACACTATGCAGTGCACACAAGATTTGAGAGTTGCAAAGTCTATTTAGATCAGATATATCTCATTTATTTTACACCATGGCCGTGCTCTTTCTTAAGGACCTGTAACCTGAGATTCAGTAGATCTGAAAGGGCTTTGACTAGAAGCACTGGACAAACCAGTCTGACAAACCAGTCTGACAAACCATTCTGACAAACCAGTCTGACAAACCAGTCTGACGTCAGTCACCTCCTGTGTTAAAGCTCAGATGGGTTTCAGAAAGATTTCTGCTCTTGTTCAAAGCTTTTTGTTCGGTGCTTTGTACTGTTTAGAATAATGAGAACCCATAATCCATATTGGCTTGTATAGATCACAAGTAAATATGTATTATGGGTTCTCATCATTCTCCATCAGTACAGGCTATAATCATACAGACCTCGATACACAGCAGACTGGTCCCACTGGTTATAACAAATGTACATTCTGCTTTTGTGTGATGCCATGGTCTGATTACCAGGACGCATCAGAGCCTCTTTTGTGTTCATGCCGTGATGCTCTGAACCATCGAGACATGATGTAAAGCTTCCCTTGTCAGGTTACGGAGTTGGACCCAAAAGCAAACCGCGGACAGGCCAGGGGAGAAGGTGTAAACAAAGGAGTTTTATTGTTGCACGCTGACACAGGCAAAACAGTCAATACTCAGCTCCTCGCTGGAGTGGCTCTTCGATGCAGGCATGTGACGTGTAGACAGCCGCTGCCATTGGCGGCTCTCGGCGCGGGCTGATGACGCGCTGGTCTGGGTGCAGGTCAACGGCGTTTGGCGGGACTCGAGGGACATGTGTCGGCCGGACCGCCGGCGGGACTCGTAGGGTAGAAGCCGGGCCAGACTGCCGGCGGGACTCGGGGAGCTAGGGTCGGCTGAGCCACCGACCGGGCCGTGACTATCCGCGGAGCGGTCGGGGAAACGGGGGCCGAGGCTAACAGCAGCACGGGTGAGGAGGCTCGGACCGGGGCTGACAGCGGCGCAGTCCGGGGAATGTGGACCGGGGCTGACAGCGGCACAGTCGGGGAATGTGGACCGGGGCTGACAGCGGCGCAGTCCGGGGAGTTGGGACCGGGGAGCTGGAGTCGGCCGGGACGCCGACCGGACTCGGGGGCCGCACCCCCCCCTCCACGGACGCCTCCGGGCGTCCACGGAACTGCCAGGCAAGGGTGGGTGGAGGGGGAATGGCCGGAGGGCTGAGCTCGCTCTCGGTGGTCGGCTCCAGGAGGGAGACGTGGGATGTGGGAAAGACCGGGACGCCGACAGGACACAGGGAGCTGGAGTCGGCCGGGGCACCGACAGGACACGGGGAGCTGGAGTCGGCCGGGGCGCCGACAGGACACGGGGAGCTGGAGTCGGCCGGGGCGCCGACAGGACACGGGGAGCTGGAGTCGGCCGGGGCGCCGACAGGACACGGGGAGCTGGAGTCGAGGGATTCGAGGGACAGGTGTCGGCCGGACCGCCGACGGGACTCGAGGGACATGTGTCGGCCGGACCGCCGACGGGACTCGAGGGACATGTGTCGGCCGGGCCGCCGACAGGACACGGGGAGCTGAAGTCGGCCGGGATGCCGACACAGGGACCGGGACTGGCCGCGGCGCTGTTGCAGGATCCGGGTCCGGTGCTGCCAGCCTGCCGAGGGCTAGCCCGCCCGCCGGCGAGTTACCGGGATCGGAGAGGAGCTGATTCCCCGTGGCAGCAGCCCGGGCTGGGCGACCCCTACGCCGGCGTCGAGAGCCCGAGGCTCTGGCCTCCGGACCAGAACCCCTAGCCCGCTGGAGGCTAAGGGGCTCACCAAATGCCAGCTTGGGCCCCTTCCACTGGTCACTCCATGGGTCATAGTACCTGGGATCCTCATCCGAGTCCTCATCCGGGTCGTAAGACCCCCAGCCAAGGGTGTGGAGTTCCGCCAAGTACAGCCTGACCGGGCTGGACTTCCACATGAGCCAATGTCACCCCAGGGAAAAACAAAAAGGGGTTGCAGGCTGGGTCCGGATCGGAGCGAGTTACTCCATTGGGGGGTTAGGGTTCGCTGAGTCCAGGTCGAGGTCGAGTGATTCTGTCAGGTTACGGAGTTGGACCCAAAAGCAAACCGCGGACAGGCCAGGGGAGAAGGTGTAAACAAAGGAGTTTTATTGTTGCACGCTGACACAGGCACAGGGAAAACAGTCAATACTCAGCTCCTCGCTGGAGTGGCTCTTCGATGCAGGCATGTGACGTGTAGACAGCCGCTGCTCCGGCGGCTCCTCGATGCAAACTCGTGACGTGTAGACAGCCGGTGCGTTGGCGGCTCTCGGCGCGGGCTGATGACGCGCTGGTCTGGGTGCAGGTCAACGGCGTTTGGCGTAGCGTGTTGTGGGCCAGGCATAGCAATCACTCGACGCTGCACCTCCGGGAGGAGGCCACCTTTAACTGCGCCGTGATGTTTGTAATGCTCTGCAGCTGCGAGCGGCGGGCGTACTCCTCCCGGCTGTACAGCATCAACCTGATTAAACAGAGCAAGAGAGAGAGACACAATCTGGCCGTAGCCAGGGTTACTGTGGCACCCCCTGATGGTGGTGCCTCCAGGATCCTCACATCCCTTTTGCTAAGCTATCGTTCTCACAGTCTAGTGATTGGCATAGCAGCTTTGGAGCTTTGCGGTGCTTTAGATAAGTGCATACAATTCACCACTCCCACAGGTGTGTGAGCTTCATTGTTGTCGATGCTGCTCAACTGATCCAGACGTATAGCCTGCTTTACAGGTTATATGTTGTTTTGTTTTACCTGACAACTTTAGCAAGATCTACAAATATAGACCTTTTTTTTTACTTTCCAGACATTGATTTTGTTTTCTCCTCCGGTGTGCTGCGAGATCCTGATCGGGAACGTATACAACTAATACTGCAGTCATTGGGCATAGTAGTCATAAAAAAATAAAATGTTTCCACATTTGAATAACAGTGAAAAACTGTAGTTAGCAGATGACACGAGCGCCTCTGATCTGTATAATGAGAGTTAGTAACAGATATTTGTTGTAAGGGGTACTTGCAAAGGACTTAGGTTTGGTTTGTTGGTTTAGGGCTACTTGGAAACATGGGGGTGTAACATGGCGGACTCTGTGAGGATGACCTGCCCCTATGATAAAGGAAACTAAAACACAATGATTCTCTAATTACCTGCGATAAATTAAAAAGTATTCAAGTGTGCTCAGTTTAGCCTTACTTCTGCTTTCAGTCTACTAAAATGCAAGAAATGAAGGGAAAGTATTTACAACATTCTTTTATTTATGAATTGATTGGTTGATGGAGTAGCAGCAAGGGGTGGGGCTTAGCAAAGGGTAAATACAGTAGTACAAAACAGGCACCAACAAAAAGTAATGATTTAAGGCCTTCTGTCAATACCGCGATTTTTTTTTGGGATGTGATTATCGTGTTGTTGACATTGTGATGAATAAAAATCTGTATATTTAGCAGATCTGCAATAAATAAAATATAAATCCTACAAACTAGAATCCATCTTTTAAATAATTGACCACTAAGCCCGTTGGAAATCAGCCGGTTGGCAGATTTAACACTCAAAGATTTTAGTCTATTTAAATCTTTTTTTATTAATTTTGCAAACACTTTATACAGGAATGAAGACCAGTACCACCCCCAAGAAGTTGGGGTATACATAACATAACATTCAGTTGTGAGTTGCTTGGAGGTAGTGTAACTGTTACACCCTGTCACTACATACAGAGATTGCAAATACAACGAACAAACAATTCACTCTGGGAAGGTATGATACACAAATACTACTTGACTTTATTTTCCAACATTGGTTAGTATTTTGTGTCATTTAGGTTTTATCATGCGATTGTATGCATCCATTTGTCCTTGAGTGAGTGTTCTGTTCAGATATTCTTTTCTCCATCTCGACCAGAATTCACTTCTGAACACTTGAAAAGATCTTTTCAAGTCTCAGTGGAGGCAAGTGCCGGCACTAGCAAGTGAATTCTGGTTGAGATGGAGAAAAGAATATCTCCACACTCTTCAACCAAGGCGGAAATGGCGCACAGCATGCCGAGATCTGCAGACCGGGGATGTTGTGCTACTGAGAGAGGGCCAGTCACACCGCAACGAGTGGCCTATGGGTTTGGTCACCTCCACCTTTCCAAGCAGCGACGGGAAGGTCAGGAAGATAGAAATCAGGACAGCGTCACATGACAAAGCAAAGACATTCTTAAGGCCTGTCTCGGAGGTTGTGCTGCTCTTGCCGAAGGAAAGTCAACGCTCAAGTGAGGACAGCTAAGTCTTTATGTGGCCTATGTATGCCAGACGGGGAGTGTTCTGCCCAACCAAGTTGTGTGTGCGAAAAGTTGTATCTTTTCTATGTTACGTTTATTTGTGTAGTTCCGATGTTGCTGTTGTGGAGCTTTTATTCTGACACTCACGTTGGAAGGAAGTGCTGCGCAGAGAAGAACGTAGAAAATGTATGATGGCTGCTGTTTGTGCCTCGTTCGGACATGTCCGTCCGTTAATTCGTTGTATTCAACCCTTCAGAAAGCAATGACTGTAAGTGCCTTGAGTTTCTGACATGTTTAGAGGTTTTGTATGTATGCTTTCAAGGAACTTTAGGTAGAGTACTTGCGTGTGTGTGATTTGTGATCGCGTTAGTGTTATGCGTGTTATGCCTTCTCGGTGTCAACGTAGATTAAACAGGCAGCCAAACTCCTTTTCAAGAGCCAGGAAACTGAACGTGCTTGTTCCTTTTATTGACTTTGTTGCAGGATAAAGTCAATCTGACAACATTGAATTGGGTGAAACTATAAAAAAGAGACAAAACGGAAGTTACACTTAGTATGCTACATGGCAACAGTAACACAGTATGTTATATTAGCGATTAGCTTACAAGCTAGCATGCTAACGCGATCACAAATCACACACACGCAAGTACTCTACCTAAAGTTCCTTGAAAGCATACATACAAAACCTCTAAACATGTCAGAAACTGAAGGCACTTACAGTCATTGCTTTCTGAAGGGTTGAATACAACGAATTAATGGACGGACATGTCCGAACGAGGCACAAACAGCAGCCATCATACATTTTCTACGTTCTTCTCTGCGCAGCACTTCCTTCCAACGTGAGTGTCAGAATAAAAGCTCCACAACAGCAACATCAGAACTACACAAATAAACGTAACATAGAAAAGATACAACTTTTAGCACACACAACTTGGTTGGGCAGAACACTCCCCGTCTGGCATACATAGGCCACAAGAAGACTTAGCTGTCCTCACTTGAGCGTTGACTTTCCTTCGGCAAGAGCAGCACAACCTCTGAGACAGGCCTTAAGAATGTCTTTGCTTTGTCATGTGACGCTGTCCTGATTTCTATCTTCCTGACCTTCCCGTCGCTGCTTGGAAAGGTGGAGGTGACCAAACCCATAGGCCACTCGTTGCGGTGTGACTGGCCCTCTCTCAGTAGCACAACATCCCCGGTCTGCAGATCTCGGCATGCTGTGCGCCATTTCCGCCTTGGTTGAAGAGTGTGGAGATATTCTTTTCTCCATCTCGACCAGAATTCACTTGCTAGTGCCTGCACTTGCCTCCACTGAGACTTGAAAAGATCTTTTCCGGTGAAGATGCCGGCTGGAGCAGACACCCCTGGTTTTTGGGTCAACAGCATTGCAGGAGTCAGCAGCAATGGTGAGGAGGGATCGGAAGAGACAGGGACTAATGGTCTTGCATTGATTATAGCTGATACCTCTGCCATTAAGGTACACAGCACTTCATGAGTCAGGTAAGTATGTTTAGTTTGCAGCAGCATGGAGTCGAGTATTCTGCGGGTTATGCCGATCATGCGCTCCCATACGCCACCCATGTGAGATGCATGCGGAGGGTTGAACTCCCATGTACAGCCGTTTTCGTGAAGGTATTTCGGAACGCTGACTTGGCTTGGGTCGTCTCTCATACCCAGTTCAGACCTGGCTCCGACAAAGTTTGTACCTTGATCTGATCTCAGCTGCTTTGCTGGCCCTCTTATAGCAAAAAACCTTCTCAAGGCATTGATGCAGCTGGCCGAGTCCATGGATTCTATGATCTCTATATGCACAGCTCTGGTGCTCATGCATGTAAAGAGTATAGCCCACCGCTTGCTCTGAGCTGCGCCACCTCTGGTACGTCTGGTGATCACATTCCAGGGTCCAAAAACATCCAACCCTACATGTGTGAATGGTGGGGACGAGCTTAGACGCTCTGGTGGGAGGTCAGCCATCTTTTGGACTTCGAGCTTCCCTCTCAGCTTACGGCAGGTGATACAGTGGTGGATGACTGAGCCTATAAGCCTCTTGCCGGCAACAATCCATAGGCCGGCAGCTCTCACGGCCCCTTCCGTAAACTGTCGCCCTTGATGTTGCACCTTTGTGTGGTGATGAGTCACCATTAACTTTGTGACATAACTTTGCTTTGGGAGAATGATTGGATGTCTCACTTCGGGCTCAGCAAATGCATGTCTCAGACGTCCTCCCGTCTTCAAGAGGCCGTCGCACACGAAGGGATCAAGGTTTAGAAGCACACTTGACTTTGAAATTGCTCTTTTCTCTTGCAGTGCTGCATACTCTTCTGGATAAGCATCCCGTTGGACAGACTTGAGTATGATCTGCTTTGCTGCGGCTAGCTCTTTGGGAGTTCGGGGCTTTTTGCACAGGTGCCATCCTTTACATCCATCTGAAAGGCCTGACCTGAACGACGAAGCTTGATGGATCAGGAAAGACACTGCTCTTAGCAAAGACTCCCAAGTGGAGAAGCGCTTGAACCGCTCTGAGGTGAGTTCACCTTCCCTTACATGAGTAGCGAGGGTGGTCAGCTGACACCTCACATCTACATCTGATTCAGGATCCACTAACTGGAAAGACTTGGGTGTGTCAGACTGCTGTGGCTTGTAAAGGAAGTCTGGTCCTGTAAACCACATGGTGTTGGTGAGCTGTGATGCAAGCACAGATCTGGTTGCTAGATCAGCTGGATTCTGGTCTGAAGGCACATAGTTCCACTGCTGAGGAGAGGTTGTTTGTCGTATGCGGTGAACACGATTATGTACATATACAAAGAATCGCTTAGTCTCGTTGTGTATATATCCCAACACCACTTTGCTGTCACAGTAAAACCTCACTGCATCTGGCTTGTGGTCGAGCTCCTCCAGGATCAGTTCAGCCATTTCCACGGCCAGCACAGCTCCACATAGTTCAAGGCGAGGGATAGTTGGCTCTGGCTGAGGAGATAACTTTGCTTTTCCCAGCAGAAAGCCCACTCTACACTGACCTTTTTTTGTGAGGACCCTCAGGTAAGCCACTGCTCAAATGGCCCAGTTTGAGGCGTCTGAAAAGAGACACAGCTCGGTGTACGTGCTGCTGGAGAGGGACTGCTGTATGTATGGGCGTGGAAGATGGAGGCGGCTCAGTTCTTGTAATGACCTTTTCCATGTTTCCCACTTGTTCAGCTTGCTCACAGGAAGTTCGGCGTCCCAGTCATGGACTTCACTGGAGAGTTCCCTTAGCAGTGCTCGTCCCTGGATGGTCACTGGTGCAACAAAACCTAACGGGTCGAAGAGGCTGTTGACTATGGAAAGAACCCCACGGCGGGTAAATGGTTTGTCGCTGACTGCCACTCTGAATGTGAAAGTGTCAGAGTCAATGTCCCAGCACAAACCAAGGCTTCTTTGTATGGGCAGAGCTTCTTCGTCCAGGCCTAAGTCTTTTAGGCCTGCAGCCAGTTCTTCAGGGGGGAAGGCTTGCATAACAGCGACACTGTTTGAGGTAATTTTATGCAGTTTGAGATTCGATTCGGCGAGCGATGCTTGGGTGCGTTTGAGCAGATCAATGGCCTCAGCTTCAGTCGGGAGGGAGATGAGCCCATCATCCACGTAAAAGTGTCTCTCGACGAAGCGCCGTGAGTCGGATCCATACTTCTTTTCACCCACTTGAGCAGCTCTCCGTAGCCCATATATAGCCACTGAAGGTGAAGGGCTATTTCCAAACACATGCACTCGCATGCGGTACTCTGTCACCTCTTTCGTCGGATTGTTGTCTTTGTGCCACAAGAATCTCAAATAATTTCTGTGGTTTTCACTCACTGAGAAACCATAGAACATCTGTTGGATGTCAACTGTCAGAGCAATGAGTTCTTTTCTGAACCTTAACAGTACCCCAAGGAGGGAGTTATTTAAGTCGGGGCCTGAGAGCAGGACTCTGTTCAGAGAGATGCCGTCTTCTTGTGCACTCGAGTCGAACACAACTCTAATCTGGCCTGGCTTTTGGGGGTGGTACACGCCAAAAATGGGTAAGTACCAGCACTCTGTATCGCTGTGGAGAGAGGGTGCTTTTTCTGCGTGTCCATTCTCAAAGAGTTTCTCCATAAAGCCTACGAACTGTTCTTTCATGTCAAGGTTTTTGTTCAGCGTGCGCTGCAAGGAGTGGAACCGAGAGAGGGCTTGAGCACGGTTATTCGGAAGCCGTGGTCTGGGTGACCTGAATGGCAGGGGAGCGATCCAGCTGTTATGTTCATCTCTGTTGAACTCTTTGTGCATGGTCTCCAGAAACGTCTCGTCCTCGAAGGACAAAGCAGGTTTGTTGTCATTAGCTGTTCTCATGAACACCCGAAGTCCAAGTTTGTCTTCAGCAGCCAAACTGGCTGTCTGATTGACTGAATGACTGGAGAGAGGAGTGGTTGGACCATGCCTGTGCTCCCCGCCGTAGCTTGTCTTTTCTTTCACATGGATGTGATTTTGACATGGTGTCAAGAAAGATGGACGTCCGTTCTGCAGGACGTTAGTCTTGTACACAGCTACGGTGGGCTTGCGGGCGCTGTCGATGCAAACTTCCCCAACTATGACCCACCCCAAGTCCAAACGCTGGGCAAAGGGTGCATTGTTAGGCCCATTAATTTGCTGTCTCACTTTGTGCACACGGATAATGTCTCTACCCAATAAGATCAAAATCTGTGCTTCAGGATCGAGCCCTGGGATGCAAGGAGCTATGGGTCTCAAGTGAGCATGGGAAAGAGCGACCTCTGGTGAGGGGATTTCTGATCTGTTGCTCGTAATTTCGTTACACTCGATGAGTGGAGGCAGATCCAAACACACTTTACCGTTCATTGCTTCTATCTGGAAACCGACTGCCTTCCTTCCGATCATTTCAGTGGTGCCTGCACAGGTCCTCATAAGATAAGGTGAAAGGCTACCTTGGATGCCGAAGAGCTGGAAAAACTCATTCCTGGCCAGCGAGCGGTTGCTCTGGTCATCAAGGATGGCATACATCTTGACTGCACGTTCCCTTTGGCCTTGTGGGAAGACCTGCACCAAGCATATTTTTGCGCATGACCGAGCCGGGAGACCATCTCCGCAGACTTCAGTGCACCTTGAAGTTACCTCTGGAGGAGAGTTGTTCCGCTGTTCTCCGACTGGCTCCACCACAAGAGATGTCATTCGTGAGAGGTCAGTCTCTGGATGCATAACCGTACAGTGCTTGTCACTTTCACACTCGTTGCATTTCAGCTCCACTGGACACTCCTTCGCCATGTGGACAGCAGAGCAGCACCTGAAACATCGTCTGTGCTCTTTTAGGAGCCTTTTGCGTTCTGTCAACGGCTTCATTTTAAAGGCTCTACATTTCTCCAGAGGATGTGGCTTATTATGGAGCGGACAGTGCTTAGCCGGATCACTATTCCTATCCGTCTCTGCATTATGGGTTGAGTTTGAATCCACTGTTGTTAACACATCTGTTTTATGGACAGATATAGCAGTCCTAACGCCATCATGCTTCGCTATGGGCCGTTCACTGCGGTTATGGCTATGGCTGTTGTTGGTCAAGATGAAGCTGGGGTCGTTTCTGGCCTTTGCCTCGCCGCAAACAAAGTCAACAAAGAAGGCAAATGGGGGATAGAAAACTTTTTGTTGTTCTTTATATCTTGAACCGGTAGAGAGCCATTTCTCTTGTAGGTTTTGTGGCAACTTTTCAACAATGGGATTAATGCCCCGTGGCGTGTCGAGGTAGCTAAGGCCGGGTAAGTAGCCATCCGCTTTAGCTGAGAGTAGCTCCATGAGCAGGTCACCAAGTTCTCTTAGCTTTGTGTTTTCTTTTGAAGTGAGACGAGGGAAACTGTCCAGCCGCTTGAATAGCGCACTCTCTATCACTTCGGGGTTGGCATAGCACTCTTGGAGTCTTGACCAAGACGAATCTAGTGCAGCTTGGGGGTTTGTGACGTAGACTGCTCGGATTCTCTTAACATGTTCAGAGGACTCATTTCCGAGCCATTTCACGAGCAAATCTAGCTCTTCGCTGGCAGTTAACTCTAGACCCTGTGTGGCGTTAAGGAAAGAGGATTGCCACGCTCTGAAGCTCTCGGGCCGATCATCAAATCTAGTGAGCCCTGTAGTTACCAACTCCCTGCGGGCCAGATACTTAGCAAAGTCTATCATGCTGGAAGCTGGAGTGACTGGAGGGTCCTGTATGTCGTCCCTAGGTGAATGGTAGGGATAACTGGCCTTCTTGAATGGAGAATAGCCTTGCTGCTGGCGGGCTTCATGTGCAAAGTGAGGGTCTGCGCTGCGGTAGTGAGGCAGGTGTGGCTGGCGCTCTGATGCAGGTAAGTACTCACTCTGTGGTGTGGATAATGGTGCGTGATGGGGATATGCAGAGCTTAACATGTTGTCCGCCTGTCTTGTTGGTGGTGACACTTTAATACGTAGAGGAGGTGATACGTCTGGAGGGGGTGCGTGGAGGTTAACGCTGGCCTGAGCCTGTTGTTCCACATATGCCGCTGTCCGCTTCGTAGTCTCCTGTGGTGTGACGTCACTCCTTTTGCATATGTCCTCACATTCCATCCCTGCTGCAGCCTCCAAGACTTCGGCCTCTGCATTAGCGGCAGCTGCTGTCTTCTCTACTTCTAGGGCTTCTAAATTCGCTTCTAGCGTAGCCTTTTCCAGATCTAATCTGGCTCTCTGTTTTTTCATTTCTAGCTCCTTTTGTACAAATGTAGCCCTGGTACGCGCCGCTTCAGCTGTAGCCCTGGCTCTGGCGGCGGCGCTAGCCACTGAACACTTGGAGGAGGATGAATACTTAGAGCTAGCCACTGACGGTGCCATCTTTGTCTGCTGTGTGGGTCTCCATATCCGTAGCTGACGAATCCTTCTGACGGTCTGACTTTTCACTGTTCTGTTCTCACTACGTGTTATGCCTTCTCGGTGTCAACGTAGATTAAACAGGCAGCCAAACTCCTTTTCAAGAGCCAGGAAACTGAACGTGCTTGTTCCTTTTATTGACTTTGTTGAAGGATAAAGTCAATTTGACAACATTGAATTGGGTGAAACTATAAAAAAGAGACAAAACGGAAGTTACACTTAGTATGCTACATGGCAACAGTAACACAGTATGTTATATTAGCGATTAGCTTACAAGCTAGCATGCTAACGCGATCACAAATCACACACACGCAAGTACTCTACCTAAAGTTCCTTGAAAGCATACATACAAAACCTCTAAACATGTCAGAAACTCAAGGCACTTACAGTCATTGCTTTCTGAAGGGTTGAATACAACGAATTAACGGACGGACATGTCCGAACGAGGCACAAACAGCAGCCATCATACATTTTCTACGTTCTTCTCTGCGCAGCACTTCCTTCCAACGTGAGTGTCAGAATAAAAGCTCCACAACAGCAACATCAGAACTACACAAATAAACGTAACATAGAAAAGATACAACTTTTAGCACACACAACTTGGTTGGGCAGAACAGTGAGTGTGCACCTCTGTGTCTGTCCACGGCTAATCGTGCATCTTGTGCGAACTGCACAATCTCTTGGGTGTTCAGTTATGGCTCACTACCGGCCACTGGCCAGTAGGCACCACTTGTGATAACAACTGCTTAATTTTGTTTTTTTTCCAAGATTGCATGACGTGTATTATATGACGACTTCGAGTTGAGGGCCTGTATTCATTACCGCTTGGTTTTGAGTTTGATTGAAGTGTGTTAAACGACACCAAACAGGCAATTGGTGTCTAGTGGAGTTAGCCAATCGTGGGTTGTATTCAATCACACAATACAACACTGGTGGTGGCAGACACACCTGGCAGAGAACTTCACTCTACTGAGTTCACCGTTCCAGTTCTAAATGTGTACATTGCATTTTGGATGTAGTCTTTTACTCAAAGAGACGCACATTCATATTTTTTGTCACTTGGAGGCAGCACAACAAGCCATTGATGTATATGATATGAAAACCGTATGAAGTATTTACACATCTAGAAAACAACAAACATTTACATTTATTTGGAATTGTGTTAATGGCTTGCTGTAAGAACGTAAAACTAAAACAATGAGCTGAGAGATGATCGGATAATAATTATCTGTGTCTTAATCAGTGCAAATATTGATAAGTACAGCTTTAACTCACAAAATTGAGTTACGTTATATGGGATGTTGAATGAAATTTCAAGCTGTTATTTTTAATCTTTCTAGTTTTAACCTTATTAAATGATTTAAAATGTTGATCACCTTTACTTGTATTGAGTTGTTGTAGTATCTTTAAGACATATTTAATATATTTATGACGTGTGCTTTTTTCTTCAGTGGTGTCAACATGAAGGTCTCCATTCAGGCTTCAGGACCTTCCAATGTTGCTGTGTCAAAAGAGACAGGTAAGGCATGATTTTACTACACACTATATTAACAATAAGTCAAAATGGAATGTCCTACAGACAAAGAAAGTGTGCTGGGAGCATGGAGCATAAGAGCTTCGTACAATAACTTTATATCGTGGTTTTATTTTTTCAGGAGATAAACCCACTCCTATTATTTCCCTTCCTCTCAGGCCAGCTGAAGGTGAAGAGCAGCACTGTGACATCTGGACCCTCTGGTTATTACTACCAGGGTGTGTGGCGAGCACTAAGTGGCACCACTGTTCGCCAATTCAACACGTCTGCCATCACTGAGTGTCTGAAAGGCAAAGCAGTCCACATGTATGGAGACTCCACCGTCAGGCAGTGGTTTGAATTCCTCAACGCAGCTCTACCAGGTAGCTGATCCATAGGGATATCTGGCAACTGTTTGGTTTTGTTCCCACTGCAGCCTAATGTGTTCCCCCTGCCCTACTTTCAGGTCTTCAGGAGTTTGACCTGCACAGCTCAAAGCAAGGTGGACCTTTTCTGGCCTCAGACTATGCAAACAACATCATGGTGGGTTCCACTGCCACGGTCCTCCTCTCCGTTTCCCCAAACAGGGGCTCTCTCCCTAAATTAATGATTACACCAAATATATGTGTAGGATATGGACGTGTATATTTATTTTGTGGGTTTATCAGTGGTGTAGCTGTAGTGGATGTAGCTCAAACTTACCTCAGGGGCGGGTCGTTGCGGAGCTCGGCCTCGGGATCAGGTGGGTCAAACAGAGAGAATGGAGGAGACGAAAGAAAGGCTACGGACGCACTGACTTGATTTAGACTGCGATACAATCTATATTTATTTCACCAAAAAGATAGAAAAGGTCGTACGAGTTGCCAAAGGCAACTTCAGAAGTACTGAGAAGGAAAACTGAGAAGACAGAATGCTGAACCCCTGTCTGTGTCAGCTGTAGATGGAAGGCCAGAGCCCACGCTGACCAAAGATTCACATAAACTTGCATGTTGTCCAACACCCTCTCTTAACCCCCGACCACTCCACCTTCTCCAAAAAAACTAAAACATTCAAGTCAGATATGTCATGGGAAATGTTTTCTTCCTAGGAGTATTGTATGCTCTCATATAAGTAAATTACGTAGCGTGTACTCTAGTCTATCAAAGCTTGCCTTATGTGACTATGTTTCAGGAAGAAGTTGCCCCACTGCATCCATATTCTCTTTTCTGTCTTTGAATAACAATCAAAGGAAAGGGTTCCCCATTCCTCTCCCACAAAATACAAACATCTAGCCACCCTTTTGGGGACATATATGGGACAATAGATGGTTTACCATATTCTTAATAATGGGAGGAGGTGGGTGGAGGTCATGCGGCAGGTGGTGAGCCAGGGTCATCTCCCAGGCATCGATCAGATGAACATTGAGTCCTTTGAACACGGCTCTGAGCACCTTGTTACACTGCAGTGAGTGCCAGTCACTGTTGCTTATTGACACAGTAAGCGTCAAATCTTTGGGGTTCCCCGTCCGGATGACGACCAGCGTGCCTGGAGCCCTGTCCAGCAGCCGCACCACCGCCCTGCGGATGCTCTGTAGCCTCCTGATGTAGATCTCCATGGGGAAAGTGCCGAAGTGAGCCCAGATGCCAAGGACTACGACAGTGTTGGTGCCTCCGATTAAGCCATCTAGCTCATTGGCAATGTAACGAAGCTCGCTGGTCGAGACAGGGACAATCCGGATGGGAGGGCCGTGGAAGCGGGACGTCACCAAGATGTTATTTGCATAGTCCAATAAGATGTAAGGTCCAGCTTTTTTCGGGCTGTGCAGGTCAAACTCCTGAAGACCTGAAAGTAGGGCAGGGGGAACACATTAGGCTGCAGTGGGAACAAAACCAAACAGTTGCCAGATATCCCTGTGGATCAGCTACCTGGTAGAGCTGCGTTGAGGAATTCAAACCACTGCCTGACGGTGGAGTCTCCATACATGTGGACTGCTTTGCCTTTCAGACACTCAGTGATGGCAGACGTGTTGAATTGGCGAACAGTGGTGCCACTTAGTGCTCGCCACACACCCTGGTAGTAATAACCAGAGGGTCCAGATGTCACAGTGCTGCTCTTCACCTTCAGCTGGCCTGAGAGGAAGTTTAAAAAACAAGGGTGGGTTTATCCTATGAAAACACCAAAACCAAGGTATATAGTAGAACCTCTTATGTTTTATTGTTACTCCTGAGAGACTAGAAACACTTTTAGCCTCATGCACCATGCTCCCAGATGTTCATCTCCCTTCTGAAGAATGCTACCCGGAAGAATGTAGTATGTCTTTTCCTGAACTTTCTCTTACTTTTCTTTGTACGGTAAACTTGTATGAGTGAGCCAACTACAGATTCAGTAAATTATCCTAACTTCAGATAACCTTAGAAATGACCAGCGTAAACGTGATGAATGCCAACCATGCACAAATTAGTGTGCATTCAAACATAAATTAGCATAAGAACCCCAATAATACCATGTATGGCTGTATGAGATGGTCGTATTGATATTGGAGAGTTATACAATAGCCTCAAAAGCCAGTATAAATGAATGATGATGTAGTTTAGCTGTATGAACAAATGTAGAACTATATAAGTCTGTAATGGGAAATTGCAGAATAAAATGTTAACATCATTATTTATAGTAATTTATATAGGTATTTCAGACTCAATATTGTCTGTTACGACAGAACAGGACCACTGTTGAAAATATCAAAACATTTAAATTAGAAGAAAGTTCTCCTAAATCACTCGTACAAGCCACTTAAGAACAAATCTGTTTGTACAAGTGGTTCTTGCATGAGGACCATTGTCTGTAGCACATTCTGTTTTGAATCATTGTTATAGGCAGTGGTGGCAGTAACAGTAACAAATATAAAATGAAATATCATAATTTACCTTCTTTTTGTGGCAACATGGTGACACTAGCAGGTCCTGAAGCCCGAATGTAGACTTTCAAGTTAACACCACTGAAGAAAAACGCACAAAATATAACTCTGATATACACTACAACATTAAGGACATAAATACAAGAGGACAAACATTTGAAATAAGTTAATCAAATTAGAAAAATCAACTGCTAGAAAGTTTGGTAACACTTCATAATAAATACACACTATTTAGCCTTAGTAAAGCATTAGTAAACACATAATTAATAATTTATAAAGCATTGTTCCAGCATGCAATTACAGTATGCAATTCAAAAACCCAGTAATAAAGGTTTTATTCTTGAATAATTAGCTTGACTATTATGCATTTCATGTGTTTTCATACTGTATAAGTTATTAATTCCCCATTTGTAATTTGTAAACTTTTAGGGTTAGCACATATGCTATTCTACCTACTGAAGGTCAACTGAATGTATACACATGTTACTTTTGCTTTTTATGATTGCAACAGTGAATAATAACATACATGGTGATACAGAAAGTGTTGTACCTTCATTTCCTTATAATGTATATATACACTGTGATCTGGAGGCTTTAGTTTCTATCTTGATCTTTTTAACCTATGTTCACTACTGAATCACTTTAGCATCCTGTAATGTCCTTCAAACACATATTGCAAAAATGTGATTTGCATTACCTTACATCTTTACAACATCTTTATATCCAAACTTAACTGCATGTAGGTACAAACTTCAGAAGTTCACAAAATAAATACATAGGTAACACTGGATCTATGTACTAAGATGTCACACAAAATACCACTATCTCTGCTCCTTCACCTTTGAAAGAGCTTCTTCTCCTGGTCCCTGATTTGTTGGTTGTGTACTCCCATTGCGTGGTTGATCCTGGCGTCACAGTTCAGGTTCTTTGGCTTGTAACAGAACCAAGGCTCCCCTGTACGGAGGTCAGTGTGGTTGCACAGCGGCTGGGTTGGACGTAGACAGACGTTACAGATGGTGGTTTCAGAGAGTGATCCTGAGCGGAAAAGGCTCTTGAAGTAAAGCCTATCTGGCTCTTCTCTGTTCAGCCTGTTCAGCACTGAGATGGCCTCACCAGGGTGCACCAGCGTCACCTGATTGGATAGAGAACCAGAGTTTTCACCAAGTCCAATCATGTTGAGTCATATCAATCAAGACTAATAGAGTGAAGAAGCTGCACATTTTGTCAAATTTTAAAGATTTGCGTCTTAAGGTTCTGCACCAGATTGACGTCCTATCATTGGACGTCAATTGTCTATCCATTCTATTTGTTTGCTTTCATGTAAACTGTAATTTTAGCATGAACAGCTGACCAACTTGCTACCTACATAACGTACTGACCTAGCCTTACTTCTAATACCGAGGAGCATGTAGAGGTTAGGTAAAAAATATATATATTTTAAGTTACGTTAAAAACTAGCACAGCTTCTGTGTAGTATTTCCCCAATATGTATGAGCCTTCTGGGTGCTGCTTTTAGAGAGTCGACTAACGGTGGCAGCGCTGTCCTGTTTTATTGGAAACGTTATGTGCGCCATCCACATCAGGCAAACAGGATTATGTTAGCATGAGAATTATGTTATACAATTTTACATCATACATATAACACTTGGTCTAAGTAGCTAGTTTCGGGTAAATAAATCTACTTGTGACAGTTTATAGGTAAAGAAATCTACAACCATAAGAACCTGCTTTCGTCTGAAAATAAAGAGTCTCAAATTACTGATATTCTGAGTGGTAAATCTGTCCTTGTTAGCTTCACAAACTGCATATGTGCTATGCAAGAAGTGAAAGTTAACAGGCATTGCAGCGGTAATTAAGAAGGGCCAGGTCTTTGTGAACAATGAATAATGATATTAAAAACACCTACAGTACCATCACAGTGAACATCATGGTTTTAGCATCACCTCAACCTGTGCGTCTCCTTCCCAGAGTAAAGAGAATACAGCAGAGTAGCTCCCATTCAGAAGATCCACCACTTGGCCAGCAACACCTGCTTCAAGCTTCCGGTTGTGCAGCCGGGCGAGTAGGAAGTCCCCCCCCGACTTCTTGGGACGACCCTGGAAGTCAGAGATTTGTATCATGACCTCCAGCTGATCCCCTACATGCCACTGTCCTCCTCTCCTCCCTGGGAGAATGGTGAAGGCGCTGTGAGCTGGATCACTGGTCTGCTCCAAGGAAATAAGAGCTGGCAAAGGTGGAGTTTCAGGCCAAGCAGTGGAGTCTAGTATGAGGTGTTCCTCCAGAGCGTCCTGAAGGGACAGCGGCTGGAAGATGCAGAAGCTGCGATTCATGTCAGGGTCAGAAGAGACTCTCGGAGCGAAGATGGTGAAGTTAAGTCTCTGAAAATGGCAGAGGGTCGAGAGAGATGGTGACGAAGATGCAACAAATACTTCACTAAATGTAGCAAAAGTGCAAAGACGGAAGATCTTTCCCACCCCAAAACTCAAAGGGACATTGGGGAGTTGATAAGAATGATTCAAATGTATGTTTTCTACACTTCCCCAGTTTTTTGGGGGGATCTCTTGGTTCTTTATTAACTATATAGCGACCCATTTCCTCAGATCCAGAAACATAATATCAAACTCTTCAAACAGGTTCCACCCTTCACTCGATACCACTAAAACATAAACGTTCTCACCTCCAGATCGTCCATGTGACGTAGCACAAAGATTAGGACAAAGACAACCAGAGAGAGGAAGATGGCGCAGTACTCCCTTCTTACACAAGCTTTGGCCTTCATAACTGTTGATCACGCCTCATCTCTGGCTGCAGCATAGCACTTTGACCACTTTATCTGGTACTGAATAAAGAAATAAACAACAAAGCACCTTGTTATCCAAAAGAAAAGTGTACGGTTCAGAGACATAAAGCTTCCAAAAGAAATAGATTTTTAAAGAAATACTTTTTGTTTACACATTAGTTGTAAACCATTTTAACAACATGGCTACACAGCCTGAGTGCCAATAGATCTGACATTTAAAATGCAGACTGGTTTTTCCAGTACAGTCCATTCACTCTCAGACCTACTGAGTGTCAGGTTATATACTGTTTATCTGAAAGAGTACCGAGAGGGACGTATGATTATGGGCGACTGTGGCTCGCAAATCCCAAATTTTGTGAAATGACTGTTCAGTCTTTACTTTAGAAATATCCTGTTAAACTTTTACTATGGCAATCTGCCAAGAACAAACAGACGGATGAAGTTCAGCTTTCAGATACTGCAGTATTGACTTTAGGAAAATATAACACAGTAAGATATAATAATAATACAATTCTGACAAGGGCTTTCTGCCCAATGAGTACTTCTACTTTAGGACCTTGAAGTATATCACGACTTTTGTACTTATAAACTGATCATATGTTTTGAACTATGTAATTGACAAAGTATCCGGTAACTATACAGTCAAGTAAATGTAATAAGATTACAAAGCAGTAATGGAGTATAAAGTAGCATAAAACAGAAGTAGAAGAAGTAAAATACAAGTACCTCACAATCTCACACATGTACAGTATATTAGGTTACTGGCAACATTTTGTTTTCATTATAAAATTTGAATTGTAAAATACTAATAATAAGCATTGCATGTGTCTTACCTCAGGAGAGAATCATTGGGAGATTAATTTTGTCACAGTGATGAAATCTCAGTGCGACTGTCACTTTATCTCCCACTGGTTTCCTGGAAACTTTTCTCTTTTTGCTCGACCACCCTCAGCCTATCATACGGGCGTGTAATTTACTTTGACGAGCGCTTTTACATCACTCCGCGAGCAAAACCCTCTCAAAGGTTCCTCTCTCGCGAGTAAAAGTCACTCTCACACGTAGGCCTGCTCGCTCTCGAGTAGATTTTCTGTATGACAGTGTTGAGGATTATATTAAAACCACTAAGTTTCAGAAAAGGCCCAAAGTCATTTCAGGTCAGAACAACATACTGAGAAACGGGAAGTGCATACTTCCTGTTTCTCAGAAAACAAGAATCAGTTTGGGGCAGATGCGACTGGAACACTTGGTGACAGTTAGAACCACAGAAACTCTGCTTTGTCATAGGCGCACATACCCTGCACAACATGCATACACACTGATAGGCGGAGCCAGATGCAGGAGGTCCAAGGACGGGAGCCGGCGGGGTTGGACTATAACCCGTGCTCCAATAAGGGCCCTCAAAGTCTAAACCAAGAGCCGCCCCGACTTAGTCTGAACCATTCACAAAATGCTCTTAGAGATTATATAAAGTTATGCACTTCTTTAAGGAGTCAGTCTTCTCTGGATGTTGAGCCATGTCTGACGCCTCGTAGACCCGTGCACATATTTTGCCTGCTGTTATAACACTCTGTTGGAATAAATACGATCTGCTGATCTAACTTAGATACTCTCCTCGTCTGAGCTTCTCTTCTTAATGGGCGCACAGTCTACACAGACTCTTTAGCGCAACAACAGTAAGTGGGCGCAGCCAGTCACCATTGTATCTCTACATCTAATTGGTTACAATCCTCATCTTTGCATTGGCTGGATATCACACCGGACACATGTGCTGTGCCACACCTCACTAAAAGTTTTAGTTGACTTTCCAGATTTGGCATAAGCTGACGAGTGAGTCATCTTGCCTCATTTTCATCTCTGTTGAGAGTTGCGCATGCCCAGAACTGATCTAGCCGGATGAATGAATCGGATTACCTGAGATGTGCAAGAGCAAGGGGAAGAAATACAATATCCCTCTCTGCGCTTCTTAAGAAATGCCCATGGTAACACCCCACGTAAGATCTATTTTATTTTATTAGTTCGATTTAACTACATTTTGCTATAACTATGAATTATTACTGTAGTTTATCGTTAGCTGACTAGCGGATTAGCTACCACTAGCTAGCTAACGTTTTTTGTTTGTATTTCAAGATAAAAGATCAACTCATAAAAAACTGCACACATTCCAATCAAAACTTTGAGGAGATAATGCATACTGTGGTATATTGTCATAACTAAATAAACTCCTCATAGGAAAATATTGGGTCCCTGAAACACTTTTTAATTAAAGCTACCTTCAAATCTACTGTATACAACTTTGTTTGTAATACAGTAGGAGCATTTTAAAAAAAAGGAGCATTATTAAGGCTTAACTTTTCTTTGCAGTGCCTCAAAATGATTCAGGTTTGATTTACGATGAAATAAGATAAAAACAATTCTAAGAACTTGTAGCAGAAAGGGAAAAAAGTCAGAAATAGCCCTTTCCCTCCTGCCAGCCAAAGAAGGTGGAGCCAAAGAAGGTGATAAAATGAGCAAACCTGTGAGCTGAGGGGAAGGGGGAAATAAACATTTGATTTTCACAACCTGCATGGAGGAGAGAAGAGAGGAGCGAGAGTCTGGAAGGGGAAGAAGACAAGTTAATGTTTGACCTGTACAACACGGCAGCCAAAGAGGTGATTGGCTCTCCCGAGGGTGGACTCAGGATCACGTAAAGGAACGACCTGACCCTGCTGGGAGGCCACTGGGAATCTCCTTCGCTGCGTTGGACCGGCCAGATAAGTCCCTTCACCCCCAGTTCCCCCCCACCCCCCTTGAATCCACTCACCATCCTCGGACATTACACCCCTCCTGCGTTTTCACCTGACTCTCTTACCCCACACTTGGGTAGTGTCCTAATTTATGTTAATTATCTAAATTAAGAACATTTAGTGACATTTTTGGACTGTATTTATGTTAATGTTTTGTGAATGGACATTGGGATTAAGTGTAAAAAATGACTAAATTGTGTCCTAATTTATGTTAATTATCTTGCCTTGAGTGCCAATTTGTGGACTGCATTTGTGTTAATTTTTTGGTGTGATTCTGTGATTTTGTAGCGAGCTTAACAGGCTAGCCAGGCTACTCCTCTGGTTCAGGTAGTTTATACTTAAAATGATAGGTTAAGAATTTAAATAGGAAATAGATTCTCCTGTCTGGCGCCCAACACCTACCTGCTATCGTTGGAAGTGAAGCCGCGCTACAAACTACATTCATAATATGTTTTTGTTAACTAATTGCACACTAATATCTCCCACCTCCACAAAACGTTAGAGTGACCTTTTTAAAGGCAAGGCAAGGCAAGGCAAGGCAAGTTTATTTGTATAGCACATTTCAACACAAGGTGATTCAAAGTGCTTCACATACAGCCATTAAAAGCATAAAAACACAATGCAGAATAAAAGATTTAAAAACAATTAAAAACAATTACACAATCCAAAATAAAAGATTTAAAAACAATTAAGAACAATCATTAAAACAATAAAAAACAGTTAGAAGGCAAAAAGCAGAAATAGATAGATACAGAATTGAATAAAAGTTGCAGTGCAGTTTAAGATATAAAATGCAGTAGTGAAATGTAGAATCTGGTTTAATTAAAGGCAACAGCAAACAGAAAGGTCTTCAGTCTGGATTTAAAGAGGCTGAGGGTCTCTGCAGACCTGCAGCTCTCAGGGACCTTGTTCCAGATGTGTGGAGCAGAAAAGCTGAACGCTGCCTCTCCGTGTTTAGTTCTGACTCTTGGAACAGAAAGTAGACCCGTCCCAGACGACCTGAGGGGTCGGGATGGTTCATAAGGCAGCAGCAGATCACTAATGTAGTTAGGCCCTAAACCATTCAGGGCTTTATAAACCAGCAGCAGGATTTTAAAGTCAATTCTTTGTTGGACAGGAAGCCAGTGCAAAGACCTCAGAACTGGAGTGATGTGATCCACTCTCCTGGTCTTAGTGAGGACTCGAGCTGCAGCGTTCTGAATCAGCTGCAGCTTTCTGATTGACTTTTTACTGAGACCTGTGAACACACCGTTACAGTAGTCAAGTCTACTGAAGATGAATGCATGGACAAGTTTCTCCAAATCCTGTTGAGACATAAGTCCTCTAACCCTTGATATATTCTTCAGGTGATAGTAGGCTGATTTTGTAACTGTCTTGATATGACTGTTCAGGTTGAGGTCTGAATCCATAACTACTCCTAGATTTCTGGCTTGGTTTGAGGTTTTTAACATCAGTGATTGTAGCTCAGCGCTCACTTTCAATCGTTCGTCCTTGGAACCAAAAACAAGTACTTCTGTTTTATCTTTATTTAATTGAAGAAAGTTCTGGCACATCCAGTTGTTGATTTCTTCAATACATTTAGCCAGCACTGGTATGGGATTATAGTCCCCTGGTGATATAGTTATGTAGATTTGTGTGTCGTCTGCATAGTTATGATAACACACTTTGTTGTTTTTCATAATCTGAGCCAGTGGAAGCATGTAGATATTGAACAGAAGAGGCCCCAGTATTGAACCTTGGGGAACACCACATGTCATACCAGTCAGCTCTGATGTGTAATTAGCTACCGACACAAAGTATTGTCGGTCCTTCAAGTAAGAGTCAAACCAGTTAAGGGCTGCGCCAGAGAGTCCTACCCAGACTTTCAGTCTGTCTAGTAGTATGTTGTGATCGACTGTGTCGAATGCAGCACTGAGATCCAGTAATACTAAGACTGAAGTTCTGCCTCTGTCTGTGTTTAAGTGGATGTCGTTGAAAACCTTAACAAGAGCAGTTTCAGTACTGTGATGCTGACGAAAGCCAGACTGGAAGACATCAAAACAATTATTTTCGGCCAAGAAGCTATTTAGCTGATGATAAACCACTTTTTCCATTATTTTACTTAAAAAGGGGAGGTTTGATATTGGCCTATAATTTTTCATTATTTCGGGGTCTAAACTAGCCTTCTTTAGGAGTGGTTTAATAACTGCAGTTTTTAGGGCTTGTGGGAAGACACCTGAGAGAAGGGATGTGTTTACAATTTGTAAAAGGTCAGTGATCATGCAGTGCGAAATATTTTTGAAAAAGTGTGTTGGTAGAATATCTAAGCAGCATGAGGATGTTTTCAGATGTTGTATAATATCTTCTAAGCTTCTTTGGTTAATTGAATGAAATTGTGTCAAGATATTTGGATGGATGTTATTTAAAGATGGGGACAACACACATCCTGTGGATGGTGTGTAGCCACCAACTGCTTGTCTAATTTGCTGAATTTTGTCAGCAAAAAAGAATGCAAATTGATTGCATGCCCAGGTGGATTGGAGCGTAGCAGTTACTGACACCGGAGGGTTTGTTAGCCTGTCCACGGTAGCAAATAAGGCGCGTGCATTGTTATTGTTTTTGATTATGATGTCAGAGAAGAAGGCCCGCCTTGCATTTCTAAGTTCCAAATTGAAGTTGCGAAGTCTCTCTTTATAGATACCACAGTGAACCTGGAGATTAGTCTTTCGCCACCTGCGCTCAGCTTTCCGACACTCTCTTTTCTCTATTCGGACCAGCGTGGCATTTCTCCAAGGGGATCTTTTCTTACCTGAGACAACCTTCACCTTAGTGGGTGCAATGGCATCAATAACATTTTTAACTTTAGAATTGAAGTCATCCACAAGCTCATTGACTGAGATGCAAGAGAGGGCTGGTGTGGAGGAGAACTTCTGAATAAATAGTTCACCCGTGTTTTCAGTGATGTAACGCTTTGTCACAACCTTGGTTTGGACATTTGTGTGCAGGGAGATTGCACTCTCAAAGAAAACACAGAAATGATCAGAGAGTGCAACATCAGTCACAGCAACCTTGGAAATGTCCAGACCTTTGGTGATGATTAGATCCAAAGTGTGCCCCTTGTTGTGGGTGGGACCTGTTACATGCTGAGTCAGCTCATAGTTATCAAGGACACCACATAGCTGTATAGACCCTCTGTCCTGGGGATTATCAACATGGATATTAAAATCACCAACAATGGCAACACAATCAAAATCAACACAGATTATAGACAGCAGTTCAGTAAACTCATCGAAGAAGGATGCACAGTATTTAGGTGGTCTGTAAATGTTAAGGAATAAAACTCGAGTGGAATTCAGAGCCACATATTCAAAAGAAGTAAAATGACCAAAAGACATCTGCTTGCATTGCAAAGACTCATTAAATAAAATAGCAACTCCTCCTCCTTTCTTATGCGCTCTTGAAACACTCATGAAACTGAAGTTGGGAGGTGTTGATTCAATAAGAACAGCTGCACTGTTATCTTGGTCTAACCAAGTTTCGGTTAAAAACAAAAAATCCAGTTTGTGCCTAACAATGAAATCATTGATTAAAAATGTTTTTCCTGACAGAGACCTGACATTTAATAAAGCTAAGTTTAATGTGTTTAAAGCTCTATTTGTCCTATGTGTCTGGACAGGCTGATGGGAAATTATCAATAAGTTTGATAAATTTGCAGATTTACTAATGTTTCTTCGCAGCCTCACCTTTCCTTTTCTATGAGTCAGGACAGGAATTGAGAACGCTAGCTGCATACAGGGCCCCGACTGTTCCTGGAGATATTCAGTAGTGTCATTAGCCTTGTAGTCCGGACCCAGAGGATATCAAGTAGATATCAATATCAAGGTTTCTGTATCCGTTATAGCTTGAGGATATTGGTGGAGCTGTCGTGGAGGCGGGGGCAGAAATGGCAGAGGTCGAGCTGGACTTAGAGCCAGTGGCAGCGGTGGCCGAGGTCGAGGTCGAGCTGGACTTACTGGAGGGAAAATGGGAGTGCGGCGGGGAGTGAATTTGGTTCCAGCAGTGACCAGCTCTTTCATGTGGTCAGTGAACTCCAGGTGGGGGGAGGAGGGGGAGGATGAGGGGGAGAATGCAGAGGAGGGGGACCTGGATGGTGTATGGGGGGTGGAAGTTGGTGCTGGTGACTGAAGTAAATTATCTTCCTCTCTCGGAGGGGGGGGCCTTGTTGGTGAGGTTGGAGACTCCTCCTCTTGGCTCTCCTTTGGCATCCTTCCCATGAGGTCTCCAGGACGACGCTGTGTGGTTATCTCTTGTTTAGACTCCTCTTGTCTACTGTCCTTGGCAGTGGGAACAGACGGGTGACGCAGGAAGAAAAATAGGTTAGAGGCAAACTGTTTTACCCCTGACTTGTTCAGGCAGATTCCATCTGCTTTAAAAAGATGAATGCGTTCCCAGAAAAGGTAAAAATTGTCAATAAAATGTACTGGATGGTCAGTACATGCAGTTGACAGCCATCTGTTCAGTGCAAATCTCCTGCTGAATCTTACATCTCCTCTCCTAAAGTAGTCAAATATTTGAGGTGTGCCTTTTCCTAAAGTGTACCTAATCTTTCTCCACAGCATGTTCTCCGACGTCAAATGTTGGATCGTCTCCTGTCAAAATTTTAGCTGGCACTCATTCGATCACCACTTGACCTGGATTTCCTGGAGTTTGTGTGTCGTCAGGAGATGTACCTCCTGCAAGCACTCTCAAGACATGTTGACATACCCCAAGAAATAATACAAGCACTGCAGGAGCTCTTTAGACTTGTTAGGCAACATGTTGACTCAACAGCCCTAGATACATCAGTGGGATCTGTAATTGGTCTGAGAGGACGTCCTAGGTTTGAAATTGAGAGAGAGCAGTTGGCTGAGATGTTGGGGATAAACCTCACAGTGCCCTGCATTGCAAAACTGCTTGGTTTCAGTCAGCAGTCAGCACAATATTTAGGAGGATGAGGGCATTTGGATTGTCTGTTTCAGAACTTTATAGCTCCATCAGGGACGAGGAGTTGGACAATGTGGTGATAACCATTAAGAATGACATGCCCACTGCTGGATACCGGATGGTCAGGGCAGGTTGCTTTCTATGGGTATTCGTGTGCAATGGACGAGAATGACTGCCTCAATGCATCGAGTGGATTCAATTGGTATCCTCTCCCGATTGGCCAGTATGGGCTGTGTTGTTTGGAGAACACATTCTGTGAGAGGGCCCCTGTCACTTGTGCATGTGGACACTAACCACAAATTGATAAGGTAGTGATATTTTTTGTTACATTCTTAGTGATATTTTTGGTTGATGCTAGAGTGGATGGTCTTGAGGGACACTAGCCGGATTATGTACATGCTCTTCCTATCCCCTGACCAATACACAATCCTTACTCTAACCAATCGTCCCACCAGGCCATCCACTCAAGCAGCAATCCTTCTTTACATTACAAAATAACCACTTAATTCCCTATTATTGCTGTTAGTCTTTAGTAATGATTAATCATTTTGCATACCATTTTTAGAGATTTAAGAAATGTTCTAAGAAATGTTCAAGTCTCCTTGAAATCATCAATGCAAGAGTGATGTTGCAATTTCTCTTTGGTTTCCCAGATACAACATTGTAATCTTTGGTGGAGTGGATGGTTATTCAAGGAAGATATATTAAGACGATTGTCTTGATGTTATGTATTTTATGTCCACGGCTGGTTCTAACTGCAAATCTATGAGGGGCCATAGGGGGGTCATTTGAAAGCTACCTGTGGCAGACGACGGCATCATGGGCAGCTGGAACTTGGCGTCAGACAACTGTTGGAAGGACAGGATGGGCACAGCTGCAAGTGGAGGCTCCCTGTCAGTGGCACTAATCTCCTGAAATAAAGCATCACATGGGGATGACAATAATTATTAGATTAGATATTGATTTATTAGTCCCACATTGTGGAAATTTACAGGATTACAGCAGCAATATATATCAGTGGTGGCAGCAGTGAGCCGTCAGCGTGAGCTAAGCCTTCTCTGCTGGCCTAAACAGAACCACAAAGTTATAGCTATTTTATAATGTAATTGTTTTTCACAAGGATTCCAAAACTGTTGAGTTTTTACATGTAGCATTTTGCTAAAGTTTTTTTAATCTGCATTTTTTCAAAACTCTGTGTGCATTCTCAGCCACTTTGGGGCTCACTTTGAGTCATATTTATGGTTTATGTTCATATTTGTGTAATATTGTTATAAAAATGACAAATTAACTTATATTGACTTGTGAGGCCAGGATGTACCATTTTCTTTGCTATATCACACCAGTGTCTCTGCTAAGGGCTGATATTTATTGATAGGCTCTGAACCCCTCTGAGTCCCACAGGCTATGAACCCCAGAGCATAAGGCTGAAGGAGGAGGAGAAACAGACTTGGACCGCCTTCCTCACGGAGGGTTATGAGTACGTCTGTCGGGGACGACCCCAATATCAACTGCCACTGTCGAGCGGACAATTTCAAGCATTAAAAACATGGAAACTTATTCCAGAAACGCAACTGGGGAGGCTCATCTGTCCTCACTGGTCCATGGCCATCGAGAAGGACCTGGTACTGGAACTGAAGCTGTCAGGCCTGGACTAAAATGAGGACTCAGATGCAGGAGATAGACGAATGAGCGCACTTTATTGAATTCAGCTCCTCTTTGACGAGTGACAAAATAAATGGGCTATGTAATCTCGCTAACTAACCTAGGACCTGGCAAGGTAACTCGTGGGAAACAAAACAAACGGCTACTTAATAAACAAGACGAAGCTAAACCTAGAAACTTCACAAAACAAAAATCACTCTCAAGGAGGAAACAGGAAACCACTTACGTGGCTGAGCATAAACGCTTGACAAAAGACTATGGCTGTGGAACAGGGCTTAGGTGTACGGACAAGGACGAAACACTTTGGCACAAGACAAAGAGGAGACGCAGACTATAAGCACATGAGGGTAATGGGGAACAGGTGGAAATAATCGGGAATCAGGGGAGACAATCAGACCGGTGACACATGAGGAAGAGGGAGGGCCAGTAACCGCGGTGTGACAGAAGCATACTGATAAACTGCACAACAGCGTTTGTTAACAGGCAGTGTGTGCCTTTTGAAATGCAACGTTTGTGGAACAATGGCCACTGTGACTGGTGGTATCTAGCCTTTGATATGCTTGTCTCCAGCCCGATGCAACAAAGGACAAATTAATCGGTTTTAATCCTGATTATGCAGATTTGTGCCAAATAGAATATAAAGATTTTTAGATTTTTTAATATATTTTTAAATTTCTTTTACGGGCGGCTGTTTCATTGTCCAACTTGAAGTTCCTGTACTCTGCGAAAGCAGTGACATCGTTGTGGTCCCACAGGTCGACCCTCATGGTCCAGGTCTTGGTCTCAGTCAGAGAGGAAACCATCATCAGACCCAGCCAGTGGTCCTCTAAAGGAATCGCAGAGCACAAGGAGACCATTCAGTTTTTTCCGATAGGTTGCTTTGAGTCGTCACAGCTGCAGGATGCAAGGTTTTGAAAGTTCAAGATTGCAATTTCTGAAGTTCACACAATGCTTTTACTCTAGGAGTAGTTGGCACCACAGTCAGATTTGCATACATGTAGGTGTGGTAAAATGTGCATATTGCGTTAACAATCTAATTTAATCTCACAGTGGAAAAGGAAGCTCTTTCCGGCCAATGACAATAAGGAAAAAAACATCTGTTAATTTTTGCAATGTTTCATCTTAAACAACTAATCGAATTCAAAATCCTGTCTGTTCTTCAGCATTCTGGGTTATGTACATTCCCTGTGTAATAAGTAAGGCGTGTCACAGTTCATCACAAGTTTAATTTATCCTCACATCCCTGAACAAACACAACCAGTTTTATATTCTTTATTTACCAGAGTAGTTTCCAAAACCCATTTTATATGCTGCCCATTCCCTGTTGAAGGAAACCGCTTCTCCACTGTGCCTCTGAAACACCGTCCAGCCACCATTACATTACATGTAAGTCCGTTACAATATTAAAGACAAAAGAGAGGAGGAAGACAATGGAGAGAGGAAGAGATATCATGTAGTTTGTATTACCTCAGGCTGTCCAGTGCAGCTCAAAAGAAACGCTGAGATGAGCACACAATACCCGACCAGACTCTTCATTTTGACCTGCGTTTCAAAGAGAATCTCTTTTTAAAACATTTTATAAATGTTAAAACAGCTGTCAGCTGTCTGAGCAGTCAGACTTTTCAGCCTTCGTTCACTTTCACAAGACCAACACTGGCATTATTTTCCCATAGTAACGTTCTTTCTAGCTCTGACCTGTGTGCTGGATAAACCACGTCCTGTCGTGCAGACTGAGCAGGAGCAATGTCTGACAACAGACCCAGTCCTCTTATAACCATTTTGTTACTTCAGGCAAACAACATTTGAGGCAGACTCAAACAAGAAAGACCGGACATGTTGTTGACATCTCATACAGTCAACGCCCACTCTTGTCACAACATTGTGTGATTACTCACTGTTTCCTCATGCCTGTAAAACAACACAGGACCAACCACTGCTCCTAGAGTCCACATTGACTTTGCCAAGAATTGCAATTCATTTGTGACCTTTATGATCCCCAGAGACTGACTCTACTGACACTCCGCTCACTGTTCCTCAAGCGTCATCAGGAGGTTGACGTATCAGTAAAATGTCTAAACAAATGTTATGGGTTGCCATGGAATTTAATCCAGATGTCCTTTGTGCTCAGAGGGTGAATCTCATTTACTTTCACAATGCCCCAAAATGTCACATTGTGCCACCAGGAGGTCAATCTTTTTTCATCTGGGGAAGTATCTTTTCAACTGCGTGATGGAAGTCGTCGTTTCTACTTTTTAGACCAAAAGACACTCGAATGTCTCAAAGAGACGCAAATTAATATTTTTTGTCACTTGGAGGCAGCACAACAAGCCATTGATATATATGATATGAAAACCGTATGAAGTATTTACATATTTACATTTATTTGGAATTGTGTTAATGGCTTGCTGTAAGAACATAGAACTAAAACAATGAGCTGAGAGATGATCGGATAATTATTATCTGTATCTTAATCAGTGCAAATATTGATAAGTACAGCTTTAACTCACAAATTGAGTTATGTTTTATGGGATGTTGAATGAAATTTCAAGCTGTTAATTTTAGTTTTAAATATTTCTAGTTTTAACCTTATTAAATGATTTAAAATGTTGATCACCTTTACTTGTATTGAGTTGTTGTAGTATCTTTAAGACATATTTAATATATTTATGACGTGTGCTTTTTTCTTCAGTGGTGTCAACATGAAAGTCTCCATTCAGGCTTCAGGACCTTCCAATGTTCCTGTGTCAAAAAAGACAGGTAAGGCATGATTTTACTACACACTATATTAACAATAAGTCAAAATGGAATGTCCTACAGACAAAGAAAGTGTGCTGGGAGCATGGAGCATAAGAGCTTCGTACAATAACTTTATATCGTGGTTTTATTTTTTCAGGAGATAAACCCACTCCCATTATTTCCGGTCAGGTCAGCTGAAGGTGAAGAGCAGCACTGTGACATCTGGACCCTCTGGTTATTACTACCAGGGTGTGTGGCGAGCACTAAGTGGCACCACTGTTCGCCAATTCAACACGTCTGCCATCACTGAGTGTCTGAAAGGCAAAGCAGTCCACATGTATGGAGACTCCACCGTCAGACAGGGGTTTGAATTCCTCAACGCAGCTCTACCAGGTAGCTGATCCACAGGGATATCTGGCAACTGTTTGGTTTTGTTCCCACTGCAGCCTAATGTGTTCCCCCTGCCCTACTTTCAGGTCTTCAGGAGTTTGACCTGCACAGCTCAAAGCAAGGTGGACCTTTTCTGGCCTCAGACTATGCAAACAACATCATGGTGGGTTCCACTGCCACGGTCCTCCTCTCCGTTTCCCCAAACAGGGGCTCTCTCCCTAAATTAATGATTACACCAAATTTATGTGTAGGATATGTACGTGTATATTTATTTTGTGGGTTTATCAGTGGTGTAGCTGTAGTGGATGTAGCTCAAACTTACCTCAGGGGCGGGTCGTTGCGGAGCTCGGCCTCGGGGTCAGGTGGGTCAAACAGAGAGAATGGAGGAGACGAAAGAAAGGCTACGGACGCACTGACTTGATTTAGACTGCGATACAATCTATATTTATTTCACCAAAAAGATAGAAAAGGTCGTACGAGTTGCCAAAGGCAACTTCAGAAGTACTGAGAAGGAAAACTGAGAAGACAGAATGCTGAACCCCTGTCTGTGTCAGCTGTAGATGGAAGGCCAGAGCCCACGCTGACCAAAGATTCACATAAACTTGCATGTTGTCCAACACCCTCTCTTAACCCCCGACCACTCCACCTTCTCCAAAAAAACTAAAACATTCAAGTCAGATATGTCATGGGAAATGTTTTCTTCCTAGGAGTATTGTATGCTCTCATATAAGTAAATTACGTAGCATGTACTCTAGTCTATCAAAGCTTGCCTTATGTGACTATGTTTCAGGAAGAAGTTGCCCCACTGCATCCATATTCTCTTTTCTGTCTTTGAATAACAATCAAAGGAAAGGGTTCCCCATTCCTCTCCCACAAAATACAAACATCTAGCCACCCTTTTGGGGACATATATGGGACAATAGATGGTTTACCATATTCTTAATAATGGGAGGAGGTGGGTGGAGGTCATGCGGCAGGTGGTGAGCCAGGGTCATCTCCCAGGCATCGATCAGATGAACATTGAGTCCTTTGAACACGGCTCTGAGCACCTTGTTACACTGCAGTGAGTGCCAGTCACTGTTGCTTATTGACACAGTAAGCGTCAAATCTTTGGGGTTCCCCGTCCGGATGACGACCAGCGTGCCTGGAGCCCTGTCCAGCAGCCGCACCACCGCCCTGCGGATGCTCTGTAGCCTCCTGATGTAGATCTCCATGGGGAAAGTGCCGAAGTGAGCCCAGATGCCAAGGACTACGACAGTGTTGGTGCCTCCGATTAAGCCATCTAGCTCATTGGCAATGTAACGAAGCTCGCTGGTCGAGACAGGGACAATCCGGATGGGAGGGCCGTGGAAGCGGGACGTCACCAAGATGTTATTTGCATAGTCCAATAAGATGTAAGGTCCAGCTTTTTTCGGGCTGTGCAGGTCAAACTCCTGAAGACCTGAAAGTAGGGCAGGGGGAACACATTAGGCTGCAGTGGGAACAAAACCAAACAGTTGCCAGATATCCCTGTGGATCAGCTACCTGGTAGAGCTGCGTTGAGGAATTCAAACCACTGCCTGACGGTGGAGTCTCCATACATGTGGACTGCTTTGCCTTTCAGACACTTAGTGATGGCAGACGTGTTGAATTGGCGAACAGTGGTGCCACTTAGTGCTCGCCACACACCCTGGTAGTAATAACCAGAGGGTCCAGATGTCACAGTGCTGCTCTTCACCTTCAGCTGGCCTGAGAGGAAGTTTAAAAACAAGGGTGGGTTTATCCTATGAAAACACCAAAACCAAGGTATATAGTAGAACCTCTTGTGTTTTATTGTTACTCCTGAGAGACTAGAAACACTTTTAGCCTTTCTCTTACTTTTCTTTGTACGGTAAACTTGTATGAGTGAGCCAACTACAGATTCAGTAAATTATCCTAACTTCAGATAACCTTAGAAATGACCAGCGTAAACGTGATGAATGCCAACCATGCACAAATTAGTGTGCATTCAAACATAAATTAGCATAAGAACCCCAATAATACCATGTATGGCTGTATGAGATGGTCGTATTGATATTGGAGAGTTATACAATAGCCTCAAAAGCCAGTATAAATGAATGATGATGTAGTATAGCTGTATGAACAAATGTAGAACTATATAAGTCTGTAATGGGAAATTGCAGAATAAAATGTTAACATCATTATTTATAGTAATTTATATAGGTATTTCAGACTCAATATTGTCTGTTACGACAGAACAGGACCACTGTTGAAAATATCAAAACATTTAAATTAGAAGAAAGTTCTCCTAAATCACTCGTACAAGCCACTTAAGAACAAATCTGTTTGTACAAGTGGTTCTTGCATGAGGACCATTGTCTGTAGCACATTCTGTTTTGAATCATTGTTATAGGCAGTGGTGGCAGTAACAGTAACAAATATAAAATGAAATATCATAATTTACCTTCTTTTTGTGGCAACATGGTGACACTAGCAGGTCCTGAAGCCCGAATGTAGACTTTCAAGTTAACACCACTGAAGAAAAACGCACAAAATATAACTCTGATATACACTACAACATTAAGGACATAAATACAAGAGGACAAACATTTGAAATAAGTTAATCAAATTAGAAAAATCAACTGCTAGAAAGTTTGGTAACACTTCATAATAAATACACACTGTTTAGCCTTAGTAAAGCATTAGTAAACACTTAATTAATAATTTATAAAGCATTGTTCCAGCATGCAATTACAGTATGCAATTCAAAAACCCAGTAATAAAGGTTTTATTCTTGAATAATTAGCTTGACTATTATGCATTTCATGTGTTTTCATACTGTATAAGTTATTAATTCCCCATTTGTAATTTGTAAACTTTTAGGGTTAGCACATATGCTATTCTACCTACTGAAGGTCAACTGAATGTATACACATGTTACTTTTGCTTTTTATGATTGCAACAGTGAATAACAACATACATGGTGATACAGAAAGTGTTGTACCTTCATTTCCTTATAATGTATATATACACTGTGATCTGGAGGCTTTAGTTTCTATCTTGATCTTTTTAACCTATGTTCACTACTGAATCACTTTAGCATCCTGTAATGTCCTTCAAACACATATTGCAAAAATGTTTTCTACATATATTAATATAATACTGCCAGCTTTATCCTGGACCTGCTACTGTCAGCAAGTAAAGGTGCTGAATTGAGAGAGAAAATACAATTGAACTCAAATTCTATTTATTTGCAATGAAGAACATTGAAACACATTTCAAAACAATATCCAAAAACCTGAATAATACAGAACATTTAAACCGGGTCCACCCTTCACATGATCCCGCTCAAACCAAGTTCTTACCTCCAGAACGTCCATGTTACATAGCACTAAGATTAAGACAAAGACAGCCAGAGGAAGATGGCGCCGTACTTCCTTCTTGTAGCAGATAGGACCTCCATGATCATTGATTAGTCTTCACCTTTAGCTTCAGTGGAGCTCTAACTCTGGTACTGGAATTAAAAATATATAAATATACATGAATCTCAGGTGAACATTTCCCTCTGAAATGTTGTGAAGCAGAAGTATTAAGTAGCATACAACGGAAGTAGTAGAAGTAAAACAATGTCCAACATGTACAGTATATTACAGTGGTTACTGATACTGAGTCATGGTAACATTAAACTTAAAATATACTTTGTTTAAGCGTTTCATGTGTCTTACCTCAGCAGAGATTCAGTTGCAGATTGCTTTGATTACAGTGTGATCCATCACCTCCCTCACTGGTTTACAGATGTTGTGTTCTGTGCTCACAAATACCATCCCAGCACAACATAGAACGACAGATAGTTCCTATCCCATGTAAATACAAATCAATATTCAAAATACAAGTTGTACAAATAATAATAATATGTAAAAAGTATATTAATAACAACATTAATAGCATTTATGGCAGTTAATATATATATATATATATATATATATATATATGTATGTATATGTATTGTTCTCTTGTTGTAAATTGCAAACATACACCTTTGTTACAGTAAGTAAGGAGTGGAAATGTGATGGTTACTTCCATCACTGGCTATTCCCATGTGAAATGTCTCTTTGGTTTATAGCAGCTAAAAAACTACATTGATGCGTTTTTAATAAATTAGTTTTGGGGTTATAATCCTTTTGGGGAAAAAGTCTCAGTGGTACTTAATAGAGACCTTATTTCATAACGTCTTTGTATTGGTACCACTTTTGTTCCCACGGGAACTTGACATCGCGACCCCATCAGCACGTGAAGCGGCCACGCCTGCAGTCGTGCGTAAAGAGGTAAAGACTGCACCAGCAACCGACACGAGCCGAGGGAGGCTGACATGGTGGAGCGGAGCGAGAGCTGGTGCGGCCAGCAGCCTCGGTGGATTCAAGTGCAGTGGGTGGAGTTTAAGGATGCTTTTTCGGCGGGTGCGTTAGAAGTTGTTGCCTTCACACGCCGAAGCCATGCGCAAGAATAAGTGTGACCGCCGCCGGTGAGCGGGATGCTGGAGCACGAGGCAGGAGCGGACATGCGACTGGTCCGCCAGATCAGCGCGGGTATGAAGATCCAGGCCGCGGGAGAGCACGTGGGCTGCAGCGAGGTCGGGGGAAATCAGGAGAACCAGGTCATATGTGTGCAATGTCAAGAGGAGGTTGTGCGGGTTTGTCCGGGAAGCCCGCGCAGTCCTCACCGCGCCATCGCGACGCGCCTCTCCTCCGTATCCGCAGGTAAATGCTTCCTATGCAGCGCACGGGACGAGTATAACAGCAACATTGCTCTTCACATGTTTATTCTAATGTCACTGTTGAGTGGGCGGACATGAGGGTGTGGTGCTCTAATATGATCCAAATGACTGCTTGGGATCACTATATTCTCACATAAAGACTCCTATAAAGAATAAATGGAGCAATTCCCTCAGTGAGTTTTAAATTAAACCAGATCGATGAACATATATATGATTGTCATGGTAGATGCTTTGAAATGGGTTCATTCCCAACCAGTGATATTTAATTTTCATTTAGGAGTTTGAGTACAGTGTTGTTAGTTTTCTTGAGGAAATTTGTATTATCTTAAATTTTCCATGAAAACCTTTAACTCAAAAGTTTTTCAGTCTGTGTTTTGGAAACACACATAAAATACTCTTTATTATCTTGGCCAAGAGATAATGAGATCATAATTGGTCGAGGTTGTGTGTGTGGTTGTGCATCTCAGTTTCTGTCCATGGTTCATTTTGCATACTGCTCAAAGTAAACTGCATAATATTTTGGGTGCTCATTTATGTCTCAAGGACCCCTCGTGGTTGCACTGTCACACACTTTCTCAAAAGACCTTTTATTGCCTGTTTTATACTGCCAGTGATTGACTGCTGACTCATCGCTCACTACTCTTTACCAGCCCGCCGGCCCCAGTAAGGGGCTGCAAGTGACATACAGTGGTGTGTTGGACTGTGTGCATTGGTTAACCACCAGTACACACACTACTGAGTGCATCGGCGCCACTCATCCGTTGCTCTGCGTCCAGAGACAGTTATTCCCTGCCTTTTTATTGGGTGACAGGCACCTTCACATTGCAGACCTCTTTACAGATAAAACAATAAGATCTGTTGTTTTGTGACGTGCGGGTACACTCGCTGTCTAGATGGGGGGTTGTTCATTCATTATTCATTTGTGTGTTGTCTTCGTTTTTTGAAATCCAACAGCATCTCTGCTGCATAAGAGTATATGGCTTCTTATCTGCTGCTCACAGAAAAACAGTAGTCTATCAATCAACCTGTGAAGTTAGGAGAGTCTTTTAAGATTGTGAATGAAACGACTTTATACACAAACCTTGAATGATGTAAAACCATTTTTGTGATTCTAAATTATGGATATCACTGGAACCTGCTCAGATGCTGATACGGTTGGTCCGATTCCATGCAACGACGTCCCACAGCCCAGGTAATAAATGATACCTGCAGGTGTATCTCGTAACATAGAAGTAAATGTGCAAGCTTGGACTGAAAAGACTTCCTGTCAGTGATGAATGTCTCAGCTGTGCTGCAGTTGCTCATGTTTGACGCGTGGGTGTTAGATTACAGAATATGGAAATGAAAAGTTCTTTAAATTGCTAAATGGGCATTTGTATTCAATGCAAAAATGTTAGGCAGCACCTTGAAGCAGTGACTGCAGGGCCACAGAAAGTTGTTTCCTCTGCTGAGACAGATGAATCATTAACCTCTGGCTGCCTTGATTGCTTGGAGTTCAAAATTAGCCCTTCAGTTTCCTGCTCCCACTGGAACCTCATTGAGAGCAAGTAGTTTCAAACAAACTAACCAATCGAATCATGCAATAAGGTATTTACTGTACAGTTTCAGATTTTCTGTGATGGCAATAACAATGTACACAAGCCTGTTTAACTGCAGCTTGGTTGACTGAAGCAGCAGTTCATCACAGAAGCATCTTGAGCTCTACACCCGCAAATAAACTGAACAAATTGTGAATGGCAATGGCTGGAATTCACCAACGTTTGTGGTAATCGGTTAATAATTTAAGCCTGGGATGATAAACAAATGTTCACCTTGGGCCATATCAGCATTATGGTTGTCATCAAAGGGCCGGTTGTAACTGTAAGACAAATGTAACTACTACCTAACTAATGTTGCACGGTATATCGATACTCAAAAGGTACTGCGGTACCCGTACGTTAAAACACGATCGGGGCGCACTCACTGCTCTGCTCCCTTCATGCTGCCTGCATGCACTGACTGCAAGGGAGCGGGGCTTAAAGGAGGCGGGGCAGCCCAGCGCTCACTCACAAAGTGATCAGGGGAGACATGGCCTCAGTGCAGTGCAGGATGCCAGAAATTAAATCTGAAAGTACTTTGGCTACATTGCAGACTGTGAAGGAAAGCCCACTGACACACAGAGACCCGTCTAACAGAACAAGGGGAGACACGTCAAATCTTTCAGACAGACAGCCCAAACAATAGCTGCTAAGAGTGTGACCGATATGGCCTGGGGCACACCTGCTCACATACCTTCATGTTGTCTGGGGCACACCTGCTCACATACCTTGATGTTATCTGGGGCACACCTGCTCACATAAGACTCAACAGATTTTATGCACAACATGAAATAAAAAAGTCTGAGAAGCAGTTTCAAAAAGACTAAAATTATGTAACTTTAGCTGAGAATACCCACTCACTGAACGCTGCACTATGGAAAACATTATGTGTCTTGAGGAGCAGCTTTTATCCACAAACTCAAAATAAATTAAACAAAGATATTCAAGTATACAACATTTATCAGTAGCTAAATACTGAAAAACATGAAGCAGCAATCACTTCATCACTGACATGGACCTGAGTTTCAGTCTTATCCGAGTTCAACATCAGGAAGTTGCAGGTCACCCAGGTTTTTATGTCTTTAAGACACGCTTGAAGTTTAGCCACCTGGTTGGTTTCATCTGGCTTGATCGATAGATATAGCCGAGTATCATCAGCATAACAATGAAAGGTTATCGAGTGTTTCCTGATAACATTGCCTAAAGGAAGCAAGTACAAGGTGAATAAAATTGGTCCAAGCACAGAACCTTGTGGAACTCCATGACGAATGCCGATGTTCATCGATGCTTCATCGTTTACATATACAAACTGATATCGATCTGATAAATACGACTTAAACCAGCTTAGTGCGGTACCTTTAATACCAATCACCTGTTCTAGTCTCTGTAATAAGATGTCATGGTCAATGGTGTCGAACACAGCACTAAGGACAAGGTCTAACAGGACAAGAACCGAGACAATTCCCTTATCTGATGCAATTAGAAGGTCATACGTAATTGTCACCAGTGATGTCTCTAAGGTATGATGCTTTCTAAATCCGGACTGAAAGTCCTCAAATAAACTATCATTATTATTATGTAAATCGTCACACAACTGATTTGCAAATACTTTCTCCAGAATCTTAGAGAGGAAGGTAAGGTTAGAGATAGGTCTGTAGTTAGCCAATACCTCTGGATCGAGAGTTGGCTTCTTAAGAAGAGGTTTAATTAAAGCCACTTTAAAGACTGTGGCACATCACGTGTTTGACTGTGGCACATCACGTGTTTGTAAAGAACAATTGATAATATCCAGCAGAGAGATGCCAATCAAAGGTAAAACCTCTTTGAGCAGCCTCATTGGAATGGGGTCCAGGAGACAGGTAGAATATTTAGAAGTAGAAACCATTGAAGACAATTGGTCAAGGCTGATGGGAAAAAAGCCATCCAAACAGACATCAGGACCCACAGACGAGGTCCAGTGGCCGAGGACAGGAGATCACCAATCCTGCCTCTAATAGCCAGAATCTTATCATTGAAGAAGTTCATGAAGTCATTACTACTGAGGTCTGAATGAATACACGGCTCCACCAATCTGTAACTCTCCGTCAGCCTGGCCCCAGTGCTAAAGAGAAACCTGGGGTTGTTCTTGTTTTTCTCTATTACTGATGAGTAGTAGGCTCCTCTGGCATTACGGAGGGCCTTCTTGTATGTTCTCAGACTATCCCGCTAAACTAACAGGGATTACTCTCGATTGTTGGAACTCTATATACCTTCCAGCTTCCGTGATGCTTGCTTCAGTATGTGGGTCTGAGGGTTATTCCATGGAGCGAGGCCCAGCTACAGAAGACCTACCGGTGTTTCCCCTTAAAGCACAAACATGTATTCGCTTTCCCATCTTCATTAAATCACCATCCTTCTGCATCGATCTTTTCTTTCGATCTTTTTCAACAAAATCACTTGTTGGAAAACCGCTTTCTAAGTTAAACGCCAATACAGAAACACTGCTTTCTAGCAGCAGAATGCTGTTCATTCGCGGGTCACAATTGACGTGCATTGTGGGAGATGTAGTTTATTAATCATATATATATATATATATATATATATATATATATATATATAAGCATATGCCTTTCAAGCTCTCGCGGGCCACATAAAATGTTGTGGCTGGCAGGATTCAGTCCTTGAGTTTGACACCTACCGATTTAACCCATCTTTGAAGGAAAACTGCTGAAATTCTTTGGTTGCACCACCAATGTGAGGTTTTGCTGTTTTTCTCTGTTTTTCTATTGATGTAACTGAAGCTCTTGAGATTTTGGACCGTTGCTTGGACCAAGCAACACACTGCACAACATGAATAAGTAAATGTGATGGGCATTTTCACTATTTTGTGACATGCATCGGCCAAAATTATGAATTCATTATACAGAGAAAACAACGTTGGCAGGGATTGAGGCGTCATTTCCTTAAATATAGGGTCTCTTCCTGTAAATCTTCCAGGGTTATTGGCTCATTCACATAACACTGCTAGTGTTGTGAATTGTATTCACAGTGGATTATTTCATTCCTATCATAAATTGGTAGACTACCAAGGCACTACATTTCGTGGATTGTATTCCATTACCTCTGCCAAGGGTTTTGTCCCCCTGTGTGTCTCGATGTGAAGCAAGGCACTAATGCTGCAGCATTAGGGGCATCACTCCTGTAACGCTGCAGGGTCATGGCTTTTCTCGAGCCCCCAGAAACAATACTAGACTTAGTGGACACATTTGGAAGTGTAGGATTTTTATTTTTCCCACATTCATTACAAAAGCAATGGCTGCAAAAGTAATTCAAACTGTGGCGGTCACCTGTGCTAAAAAAATGAATTATAAAATAAAAAATGAATGCCTTTGTTACACAATAAGCCACTTTGGAGAGATGAGTATACCTGATGCCACACTGTACATGATGTGTGATCTCTCCCCCTGTCACAGACCGTGAGCCCAGCAGTAGCAGCTACAATGTCTCTTCTGGAACCTTCTACAGCTGTGTCAGTCAGATCACCATTGGTAAGTGTGTTATTTACAAATATAAAAAATAAATCTGATCAGATTTGATAAATTGCTGACTAACTTTGAATATAAAAGTGAAAAATATGTTTCCTGTTTATACGATTAAGTTATAAGATGTTTTCTGTTAGCTGCCACAGATCCTCACAGACCTGAACCGAGCGGGGGAAGTCCGGGTATCGAGGAAATTCCCTCAATACGATCCATGTGAACACATCAATAAAATATGATTCTGTTCACATTCAAAGAAATACAGCCACATAATAAACATGTTTGACTGAAGTAAGAAAACTAGCACATGTGCGCAGGAAAAGCCCAAGTACCAATAGAGAATTTTATGATGGTCCAGTTTAAGGGTCCCCGTGTGGTTCATGCTGACTGGGACTTGAACAGGACAGAGCCATAGCTAATGTCATCAGTGACAGCTGTGCTTTTCCTACGATGACTAAGTCAAAATGTCTGTTGTGCCATTACGGGAAAACTGTATTATTATATATATGAGTTTAAGATTCAAGAAAAAATGACTTACCATGTAAATCATGGTTAGGGATGTGTTCCAGTAACATTTTAAAGGTCTTACTGCAGTACATTGTGGTGCTGTATTAATGCTAAGCTTACTGCCAGAGGGCCAGGGGAGGGGATTTGCTAAGCAGTAAGAAAATTGAAAGATTTCCCCTGACATAACACTGTTTGTGTGTCAGGGGCTGCTGGCAGCAAATAGTGCGTTGTTGACGAAGCTGTCTGAAATAATTTTCCTGTCTGTCAAAAAACCTGCCACCCAATGCTCTTTGCTACAGTCGCACCGTGCCGTTTGCCGTTGAACATTACAGCCTTGGTCGGTGGCAGAGGCTGTGACAGTCGAGCCTTTGGGTTCAGCTGAGGCCAGAGCTGCTGCTGCTGAATGCAGGTGTGCCTCTCTTCTCTCTGTGCTGGAAAAAACAACATCAAAAGAACTAATGAAGTGCTGTGGGAGAGCTTTTGACCGTTGAGACTGTTGTTTTTTTTTACAAAAGCAAGAGATATATAGTCTTGCCCCGCACGCTGACATGAAAAAGTTAGTGTGCCGTGATTTAAAAGCCCTGAGAGGAAAATACCTGTCAGCACCACTGGAGGTTCTTAAAAGTTCCAATCGATTATAATCTCCCATTAATTCCACCCTGCTTCATTGTTGTAGGAATTTCCTTCCTCCGAGCTGAGAGCTCGATTTAGGTTGTTGTGTTTTTGAGTTGTGCTGACTCGGCTTTCTACGTTTTATTCTGTGAATTTCAAAAGGTTCCTGACGGACCTTCAGGCATCATGTCTAAAAACGTATATTATTATCAGCTGAGGTGTCTTGGATTCTTCCCTGAAAAAATAATTTTCTTTTGGCAGTTAAAAAAAGGACTGTCATGTCACAGAGGACTGACATTGCTCACACAGATTGAGGTTAAAGAGGTCAGTGCTTGTCAGATTGTCAGCAGTATGAAAACAGCCTCAACTCTCCGACACTGAATTTGGGGGGCGACTGTGTCCCATCGACTGCTTTCACAATTCATCCCTCCCCTCTCTGGGACTTTGTTTGAAGCACGTTACATTTCTAGTTCATTATTTTGTCAATAAATAACAATTTAGTACATTTATATCCATGTTTTTATTTGCTACATTTTTGTTTGACAAAGTTAGAAAAAAACGTGGAAGTAAAGCCTGTGTTGGCGTAATTAAAAAGGAAAGAATGATCCCAGTCACTTCGACAGGCATTCAGTTTTTTATTTAATCGCTGGGATTGGATCCGATACCCAAAGCCCAAGTATCACGTCTGAACAGTGCACCCCGGTGTTTGTGTATTTTATTAATCATCCTTTTGTGGTCTCCCTGTTACTTATTAACACATTTGTCCTTATTAAGGACTAAAGAGCATTTGCAACTAGGGCTTTCGCAAATGTCATTTTTTGACATTCAAGCCCAGTGGCGAACTCAGGCTGTCTGAGGGGCGGCAACGAACCTGCACGCGATGGGGCACCAGCACGTAGAAAGTAGCCTGAAGGGCACTTCATAAAGTCCTCCAATGGAAGGGCCTCCTGGAGAGCATGTAATCATGTTTCTTACACCACAAGACAATCCGAGAGAAAAGTAGAATCCTGTTCCAAGCCCAAATACATGTTGTGTTATTGTGGTGATACAAATGTAATTCATGGTGCTGTTAGATATGGTTTATATAGGTGCGTGCCTCCCTGTGTGTGCAGCAGGAGAGAGAGCAGACTGTTTCTTGACTGCAGGGAAAATAAACGACAACAAATATCCCGTGAGATAAAAACACGTTGTGAAGTTTGGAAATGATTACATATATCTTTTGTTAATTGTTTTGTTTTTTTACTTTGGACTTCCCAATGCTCTGGAGTTATTGGAAATGTTTGGATCACACAAATCCATAAATATGCTCTTTAAACAGAACAAATAGTTGATATAGAATTTGAATGTCAATGTTATTGAACTCTTTGGCACAGCTTTATCTATTACCATGAGGGTACTGCAGAACATATATTCCTTTTATCCTCTGGCATCATGCAACTGCATCTTCTGCATCATGTGACACATCCAGCTGTCACAAACACACTCAGACACGATGGAAACATTACAAACTGCATCACTTGCATCCAGGACTCCAACTGAAAGTCTCTGTAGGCACTCAGCTGAAACTTGTTATTGCCTAGTGCCTCGTGTGGCCCAGATACCTGCACCTGCATGTGTTGTCTCACCTCCGAGGGTGTCAGGAAGTGGAAGTGCTACCTATCTGGGTCTCGCTCTCCTCTGAGAGCCACGCGGGCACTTTTTTTTCTGATGACTGCGACATAGATATTGCTTAGAATACACTATGTCCGAAAAGGCTGCGCGCACCGTGAGTTTTTGGAGGTCGTTCGGATACATGCCAGGTGTAGATTACCACATCCGCCCCTCCCGCCATTTCAGGTGACTTTCATGGGGTGTTGAGGACTGTTGGCTCCAAGCAGTTCTTAATGGCTTTTTTTAAATTGTGCTACACCATGCCTGGACCAAGTTAATCTTCAACCCAATCTTTTTAGTTGCAAAATCACTCGGTCAACAGTCTGTGGAACACTTCCGAAAATCTAAAATCCAACAACCTTGCTAGTATTCAATAAGAAGCAATTTTGTATTATTATTTGATTACTTTATTGTGTTTTCAATCAGCTTCCAACTGTGTGTCATGAACTCTCACAATAACACAAGTCTTTTCTGCTTTTCAGTTTTAATCTGTGCTCTTCTCACTGGTTTGAATTGGGCAAGGCTGATTTGGGAAGTTGGGGTGTCACGTATTTACTTGCACCAATCAGGATTTAGCAACATTTGATTCAAAATGTAAGACCACGAGATAGAAAACTGCCACAATATGCATCCAAGGGCTGAAATATCAACAACTCCCATTACTATTACTACTACTACTACTACTACTTAGAAAATAAAACTGTCATCAGCATACATATCACTGTCCAAACCTGTCTCCGGGCTTATTTCAGTTGTTTGGGCATTTGTCCATAATTTCAATAAAACATGAAATACTTTTCCTTGTGGTCATTACTTTCATACACAGATGGTTCGATAAACTAGTGTCTCTTTAGCCTGAACAGTGTGGAGTAGCCCCTGCCTGGATAATTTCAAATAAGTAAAATACTTCTTCATTTACTGTTCTCCTGTTCTTGTTTGCAAACTTTCATATATATATATATATATATATATATATAACATTTCCAAGCAGCAATCAGACCTTTTTTGCCTAAAGGTGTCTTACGAGACAAATTACCCTCAAGGACAATAAAGACCTTCTCAGCATTCTAGTTGACACAGCTGTTGACTTGAGCACAAACATCATTTTTTGGGGACGCCCAGCTTAACGCGGTTGTAAAATAGCTAATAGGAGATGTATAACTTAGATTTTCCTCAGAATCTATCCTCGGGCTAAATGTGCTGCGTGAGGAGCCAGCTGGGAGGCGAAGAGACTGCCAGGCCTTCCCCTACTCTGCTATTGATCGGTGTTTGTTCATTGCTGATGTTCTTCCAAAATGTGCTGGGCTTTGGGTTTCACAGGAAACCAGGAGGTGAGGGGGGTTGAGTGAGTTCCCTAGTCACACCTGCCCCCGGTGTGTTACATAACGGACGTGTGGTCTTGTATCTTTAGATAATTAATGTCCAAGCAAAATAATCCACAAAACTGTATTTTAACTTTTAACACAATATTCTGACTTTTCAAAAGTTACCAAATTAAGTATGTCACACTGAATTATAGTTATATTTGTATAAACTAAGGCACAAGACATTTAGATATATTACATTTTAGGTAATAGGGCCATTATAAAAAGTGTTGTTGGACTTATTATAAAGTATCTATCTATCTATGATTATGTTGATCGATCGATCTATCTATCTATCTATCTATCTATCTATCTATCTATCTATCTATCTATCTATCTATCTATCTATCTATCTATCTATCTATCTATCTATCTATCTATCTATCTATCTATCTATCTATCTATTTATCTATCTATCTATCTATTTATCTATCTATGATTACGTGGATCTATTTATCTATGTATCTATCAAACTATCTATCTATCTATGATTACGTGGATCACATACAAATAGATAACGTGGAAAGTATTCTACGCATTATGGTGGATACATTTTTGTAGGTGTCGCTATGAGCAGTGCGAGCACCCTGGTCTGTCAACGGGAGCATTAATAGCAAACATCATGATGAGAAAGACTGAAAGAACAAAATATTTTCAGGTGAATTTAGAGCGGCACTTGATAAATTTACAGACTTGATTGGCCGTGTCAACCTGCCAGAGACAAGGAGCTCAGCCAACTTGCCAACCCAGAGCTGAGCACAGCTGGGTCACGGGTCTCGGAGGCCTCGTGAAATCGAAGTCTGGAGGCGAGGCAGGCTGCCCAATAATCATTTGTTGTCCTTTAAGCCAAAGCCAGATGCTTTACCGATTTTTTTTGTATCCAAGTCTAAAACAAAAACATGATTTTAGTTTAGAATATACTTTACCTGTGTCAATCTTTGTCATGCAAAATATGATTATTATTATTATTAGTTTGTAGAAGTTGTAACTTGAGTGACGGGACGGCTGCTGAGCACCTCCTGCTATCTGTAAACATGTTAGCTTGCAGCTGCAACACTCAGTAAGATGCTGGGTAATGCCTGATGACAGTTGTCGTTGGCTTTTTTATTGATGGCGGCTGCTTCCACCACTAGAGGGCAACATTGCTAAGGAGATTGCCTTTTTACTTTGGACTGCCATGGATCTACCAGCAGTACAAAGAGTCTGTCAAGAGGTCAGAGCCTCTATAGTAGGTGCAAGAAAACAAAATCCCCCTATGATCATGTGTGAATGACAGAGAAGCACTTTCAATGTCATCCTCCATTGTGACGCCTGTGAAATGTTTTATAGTTAAAGATTTGAGTAAGTGTATGTAGCGCAATACAAAAAATAATTGAACATATGGTGCTGCTAATCTCTCTGTCTTCTGATTGTTGTCCCTCGGCAGGGTTTGACCTCGGGGGTCAAGTGGCCATTGGTTTCTCCCACTGGAAGAGTCCTTTCCCACCGAGTGGCCACAATCTCCCCAGTCCGGACTGCGTTCACTCCGAGGTTTCCGCTGTGCCGCCCATCAGCGAACATCTGGAGCCGGTGTCCTGTCCGGCATCACTGTCAATCACCCCGCTGCCCACATGCAGCGCCAGTCAGGAGACACTCTGCGACAGCAGCACGAGTACGTAGAGAGCTCGTTTTTACATACATATATATATAGTATATTGCAGTGAACTGGCTCACAGTTGATACAAAATTAAGGAAAATAATTCATAACATCCGTGGTGTATAGGTGCACCAGTTTGAGTAGAAAATAATGTATGAAGACGCTGCACGCCAAACTCAGCAGCCAGACCAGGAGACCATGTGGCAGCTGAGGAAAGCAGCGAGGCGGTGAAGCCGACTGACCTTTGGAGGCTGGCCAGCTCATCTGCACCAAGTGAACCAGCTCGCCCAACGACCTGCTCAGCCTGCTGGGGGAGGAGAGCCGAGGCTCAGGAGGCGGAGTCACAATACACAGTTTACCCGCTTTCTTAAACAAGTGAAATCTTATCGGTTGGCCTAGTAATGAGAGTGCATGGGCAGAGGGTTTGCGTAGTTGAATATTATCCAGCCTGCTTGACGCACTGATCCTTTATCTGTTTGTGCGAGTTAGAATCGACTGTATGTCCACTACCAATGGAACGAGCAGGTCTGTCTCCAATGTTGAAATTGATCAAATTGCCTTCTGGCTGGGGTTGTTCATCCTGTCCTTAAGTGACATACTTTTGCAAAACCAACCCAGAAGTTAGCGTCACACCCGTTCCTTTCACAAAAAAATAATGAGATTGTTTTTATATTTAATTTTGTATTATTGCAGAAAATATTTCTACGTTACAGAGATTTTTGGACAAAGTTCTCTCTTTTTGTTTCAGTTGTGAGCCGCATAAATACAGATGTGTATTGAGACGCTTTATTTGTATTTGAGACACTTCTGAAGCACAGACTTCTGAAACCCCATAATAGTGAGGAATGCCTTTTTACACAGGTGGATTTTTGTCCCGTCACTTAATAACCAATAAATCTGTTTCATATTGTTTTAGATAGAGACTTTAAGATATTGTGAACCTTTCCTTTAACACAGACTCTGTGTGTGTGTGTGCCCTTGAGTCTCCGTCAGATGGTACACACTGACACTATCATCACAACTGTCATTGTTTTGGACCACAGCAACACTGCCACAGTCCCTTTTTCCTGATTGGCCGCTGACAGAGCAGCTTAACCTCTGATTGGCTGGCAGGGAAGACTGATGAACAGCACGCACCTCCTCTCTCTCTCTCTCTCTCTCTCTCTCTCTCTCTCTCTCTATCTCTCTCTCTCTCTCCCTCTCACACTGTAAACATCCTGCTCATGCTGGTGTTTTTTTCTCACCAGAGAAGAGCTTTTGATTGTAGCATCTACACTGTGACAGATCCGTCTGTGTGGGGGCGCATGTGTGTGTGTGTGTGAGTGTGTGTGTGTGTCTGTGTGTGTGCGCGCGCCTGTACAGGGATGTTAGCTCGAAGGATGCGGCGATGAGGAGTGAGGAATAAAAAGTGGGAATGCCGGTTTCCCCCCCCGCGGGACGTCGTGTTTGTTTCCTCAGCGAGGTCATTTTGCGCGTCGGGGCTGGGGATGGGGGGGGAGGAGGGCTGACTGCTGTGTGTGCGTGCGTGTGTGTGTGTGGATAAAATCCTCTGGCTGCTTTGGCGTCTGCTGCGGCTCTGGTGGGAAGACCCCCCCCACCCCCCACCCCACCCCCCCAAACTCCCTCCCCCCACTCTCCCTCCCCTCTGAGGGGTGAAGCTGCCCCTCTGCCTCTCCACCTTCACACGGTGAGTGTCTCAAGTTGTCTTGAAGCAAAGGCTGCTTGTTCACCAGACTGGATGTTGTTCTGTTCCTTTTGCTGCAGTGCTCTCTTTCATGTGTTGCTGCTCTCACTCCTCTTTACGCTGCTTCATCTCTTTGGCGCACTTATCCCTGTGACCATGCAAGCATTTGACCTTCACACACTCATTTTCTCTCCGAGCTGTCCCCCTTCCTCTTGATTGTGAATGTACTTTTTTTTTCATACACTCTACTTCCTCATCCTCCATGCTGCATCAGTTGTAAGACACAGAAATGGGTCACGGCTCAGTTTGGAGTGTGTGTGTGTGTGTGTTTTTTTTGTTGTGTGCCGCAACGCAAAATCTCCACTGCTTGCCGCCTGGGAGATCATTCACCCCCTTTGAATCCACGCTAAGACATGATGGGAGCATCCAGATGGAACAACAGATTCCTCCTCACAAGTGACTGACACTTGATCCCCTCGGCAACACATCGCACACATCACACACCCCCACTACCTCCCATCCGTTCCTTTCCTCCTGCAATCTTTTATTCTCTTCTCAGTGTGAGCTGTCACCTCCAGGCTGAATTTGTATTATGCAAGGAGCCACGATGTGTTTGTTGTTTTGTCTCACAAACTAAGAAGGCAAATATAACAATTAATGGTGCTTTATTTATTATTAGAAAAGTATTTGTTCATAATGTGGTAATAGTCCCTTCACTACTATAGATCTTGTTCCTTAAATTGTGGTACTGCAGGCTAATTGTGTGAGGAATTTATAGCCAAACCAAATGTGTTTTACACTCCACTGATCAAGTATCATATTTAAAGTTGGGTCCTTGTGAGAAACAGATTAAAATTGTCAAAATTATGGGTCAAGTTCTTAAAAACACTGGACGTCATCAAAAGTCTATTTTGTTTGTGGTTTATAGTGATGTTAGATTCTACATGTTTTAGTTTTAGTTTTTAGAAAATAGTTTCTAAATGAAGACTTTTGACTGCAGTGGAAATGGTGTTTTTGACAAGCTAAACACCAACATATAGGGATTGAAATATTTAGTTTGATAAAAACATTGATGAGATATGTGATAAATACTGTGCAAGTGTATAGTAACTTTAATGCCTAGTGGCTTATACATATAGAGCTACTAGCTACAACCTGAAAGTGAGATGGGAGTGAATGAAATGTTGATTAAATATGTATCTGGCCCATTGAAATAACAGGCGTAGCCTACTTACTTCTGCACACATTCCTTTCCATGAACTACTCCAAATACTACCTGATCAAAGCTATTGGGTTGACAAATTTAAATTACTGCTAACGTTATACTGAACATACAAGTAGATATTTAGGATATTTACTCTAATGCTAGGAAAGGAAAGACATCTTCCGGTGGGTAATAATCAATGTGCTAGAAAATGGTCAAACAATTAAAAGATCAAGAGCATGCCAGAACATGCCAGTTTCCCTTCTCTAACATTACTGCAGCTAGCCTATTGTTCGCTATTCGTTAGCCGCCTAGTCTGCTCATCCACAGCTTGTCAGTTGTGTATATTGCCTGGATTTGTAGTGACAAGCAATTTTATTTTGTTGAGTGTTGTAAGAAGCAGAGGAAATGGGGAACAGACCGTGTAATATGTATCACATAGCTAATGAAGAGACTGCCAAAGACTCAGCAACACGTGACCTCAGCCATGACTCCGGTTACAGGAGGACAATAGGGCTGTTAAAGTTTGATGGATACATTGTTTGACTGGCCGGCGAGATGTCGGCTAATATGTGGCGTGTCAGTTCTTTGAGAGCCAATATTTATAGTAAGCAAGTCTCTAGCGAGGTCGGCTATGGAGTGCGGTGCAACTTTATCTCTTGATGAATCCAGAGTCCGCCCTGTCTGACCACTGGATGGTTTCCCACCACTGGGAGGAAAGGAGCAGGACTCTGAGCACGGATGTCTCCCCTGGTGCGTGTTTCTATTTGCTGCATCCATCAAATCTAATGGTCCAAAGCATCAGCGGCTGATTAAAGAGCCGAGACGCTTCCCCAACCTCTATCTCCGCCCCCGCTTCTATGCGGCTCAGCAGATTTTTTTTTTGCTGAGTCACCTTTCATGTCACAAACGAAAATCAAGCACACATACCTTTAAGACAGCCGGCCACCTCCACTGAAGTCTTCCAACTCTCAAGAGAACTGAGCGTAAGAGATAGAGACATATGTTGATTTAAGCTGTTTTGCTAAGCTTTGAATAATTCCCCCAAAAGGACACAGTCTACTTGACAAATAGAGCCAATTAGCTTGTGTGTTCCCGTGGAGTATCTTCAAGGTCTTCCGAGGTTAATCCTTATAATGGAGATAAAAGTTACTGCCATTGTCTTGTCCTTTTTTTTGTGGGTCTTCCCGCTTTGACTTTCACACACCTCTTTCTCGCTCTTCCTGCTTTCATCGACTGGTTTTGAGCAAATAAAGTAGCAAAGTTTCATCAGACGTTGGCAATATAGGCTCTGCTTCATGCAGGGCTGTAGTCTACCAGAGAAGAAGTAGTTCCAAGTCGTCTTGGCCATCAAACAATCATCAAAAATATTGCAATTGGCCAAGTTTGAATTGTTCTTACTTGTCAGCTAGTATTTGCCAGGATTCATGTTGTCCAGAGACAGATACAATATATTAATATATATTTGAGAAGGCGGTGGATACAGCTGACATGAGTTAAATGTTTGGCAAAGGCATTTCCATAATCCACATCAACTCTTTTATTGAAAAAAGCAAAAAAAACACCTAATGTGAGCAAAAAAAACTTTTGGGGGCAATTGAGGAAGTTTCCATACATCTTTTCTATGCAATACTTAGACATGTGCATGGAATTATTGATGGCAACAAGGCTAATGTTGTGTTTTCAGCTTGTTTGCTGCCCCCCAGTGGGCACCTAAATGGATGAATGTCCCTATGTTAAGTGCTGGTACAACACAGCTTTGCTGGGAGCATTTCATGATTTCTGCTGTTGTCCACAAACAGAAGTTGTTGCTTTAAAGAAGAAAGGTTGTAAGATGCTAGGTTCCCTGAAGATGGATCACACAAGGGACCAGTAGTCCCAGAGGGTTTCCAGTTTGAAAGGCTCCAAAACGTGACGATACAAAGTCTGAATGAAAAACATTCTCTGTGTTCCTGTAGGTGTGAGTTTTTCTCTCCATGGATCTGAGCCCTATCGGAGGAGCCCCCACCGCCGCAGAGCCTCGCCGCAGCCCTCCGCCTCAGGCTACCAGGCAGCGGACCGACCTCTGGCGTTCCCCTCCTGCGGGAAGGCAGACATCATGGAGGAGTCCTCGTCCAAAGCCGAGGACTCCAGCACTCAAGACGATGTGCCTCCCCTCGGTGAGACGCTAGGGCTCGAAGCTTCTGTACTCTTCCTGTACCTTGATTTGTTCAAAGGGAAGGCCTGTCATGTTGTGGTACTGCTCTCTGGTGCACTTTTGTTCTAGAGCCTAAACCAACATTTACAAGTTACGTAACAAACGCTAATTATTTTACGTCAAAAACATATTTATTCAAACCCAACACAATCTTTTCTGAAGTCTAACCAACCCTGCCGCATTATTACTTACACTGCTAATCTTCCCTCCAGCTGTGAAGGGTGTCAATGTGCTGCTTGAAAGAAAAAGGTCAGAGGGCGTCAGCAGCCCGTCCAGAGACGACGACTCCACCCTGCAGAACCAAGGAACCAACAGCAGCATCCTCGACGACAACTCAAAGTCGGATGCTGGCCTCCCAGAGGTCATTGCTCCTTTCTATCCAAGATAAACGATGGACGAGAAGCCATGTAAAACAGCTGGCTACTAATCGCTCCTGATTTATGTTTGTCTGTCTGTTAGGGGAGGAGCAAGTCCAGAGCCCTGTGCTTCAGCGATGGAAAGAGTCGCATTGACTACATCCTGGTTTACAGGAAGTCCAGCTCACAGTCAGAGAAGAGGGAGATATTTGAGCGGAACATCCGCGCGGAGGGCTTACAGATGGAAAAGGAGGTAAATAAAGAACATTTACGCTCACTGCTTCTTTCATCATGTTGACGTGGTTTCGGCTTCGTACTCATGTATCTCACACACACACATACACACACGCACACACACACAGGCTAAATAAATGAGGGATGCAGTTGGAGGACCAATCGGCATTCCTGTCTTTTAGAACGACTTTTAGATCATTTTTTTTGGCTGGAGGCAGCTTTGGGGAGATTGAACCAAAACAGTGAGGTTGCTGAGCTGAGAGACAGTACAATGAGTTGCCAGGCTCCACAAAGTTGGTTCAACATTCTCATGTTCATCCCAACAAGCAACAGCTTCCACATCACGGATAATCATTTGATCCTTTGTTCATATAAAGATATTGATTGTTGTCGCTTTATGTATAATTGTATCTGGCCACAAGCCCAAGTTACAGTGGCATGTACTGTATGAGAGCATATTTATATTTATAAAAGCTTTCACCACTTGATGCGACAATTATTAATTTAATGTTTATTTAGCTGGTGGGGATTAAGTCTTGCTCAAGGGCACGTCAGCGGGGCGTTAGATATAATGAGGTGGCTCCACCTGAAGTGTGACCTTTCTAATCACATCAGGCCTCCATCTCTGTGTTGACAAAAACAACTTTTTTTTTGCTCCCGCTGCTCAGTAAAGCTTTTCTTTCCTTTTTTCCCCTTTTGGCCAAGTTGCAGAGCAAATATGGCCGCTTGTATGAGAAAAAAAAGACCCGCAAGTCTGACCGAGAGGCTTTGCTGTGATCAACTCTGGCAGACTGGCGGCCGCACTCATAGAGGGCAACATGAGCAACATCAATACCAATTTGTGTGAAGGAGCGATTTAATGCTCAGTCCTATGGAGCATGTAATCTCAACTGCCAGACTGCTGAATTTAAAAACACTCCGAGCTCCCGGGCCCGGCCACATAGGGTCTGACGGCGGAGGGCTGCTGTGGCGCTCGCTGGCGAGCCGCCGCTCACGCAGCCAATACAAATGTGCTGATGACAATTTTCTCCTGGAGAGACTTGAATTTGAACAAGTGGAACATGTGGATGTTTGTGATCTGTGTGTGTGTGTGTGTGTGTGTGTGTGTGTGTGTGTGTGTGTGTGTGTGTGTGTGTCAACTTCTGCAGTATGTGTCGATGGAGTAGCATCCAGGTCATCCTTATCTAGAACGTGCAGGGGGAACAACCCCTGCACCAAATCCTCCAACAGCCGGCAATTGTTTTTGTTCTATTTCGTACTCTTCATTCATGGTTAGCAAGTCTGTCTTTCGATCAGAGGGTCGGTGGTTCAAACCCCAGCTCAGCCAATCCATGTCGTTGTGTCCTTGAGCAAGACACTTAACCCTAATTGCTCACCGTTGCTGTGTCTACTGTATATCATGTAAGTCGCTTTGGAAAAAAGCGTCAGCTAAATGAAATGTAATGTAATGTAATGTAAATATATTTTGTGGTCCTCTCTGTTTCTGATCTTATCTTCTTGTGTTTGGTTTCCTCCCCAGGCCTCTTTGACAAACAGCGACGTGATTTTTCTGAAGCTTCATGCGCCGTGGGACGTCCTCTGTCGCTACGCAGAGCTCATGAACATCCGCATGCCCTTCAGGTGAGACGACAACAAGCATAGAATTGCCTTGTCATGGAAGAAAAGAAAAGCTTAAAAAAGGAACCCTGCAGAGTTTTCTTGTAAGCAAATAAAAGTTCTGTTAACATTCATAAGGCCTCACCAACCGCCCCCCGGCTGTCAATCAGCAGACCAGCATGAAACCAGCGGCAGAAATGTGTATTTCTTTGCACAATACAAACAAAACAAGGAGGCCCATTCATAAAAACACTGCTCCATAGCGCCTCTAGTGGTTGATAACTCCAGTGGCTACCTTTAATGTTTAATACAGCAATAGTAGTAGTGGGGGAACATAGTAGAACGTATATCTGAATCATGTATAGAAGCAGTAATAGTAACGGTAGTATTGGTAGTAGTAGTAGTAGTAGTAGTAGTAGTAGTAGTAGTAGTAGTAATACCATTTGTTTGTATTATTATTCTCAGTACTGAACTGTTCTAAGTTAATCATTCCCAACCTCCTGCATATTCCAGGAGGAAAATCTTTTACATGCACCGCCGGCACAAGTTCATGAGCAGGTGAGTGTTCAGTCAGAAGCAGCTCGGCTCGGCTCGGCTCGGCTCGGCAGCTTTAACAGAGACTCCGCTTGCAGGATGGAGAAGCGCATCAACAAGTTCCGCGGCTGGCTGCCGCGCAAGCCCATGAAGTTTGACAACGACGCTCTGCCCGACCTGGAGGAGAACGAGAGCTTCACCGCCCCCTTCAGTCGATCAAGGATTCACCAGTGAGTTGTTGTTTTTTAACGGAACTGCCCTTTAGAGACTCGTCCCAGAGAAATTACTTGAACTTTATCTAACAGGGGTGCCTGGTACGTTTTTTTCTATTTCCACTTCTGGACTTTTGCCACTTGAAATTCTCTCCGGTTCAGTTGGAACTCTCCACACACATGAGCGTTATCGTCCACAATAGACAGATGTGTAATAACTGGTGCGTTTCTCTGCAGTTTCATCATCCACAACAAAGACACTTTTTTCAGCAACGCAACCAGAAGTCGCATCGTCCACCACATCCTCCAGCGGGTCAAATATGAGGAGGGTAAAAATAAGATGGGTGAGTTTCCCCTTTGGGCATTATGACTGAACTGTGAGAAAAAGGGAGGTGATTTAAATCATTTTAAAAGAGAAAATTATTTTGAGAAGCTGTGTTTAAATCTTTATTGCCTTTCTATTTCCCCACTACCCTATGTTTCCCGGAACTTTAACTTTTTTATCTTTTGATTCAATAAAGGGCTCACTAATCATGTATGTTCAGATAATTCTGGTGTTCAGATCAGACGTCTGTTTCTCTTTTTTCACAACTCTGTTTTTGATTGCAGGGCTTAATCGTCTTTTGAGCAATAGCTCGTATGAGGCGGCTTTCCCTCTTCACGAGGTAATTTGGCAGATCTCCATAAAGTCATTCATTAATTACATGTTGTCACTTTTTAAGCCATTACTTCTTGTTGTGTCTTGTGTGTGGTCCTGGATTCCATGTACTGATATTACAGCAATACATACATGTACATAGATCACGTATCTGCATGTCTGTGTACGTGTGGTTGTGTGTGTGTGTGTGTGTGTGTGTGTGTGTCTGGACTCTAACAGGGGAGCTACCACAGCAAAAACTCCATCAGAACACACGGGGCAGAGAACCACCGGCACCTGCTGTACGAGTGTTGGGCCTGGTGGGGGGTTTGGTACAAGTACCAGCCGCTGGACCTCATTAGGTAACTAAACGTCACACTCGCAAAGCATCATCACAGGTAGTAGTAGAACATCATCTCCAAACTGTCTTATATAGGTTGAATCTTTTTTTTACCACGTTCAATATATTTTTATATGAATATTTCTTTGAAGTATCGTGAATGCCTCCCTGGAACTCGTTGCTCTTGTGGTTCCAGGAGGTATTTTGGGGAGAAGATCGGCCTGTACTTCGCCTGGCTGGGCTGGTACACGGGGATGCTGTTCCCGGCAGCGCTGGTCGGCCTCTTGGTGTTCCTGTATGGCCTCTTCACTCTGGAGCACTGCCAGGTCAGGTAAACACTCCTCATCTGTTCCCGTAAGAGCCGGTCGTTGTATTGGATTTGAAGCATTTCAAAAAAACTATTCTAAAGGGTTTCTCCAGAAGAGCAAGCCTTGCTTTAAGCTGCAGATCAGATAGACTATTTATTTAGTGAAGAAGTCAGGTAACACTACTGAATGAAAACTACTTTGGTCCTACAGAGAAGGGCGACGAAGTGTGAAATTGTCCCGTGTTACTCATCGCATTGGACGCCTGTTAAATGAAATTATGAAGTGAAGCGTATGCACGATTCTCCAGATAAAGTACTGTGCTTGCATGCATTTTTAGTTTTTTTTTACTGTGTTGCACTAACGTTGCTCGACATTGTGATACCACTCAACTAGAGTTTGATAGGCTACATGTTTTCTGCAGTAAAGAAATCTGCCAGGCCACCGACATCATCATGTGCCCCATCTGTGACCAGTACTGCCCCTACCTGAGACTGTCAGACAGCTGCATCTACGCCAAGGTACTGTCACCACAGCAACGGGACGAAATACTCCCAACAGATGTTCGCACTTTGTCGCTGTCCTCACGGAAAATGTGTTCTGAGCCAACTAAGTTTGTCAATATGTAACTTTTAGTCAAAATGATTTAGCACATTCAGCACAAAGTCAGCTAGGGGCAACTCTGGTGGCTTTCAGAAATGGAGTGGTCAGGGATTAAAGTGGAACCGCATCGATATCAAAGGAGCCGCGTGTCGGTTTCAGAGGAATTTATTGGTGAGCTAAATAGGCCTTCACTAACACTGAGAGAACTACGGTGGCCTTCAGGGAACGTAACAGCCAGAAGGCCCCCTCTTGAGCTAGTGTTAGATTTGTCCGTTATGGGCTCCTGTAGAAACATTGTGGTGCAACATGGCCGACTCCGTCACAAGGACCTGCTCAGTCACATGAGCGGAGCAGGGAAAATGTACCATTTTAATGACAGCATCATTTAATTAATGACACGTTTCAGTGTTTGTACGGGAAACTTGTGTACATACATCTACTGATGCCTAATCTGGACACATCTTCAGTGATGTTCCTGGTATCATTGGACGTTTCGGGTCTTTCAACATCATACGCCCTCCTCCAGGTGACCCAGCCGGGGCTGATCAGACCCCAGCTTGTGTCCAGATGGCTAGCTAGCTACCATGACTCCATGGCTCCCCTCTTTTGAGCCACAGCCATCTTGAGGCTCTCTCTGCCGCATCGATGGTACTGCGGATGGCTCTCCTCTTTCTCTCACCCTCGATGCCCAAACTACTGAAGGCTCTGGCCAAGGAACGGGCTGCAAATCCTCTGCATCCAACCTCCACAGGGAAACACCTTGCCTGCTGGCAGTCACTGACCAGTCCTGCGTATTTGGTGAGCTTCCTCTCAAAGGCTTCTTCCAAGCGATCTTCCCACGGGACTGTCAGCTCCAGCAGCACTACTTGCTTGGTGGACTCCGACACAAGGACCATGTCTGGTCGCAGAGTGGTGACTGCAATATGGCTGGGGAACTTCAGCTGATGTTCAAGGTCCACCAGCAACTGCCAGTCTCTTGCAGACGTCAGGATGCCTGCAGATGATGTTCTTCTGGCAGGAGTTGGCTTGTCCCCAGCTCTGACAAAGGCAATGGTTTTCTTGGAGGGTCGGAACTGCTTTGCCCACACCAGTCCTGCGCTGATGGCTTCAGCAATGGTCTTGAGGACTTGGTCATGCCTCCACCTGTACCGACCATCTCCAAGTGCCCTTGTACAGCAACTGAGGATGTGTTCCAGGGTTCCTCGCTTGGAACACAGTGGGCATGCTGGTGTCTCTGCTATGCCCCATATGTGCAGATTTGACGGGCTTGGAAGCACGTCATATACTGCCTGGATGAGGAATTTGATGCGGTGAGGCTCGGCTTTCCAAAGCTCAGCCCAGGTCACTTTCCTTTCAACCGCATTCTCCCACCTCGTCCAAGCTCCCTGTTGCTTCATTCCCACTGCCTTGCGGAAAACTTGATTTACTTAAACATGTATATTTATTATACACTGATTTACAGATGTCTCTTTCCCAATGTAAGTCTATGGGAGAGGAGTATTTTTGAGCCACATGGCATAACGTGATGGAACCGAAAGTTGTAATCCCAAAGTTTGGCAACTTTCTCAAATATATTTCAAACCCCATCGCTCTTCCTGGGGCTTTGATGTAGTGTAGTTTTGAAGGGCTTATCCTATGCTAACGCTAATAAAACATTATTATGACTATCCATCCATCCCCCTAAATCCTTTACACACTAGACTGTGAACTTCAGCTACATGTTGTTCTTCCTATCTTCTCTTCAGGTCACCCATCTCTTTGACAACGGAGCAACCGTTTTCTTTGCCGTATTCATGGCTGTTTGGGGTAAGTCCAACGGTTCACATTTCTGTACAAACCTTTCAGGTGTTTTCTCCTAAAGATTGTCTGTGACCACATTTTTTGCCACTTTGGGGCTGAATAAGCAGATAACATGTGCATTATGTAACCCTCACATGTTGCCTAGTTATACAATAAGCACCAAACATGTCCTTTTATCAATTTCTGTCTTTGCTGCTCTGGGAAATCTGTCTCACTGTGTTCACGTTGTCTACTGTTCGCTGCTGGGCATGTAGCTACAGTGGCTTTGTGAGAACTTCATCACTGAAAACAGCTTGCCTCTACTTCTGGAAGTGAACTTATTGAGACTGAACCAAGACATGAAAGTTGCAGGCCGATGAGCTAAAAGATGCTATAACGGGGCGCAGACCTGAGGAGAGTTGCTCAGTTGGGAGATCATCCTTGTTGTGTGTTTGTTAACATTAGACATAGTCCTTTGACCCATTGTTCACATAAAGATAGTGATTGGTTTTTTTTATTACTGAAACAGTACAAATATATCTTAGTTTGCTAAAAAAGTAATTTCACTACATTTAAAAAGTGACACATTATTGCATTGCATATAGTAGATTGAACATTATTTAAAAGGATGCATTCACTGTATTCATCGTGAAGGCGTTTGGCAAACGGCAAGAGGGTCAGGAAGCTGTCAGCGCTGAACCAGGTCCCAGGGTACGGGAGAGTTTGTGATGGGTTCATATTCCAGGACAGGTGATGCAGCAGCAGCAGCATCACCACATGGCTGGAAGCTGGCCTGTTTATAAATGCCTCGGTGGAAGCATGAGGGGGCTGAGGGATAGAGAAGAAAGGAGAAAAAAGGTGTGATCTAAACTTTGTAATCATTTCCAAAAGGTTTTTATCAAACAAAATATTCTGCGTCAATCCCTATTTGTTGGTGTTTAACCTTTCAAAAACAGCCTTTGCTCCCCAGCTTGCCACAAACAAAGGGAGGTACGCACCTGTATTGAAATCTAACAGCACCATAACTTAAATTTATATAACAATAATAACAAAACAAAAATAATATGGTGATTTCATCTAAACAAAGTTCATTTATAAACACCAAGAGAAGCTTGAATGTAAAAATAAAGGACATTGGGTTCAGCCTCAATGCCATCTAAATGTTATTCAATCTGAATCCAGATGCATGACACAGTAATAGTGCAATAAACCTAAGTTCAAAAAGGGTTTACATTAGATCTTGGCAATGAGTTTGTTTCTTGCAAAAAACTAACTACTAAACTTGCATTATCTGTATAAATACTATACATGGTTGGTTTGTATAATTGTAATGCTCACCAGTGAGTTTGTTCAGCGTCTCTGGGTGCTTGAGAGCCTCCTGCACTCTGTTGTCCAATCTCCAACATCTCAGCATGAAGAACAGAACCAAACACAGCTGTAGGGCAAAGGTCAACACGCCCAGCACGATTATGATGCTGTTAACTGTTGAGGGTGAGGAGGAGAGAAGGGGTACAAGATGTAATGTGGTTTATAGCTCGATGCAGCGCTGCCGGGACCTTTTGCTCTCTACACTCAGAGTCAGACACATTTAAACATGCACAGGAATGTACCTGTAATGGAGCCAAAAGCTTAAAATGAAAAGAGATTTGTTTAATTCATAGACAGTAAGTGCTGGGGCTCTCACACTGCAGTATACTCATAAAAGCATCGCAGGCCCTGTTGCATTAGTGCGCGTTAATAATTCAGACCGTCAGACATCTTCTCCATGTTCTCACCGCAGTGGAAACGCGATCGGCTTCACAAGTCTGAATGTTTTATTTTGCAAATTGCAGATATAGCGGGACTGAAAGCAAAGTAAAGAGAAAAAATCAAACGCATAAATGCTACAGTACCAGCTGAAGATAGGTGTGGTGTTGACTCCCAGTGGGTGATCTCCGGTTGGGTCAGGCTTTGGTTCTGGAGGAGGCCCATCGGTCAGATCATTCACTGCTGCAGCGTTCCTGTGCAGCAGAAGCATTTGCTTGTGTTCTATTACAACCTGACAAGGACGAAGCTTTCTGCACACTAAAGGATCACAGGCTGTATGAGCACTGAAAACCACCCGCACTGTGAGCAAATAAAAAAAAGAAATGTTTCGTATTCTGTATTTACAGAGTGTATGGAAATCACCCTGCCCTGGTAGATTTAATATCAATCATTGCATCTGCTTCATAAGTCAAGTGCTCAGAGCTTTCTAGTCTTGACAGTTCTGAAAGGGTTCTGGTTTGCTCGTCTGCGTGGAGAGAGACTTGATTAGGATTGTGTGTGATGGATCTGAATGGAAGGGTCAGAAATGATGTGTCGGGGAAAAAAAATAAAAAAATGATTCAGGGTATTAAAATATTTTAGTTTTTAATGTGTTTTAAGAAGGTAAAAGTCCAAATGCTGGCTTTGCTGTTTTGATTTTCCCGCTAATCTTTTTGTGTTTTTTATGTTTACATATTAACTTTAACAACCTTTAATACGTTAGACCTCTGAGCACTTTGCAAACATACAAACTAAAAGTCCGGCAGCCAATTGCAACGGAAGGTTGAAAGGAGGTTGAATAGCATTATATTACAAAGTCATTGTAAAAGACTAAAGAGAAGCAGCTGAAGGAACATTTTATTTAGGGTATAAAAAAGGATTCGACATCAGGTCAACATGAATATTGAAAGGTTGCAAAAGAAAAGGACATGCAACGTAGACTAAAATATATACAAGACATTACACAGGTCGCACAAACTAATAATCAAAGTAAAAACATGCCTCTGATATTAAACAATGTGGAAGACAGCTGCACGGACACGCCAGAGCCCAGTTTGCAAACACTTTCAAGTATTTCTTGTGCACTAATGTACTGACCTTCCTGTCGCTGCTGCTGCTGCTGCTGCTGCTGCTGCTGTCCAAGTGAATGTAATGCCGGGGCTCGACTGCAGCAGAGAGTCCGCTCAAATACCTTCATTAAGGCTCCTCAGACGTGGGCTCCCCTGCTGGCTCCACACGGGGAACCGGTGCCCTTCTCAGACAGCTGCGGCTCCACGTTCACAACGTTTCAACAGACGCGATAGAGAAAATCATCTACGAGCTTCTTACTTCGAGTGTTCAGTGGTGGGACGTGGTGTGTTTGTGTGCAATAAGTAAGCTATCCAGAGGACTTTGTTCAGCCCTCATGCCACTGGGCCTCTGCCTTCTGCCCTAAACACACCACGGCTTACGAAACTAAATGTCCTCCATTCAGGATGTATGTACTATGGACGTTGTCGGCCTCAACACAAATGTTTGAAACACTCTGCTATTTTTGGGAATTTGAGAGAGAATCAAACCCCCCTTCATGGGGAGCATGGGGAGTTCATTTTCCACCTATGCTCATTTATTAACCTGAAATAAATGGTGTTTTTTTATATGTAGGTGACATTTTGCATATTTGATCAGTACGGTTTCAGAGTGACACGAAGGGTCACATGCAAACACCTGACGCTGGGTTTTCTTCTGCCATGTGTTTCAGCCACGGTCTTCCTGGAGTTCTGGAAAAGACGCAGGGCAGTCCTTGCATACGACTGGGACCTCATCGACTGGGAGGAAGAGGAGGTGAAGCCCTTCCTTGTATCTCTGAATCTGTGGGAAATCTTATTACAGATTAAGTGAGATGTGGCGAGAAGACGCCAAAGTTTCTGTCTTTATCTTCGAATTTAAATTTAGCCAAAATGTTTCTTTTTGGCTTTGCCCAAAGAGGTTTCAACTCACGCAGACAATATTCCTGAACCTTGAGAAGTGCTTGCCGACTTGCTAGTTTGCAGGCATGTATTTATAAAGGTGGGACGCTTGCAAATCAATGCATGACTCACTGAAAATATGCCCCTACAAAGCCGTCATGCGGAAATTTGTGTTCTGTCAGAACTTTTAGTGGGTTTATGATGTGCCTGCCTGTCCTGTGCATCAACCTCCAACCTTCTGTCAATCAAACTCAAGCGTGTTACATGAAAGGCTTCTTTTCGTGGGTGTGAAACAGAAGACAAGTCTGATTATAAACTCTGTGATTCTGGGTTTTGAATCAGAAATATATCCCATAGTTAAAAAAACAACAAATTACAGTCACTGATGAGTTTTGCTCAGGCCTGTCTTTGTCCTTTGGTCTTTCAGGACGAGATACGCCCCCAGTTTGAGGCCAAATACTCCAAAAAGGAGAGGATGAACCCCATATCTGGAAAGCCTGAACCTCACCAGGCCTTCAGCGACAAATACAGTCGCCTCATCGTCTCGGCATCCGGGATCTTCTTCATGGTGAGTGTCTGGGTCGAACACACGATCGGCAACAGGTGCTTTGTGTGTCTTGTCTTAGAGGACTATTGATGCCAAGGGAAACTCTTGTGTTCATGTTGGCTGCCATGTCCCAGATTCTGGTGGTGATTGCAGCGGTGTTCGGCATCGTCATATACCGCGTCATCACCGTCAGCACCTTCGCTGCTTTCGACTGGGCGCTCATTAGGAACAACTCCCAGGTGGCGACCACGGGAACGGCGGTGTGCATCAACTTCTGCATGATCATGCTCCTCAATGTGGTGAGTGGGAAGTGGTCCATAAAACATCACCACAACCCAGACTCAATATTTTACAATATTAAGTTTACGATCTATTTAACTGCCTCCCTCAGTGATGGGTGACAACGTTCTTTTTTTCTTTCTAGCTCTATGAAAAAGTAGCTCTTCTCCTCACTAATTTAGGTAAGTTATCTACACCGGCAGATCGAACTTCCTTGAAGCTGGAAGGGTGACGCAGATTTAATAACTTCTGTACAGAGCATAGTGTTTTTTATCAGTCGATCAGCTTCTCTGTGTGCCACCACAGAACAGCCAAGGACAGAGTCAGAGTGGGAGAACAGCTTCACCCTCAAGATGTTCCTTTTTCAGTTTGTCAACCTCAACAGTTCAACTTTCTACATCGCCTTCTTCTTGGGAAGGTGAGAACATTCCTGCAGAACTCCCAAAACACATAGAGTCAGAGCAGTGCAATCAGCCGAGGTGTGTAATACTCTAGGACGGGATTTCACCGCTCTGAGAAGTGCTTGAAAATGTTTATTCCCTGGGAAAACGTACTTAGGTTTTCGGATGAAACAGAAACTCATTTGAGTAACGAGCCACCAAATGTGTTTAATCTACAAATAGACACACCCTTGAGGCACACCAGGAAATATTGACTCTCTTCTCAGAACTCCCCAAAGCACACAAAGTATTCTCGGCTTTTTGCAGTAAAGCAGCCAGCTGTGCAAGAATAATCAAGTAAATCCCCCAGTATTGAGAAAATACGGGACATCTAGAGCAGACTGTTTTATAGCATCCAAGTCGAAGAGCTTTCCAGCATTCAGCATGAAGCCCAGTCTCCTGGATAATAAAGGCTGATCAGGGATATGTCCGGCCCAAAGTTTTTTTTTACTTTCACATTTTCTTTTACATTTTATCTCCATTTTTCAACAGGGCTTTTTGGTTTGTCAGTATGTATGTTTAAAACTGTTACAAGGTCAATATATTTGATAGCAAACACATCTCATTGGCTACTGAAAAGTCTTCTGATATTAAAGCTGCAACCTGACATAAGAAAGTTATTGTTTTTGTTGTGTTGACAGATTTACAGGCCGGCCTGGTGCTTATCTACGCCTCATCAATCGCTGGAAACTGGAAGAAGTGAGTAATTAACTTGCTTTTCCCATCGGGGAATAGCAGCAAAGCATTATGGATCTAAGTATTTCCAGATTGGACATCAAGCCATTATTGTATGCCCAACCACCGGGCGTTTAACCTCCCTCAGCAGGAAGTGTCGCTGCCAGCGGTACTTATGGGAACATGCAGGGAAATAACACACACTGAGTCGGTCTTTGGGGACAAAAGGCCTGAGTTGGCGCTTTTATATGCTGAGCTAATGTGTCACCACTAGTTCCAATGGCTGCTGAAATGGAAATGAACAAATTCTGGGTAATGTGACATGTACAGTACAAGTACGGCCGTCTGTCGGAGAGATTAATGGTTATTATGAACAGTTGCAAAGCTGATAAAAGCTGCTGGGGAACGTCTGAAAAGCGTTCTCGCACAAAACATTTTGATCATCATTTTATGTGCCGTCTGATTTGCTTGCTGACAAAAGTGCCTATGTAATGCACCTCTGTGAGGTACAGCATATGGAAAGAAGAAATTACAACAGATGAAGTAAGAAGAACAACAGTTTTTCTACAAGATAAATGAAAGATGGTAACAACAACCAATATATTACCAGCAAATGGAGTTTTTAAAAAAATAATTTGACGCAGGTCTGGAGTATTCCACCAGAAAAACAACATCATTACATTTACTTAAGAAGCGTACTAAATCTTTTTTTTGTGTTTTCTTGATGGACACTATTCCCCCACAATGCAATGCACAAAAGGAAAAGGAGAAGCTGCTCACAGCTGCAAAACATTGAAACAAATACTGTGTGTGTCCCATTTAATTCCATATGGCATGTTGATTGTAAACAGTTTGAACTAAAGACGATCTTTTACTTCCCATAATGAAAGCTGCCCTCCCCGGGTAGCTGGCAGAGGACCAGACTGTTACCATTACAGGACACCGAGCCACTCCTGGCCCTCGAATGCTACACAGCGCAGGTCTTGCCAAGAAATGTAATGCTGACAGGACACCTCAAACTGCTAACAAGGTCAATTATGACTCTTTCTAATATTGTTTGATCCATGGAGGTTTTATACTTGAAAGACGTTGCTTGACCCCAGAAAAGCGATTCAAAAATCTGTGCGTTCATCACAATGCTGATGGGCTGAGAAGGAACTGGAGGGCGGGGCCAGTGGGTGATGTTCATCGGACTGAATAGGCACTATCAAGGGGTCCGGTATCCAGTTCTTATAATATATCTATGATTCAAGTTACCAAAGAGAAAGTGAATGTATTTGCAGCTGTTTTGCCATTATTTGCAATGTATTAAATGCTATTCCTTTGCAGCTGTGAGTTGCTCTTCCATTTCCTTAATGCAATGCACTGTGGAAGAATACTGTGCATCAACAGCACACTAAAATATCAAGTATTTTTAGAATGCCTACTGACATTTGGACTATGCCTAATTTTGCCATCTTTTTAGTGTTGCATGGCAATTTGAGTCACAGTGAGCTCTGCTTACAAAATAAATGATGAGTGTTTCTGCAGCAATGCAGTGCCGTTGTAAGCGAGAGCTACAGTTTGATTTGATTCTCTCTCTCTCTCTCTGTGTGTCTCTCTCTCTCCCTCTCTCCCTCTCTCTCTCGCTCTCTCTCTCGTTGCTGTAGTGTCACCCCAGTGGCTGCCTTATTGACCTCTGTCTGCAGATGGGGATCATCATGGTGCTAAAACAGACCTGGAACAATTTCATGGAGCTTGGCTACCCGTGAGTGTTTTTTCTCACCTTCAGATGTTAGACATACCAAAAAATGTTTATGACCAAACCACACATAATTTACAATAACAACTAATTCAGTGTTAAAGTTACTGTGAGCAACTTTAACTGGTTATGACCCAGGCCGTATTGCTGGGACCACTGGAGGGAGGAGAGACACAGGAGAACCAGAACCAGGTATAAGTGGGGGAGACTGTTAGACCCTGTTGCAGTAAAGGAATACGTTTTCCAAAAGGACTTTGGCGCTTGAAAATGCTACCGCTTTGGTCCACAGGGGCCACCAAAGTCAACACAAGATTAAAGTTCCTTGTCGTATCTTAAAGCTAAATGTCCTGTTTGCTCTGTTGTTGCTTTGCTAGGCTGATCCAGAACTGGTGGACACGGCGGAGGCTGCGGAGGGAGCACGGACAGAAAGCCAAGGCCAGCTTCCCCCAGTGGGAGAAGGATTACAACCTGCAGCCAATGAATGCCTACGGACTCTTTGACGAGTACTTAGAAATGAGTATGTTGCCTCTGCAGTGCCAAGTATACATTTTCTATTCGGATTTAGCACAGATAGTAAAAACCTTATGTCATGTTAACGCCACAACCTTATATAGGTATAAGGTTATCCTAATTGGACTCCACGGCTTAATCCTCTCTAATACTATCTATAATTCTTTGGACATGCAGTGCATGTTATGTAACTGTGACACTGATTTGATATGGATTAGATTTGAGCTGGGAGCTTTAGCACAGGCTCGCATCGTTATATAAAACAAACAAAGCTGCACTAATCAATATTTTTACATTAACAATGGAAAAAATGTGTAATTGGAAAGGGGTTGCTTGTATGGATGAACCCACAGATAATCACTGCGCAGTTTCCTTGAACATTTTAGTGCCTTTCAGCTTATTGTTTTGGTTTTTGCAGGTCACAAATTTATTTTGGTTTACTCTCACTGTCAAGTTACTTTCAGCAGTGAGAGCGAACAGCAGGCTGCTGTTTTCATCAGAAAGGCTCTCATAAACCCACTTTACACCAGCGGCTCAACCCCCAACAGCTAGCTAGCTAGCTTAACAGTTAGTTTGCTAGTAACTAGCTTGTTGGCTGAGTGGAGCTGTTAGCAGCAGCTAGCAGAGCCAGTTGCAGTGTGCTGCAGGAAGGAGTCCTAAAACCAGGGAAGGATTTAATATTCATGCACTTCCATTTCCCTTGTGTCTCAAAGTCAATGTTTTCTGGTTAGATGTCTGAAATGTGAAATCCCTTCAAATTCACGAGTTGGATATTTACGACGGAAATTATGTATTTTATGTTGTGAAACAAAACCTAGCAATCTCTTCAGCTTGTTTTAACGGCAGACTTAACAACATGCTTTGTCTTAACAAATTGGCGAAATAACTACAAAATTACATCAGGCCCAACATGGGTCCACCTTTAGTTTAGTGCTGGTGTGACCTCACGCAGCCTGGTGTCGTTTGTTTATCGCCTAGTGTTAGCGTTCTACTTCTACCGATTGCACTTTAATATTTCTTTCAATAATCCAAAATCCACTGGAAAAACCTGTTGCCTTTTTGTCGAGGGAACCAGTGTAACGCTAACTTCCAGCCTGGCCTACAAAAATAAATCATCCCTGCAGCACTTCGTTTCCCTCAGGAGTTAATGGACAGAAAGCAGTGATGATGAGTCAATATTGGACTTATTATATTCAGATGTAATGTATCTGTCGCCCTACATCTGCTACATTGCATTCACAATTGTTGTCACCCAAACATGTCACCCATGATAAACCTCTGCAGGAACTATGGGACCTGAACGCTTGTGGTTGTTGTGTGTGTTTCAGTCCTCCAGTTTGGCTTCACCACCATCTTTGTGGCAGCGTTCCCTCTGGCCCCTCTCTTAGCGCTGCTGAACAACGTCATCGAGATTCGCTTAGACGCCTACAAGTTCATCACGCAGTGGCGGCGACCTCTGCCCTCTCAAGCCAAAGACATAGGTGAATTAAACATCTCAGGCACAAGAAATCCTTGAGGTTTGAACGTTTTATGTGTTTTGTCTTTTTTAGTTTTTTATGTCTAACTGTCCGCGTCCGTGGCAGGGATCTGGTACGGCATTCTGGAGGGCATCGGCATCTTGTCCGTCATCACCAACGCCTTTGTCATCGCTGTTACCTCAGACTTCATCCCTCGCATTGTTTACGCCTACAAGTATGGACCGTGTGCAGGTCAGGGCAGAGCAGGGCAGGGGTGAGTGATGGTTTAACCCTTGATTGTTTTAGTGTAGTTCATATTAGTTTGTGATAAGCTGGTCCCTGTTAGTTCCTTTTACTTTAATAACTTAGTGTAGCAGTGGTGACTCATTCATAAAGTTGACATACAAATTCTAAAATCAATATTGGATCGCTGCACTGTTTTTCTTTTTTGCACATTTGTAGATCAGTGGTTCTCAAATGCGTGTACGTGTGTTTTTTCAAACAAAAATGCTTTGCACTGGTCAGGGGGTACTCAGCTAAAATAAATATTTCATAGGGGGTAAATCACTGAAAAAAGGTTGAGAACCACTGCTGTAGATAATGATTTGGCTACACTAATCAGTGTGTCCCCTTTATTCACTATGCAACAGCACAATCATTTCTGAAATTCACAACATGTTTTTAACAAACAAAAGATTCTGCTTCAATCCATATGCGTTGGCGTTTAGCCTTTCAAATACAACTTTTTCACTGCTGTCAAAAACCTGTTTGCTCTCCCGCATGTTGCACGCAAAGAGAGAAAGTTTATTTAATAAATTGAGGATTTAGTTTTATTTTTTGTTAGGGTGATAAAAAAATAAAATAAATGACAGCCCTTCATTGGTTTATTTTGTTCCCGTTTATTCCCATTTGGATAAAATGATTGCTCATATGCTCTTCAGGTGTATGATTGGCTACGTCAACGCCAGTCTCTCCGTGTTTCGGGTGTCTGACTTTGAGAATAAATCACAGCCGATGACTAATGGCTCCGAGATGTTTGGAGAAGCTGTAAAGTATTGTAGGTAAGCCTTGTCTGTGTGTGTGTGTGTGTGTGTGTGTGTGTGTGTGTGTGTGTGTGTGTGTGTGTGTGTGTGTGTGTGTCAGCTTGTAGTGCTCATCATGCATAAGATGTTAAAAATATACTGTAAACCAGTGGTCACCAACTTTTTAAGCCCAACATCCCTGACCTCTGCCTTGGTGACAGGCAAGATCTACCTATTGAGGCATTGAGAGAAAAAGGCTGCCCAGACTGTACTTACAACTTGAGGCTTTTTATTTGGCCTAATTTTAATTGAATGAAATCAAACACTATGGTCCAGCTTTCAAATTGGTGTGACCAAGAACTTAATAACCTAACTTAAATTAACTTAATTTCAGTCAACATAAAAAGGAAATTATTTGTTAACTGCGCAATATGAACAAGAAAAAACACATTTACAATGAGCAGGCTGGATGAACTACCAATATGTTGTATTTATCAACTGAAGTTACAGCACAACACTGACAACATTATCAGTCAGTGCAACTAATGTAAGTGCAGCTCTGTGTCCCATCACAATGCCATCAGAAGCCATGTGTCTCAAGTCTGTCTGTGACTGAACACTGTCTGTGAGCCTTGTAGTTCTGCTCATAAGCACAGACAGCCAGTCTGAGGCAGTCTGTGAGGTGTCTGTCAGTAAGCCGGCTCCTGTACTTTGATTTGGTGGTTTTCATCTGTGAAAATGCCATTTCAGAGGTAAGTTGATCCGAAGTAGGCACTCACTTTTAGTGCACATGCGCTGAGGAGAGGAAACTTCTCTCTGCTGACAAGTCCCTTGACCTGGCTTTCAGCTCTGTCATTTTGCATATCGACCATCTCTATGTCCACACTTTGCGAATGTCGATCAGGCCTAATGGGCCTCATTCTCGAACGCAGTTATGCTGCCTTCACGTTTTCGGTACAAATTTGGCATTCATGAAAGTTTTCTCATCTGGGATTCGTTCTGATCTTGGATCAGAATTTCAGAACGCTAAACACCTCTGCACCGGTGATTTTCATCAGTCTGAAGTTGCTTTCATGCTGCCTGTGGAGTCTGTCGAATTGTGCACACGTTTCTTTAGTTACATGCCCTTATAAGGAGCTGGCGGGGCGTTTCTGTATGCAAATCCAGGTGCACGAGAACGCAAGTTCAATGTAAGAATCCTCATCCGGGGAGCAAAACTAAGAACACCTCGGCTGTGTAAGAACCCATTTTCAGGTGTTCGTGAATCAGGCAGAGATCTTTTCTGACGTTGGTCTGTCAGAAAACATTTTAGAAGACACTTCAGAAAATGTTCGAGAATGAGGCCCAATGTGTTTCTGAATGTATTTTTATTTTATTTTGGAGAGCGACAGGGAAAGAGGCCGCCAACCCGTCGATCGCGTCGATCAATGCAGTGCCTGTTACACTAAATAAGAAGCGCTGCAGAAGCATAATCACTTTGAATTTGGCTGCAAGCATTTGCGCAATCCCAAGTGTGTGTGGGTGCATTCATCCATCACTTCATTAATGATATTAATTAACCAACACGCAGCATAAAATATACATCACAAAAAAAACAGTTCAAACAGAAGTTTAGATGCAACCCAGAAGCCAGCTTCAGCGAGAATACATCAAGCCACAAAGAGAATTTTCCTATCACACAAAAGACCTCCTGCTAAAAACAGATGTGATGACCTTTGAACTCATCTGTTTGACCCACCAGGTACCGGGACTACAGGGAGCCTCCAGACTCAGCTGACCCCTACTTATACACGCTACAGTTCTGGCACGTCCTGGCTGCCCGGCTAGCATTCATCATCGTGTTCGAGGTAAGTGTTTTCACTCCGGGACATATGGCACCAGACAGCAGACTGGAAAGGGATTTGTTTTGTCAACGCGGTTCCACTCATGATAGACAGCTAGCTGTAATGTGCTCACAGGAAATAAAGAAGTCTTACCAATAGTCTTATCTATACATCTACTTCTTCTTACCTCCAGAATCCAGGCATGATTATATCAATATAAATAGCTAAAATAGTCCTCCACTTGCATTTTTATTAACGTCTTTAATCGTGTGTCTCCACCTCGCAGTGGATGATTACATTATTTGCTCCCACCATGTCAATTTAGTGTTTGGCTTGTTTTTTATCGTGAAGGTAAGGCGCCGGCTTCCGTGATAACGTTCTCTGCTTTTGCAGCATATGGTCTTTGCCATCAAGACGCTGATCGCGTATCTGATCCCCGACCTCCCTAAGGACCTGCGGGACAGAATGCGCAGAGAGAAATACCTGATCCAGGAGATGATGTATGAGGCCGAGCTGGAGCGACTGCAGAGGGAGAAAAACGAGAAGAAGAAGAAAGATAGGGCCCATCACAAGGAATGGCCCTGAAATGCACCAAATGGTATGGCCGGAGATCCAGAACCTGTTTGTTCAGGTTCAGCTCCGCCCATGACTGGTGCACCACTCTTACATGCATTTTATTTAAAACTGGTCGGCTGTAAAGATTTAAAAGGTCAGTCGGAATTAGAGTTTTCAATCAATTTGTGCCTATAACGTTAGCTTAATTAGCAAAGAAATGAGACAAAGAGCATTGTCAAAAGTATTGGAGAAGTGTGGACGCTGGAAAAATAACATAACAAACGTTATGCGTTTTAAAACAAAGACGTACACGTGGGTGTGTGTGTGGGTGGAGCCTGAATGAGAACACACTAAGACCTAAGCCGTGTAGAAATATACCTCTGAACATTTAATGTATGTCTCCCAGTGTTAACAGGCCCAACCCTCTTGTCTCTCTGATTCTCAGGTTATTGGCTGGTGTTTCACTGCACAGTGGAGGAAGGAGAGGAGCGCTGGGTTTCCTGCATGATACTGGACCCTCATACCTTCCTCCTGCCGTGTCAGACCAGCACCTCCTAGCGGACAGTTGATGAACTGCATCCAGAAGCGCAACCCAGTGACCACAGGCCCCGCCTCGTGTCTGCATTCATTCCGGATGTCCCGTTGAACATTCTGGCAGTGGGTTTTGCTACCTTTTTCTTTTTTTTCCTCCAGATAGTTTATACCACTTTGGACTCTCAACAGCGTGCGTCTTCAGACCCTGAATGTAGATTTCAAGCAAGACTACACTTTTACAGACGAGCAAAATGACTCTATGGGCTTACTGAATGACAAACCCTGTGCACATGTCTCCTTGTTGGAGGGGTTCATGTGTTGGTTTATTGTAAATAACGATATTTAAGTGAATGTCAGGCCATCTGCTCCGCTATAGTGTGATGCAATAAAACAGTAGAGAATGCAGGTGGGATTGCTGGCAGCTGAAATTCCGACTGATGGACAGCCGGGAACTGAACTGCATTGCATCATGTAGCCTGTAGCAGGGAGCTGAACAGCATTGCTTGATGAATGGCAGAGCGCTAAACTGCACTGCTGGCTTAACTTTGTATGAAGGAGCAGCTGAAAGAATATATGAACAGTCGGAATATTAGAAAAAGTGGAAAATATAGTATAAGCAATGAAGTGTATTTTTGGAATATCTGTAAACCATCAGTCGAGGTTTAAGCCCTATAAACACTAGCAGGAAAAAGTTATTGAAATGATTATTTTAAAAGTGTTTTTAGCACTCTGGAAGCCTGTTGTATGCTCACGCGATCTTTTAAGGGCTTTAATTTGGAAAATATCTCAGCCTGAGGATCCTCCACTTTTATTTTGAAAGTCCTGCATACACCAGAGCCTCCAGGAGAAACTTCCCCTCTCCCATATGTGGACACAAACCGTTGAAGTCACGTCAGCTAGAATCCACCAGGGAGATCTAAGCAGCGATCTTATTGGCTAATCTCAATCAGTGGTGAGTCCCCCACCTGAAATTAAAGGTTGCAATAATGTCCTCAATGAGCTGAACATTTTTGAATGAAGTTGAAGATGGACGGATGGATGACGTGAATGTGTATGAAGTCTGAAGGTCAAGAACATAGATGGATTGCAGCTGTTGTCCAGCAATCTCACCCTCAAAGACAAACTGAGAAGAACATGGGGATTGCTCACTTCAGCATTCCCAACAATAACATCCATAAAAAAACTCTACAGTTGGCTTAAATGGGAAATGCTTTCCGTTTAGATTCATAACTGCAGTAATAAACAATATTTATTGTAAGGAAAATTGACTTGTCTATGTGTGTCTTTCTTTGGTATTGTCAACATGTGAGTCCTTTTCAAACCCTTTCTGTTTATTGGGACAAGAAGATTTTGATTTGTTTTTCATATATTTTATTTTGTTTTAAATCTTTTGTTAGAAATATTTGTGTTGTATTCATCCATGAAGAGATGAACGAGCAAGAAGCAAAACAACTACAAGAAAACACTTAAACTATTCCTCAAGCAGGGATGAGTGTGCTTCATGATAATTTCAAACCAATAATTTTTTTTTTTCCTGATATTTTAAAGCAGTTTTCACTCAGATTTATTTCAACAATATTAATTTGTTTTAGTTAATTGTGCATTTCCAAACAAAAATAGTCCTACATTCTAACCCTAACCCTCTCCACTTTGTCTTTATTTTTCTTAATTTCATCAATTTATTTCTAAAATCCCCCAAATTGACAAAATGAATACTGAGGATCTCAGCGCCCAAAGTGACCTAAATGGCCTCTGGGTCAAAGGTTAACGGTTGTTGAGCTCAACCAGAAATTTTCTTTCCCACCACCAGAGGGAGTCAGAGGGCTTAGTTACACTTCAGTAGCAACGTATTTTCACATAGATTCATTCATATTTATTTATTCATACTTTTGAATAAATAAATATTAAAATATATAATACTTTTAGGGAATTCAGTGAGGGGGATATGTGGTGACGATTATTTGACTTGAGCATGTCTTTGTGTCATTATTAGCGGTGTGCCCTGTGCAGCACCTTTGTATTGGTATTGTCCTTTTACAACCATCCTTATCGCTCCATACTTTAGGAAGCACAGCACTGTCTGCATACTAATGTAATTTTATCAGCGTATCTGATGGGGCGCAGTGTAGTCATCAATATTCTCATTGTGTGAAGCTGCATTGTAAATATTATTGAACAGCATGCTGAAACACATGTGTCCTGGAGAACAACCTCATTGGTTGAGTTAATTGCATGTACAAAGCACACAAGGAAAAACATGCTCATTAGTTATTGTAAGTGGTGAATTAACCCCTTAATTAAGACCCAGTTTTCCAATGAATGAATTGATGCTTCTATCAAATATTAGACACGTTAGACATGTTAGACACATGTTAGACACGTTAGACACATGTTAGACACATGTATACACACATTAGACACGTTAGACACATGTTGGACACATGTATACACACATTAGACACGTTAGACACATGTTAGACACATGTATACACACATTAGACACGTTAGACACATGTTAGACACATGTATACACACATTAGACACGTTAGACACATGTTAGACACATATTAAACACATGTTAGACGCATGTTAGACACATGTTAGACACACGTTAGACACACGTTAGACACACATTAGACACATGTTAGACACATGTTAGACTCACGTTAGACACATGTTAGACACACGTTAGACACATGTTAGACACATGTTAGACTCACATTAGACACACGTTAGACACACGTTAGACACACGTTAGACACACGTTAGACACACGTTAGACACACGTTAGACACATGTAAGACACATGTATACACATGTTAGACACGTTAGACACATATTAGACACATCTTAGATGCATATTAGACACAGGTTAGACACATGTTAGCCACATGTCTTACTCTGGGCCACAGCCGCCCCCTACTTGTTCCTCTCGTGTTGTGGATGGTAGAGGTACCTAGGTTCTGTCTTTACGTTCTCCTTACTGTCAAAGAGAGAGCAGCAAAAGTTTAGATGTAAGTGTGTGTAGGTGTGTTTAGATGTAAGTGTGTGTAGGTGTGTTTAGATGTAAGTGTGTGAAAGTGTGTATAGATGTAACTGTGTGTAGGTGTGTTTAGATGTAAGTGTGTGTAGGTGTGTAGATAAAAATGTGTGTGTGGTGTCTATAGATATAAGTGTGTGTAGGTGTGTATATATGTGTGTGTGTGGTGTCTATAGATATAGGTGTGTGTAGGTGTGTATATATGTGTGTGTGGTGTCTATAGATATAAGTGTGTGTAGGTGTGTAAAGATGTGTGTGTGTGTGTGTGTGTGTGTGTGTGTGTGTGTGTGTGTGTGTGTGTGTGTGTGGTGTCTATAGATATAAGTGTGTGTAGGTGTGTATAGATGTGTGTGTGTGTGGTGTCTATAGATATAAGTGTGTGTAGGTGTGTATAGATGTGTGTGTGTGTGGTGTCTATAGATATAAGTGTGTGTAGGTGTGTATAGATGTGTCTGTGTGTGGTGTCTATAGATGTAAGTGTGTGTAAGTGTGTATAGATGTGTGTGTGTGTGTGTGTGTGTGTGTGTGTGTGGTGTCTATAGATATAAGTGTGTGTAGGTGTGTATAGATGTGTGTGTGTGTGGTGTCTATAGATGTAAGCCTAGTGATGATGCTTTTAAATACCGGCCTGTTTAAAGGAGGTAACTTTGGATTCCGTCTGGCAACACAACGCCCCGGGGATTCACATTGTGTTGGACATCCCTGCGTTTTAATACCCAAACACATCTGTTTATACAACGTCTATTGTTTTGAACATGCAAATAATCATTTGAGAGCAGGGGCTTGTCCTCCGGCATGGATTACTCTGGTGTGGTGGCCTTTGCGCAAACTCCATTTTGATTATTAAAAGCAGGGGACAGGGGAGGCAAACTGCGTTTTGTTTCCTATTAAGGCAACTCCTCTCCTCTCTAAGAGGATTATCCCTGACACACGCTTGGGAGTTACGTAAGGTTGCCAGGGGATAACATCTGACATTTCCTAACATCCTGCATTTTGGCAGCTCGGCTGAGGTGTGCTATAGAACTGATAGTGCGCGGTGTAAAAAAAAAAAGAGGGGCTGTATGGACTCACCGTGTCACCACTGGAGACTGATAGTGTCTTTTACATCATATGTAGAATGGACAGGCATCACACCATATTGCTGTCCATAAGAAAAGGGATCAGATGTATGTCAGCATTATATTGGTAAACTAAATTTATGTAGCTGCATGGTTGATGTTGGTGTAAATGTTGAGGATCAGTGATTGTTGGCGCACCGCAAGGCTTGTTCTTCACTCGTTAGATAAGGGAAAAAAGAAAAGTGAAACACAACAAACAAACAAAAAAAGAGCTTGACATCTCCCTTTCTTATAATAATTAATAATGTTTAGGGACCATATATTGCCATTCGGCCTCTTTATCTAGCTGTCACATTAACATATTAAAGCTGTACTGATACATTTGTATATGAACAATGAATCAAATGACTTTGAATAATGTGAAAGGTGCTGATTAGAGTGACGAACCTGCAGAGAATCATCACCTGACTGTGTAATCTTTCCGCTCATTGCTTTGGTTTTACAGCACACAACGTCATTGTTGTGGTTCACACTCGTTGTTATCATTAGTCTCATTGCCAGCTGTTTTAAGCGGATAAATCCACTGCCCATCTGAAAATGCTTTATAGCGACTAGCTAACGAAGATAGCAGAGCCTTTGACAGGTAAAGAGCCAGGTGATTCCCGCAGGTGGTGGTGGAGATCAAAAACGGAGCTAAAAAGAGTGTGAATGTCTGACTTACATTTGCCTGGTGGACAGAAACACAACTCTATATGAATGTAAAATGAAAGACATTAATGAGGTAATGAAGTCTTTAGTATGGTCATTGTCCAGTACCTTTCTGCTGTGCTAGCTGTTCATGTAACTGGGCGTATGACATCGTACTAACAGTGACTCTGGTGCAGACCAAGAGAACAACGTCGGTTTGAATGCATTGAGAACATAGAAACATATTAGACACATGTTAGACTCATGTTAGACTCATGTTAGACTCATGCATACACATGTTAGACTCATATTAGACACATGCATACACATGTTAGACACATGTTAGACTCATGTATACACATGTAGACTCATGTTAGACACATGTATACACATGTAGACTCATGTTAGACTAATGTTAGACTCATGTTAGACTCATGCTAGACACATGCATACACATGTTAGACACATGTTAGACTCATGTATACACATGTAGACTCATGTTAGACACATGTATACACATGTAGACTCATGTTAGACTAATGTTAGACACATGTATACACATGTTAGACTCATGTTAGACTCATGTTAGACACATGCATACACATGTTAGACACATGTTAGACTCATGTATACACATGTAGACTCATGGTAGACCCATGTATATACATGTAGACTCATGTTAGACTAATGTTAGACACATGTTAGACTCATGTTAGACACATGTATACACATGTTAGACTCATGTTAGACTCATGTTAGACTCATGTTAGACTCATGTTAGACTCATGTTAGACACATGCATACACATGTTAGACACATGTTAGACTCATGTATACACATGTAGACTCATGTTAGACTCATGTATACACATGTAGACTCATGTTAGACTAATGTTAGACACATGTATACACATGTAGACTCATGTTAGACTAATGTTAGACACATGTATACACATGTTAGACACATGTTAGACACATGTATACACATGTAGACTCATGTTAGACTCATGTATACACATGTTAGACACATGTATACACATGTAGACTCATGGTAGACTCATGTATACACATGTGTCTAACATGTATACACATGTTAGACACATGTTAGACTCATGTGATCCTCTCGTTTCCCCAATCGGAAACACAGGTAGCAGCACGAATCTCTGCCTGTCTGACTGAGATTTCTCAGTGGATGTCCACACACCACCTGGAAATGATGTCCAAAAAGTCTCTCCCACTCACGACCTGACGATTACCTTCAACAACTCAGTCTTAGCCCCAACTGCCAGGTACCTCGGTGTGACCCTTGACAGTCAACTCTCCCAACATTACCGCAACAACTCGTTCCTGCAGATTCATGCTGCACAACATCAGGAGAATACGTCCACTTCTCACCCAGAAGGCGGCACAGGTTCTCGTCCAGGCTCTGGTCATCTCGCGTCTAGACTATTGTAACTCCCTCCTGGCGGGTCTACCTGCTGGTGCCATCCGACCTTTGCAGCTCATCCAGAATGATGCAGCTCGACTGGTCTTTAACCTCCCGAAATTCACCCACACTACTCCGCTCCTCCGCGACCTTCACTGGTTACCAGTGGCCGTCCGCATCCGCTTCAAAACACTGGTACTGGCGTACCGTGCTACGAACAGATCTGGTCCAGTCTACATCAGGACATGGTAAAACCTTACACCCCAGACGCTTCGCTCGGCTTCTGCCAATCGCCTTGTTGCACCGTCACTGAGAGCTAAACACTCAACAAAGTCTCGACTGTTCTCTGTCCTGGCTCCTCGATGGTGGAATGAGCTCCCCATTGACATCAGGACATCAGAAAGTCTCTACATCTTCCGTCGCAAACTAAAAACACATCTTTTTCGACTGTACCTTGAATAAGAAAGTAGCACTATAGTAGCACTGAAATGGCTCTTACTGATAGCACTTTGTAGTTTAACTTTATTGATAAAATTGTACCTTCTTGATTTTTGTTGTTCTGATTCTTGTTTGTACTCATGGTGGAATGCACTTATTGTAAGTCACTTTGGATAAAAGCGTCAGCTAAATGAAATGTAATGTAATGTTAGACACATGTTTGACACATGTATACACATGTTAGACACATGTTAGACACATGTATACACATGTTACACACACGTTAGACACATGCATACACATGTTAGACACATGTTAGACACATGTTAGACACATGTAGATGCATGTTAGACACATGTATACACATGTTAGACACACGTTAGACATATGCATACACATGTTAGACACATGTAGATGCATGTTAGACACATGTGTACACATGTATACACACGTTAGATACATGTTAAACACATGTTAGAAACATGTTAGACATATGTTAGCCGTATGTTAGACAAAAGAACAACATCGGTTCAATTGCATTGAGAACATAATCCGACCGAAGAGTGAAGGAAATGGACCAAAACGCAGACGGCCTGCGCAGGACACAGGTAAACCACAGCTTGACATGAGTGGGCCACGTCCACATTTCTTTCCATTTTAAAATGCATAGCTTTAGCACACTACGTTGGAGTTTTGTGTAGACATGTGTAGACATGTAGTGCTTAAATGGAGAAGTTAGGAAATGATGACATGATTGGGTCTTAGCAGTCACGACGTGGTCTTCCATTATTCATCACGCCCCGATCATTTGACTCTGAGCAACAGTTCGACCTCGTCGTCAGTCCAAGCAAAGAAATCTGTGCTCCATCTTTTCGCCATGTGAAAAAAACTTTGTACCAGCTTTCCTAACCTGCTCCTTTGTACACAACCTTCAGCAAAAAAATATATATTTTACTTGGTCCGCCTTTATTTCTGCACTGTGAACTGGACTAAGAGGACCTTTGAGAAGCAGCTTTTCTATAAAGAGCCCTTTAGAACAGTCACCACTTTGTTTTGTAATAGCAGGAGTTATTACTCTCCACAACAGACAAAAAATACCCAACTCTGTCCCGTCTTGATCTGCCCACCAATGTCTGATCCCGCAAGCCCTGGATGATGGACGAATTAAATTAAGTGTGTTCCAAATTGTTCAGTTGTCTGGAGCAGAGTAAAATCCACTGAGTGACTGGCTTATTCCGCATTGTGCTGCCATTGGAATCTCTTTTATTGGACAATTGTTTATTCCTCTGGGCACATGCTGACGAAAAGGAAAGGAAAGACGAAAAGTCAGCCATACGTTTGTGTAAAGTACTTCATGTTACTGTTGTGCTTCATATGATGCATTCAAGTGAACTAATGAAGTATAATCATTTAGAAGCTCCAGTGGTCCAGTTAAGCTTGCACTTACGGACACGAGAGCCAGGCCCTGATGTCACGTCCTGGATCATCGCTGCACGTGCCAGGAAAACAAAGAAAAGACATCCAAATAAACACTCCTGCTGTTTCCTGGCTGCCGTTGTCATGGTGAGGCAGCTGACAAGTCCATCTCTATTTACCCCACCCCCCTTTCCTCTTTTTCCTCTTTCTCCCTCTGACTCTCTCTCACAGGCTGACTATCTCTTTCTCTTTCTCGTCAGGGTGGTCTATTCTTCATTGTTATTCTTTCACACACATACAGTTAGGCTCGCCATGTATACGCACACATTCAACACACACTGATTATACTGACTCATTCAAACTTTAAAGTTGCACTGAAATCTTATTTTTTGCCAATAAATCAACATGTATCTTTGCTGTTTAGCTTTAGGAACAGTGTTGTTTCTTCATTTCGTTGTCGTCGGTCTGGACCTCCAGCTGCTGGTTCACTTTCATGCTGTGCTCTGTAGCTTTGGCTTGTATCTTTATGTTTTAACCTGTTCTCACTGCTGAATCACTTTGACATCCTGGATGTATCCTCAGAACACCAGTGACGGTGTGGGGTCTATGCCAGCTTGATGGGGTAGCGGCAACTCACTCAACAAAAGGGCGGGGCTTAGCAAGGGTTAGGGTAGGTAAGCAATTCTCTGTAGGTTCCCTTCGAGCAACCCCTTAAATCCATTGTTAATGTAAATATATTTATTGTAACCACTTTAACATTCCCACAAGATACCTAAATCTACATTTACATTTTACATATCTTCTTAATCTTTGATCCAGATCTAACCTTAAACTGTCCCTGATCCTAACCCAACTCTAAAACTGCTTACTTTGGATAGGAGCAGTGGGAAAGTCCTTCAAACTAAGTACATCTCATTTACATCCCTTGTGAGGTCATTCGGCTGTCATCGTTTTTATAATACAGGCACACACACACACATTCACAGTGTGCAGCAGAGGACCGATAATACGGCCTAATAACCTGTTGAAGATAAGGGGAGCAGCTCACATCCTGCCCAGACGGTAAACCTTCCGTCGCTCTTTTTAAGGGCCAAGCTGTTACCGCTGCCTTAGAGACAGAGGAAATTATTTTGATGATAAGACACTCCTTTCACCTTCTTTCCCGTGAAATCTGGGTCAGCATCAGCAGCCGAATCTGTGGACGGCACATTTCTTCCATTTGTCCCCTGAAGGGGAAGAATTTATATGCTGTGATTGTCTGCTGATGCACAATATGGCTTTCTTCCATCCTTAAGAATACATAAAGGTTCAGTGTGCACAGCAGTGAACACGGACTGTAGCATGAACGACGGAGACAGATAAATAGATTTAAAAAAACAATGACGGTTAAATAGAAGATACATGCCAGTGGGATACAGTTTGTGGTAAAACTAGAGTCGCTTTGAAAGATTCAAAAGCCAGATTAATTTATTCATTAATAAGAAAATAGGATGGGGGTAGAGATATGGAAGTCAAGGTAGTGAAGAGTAGTGTGAACCTCCCCTAAGCTCAACAACTCAGTCTTGGCCCCGACCCCGACTGCCAGGAACCTCGGTGTGACCCTGGACAGTCAACTCTCCCTGACTGCCAACATTACCGCAACAACTCGTTCCTGCAGATTCATGCTGCACAACATCAGGAGAATACGTCCACTTCTCACCCAGAAGGCGGCACAGGTTCTCGTCCAGGCTCTGGTCATCTCGCGTCTAGACTATTGTAACTCCCTCCTGGCGGGTCTACCTGCTGGTGCCATCCGACCTTTGCAGCTCATCCAGAATGCTGCAGCTCGACTGGTCTTTAACCTCCCGAAATTCTCACACACTACTCCGCTCCTCCGCGACCTTCACTGGTTACCGGTGGCCGCCCGCATCCGCTTCAAAACACTGGTACTGGCGTACCGTGCTACGAACAGATCTGGTCCAGTCTACATCAGGACATGGTAAAACCTTACACCCCAACTCGTGCGCTCCGCTCGGCTTCTACCAATCGCCTTGTAGCTCCGTCACTGAGAGCTAAACACTCAACAAAGTCTCGACTGTTCTCTGTCCTGGCTCCTCGATGGTGGAATGAGCTCCCCATTGACATCAGGACATCAGAAAGTCTCTACATCTTCCGTCGCAAACTAAAAACATATCTTTTCCGACTATACCTTGAATAAAGGATGTAGCACTATAGTAGCACTGAAATGGCTCTTACTGATAGCACTTTGCAGTCGAACCTTTGATGAAATTGTACCTTCTTGATTCTTGTTGTTCTGATTCTTGTTTGTAACCGTAGAATGCACTTATTGTAAGTCGCTTTGGATAAAAGCGTCAGCTAAATGACATGTAATGTAATGTAAAAGAAGGATTTGCTCATGAGCAGACACCACCTGAACCAAAGAGGGAGTCGTTTATGAACGAACACCCAGAGCCAAATAACAAGTCCTCGATGAGCAAACACCAGAAGAACAAGTCGTTGAGCGTTCATGACCTCATGTACGACACAAGTCACGTTACCTAAAAGAACCGGTCTTCTGGTCACTATGGATGAGCATCCCTTTTGGACCACTCCCACCTCAGCTGCAGCCAGTTGCTTTGACGACCCCACCAGGCTCCTGCCAAAAGGAAACAGCAGAGCAGCACAGGAAGCCAGACGAGTGGGCCGCCACTAAAGCTTTAGAAAGAAAACGGGAAATAAACAAAGAATAAAACACTTTCTATCTCTGTGCCTTAAACTCAAGGACAAGCCATGTTAGTTGTCAAATGACTGCTCGGTTTGAATGGAATTGAAAGCTGACATAAAACCGATTTAATTTCATAACCAACAGGCCTGGATAATGAGTAAAGGGTGCAGCCACAGGTTGGTTGCAGGAATACATGAATGCAGATTTGGCATTTTCCTTTCACTGCTGAAGTCCCTTAACAACCAAACTTTGTATGTTTCTGCTCGTTATTATACATAATGTCACTTGATAAACATTGCCATGCAATCTCGAGCAATAATCCTATACTGCGTACCTGGGTGAAGTTTAAGGGGAGGGGAGGTAACTGCTATGGAAGCTTGACGTGAAATTAAGCATATTTAATTGCATCCTTCCAAGCTTCCCTTGCATCAAATTCCGCTGAGTTCCTCTACACTTCATTATGCCACCATCATTAGTGTTTGATTGCAAATGATCTCGCTGTATTCATGGCAGTCATTAGCCCCCAGTACATGACCCTCTCCTTTCGGCGCTTGGAGGAAACGTCTTAGTATTGTCACATTACCTTGATTATTGGAGAGCATACACACCCCCAGAGCCGGGCTCATAGGAACCGCATGAGCTCCCCGAGTATGCAATGAAGCGCTTGCTTTAAGAATCGATTCACAGTCCGTCTTTTTCAAAAGAACCCCCTTTGAACGATGCCGTTTTTTTTACTGGAGTCTTCAGATCGTGGCTGCGCTGTTTTCTGTCCACTTAAGCTGCTGGAACATTTGTTCCTTCAAGTCAGAGAGATTTCACAGGTAATGTGGCGTGTGCAACGTGAATCTCAATCAATTCTCTAACACTGCCTGAAGCACACAGCTTCAAACACGCACATTTTATTGAAGGTGCGATATGAGCTCATGATCATTGCCACCGAGTCCCAACTCCTTTCTTTTGTGGCATTGGAGGGATAATTCTACAGCATCCGGTTAGTCCGGCTCTAATCTAGTCACAAAATTACCATTCCTCCCTATCTGATTGTGGGCTGAACTCGAACCTTTTCACCAAAACGCTCACATCACTCAGCACTGATTCACATTCCCTCCCCGGTCTGCCTCCTCCACTCTCGCTCACATGCCCCTGAAACTGTTAGTTGGTGAAAGTCCCCTTCTCTCTCCTAAGCTCTCACAGCTCTGGTCTCGAGCACTCCATCAGTCTACGCTTGCACAATTAGGTTCAACTCGTTCAAAACTTCACTTACAGTTTTTCTGTTAGCGTTTCATAAATTTGTCAGGCTGCATATATTCATCTTTAAAACTGTAATGATGCAGGTACATTACAATGTTATGGACACAGCTGTTCTGTTATTTAAGTATGCTTAACCCTTAGATGGGTTATTGGAGCCATGGGTCCAAAATTCTTCTTTTTTGTTAACCTTCTATGTTATTGGAATTATATTCTATGGCTGGGCGTGAATGCTTAGATAGATCTGATGGGCAGGTGGCACCTTGCATGGGAGCTCCTGCCATCAGTGTATGAATGGGTGTGAACTGGTGATTGCCATGTAGTGTTGAAGCGCTTTGTGTGGTTCAGAACACTAGAAAGCACGACACAAGTACAGTCCATTTACCATTTGTTGTTGAGGACTACTCGCCATCGCCAGCGCTGGCGGATTGTACCGACGAATCGGACAGTGATTAAATGGAGGAAGAAGAAAACCATGAAGTCCTTTTTGGAGTGACCGGGATCCGAAGCCGGCGGTGTATCCCAGCGGTAGGCTGTTTTAAAACCCTTTGATTAGTATGCAACCCCAAATGAAGGATGAGTCATCAACATTTTGTATCATTTGTCAGAAAATTACAAATTCTAAAACAGCAATAAGGATACCTTACTTATCATGTTTTTTTGTTGTTGTCATTGTTGGGCCAAATACATATACATATATAGATGACCAGACCAATACATATGTGAGGAAACAACTTAAACATCTATTTGCATTTGATGGGACCATTCTATCATCATCATTTTGCATAAACTCATTATTTAATTAATAATTAGTTCAGTCATTTATTATTTATGTGTTTTAATCATTGTACTGCCAAAACACCAGCCCAATGCTTCATGGGGCTGAGTTGAGTTCATTTCTCATGGGTGCTTCAATGGTCTTGCTGTGTAAAGCGACGTAGCCGAGCGACAATCACTAACTGGAATGTGGCTCACAGTAAATATCATATGGAACTGATATAACTTACTCTCTCATTGTTTTACCTGCTTCTTTTTCGTGGGGATATTGATACGACATCTTTGTTTTCTGAACTAAAGGAAGTAAATAGAAATGTTCAACGCAAAACCAACATTTTCAAGGAATGAGATGGAATATGACATCTATTGAAATTGCCAGATGTCTATTTATTTATGAGAAAAGAAAGTCCATCTTGAATGCACAATAAAACCCTGCAGGAAGTAATAAACTACCCCACTCAAATCCTCAAACATGTTTACACCTTATTGACACTGCCAGTGCATCGTCGAGCAAAAGCTCCTCACAGGCATTACAGAACTCATACGAGGTGCGTTAGATATATTTCATCCTGCAGGTAATGGGATTTTGGTCTGTGTTATCCCCGTTTCATCTATAATATCAGGCACAGGCTTTGTGGAGCATGAGGCCCATAAGAAGCTGAAAGTACCGACACATACCTCTTATAAATCTGCTGGTTTCAATTATTTATCTGCTACATCTTTTATAGAGTCAATATTATTTCCTCACTGTGAATTGTTTTTTCTGTGCTTATCAAAAATGAAACAAATGCAAATACAAATGCATGTTTCATGGATGTTGTTTTATGCATGTCAGCAGCTTTTCAGTATGTGGTGAACAAGGTGTGGCACTGGCACTATAACCCCACGGGGCTGCACGTGCTTCAAAGGTCCTCACTTACAGCACCCGTGTGTTGTGAGTCGACGAAGTTACAATTACTTTTGATGCATGTTGTAAAAATATTTGAGATCTGACATCATTTTTACAGTATGTGCTGCAATTTGACATTGAATGCAATAATCTCAAAGGAGAATGAAAGGTAAGTAGCCTTTGCTTCAGAAACAGCATGTCTGCAGGAGGGCAGGATCCCCTATACTTTATACTATACTATAACTCCTCTATGTCTTTCCACATTACAGAGCTTTGGATCCAACTGTCAGAACACGGAGGATGGCTGTACAGTTGAGAGGTCAGCTTTGATAAAGTCACGTTAATTAAACAATTTTCTAAATGGTCCCATTGTCTGCTATGTGTTCATATTAATGTTCCTATTTCAGCTACAACCCACACATCCATTACTCTCCTCCAGCATTTGAATTATGGATAGTGAGGAAATGACTCCATTCCTATTGGGCAGAGAGGAGATTAAACGCCTCTGTGTGTCGCACTGTATTTGTGTTCATTTCAAAACCTTTCAGCTCTACAATCAAAATAGTCCGCTACTGCCTTCATTGGCATTTTGCTTATTATGAGGTATTTCTTTAATTGTCTTCAAATGCTTTATAGCCCTACAATCTGTACAACCTCATCCAAAATGGTATGTAAATCTATAAACTGCAATAATTGGTCAAAGTATTGAAATTGTGTCATAAATTTAACAAAACACATTTTTCAAATGTTTCAAACAATTCCAAACGTAATGTATGGAATGTAGAAAATATTTCTCAACACAACTGACATTATTTGAATTATGATTAACTTTTGTTTTTGACATGCACATTTTTATGTGCAGAGAGGCATTGCTGTCGTCTCACACTAACAACGCGACAAAGCAAAAGAAAGAAGCCATTGGCTTTCTGCTGCAAAAGTTTAACAGAATAGGATATGCATTACATTTGATTATTTATTTATATATATATATACATAATATAAACTGTATAAACATAAATATAATATAAATGTGCAAATGCATGCATATAATATAAGTAAATCAAATTTAAGGTACTACTAAAGAAATGTAATATTGCACTACCATAAAAAAGGATTTTCTTCTTTGGACAAAATCCGTGACATATCCTGACTCTTGGACCCGAGTGTGGATCACGCTTGAGAAACACTGGATCAGTTTCCATTATGTCTCATTTTTGCTCTGAAACCTTTAGAACCTTTACCTGAAGATGTTCGGGTTCACCCCGATTCATATGTAGTAAGACCCCAAACCTACTCTAAAAGTCACAAAGAAAATATTAAAGGGGTACTTCAGTAATTTCATATGTATTTTCATAAAGTCATTAACTGACAAAGACGGATTAAAAAAAAGAACTGTGTAATTACAGCAGTAAAAACAGCAGTAATTAATAGTATGGGTCAAGCTCAAACACTGCACCCTCAACTGCCACAATGCAACTCAATAGCATCTTTTGTAATAATATACTCCCTCAGAAGTGCTTGTTGGATGTTCATGTAGCTTTGAGCCTCCTTCCCCCACAACTGTCTGACACCTGAACTGGGGAGGTTCTACTTCCAGCTATTTCTGTAACTTTCTGAACACCCACGTCATGCAGTTATCGGTCCGGTGAGGTGAGAAAGCAAGCAGGGTTTGAACTTCTCTCTTTCATTCTTCACTCTATCACTGTCGCTTTTCATGTGAACAACCTTCATGATGCCTTCCAGGAGAGGCTGTTTGGAAAAAGTTCCGTTAGAACCTGTGTTTTAACAAAATCCGGTCTTCCCTTCCTTTCTATGACTGTCGTTTTTTCACTCTGCCTGCCAGTTCTAAACGTGTTGAATTTAAGCTCACCATAAGATAATTAATGACATCCTCAGATTTATTCTGGTAATATCGGTGAATTGTTCCAATGGTGTGCCATTTCTGCTCCAAATGCTATATATTTGTCACTGTCACTGTTGCCATTAAAACAATTTTATTCAGGGAAGTGACCAAGCTGCCTACTAGAATGGGTAAATCGGTAGTCTGTACAGACAACATCTGCAACACTCCAAATGTCACCTGTAAAAAGCACCTTGTCGGGATGGAGGCGAGGAGCGCTTTTTAGTCCCAGTGGGGTCCATCATCACCTGAAATCTCTGTTCAACATCTGCCATCGGCCTCTGAAAGCATGATGCCGTCAGGCTCCTATTGTCCTCACGGCATTTGTAACGCTCTGAAATGAGTGTACGTTCACATCAAATGTCCTTCCACACTGATGAGTTCAGACCAACAAGTGTACAAGAAAAAGAACATTTAAAAAGCTTTTTTTCTTCTTCTTTTCTTCCCCCACTAGCCACCGAAAAGGCATGTAAGAGGATTTTTGAAAATGCTATTTGTTGACTTACTCAGAGGTTATTTTTCATCCTTAAATCCTTCTGATGTAACACTACTTTTAATTTTTCACCCAAACTGCCTCTTTTCAATTTAGCTTGGAGTAAAACCAGAAAGGATTGGACCAGATCCCAAGAGAGGAACCAAACATGATGAAACTTGATACTACACGAGTCAAAAAGGAGTGTTGCTGCATGTTACATTCACTTGTCGGTAAAAAAGAACACACTCATCCTCCAAATTGAAACATTTTATTTCATACCTGCAAATATCATCACCGCTGTAGTCATGACAAAGCTTCACCTTGACTGCTCTACTTAAAATTCATCCTGCTTTTAATAGAAAACATATTAGAAGTTACAGACAGTGCTAGCGTGGACACCATGGAGACTTTACCGAGACTCTCAACACCTTGGAAATGATTCCACACATAAAAAAACCAGAGGGGGACAGAATGTGGGTCATGGTGGGCTTGGGGCGAGCTGGCACCTCCTTCACATTTCTGTGACACTAATCTGGGCTGACTTGGGCCTTGTCGCTGAGCTCAGACTCCCCTCCTGTCTGAACCGATAAGGATCCATTCCTCTGAGGAATCTGCTGTTTTGTAAAGCCGTGGTGGAACAAGGTGGAGGTTGAAATAGGAAGTCCGTGTTTGAAAGGATGAGCAAAGATCATGTTGACACGTGTCAATAGAAAGTAGCTCCAGGTGGGATGGTCTCGACCACCAATCAAACCCCCCCGTTTGGAGAACTGTGGACTAAATAGTCAGCAGGTGCTACTTTTTGAATATCATGCTCAAATAACGACAGCTAAACAGTAGCTGCTGCCACGTGAATACCCCACCCATTTTTTAATTATGGTAATTTGCACAATATGCATTTCAGGGTTATTATCAGGATCATTTTTATTTGCCTCAAGCATGCCTCAAATATGCACTGAAAAAGGGCATTAAAAGAATTCCCCATGTGGCCCTGTTACCCTAGATAGTCCACAACATACACTGTCAACAGGTTTAGTGAGGACTATTTACTTAAGTAAAAGGAAGTTTCAAAGCTCTCCAAACCGGTCTCACACTAGGTCAGTGGCCCTCGGGGTCTGAAACCAACACATCGAGGCTCCTATAGGTTTGCAACTAACTCTAATGTAATCCCATCTGCGTCATTATTAGCAAATGGAGGGTAGGTTTGATGGATCAAACATTGTACTTCAACTCAGGTGACTGCTGTTCGGGTCCCATGTAAAACAAAGTCAACGTTGATTTATTTTAACAGTTACGTAACTTTTGTACATTATTGACGTTTGTTACAATAACAAACCATCTTCTTTTACTTAACAAACGTAGGCCCATTTATTTAAACCCAAACCCCATTTTTTTCAGAAAATAACTTTTATTTTGAAAAGAGAGTTTGAAACATAGGGCCTATGGCCAAGCGGCAGTATTTGACCAGTCGGGGGTGAGAATCGCCTGATGAAGTTAAGATGCTCAACGTTTTAACCTGTAATGTTCAATATTCTCTTTCCTTTTCGCTCTCTTTTGGTCTCCACCAGCTCTTCAAAGAAATATCTCTCTCTTTTGCTGCTAAATGCTCTGCCATTTGGTGCTGAGCAGATAGTGTACAGTGGATTTATTAGCGCTCAACTGTCTACACACCATCCAGGAGACAAGTAGCATTCATTTGTAATCGTTTGTCTTCCCATTTAAAAAATAAATATATATATATATAGGTGTTTATATAAATGTTTGACATTCTTCAAAAGCTGTTTTCTATCTCTGACTGCTGTTTGGTGCTGAGCAGACATACGGTGTACGTTGGGTTTAATAGTGCTTTTAGCTAAAAATAGCAGCCCTCTGCAGCTGGAAACAGCGTTGATGAGAGTGGTGGGACTGAACCAAAACTGTTAAGTTCTGGGTGGTTAAAACCAAAACAATGAGCTGAGGAGAACTATAGAGGTGGGTTACAATTCTTAGTTTGTTCGCCACTTCCTCCAGTTCCTCCTTTCATATTCACATTCATATTTCACAAAGTAATTTGACCCATTGTTAGAGAAACAAAAAATGATTAATGCAGCTTTATATGTAATATGCAGTGCTATGAGGAACACCAACTAAATCCCATTACCCTCAATTGTAATGGGGCGAGACCGAAATCTCAGAGACCGATATCTCAAAACCATAGTCAATAAATGTTAAAAAATCTGCATGCCTCGATACTTTAAGGTAAAGTGGGAAATACATTCTATTTGTAATTTGAGTAAACAACCCCTTTTAAGAGAAGCAACATTTGAGTTTGTCGAATGCATTTTTTGTATTTTCTAGCAACACAACAGTCTACTGTGTCTCACATCGTAGTGTTTCTTTGCTTTTGATGAAGGAACCTTCACAGGGTTGTATTTGATTTATATAATTTGAAGAGAGTGGGTAGCAGAGACTTGCAAATATCAATGTTCAGGTAATTTCACACATATTACCGACATGTTTTAAAATGACTTATGAGTATGAGACAGGTGGTTAGAAATAACAAGTGGTCACTGTGATGGCAGTATTCACGAGGCATATACTGTAGAATAACCATCAATGCCTCGAGCAGTATATCAAATCAGGTGAAAATATTCCACTCCGCACAATTTAAAACACCACCACCATGTATGTGATCTTTGCAATCCCAACTCCCCACAGTGAAATTTCCATATGAGCTCTGCATACGAAAGGAATGCTTTTTCTGCTGCAGACCAAACATCCAAACCCCTACAGTGCGTAACTACTCCACGAAAATCACAGTACACTACTTCACATTAAATACATTTTCTCATCGTTTCCTGAAACAAGACAGTAAAACAAAATACCAAGGTTCAGACTGTAAGAATACAGGAATGTGCAAAAGGAAGTTTTCTTGCTACGCTATTTGAACGGAGTCCGTGAGGGTCTGTCCCACTGTCCTGCTTCCATTTTTGAGAATTCCCTCGGTGGTTACGTGACCCAAATTCATTGCTGGTGTCTTTGGACCACCGATATCACAGTCCTCTGCCTGAGGCTCTAAGAAAGCCACCCTCTTTCCGTTTGACCGCCGTTGTCCTGACTCTACCTCTCTGGGGTCTGAGCAGAGGATGAAGGCTCGCCCGCCGCACCCTCTCGATCCCCCACCCCTGTTTTTCCGGCATCGGCAGGGGGTGAGGTAAAGGTAGAGCAGCACTAGAATGATGCTGATCACACAGGAGGCCAGGGTGGTGAACGCTGTGTTGAAATGCTCGGCACCGCTACTGCGTGCCGAGCCGCTGGCGGAGGATGTGCTTAGGTTTCCGACCACCACATTGACCTCCAGAGACTCGTTGGGGTCATAGTGGCGCCCGCGTGCTGCCACACACCCATACATGCCAGAATCCTCTATCAGGGCACCCCGGATTTCTAGGGTGCCATTGGGGGAAACTATTAGGTGACCACTTTGATGATTGGTTGATGAATTGACCACAGCCTCTGGGGTAACCCAGAACACGGCCTCCTGGCCTTCAGAGGCCAACCCTGGACATGGCACTGTTAGGCCTTTACCAGGCTCCACTTGGTAAGTCTGTAGCTCAAGGGACATATCTGACACTGTCTCCTGGCTACATTCAGATACTGGTCCTGAATCGTCTCTACATGGGTATTCACCTCTGAAATCCACCAGTGGGCGATACTGTTTCCACATCCAGTACTCCAGCAAGGCGAGTAAAGCGCAGTCACAGACCAAAGGGTTTTCCTGCAAATAAATCCCACCATGCCGGGTGAGAGACAACAGGCTCTGAACAGGCACCTCGGAGAGCCTGTTGTACGACAGATCGAGAAAGGTCAGATTACGAGGCCCTCCAGGTTCCCAATAAAGCCCCAGGGGGAAATCCGTCAGTCTGTTCCCAGAGAGGTAGAGCCTCTGCAGGCTGTAAAGATCACTGAAGGCCCCTGGGTTAATCTGGACGATCTGGTTGCCGAACAGCAGCAGCTCTTTCAGTTCCTCTAACCCAGTGAAGATGGACGTGTTCAGAGTCGTTAGTTGGTTGGAAGAGAGATCCAGGTGGAGGAGGTGTGGGGTCACAGTGAAGGCATCCTCCTCGATCCGGCTGATGGAGTTGCGGCTGAGAATCAGCGTAGCAAGCCTGTCAAACGGCCGGGAAATCCAGTCCACGGGCAGGACAGTGAGGGCATTGTGGCTCAGGTCCAACCGTGTGGCATAGCCCGGGAGATCAGAGGGCAGCGTGGACAGATTGCGCCCGCTGCAGGAAATTATATCACTGGCACAAAGGCAGCAGGGTGGGCATGTGGCCACAGAGGGAGGGACGCCAAGACACAGGCAGAGCAACAAGGCTGCAGCGGCAGGGTTCCATCGGCCGCCTAAAGGCTGCGAGTAAACGGGACGCATCCTGGCGTTCCCTCAGGATGGGGTCTCAGGTCACGGTCTCACTGTGTGCACACATGTCCAGTTTATAAGAGTCTGATAGTGAACTGAGGACAGACACAGAAAACACAGGAAAAATGGAAATGATTTTCCTTATTTTCTCAACTAGTTTTAGAAATAATCTACTCGCCCTGCTGGTACTAAAAAACTAATGCAGATGAGCTTTACAATCATAAGAGACGTTATCATATGCAAAGACAAAAATAGACAGCAAGATAAACAGTAGGAAGACTGTATGACATGTAATGGTAAAGGCCCAAAAGATAATCTGTAAGCCTCAATAAATACAATCATCTGCACACAATAACTGTTCGTAACTGCTGGAAAAAGTTTCCCCTAACCCATAAATGTTAGTATATAATCCATACTCCTCCCACATACTTCCCATTAAAACTGATTACTTCTTGATACCGTGCCGAATGTTTTCAATACATCAATCAACTGTGTTTGTCTCTGCAGTTTAAATTCTAACATGGCAGTTTATTGCAGTATTCAATGTGATATAACACAGAGAATATTACACAACTCTATTATTTATTCCAAAATGCAAACTGTTCTCATAATAATGGCTTTAAAAGTGCTGCAAAACGCCCAGTAGAAGTTTAGAGCAGCAGCATTCAACCAGTTAATAAATCAACAGAAAATTAATCTGCAACTTTTTAAATAATCGATTAATCATTTACATTTTTAATTATAATCAATCCTGATTCAAATCATTCTGTTGTTGCAGCATCTTTGATGCTAGGAATTTGGAAGGGGTCACGTTTGGGCTCCGGAAAATTCTATTGTGACTATTTGTTGCCCAAACCATCGATGGTTCCCCGGACATCATTTGGCTCAGGAGGGAAGATAACAACCAGGATTTGACGACTTCTGAGACAACAAAACCAGCAGGATAAACCCGGCTGACAGCTCACCTTCCGCGCACGCACCGCTGCCCATTCACATCACCGTCTCGTCCGCCTTCACGTGTCCGCGCGCGCTCCTGGACGCGATGCGGGACCGCGTCCCGTCTGCGAATCCCAAACCCCCACAGACAACTTCGTTCCCTACGCCAACGATCCGCCCGGAGAGGGAAGAAGGACGCGGCTGAACTGTTCACCTGCAGGTCGGGCTGCATGCTGCCGCTGGAGGGGTCCGCCCCGCGAGTACACTCTCACTCACACACACACACACACACACACACACACACACACACACACACACACACACACACACACACACACACACACACACACACACACACACACACACACGCAGCAGCAGCAGCAGCAGGCAGCACAAACCAGTGCGAGTGAAGGGGGGTGCAGCATCAGCACCATTAAAATCAAGCGTAGTGAGAGTGCAGAAAGGTTGAAACTGTGTTAAATTAATATGGCTGTTGATTCAGTAAAAAAAAAAAAAGCTGAATTATAAAAAGAGATGGCATTGGGTCATATAAAATGTGCTTGTGGCACTTTCACATATTGAATGCCTATAATGTAAATCTACATATGTCGATCTGGAGAGAGAAAAAGAGAGAGAGAGAAAGAGAGAAAGAAAAATAATATATTAAAAAGCAATAAAATACACACACATTTATACATCTGGGCCACATATTTACAAAACGTACATGAAGATAATCACATAATATACCAAGAAAATTAGCAGTATGGAAATTGTGTACCCCCAATAGTTTAATAGGCTTGATCGTCATATATTATTATTCTCTATTATTATAAATTGCTATTGCGAAAACACCAAATCAGAAAAATATAAATAAATATAAATAAATATGAATAATACATTTATAAAACGCAGAATACCAAAACATTAGTATTTCTATAAGATACATAATAGACCATGTCTTATCCACGTCTCTTTAAATCCTCTTTGTCTGGAGTAGTTGTCGATCTCATTAATTTGGATATAGAAATCCTCAGAGCTAAAGATCTGTCTGATTCGGGGTATTATTTGACTCCTTGAGGTGGCCCTGGTGTGTACGCATACAATCCATGTCAATTTTCTAAAATGTGCAGATATTAATCTTGCAAGCTGAAGGCTCATAACCCCTGCAGAGATTGCAGTTCACTACGGCATTACACTGTTAATGGCGGCTCGGCGAGGACGATTTGGCTTAATTAGAGATAACATCATTGTAATTTAACATCTGTGACCTTAAACATGTTTTTTTTCGCTTGGTTTTTCCCAGCTCCAGTGTTGTGGGGTTCGCACTCTGCTGTTAAAGGTCTGTAAAAGACAAAATCTTCGAGCCAGAAAAGAACTAAGTAAACAAACAACGTTGTAGGTTTTTTTTTTTCTGGAAAAGGAGAGCAGCATTTGTAGGATTTGCTTGTTGAGGCTGAATTTTGCATACGGCGTTAAGATGTGCAAAGGGTTTACATAATCCCCCTCATTTTTCAACATGGTGTTTATCCGTGTAGTGTTGGGAGGATGAGATTTAGCCTGCCGCCTTATTTATTCACTTAATGTGGCCACATTTGGTCCTAAGTGCTCTCCATTACTGTGACATAAACCTTTATTTATAAAACGCTTTCTATCTGGGCTTCAGACACTGTTTTGTACTGTGTGTTTCCAGATGGTGTCTTTCATACCACATGAAAGTATTCTTCCATCTAATCAGTTTGTCAAGGTTGTAAGCTGCGAGCCTGAAGATCTGTCGGCAGTTTTTTTTTTCTTCCCTTTTTTTTTGCAATCTCGTTGATCCTCACACACATGCGGCCGAGTCGATACCTGACAATAACTAAGGGAAATAAATCAATTGAATTCTCAGTTTTGGATGATAGAGTCGATTCCCTTAGCTGCCAGAGGAGAGAGTAAAAGGCCTGTTGTCTTATAATCCAGACTTCGGCTAATCACAATGCACTCGTAATTATGAGCCTTCCACCCGTGGCCACCGTGACAGACAAATTGCAGAATGTTTCCATGGCGCCGGCCATCAAAGGGGAAGTCCTCCTGGGATTTCGCCAGTGTGTCCGTCATGCTCCCGGATCTCACACTCATGCCGTTGATGTGCAAGGGATGTGTGGACCAAAGCGTTTTCTAATTCCTTTTTTTCATTCCAGATTTACTTCTTGATAACTGGAAGGTGGTACGTAGTGGACAACATGGGGGGTGGGAGGATATGAAGCACACTTTCTATAAATACACTTCTGTCCTTCACCTTTAATCAGATGGCTCCTAGCTTTCACTGCTGCAACTCAGCATCCGCTGGCGCCTGCCGGTCTTACCTGGCAGTTAGTTGCAAGTAATTGCGTCTCCTCCGCACCACAGGCGTAAAATAGTCCCTGATTACATGGTTAGAAGGAAGGAACGGCAGCAGGGTTCTGAGTGCTGGCTGAGGACCAGGGTTAGAGAGCTACTGGTCTGCATGGCCTTTAGTTGAGTTCAACAACCCCAGCTGGCTCCAACCACCTATAACTATTCAGATTGATGAGCATTGAGCGAAAGTCACTGCAGAAAGTAGCCTAGGTTTACAGCTTCAGAGATATTGGAAGCTACAGGCAGTGTCATGAAAGCTGAAATTGCAGTTCTATTAGGTAGGTTTTTATCAAAAACTTTGTATTTTGCAACCGCAGGATGATTAGCTTAGCTTGACACAAAAAATGGAAGCATTGGGAAACAGCTAGCTTGAATCTGTCTAAAAGTAATAGAAGTGAATGTGCCAATTGCTCCTCAGCTCAAACACGACAATGTGAGGTTCTATAGCAGTGGAGACTTCAGGAAGTCACTGCACCCAGCCAATGGCCACCCATGGAACTGCAACTTGTTGTTTGTACACTCTCAGTATTTATGCTAACGTAACAGGCTAACTGGCCATAGCATAATTTCTAACGTACGGATATGAGAGTACGTCTTCATGATATAGCTTTGTTTCAAGACACTGATACTTTGTAACTCAAGCTTGCAATGTTCTGGTTATCATTTGGCATGTTCATCACACACTAACTCACCGAGTGGGATGCAGATTAGATTCTTTCCATCCATTAGCCTTGATCTGAAGGCTGATATAAGCCCTTAAAAGAGATTTAAAAAAATAATTTATTTTTCTACAAGTGATGTTCTCATACCATTCACAGCGTTGAAGTTTTCTGTTTCAGATAATACAGTGTTCAGTGCTGTGGTCAGGTTAAGCCCTCGATAGAGGCAGAAAAAATACTGTGTCCTGAAATATTATTAAATTAAATTAAATTCAGTTTATTTTGTATAGCCCAAAATCACAAATTACAAATTTGCCTCGAAAGGGCTTTACACTCTGTACACATACGACATCCCTGTCCCGGGACCTCACATCGGATCAGGAAAAAAGAAAAGAAAAGCAGTGTTTGAAAACATGTACGTATTGCATTTACAGCAGTTGCTGTAAAAAAATAAATCAATAAAATAATTAAAAGGTTTCATTTATGTTCACTTCGACAGATCACAGCCATCAAGTGTGCATGTCCATGCATTCATTGTCTCCATTTGCAGCACTTGATCTTGGTCCATAGTCTGAGTGTAAACACCGGCAAACCATTAAGCCGATCCCTTGTGTCATTTCACAACATTTCCCCCCATGAATTTGTGCTAGAGGAACATAATAAGTGTCTACAGTAAATTGTATCAAAGGAATATTGTCTTTCTGTTTTTTTCTGAATTTTGAAAAGCAGCAATCCTACAGATCAGAGCCAGATCATCATAGGAGAGGGAAATAAGCACGAGCAAAAAATAAAGTCGGACTGCATACTCTGTTAAAGTGGCGACCTTGTCCACTCAGCGCTTCATCTTAACGCTTCTCCATCCGGCAGCTGCTGATAATGAAGACACTTCAAACACGGGAGGCTGTGACAAGGCTTAGGAGCTGCGAGAGTGGTTTTAATGGAAGAAATGTAATCCTGCACTTCCCGTTATGCAGCAGCTCCATCCCGGTGATGCCCATGTCTTTCGGACTTTGTGTAATTTAGATTGTGTTGTACATTTCTAGTCAAAGCCGCAATTGGAGTAATTTTCTTTTAACAAGCGCCTGCAGTCCTAAAGTACACATTACACGACTGCTTCAAAGATACAGGGATGCATGTGAAACCGAGAGGCAGGTCAGGTAATGCATAGCCTCTTCTGGTTGTTGGTTGAAGGCACTCAGTGCATGTGGCCTTTTTAGTAGCTGTTGCAGCCACGAGGCTCAGTGGTTATTTAAACCCCTAAAACCAACAACAAAATGACGCTCTGGTTAAACTATTAAAAAAGCATCGAGAAGCCGCAATGTTGCACTAGCTGAAATGTTCCTGAAACTGACACTAATGCTTCTGGAAATAACGCATTCAAAAGGTGTATTCATTAGGAAAATAGTCCCCAACAAATACAGGTTTATTTTGTAAATTCATTTTATTATTTTTAAATTAAAGTTTATATTTGTTACCTGTTTTTAAAGATTCACATCTTCATAGGAACAAATGCATCCGAGTGCCACAAGCAGGCTGGGGAAGGCAAATATTGAAAGATGGAAAAACCCACTGTTGTTTTCAATCTTTGAGGTATTTGTTGAAAATAACAGAAAAAAATGAAATGAGTGGCCAGTCGTATCCTTTAACAGGGGCTGAAAACTGTACTCATCGATTTAGCATTGCACTCAACATTGTCAAACTCACGATGCTCCAAAAAAGTTAAATGACCAAAGATATTCTCTTTTTTTAGCCACACATTTTTCTTAATTCTTCCTCGTCTCCTACATTACCCAAAATGCAACTTAACCAATTGTGCGTGTATGTGTGTTATGCTAGCTGCAGCTAATGTAGCTTTGAGAAAACTAATGTTTTTTTTTTAAATAAATGTCCCAACGAAGCATTAAGATAATGTTGCTGAACCAGTGAGGTCAACCTCAGCATATAGAAGGTCGGCTCAAGCAGCTGAGTATTCGTCTGTTACTTGAGTGAGTGTAGGATTTAGAGGCAGCTTAAAGGTTAGGTCAGAGTTAGGGAATGGTGTCACCTGTCAAGGGGCCCTGTTGATTCATGACAGCACAGATCAGCGCAGCGAGTGGTCAAAACATAATTAAACAGAAATACTGATTTCTGTCATATAATCATCATATCATATCATCATATATATCATCATATCATATAATATCACAATATATAATAATCATATAATCATCACCCAACGTTTGGCACATTTTACAAGTAGTAAAAACTACTATAATTGGAGTTTGAATTAATGAACAGAGTAAAGTATGTGGATTTAAAGAAAATATATCAAATCTGTCTGGAGCGATGTTTTAATTCATTAGTCCATTCTTCCCAGATTCTCTTGAGATGTATTATCATCAACAATATAATTATGTATTTGTGTACACCCGTCTAACCAGCTGACACATCCCAAACACCACCATGGATGATGTAACATTCCTTACATGTTTCCAACTCTTTGTTCGCTGGCGGCTGCGGTGCCTATAGAGACCCTCTATGTTGTGCCTGTGTTTGGCACTAAAAACAGGGCTGGGACCTCCACACATTTCTCCCCTGTTCAAAGAGCTGCCTACCACCTCCTCTCGTCTGTGGGAGTGAGGAAGACAACGTGTGGGTTTCAATAACGTAGCACGTATCACCTTGCACGGTCCTTGTGCCATGAAAACGACTTTGTAGTATGTGAAGTGTCCAAACACAAGTATTTTCCCTGGGTAATAGAGAATAACAATATCACAGCAGCACTGAGGTTTTTCAGTGGCGGTTACAGGATTTGGTCATCCAATCTCGACTGTAATCCTAACAATCATTAACCGCAGAAGCAGCAGCGGCATGGCAACCACTAGCAAGTTGGTTTTCATGGGACCGTCGGCCCTTTTTAGGTTCAAGGGGATGCGTCATCCGAGCGTAACCTACAACCATGTGCGTTCAAAATTCAACCCAACACCTACTTACTGACTGTTGACCGCAAACAGACGCGTCACGTGAAAGCGCTGAGTCACATTCTGCTGCACGTCAATACATTCCCACTTTTAGCTCTGGTTTGGTATGAGAGCACAGCTAGAGATAATACTCTCCTGTTAACAATGGAAGGCAGGTAAATGGACTGTACTTGTATGTAACTTTCCTCGTCTGTCATCATTCACCCATTCACACACTGATGGGAAGGGCTACCATTCACACACCATTAATTCACTGCATAGACCCAAAGACACATCGACATGGACTAGCGGAGCCAGGGAACGAATTGTCGGAAGGCCGACACTGCTCTACCGCTGATCCACTGTCGGCCCTCAATTATGGGAATATGATGCGTCCACTACTTTGGTCCAAGTTTAAATATCTCGACACCCATGAGATGGATTGACTTGAAAATTGGTTGACACGTAATGTTTCAATCAGGAAGATTTGTGGCTGGCTTCTCCTTCAGCGCCATCATCTGATAATTTCTTACAACCCATTTTTACTGACTAGCTTTTATATGATGTCACCTTTTTACTGTTTGTATTTTCTATTGTATTGATTTGCTTTTATTATTTCATCAGTTTGACATCTTTACCGTGGTTTGTCTGCTTCTTGCGTTTGTTGGGCCTCACTGTTGTGCTTTGACTTTGCTGTGGATGACAAATTTATATAAAAATAAAGTTATTATTAGTGCTAATTAGGACATGTTATCATGCTAACATGCTAAACTGAGACTGTTAACATGATTAACATGTTATATATTTAACCGCAGCATTGTGAGCATGTGGACGTACCCAAGTTAGCGTTTAGCTCACGGATAAGCAGAAGAAGAGCTGGGCATTGATGCACTGAACAAACAGCTACTTCAGAAAGTCATCCTCAGCTGAACACCTGACAGACAACCGAAAAACAAACAAATGCTGTAGATTATGTTTCATATTTTTGCTATTCAATTGTATTCTCACCCAGAGTAATTTTCTGGTTATTACATTACATTACATTTCATTTAGCTGACGCTTTTATCCAAAGCGACTTACATGATATACAGTAGACCGTAGACACAGCAACGGTGAGCAATTAGGGTTAAGTGTCTTGCTCAAGGACACAACGACGCAGACTGCCGGAGCCGGGGATCGAACCACCGACCTTCTGATTGAAAGACCGACTTGCTAACCACTGAGCCACAGTCGGTTATAATATAAAAAGTTCACATTATCAGAGTACTGTAATTAAAATGAAAAAATCCTGTTATTATTGAGGCTAATGAAGTGTAAGAAAAGCATTCGTTAGAACACACCGAGTAGAAAAAGAAAATAAAGGCTTGCCTCTCCATTAGTACTGCTCATTTTTTGGGATAAAATTATCTCCCTGCTGCTGTCAACATGTTTGACAGATTCAGGTCTTTGTTGTGGCAGCTAGCTTTCCATTTGATGTGTGAATGATTTCACAGGAAATGAAGAACAACTCTGATCCTCCAGTCGGCTCCCAATCAGAAGAAAAAAACTAAACATTTCATCTTGAGCTATTTGTCTAATTTAATACAATTATTTTTATTCAGGAGCTAAAAATAAAAACCCAGAAGCTGAAAGCAGCTTAGGTTTCTGGGAAAACATTTTGGCTTTAAGCAGCAGGATTGGAAAGGATTTGACATCCTGTTCAATAACTCACTGGATGCATGTTTATTTCTAGTAATACAGAAGGAAGACACGTCCTCTAATTGGAGTGAAACCATTAAAAGTCCCAAAACACGCAACATACAAATCTTGAAAATGGTGTGGATTATTTGACTCAATGTCAGTAGATCATTCTTCATATATTCTTCATATATATATAACCTGTGGGACTAGCAAGAGGGCATTATCGACTAAACTAAAATACTGCTCTTGCTATTGTAGAGAAACAGCGCCCTCAGCTGGACATATGAGGTATTTCTGTGTACAAACCGGGAAAACATGTCCTCATGTGTCCTCATGTTAAATTCCCAGATGGAATAGAACCATGTGTGGTGTCTCAAGGAATGTACTTGAGTAATAATTTGAGTCTGAGTATTTCTATTTAATGCAGTTGTATACTTGTACTCCACTACACGTTTTTAGACCACAACTTTTCATCCTCTTCCTTATAAGATAAGATAAGATATGATGAGAGGGAACCCACTTCTCAAGCTAAAGTAGAAAAATGTATTTTAACACAACTGGCGTATCTCAGATGTTTATTCGAAGAGTAATTGACCGTTTAATTCAAGGCTGTGGACTGATGTCTGCAGCTCATCGGAGAAAAACAATAAGAGCTCTTAAAAACAGTAGCATGGCCAAACCTGGACTTGTTAGAATTGTGTTTCCAGTCACACAATCATATGACAGCAGTTCTGCATCGCTCACGAGGCAAACACCACTTCCACTGTGTGGAAGTCAATGGGGGGAAAAAACAAAAAGCCACTTTCCAGGTTGTTGATCTGCTTATCAGTGATTCCTTTGACTCTTAATTTAGCTTCAAGCACTTTATAAGCTTAAACCCAGAGAGAAGATTTCCCAACTTTCCCATTGTATTTGTGTAGCTGTTGTATGCTCTGTATGTATAGGTGTGTGTTTTGAGCCATGTTTATCAAGATGTGTGTGTGTGTGTGTGTGTGGCCCTTCCCATCAGGGATCTTTTTCCTTTGCCGCCATGTTGACACACGTGTGCTTGCAGTGACAACTGTGGGAGGTGAAAGGAGCTGTGCACGTCATACATCATGCTATCATCACTGCATGACACGCCTCAACACACACACACTGGGGAAAGGTGTAGCTCGGTGGAGGTTGGTGAGTTCACATTCCAGGTGGGGAACATGAGGTTTGTCCTTGAGTGTTTCAGTTGTTCCACCAGCCTTGAGTTGTTTCTTATTTACTTCGGTTCACTTTTTAACATTCAGTTAAAACTGCTCTTTTTCTAGAGCCCTTGATATTTTCCTGCAAAGTAACCCCAAACCTTTGGTCGGTGTATGAGGTCAGAGGGTCAAATCCAAAAATACAATGTTTGCAGGAAGGCGGTGGGGCCCATGCAGACGGCGGGCAAAGCGTTCAGACAAAGCGCCCCCCCCCTTCCGCTCAGCAGTTCGTCCCTCAGTCGCTAAGAAGAGTGTCATCTACAGCTCCGGAAACAATAACATTCTCTAAAGAGGGACTTCTTTTGCCCCCCCTCCTTCAATCACCCCGGACAAAAGCCCAAGGAGAAAGAGGGGGGATATTCCACTTGATAAGGCACGACCGCTTAGAAACTTCCAGGGCCCCTTTGGATTCGTTCAGCAGCCGGATGGAAAAGTACAGGGCTCTGGCCTGCCAACTAGCCGCTGCTCAATATGGAAGCATCTCATCATCCTGAGCTGCAGCTCTGTGTGCAGAATTAGCACAACTCAATTTGTGAAAACTGGCGCATGACGTTCCGTCGGACAAATCCTTGTTTGTGCAAATGTTCTCACGAGGGACAACTTCTCGTCATGAGTGATGAGACAGCAGAAAGAAAACCAGAGACGAGGAGGGATATTGAAATATCGGACCAAAGAGAGATTACAGCCCTAAAACCTTCTTTCCGAGAGCACCTTTGTTCTCTTAGCGAAGGGATGAGACTTGAACACACAACGTTCTGCCTAAGATAGAACAGCTTGGAATACTTCACAGAGATGTATTGTTTGTGCTGCTCTCTTCTCATTCTTTTTTGACTTTCTATCACTCAAATCTGATCAAACCACACCCACAGTTAAGCAGATGAGCTGAAGTTTGAGAGTCAACTATTATTGTTGCTTATTTAATCATCCATATTTAATGTGAAAGATACATTCTCAGGATTTAAAACCAAGTTTCAGGGGCTTTAAAGGACAACACAAAACTACACACTGGGGCAAATTAACAAAAGTATTGCGCTGACTAAACCTGCACAAATAAGACAAAAACAAACTGTCGAAGCACCGGCAAAGAGTTAAATGCACCTTAACAACATGGCAGAGCAGATAGCGTCTCGGGGCTCCGGTGATACAATTCTTTGTGCCAAATATCTGCACTTTACCTCATTGAAATGTGCAGACATTTGGCACAAACATGGTATCCTTTCTATGCAGATAAGTCTCAGCGCAAAAACAGTCCAATTCACAACCATCACCGCTGATAACTACACATATGTAGCGGTTTCAAGTTGATGGGAACAGAAGCACGCTTAATTAAAAGAAGTGTCCGCTAAAACTCATTTATTTTGGGATGCAGTGACATGAAAAATGAAATAAATAAATAATATTTTTACACAAAATGAATAAGGTTACTATATCAATAATAAATTAGTTTCTTATTAAAACTACGCTCAGCTGCAAAACTTCATGCCACTGTTTTATCATACTTTTTGTGAAACAGGGTGGTTAGCACCATGAACGTGCAATCAGCATCCGCAATCAATTCCTAATTCACCCATCAGTGTACCAGCAATATTTGTTCTTCCTGTGTTTTTTTTTAACCAGCATTTGAGGCACAACTGGTCTATTTATCATGTATACAAATAACAAGCCCAGTTTTAAGCAGCTATAATGTTCTTTTATTATATATATATATATATATATATATATTTAAGCAAATCGAGGCACTCTCAGATGAGGCTAACAGCTGTGTTTGCTTGGGAGGGTTTTGAAACATCTTTGAGCAAGACATGATTCCCCTCTGGCAGCAGAAGGACAGGAGACACTAAAAGGGACAAATATGATTAGTGCATGTGACCAGCGAAGGTAACTAACCTTGTCGGTCACATGGGGACAAAGATAGCTGATGGCTATTCTGGGGTTTGAAAGAGAGAAGTCTGCTTGTTGAGTCTTGTCAAAGGCTTATTGCGAGGGCTGAGTGCATAGATAGTATATATATATATATATATATACACACACACGTATATATATATATATATATATATATATACGAAAAATTATATTTAGATATTATCTTACAGACGGGACCAGTCTGGTTATTGCAGATGGTTAAATGATAGAAAGTAAGGGTTGCTGTTAGGTATTGAGTGTTAACTCTGCTATTAAATTCCCAGATGGAATGGAACCAAAGTTTTGGTAAGTTAGAGTATAAATGGTAGTATGCTCACTGAGATTGCTGCTACAAGATACTTCTGAGGCTCTCCCCCAGCTGCACTGACCTCGAAAGGAAAGGAAAAAATAACACATCAGGCAGCACATTATCACCTGGAAAGAGAGGCCGGACTGACCCCGGGATCACAACATAAATACCTTCACCTTATTCGCTGTTTTGGTAACAGTTACAAACAGGAACCCAAGAGCACGACACAGAGACAGAGAGACCAGGACAGTTCAGTTTACTCAAGTTCAGGCGGGTTCAACACCGGGACAGTCATAAAGGCAAACAAGTCCAAAAGGGGCCGCCAGAGAATCCTTTGTTAAGAGATGGTACGCGGGAATACCTTGGCAGTAACACACAAGAGCACCTGGTGTCAGGCCGGGACTCGAAGCAGGACTCAGATGCAGAGGGGTCAGTGAACAGGTCTTTATTGAGACAAAGGACAAATCAAAATCACTCCTAATGAGGAAACTCTAAGGCTATAAAACATTAACTAAAATAGTACTCGGCTCAGAGACTCTTCCTCAGGGAAGCGGCACTGAGGGTAAACAAGACAAATCAAAATCACCACTAAGGAGGAACTCAAAATCACTCCGGAGGAAAACCTAAAGCTGCAAACATTAACTGTAACAAACCTAAACTGAAAATCACTCCCCAAGGGAGGCTGGAAAAAAGCTAAACTAAGTTCTTGCAAAAAGGGCAGAACTAAGAAAGTTTAACAGAAAATCACTCTTATCAAGCTAGGCTAATCTTACGGAATCCTGAGGGCTTGGTTCACGACTGTGGATGGCTTAGGTAGTCCGACACGAGACGAAACACTTTAGCCCAAGACAAGGGGAAGACGCAGACTATAAGCACATGAGGGTAAAGGGGAACAGGTGGAAACAATTGGGAATCAGGTGAGACAATCAGACAGGTGACACATGAGGAGGGTAATCAGGTGAGACATGAGGAAGCGGGAGGGCCATTAACGCCGTATGGATTATCAAATATTGAATGGATGACACTGTATGTACTACACAAATGTATTAATTAGAATTATGAAATGTATTGAGTGATTGTGGAAGGAATCCTGAAAACATCAGGAGCCCACAAACAGTTACGCAGCCTGAAGATTGGAGCAGATAGATAAGGAGGACGTGCTCAGGAATGTGAGGGGGTTGATTGAAGTCCTGAGTACTGTTGTTTAAGCGAGAGGGGGTTTGGGTTGACCAACACCTAAAAGGACGAGGTCTTGTCCAATCAATGGACTGGAAGAGATGCTAGCCAGAGGAAGGGGGGCTGACCCCAAACCTGGCAAAGCTGAGACATGGTGAGAACATCAGCAGATCTCTGGGAGCCTTCTGCCGGGCAGGTATGTATGGATCTGCTGCCCGGTGGGGGGGGGCACTGGATCTCTGTCTCATGGGATTTCTCTCTCCCATGGGATATATTTGTATATATATATTGTGTAGTTATTAGTGTGATTCATTTTGAAATGCTGTTCATCATCTTTTTATTAAATCAATTTTTATGATAACTTTCTGCATCTGGGACTTCTCTTCACACAACCGCCCAAAGATTTTTGAACTTAACAATTTGGTGACCCCGACGTGATCTTTGTGGTGAGTTGTGGTTGAAGAATAGTGATTTGAACAAAGGACCAGACTTTTCTCTGGGACTCCTTGGATGATCCCTCCTCTCTGCTCACATGAGGCCTCACTAAAAAGGTAATGACAAGGACCTGTTGATAACCGAACCTTGTTTAGGTAGAACTAGGACAATTTAGTTGTGAGCAGGGAAGGCTGGTCTGACGAGGTAATACATTATTAGTGTAAAAATGACATAAGGATAATGTACAAATAATGAAAGTGGTGCAGCATGTAGATGTATGTTGAATGAAAGATGACGTCAGTGCATGAGTGGAAGCTTTATGTTAAGTGAGAGATTGTATGTGTTTGTGAAACTTCCAGAGGTTTCTTCCACCTGAAGAGGTGTGAATGTGTTCGCAGCGATGAGTAACTACTTAGTTTCTTTATGATAAATACATAAACTGACGGGGCTTTGAGTTAGGTCGCAATCGTTATATACGCGACAGATTTAAAAAAAAATTGTAACTGTATTTTAACCAGTTTTGCACGGGTTTCTAACAGAACTAGAGTCCAGTCGTGGCCTGAGATATCGCCATATATCTTCAGTAAGGTTGGGGATTGGCATGCGTGAGGAGTTACGTTTAGTAAGTCGACGGGCCCTTCATTGTCTCCGAGCTCCGAGAACCAATACTTAGGTTACTGTTAAAACGCAAATCAAATATTAATCTGGAAAGGACGAAGTGTGTTTCTAAATCTGGTGCTGAAGAGAGTTTGCATCAGAGGGCAATGTATGCCTTCGAAGAGATTCACAGTAGAAAACAAAATTTAATCTGAACAAGGCTGCATAGCATGAGTTCTGGCCAAGACGAGATGCTATCACAAAAATAACGAATTGGAAAAAACAAATCAGTAAGAAACGTATCAGTTGAAAGTGTATTTGTTGTAAAAAAAATAAGAAAAGGGAGAGAAAGCGCTGTATCTGTTGTACAGGGTGATTGCCTGTTGTATGTTTTGAGTGTTAAAGATATTGAAAACTGCCATTTTATAGTTTAAATTGTAAAGTAAGAAACGTAGGCCTCAAGGAGAAGTAGAACAAAGAGTCATAAAAAGGAGACAAGGTGTTAAGGGGGAAGGGAACTTAAGAGAGAGATGCTACAGGAAGTAAGAGTGTGAAATCAATAGGGAACCTTAAGACACTGAGAAAAATTAAGATAGAGGGAATTTGAGTAATTGGGACTCCGTTGGACGACAGAAGCGCAAATAATAGGTGATTCCTCCCAGAAGGTGAGAAGCTGTTCCTCAGACGGAGTTCAAGATTGCCAGTCCAAAGCTGGAACTAGAAAGAATTCCACCCGGTGAGAATTCTGTTCCATGAGAAAGTCATTTGAGATGCAACAGATGTGTCCTAGTGAACTAATAATGATAAAGAACAATTAATTAGAAAAGATGTTGTAAAACAGTAATGGTGAAGTTTTAGAAGGAGAAATTGAAAGAATGGAAAGACAAGAAGGATTTTAGTGGAAGATTGACAGTCACATGATGTCAATATTTGGTTCATCAGATTGAACAAAGAATAAGAGGGAAAAAGGAAGTGAGAGACAGGTATGGAAAGAGAGAATTAGAGAGAAGAAAAGGACAACACACACACACACACACAGATAAGCTGAACAGACTGTTAATTCAGGATGTAAAGCTGTTTAGAACTTTAGAAGTAGAGGGATGTGAAGTGACTTTTTTGGAGTGTTTCCGGAGCATGCAGATCTGTCATTCTAGCACCTGAAAGTAGAAAACTAAGTTGATAGAGCAAAAAGATAGAACCATTTCGTTAGAACAGCATTTGTAATCCTAGATCCTTAAACATGACTATAAGCAAAACAGTTGAAGTTATCTAAGAAACTGTCCAGTAAATCTTAAGCAGAGAGCATATTGGTGACAAAGTTTAGGATGTTTGTTGGCAGGATGAGTACAAGGGGAGAACACAGCAGCATGATATCAGGAATGTAAGAAGAATTGAGATGACTTCTGTTATCCCCCGACCATTTGGACCACTTGGGTCGTAAAGAGAAAGACTTGGAATGCACCAAGGGGGGAAGGACCATTCAACTATCATTAGCACATCAACTGCTGTCCGCATATCAAAGAGAGAGCATCCTGGATTCATCACACCTACAGCAAGAATGTGCATCGGTTGTCTGCAGAAAACTGCAGTACTGAGGACTCCTAAGCGGGCACCCATCTCCTCTGTGGTGAAGTCTGGTTACAAAGGGAGGTGAAACCAATAGGGGCACTTGTCTCAACCCAGTGAAGAAATCATCAAACACCCAGAGGCTTAGGGAGTGTCTGTTTATCAAGGGGAGCTCAGTGTTGGTTTAGAAGGAGAAACTGGTTAACAACTATGGACAATAGCCAAAAGGCATTGTTAATTTTACTGTGATGCTGAGAAAGGCGGAGTCTGTACAATGTTTGGATTTGCCTGTTTTACTTTCATCCTAAGCAACACAGCTCCTGATGGATCAGTGACCGAAGCGCTGACTGGTCTTACGGCATTGAGTCAGAACCTTGCAGAGAATGCTGGGATTGATGATCCCATCACAAGCTGGTTGGACAGTATGTTTGGAAGATGCATTTCTGTCCATAATAACCTCACTTTGTCTTGCCACCACAGTCGTGATCCCCTGAGGATGCTGCTGCATCCATGGACTTCTGCAGAGATTGATTGAAGCTGCATTTAGTAAAAAACATTCAAGGGAATCAATTAAGAGTTGAAGATGTAGAAATAAGCTTTTGATTGATGCATTTGTTTATCAAGGGGGGTCAAGATTTAGTCTGTAAATGAATGACGATTATGGGAATTGTAACAGCAAGTTAAGTTTATGATAATCAGAGTGTCTTGCATGATTTTTGTATACTCACTATAAATAGTGAGTAAGGGGGGATTGTTAGAAAATAATGATTTTTAGTGCTCCTAGTGAGAGCTAGAGAGTTTACATTGGAGGGTCAAGACAAATAAATAACTCTGTATGGATTATCAAATATTGAATGGATGACACTGTATGTACTACACAAATGTATTAATTAGAATTATGAAATGTATTGAGTGATTGTGGAAGGAATCCTGAAAACATCAGGAGCCCACAAACAGTTACGCAGCCTGAAGATTGTAGCAGATAGATAAGGAGGACGTGCTCAGGAATGTGAGGGGGTTGATTGAAGTCCTGAGTACTGTTGTTTAAGCGAGAGGGGGTTTGGGTTGACCAACACCTAAAAGGACGAGGTCTTGTCCAATCAATGGACTGGAAGAGATGCTAGCCAGAGGAAGGGGGGCTGACCCCAAACCTGGCAAAGCTGAGACATGGTGAGAACATCAGCAGATCTCTGGGAGCCTTCTGCCGGGCAGGTATGTATGGATCTGCTGCCCGGTGGGGGGGGGGGCACTGGATCTCTGTCTCATGGGATTTCTCTCTCCCATGGGATATATTTGTATATATATATTGTGTAGTTATTAGTGTGATTCATTTTGAAATGCTGTTCATCATCTTTTTATTAAATCAATTTTTATGATAACTTTCTGCATCTGGGACTTCTCTTCACACAACCGCCCAAAGATTTTTGAACTTAACATGTGCTAAGCCCTGAATTTGTTTATGTACCTTTCTGTTTAGATTCTTTACATCCAGCAGATGTGTTATGTTTCCACAGATTATGATGCAGTGGTGCCTCAACTTTTAATCCAACTGAATACATTTTCAATTTTACTTTTGTATCTTTGGATGTGACACTATCGAGCTGTTTATTTGTTTGAACACTTGCCTTCATCGTGAAAAACAACAGATACCTCAGTCCAAAAACAGGCCAGATCAGAAATATGTCACACCAGATGGCCTGTAAACCACTCTTTTCTCTGCTGTGTTTCAAAGAAAACCTTAACAAAGCACATCATATTGACGATCAGGACGACCCACGCTGTGCAGTAATTAACAAACTGCACGTGCACCCTGTTTTCTCCAAACCTTTCAGGACACGTGTGCGTAGCGGCGGTGGTCCCTCCAACCCAGCCGACCGTTGGCCTGTCTGGGCTCGCTGTGGCTGGGCTGCGACAGCAGGAGGGGGGGGGGCTCCTTTCATGAATGTGCATGAGAATGTCAACAGCAGCCTCGGCCACCAACAACCTGCCCCCAGACCTATTAGCGGGCAGGGGGCAGAAAAATAGACGTCGGAAAAACACATTACGTAAGGCCTTATCTAACGCGCCTCAGAAATTAATAGCTGAAGCGGAGGAGCGGAAGAATCGGGAAATTATGCAGAGGCCTCGAACTATTGTGTTGTCGTCCTGGCGTGAGGGGTGCACGGCAGGGCTCAGAGGACTCAGGAACACGAACCCTGACTGCTTCTCATGGCACTTTGAAAGAAAGAAAAAATAATGATGTTTTGGTGATAAAGGGATCTGGATAACACTTTGAACAGCAACATTCCCTTCACGTCAGCAATCAGTTCGTTAGTTGTACTAACTGCTCGTGCACCCTGTTCGGTCAAAAGAGCAAAATGATTTGCAGCATTGGATTTAATCCACCGTGAGGGACAGAATGGTGGATTTTCAGATGTCGGGACAATTCAGAACACATGGAACTGGATTGTTTCCTGTAATTATCTGTCGAACCACACCCATCTAGAGGCTTATCTGGGGTAACATTTGTATAACTCTGTGTACAATATTTGCAAATGATCCAAGATGAGATAAAGAAGGAACCTGTTAGTTTCCCTCTTCTGGTTTTCACAGCGTGAAAGGGCGAGGACCGCTGCGCATGAAGAAGTGATCATTCCTGATAATGACGCTGCAGGTTCATTTCCATGTGGTGCAGCATGTGTTTTTTTTAACTCCTTCTTTCCTGTAAGTATGGCTTCTGGGGAATAGGCAATGTCAACACAATGATTTCAATTAAAAACCTTTTTCCTTCATTTATCTGAGAGTCACAGTCGAAAGATTGGAGACCACCTGCTCGTAAAACTCATGATGCAACTCAGATGCATTTCGGCTTTGGAAGTTTGGTCATGCATGAATTTCAAGAGCACTCTTGTTTGAATTATTGTATTTGTGTAAAATGGCAGTAGTTTTCAATCAGACTACTATTGACACATTTCGAAGCATGAAATAGACATGAGTAGCAACTCTTTAACAAGCGAGTCATAAAGAAGGTCAGGCTCTCGGCTGACCCGCTGACCCACTTGGGGGAGCGTTCAAGCCGTGCGTGTGCTCAGGTTTAGACAATAAAATTGTTCTGGTTTAAAGGTTATGGTTGACTCTTTTTTTTTTAAATATTTAACCAAAGCCCACAATCCTTATGACTTTACCAAGTGCTGTGCCTCATGTGTGATCAGGGAGCATTAAGCCTCAACAATCTACTACTACTACTAACGTTTTATGACTCAGCAGAAACGTTCATTAAAGAATCTTCCTGATTACGTTGCTATAAAATGTCCTTCAGTCTCTTCTCTAAACGCAAATTATTACTGTAAAAACATAACTGCCACTCTTGAGAGTTTTTAACTCAAATCTCAAATCACTTTTTGGTGGCTGGGCTCATTATCCAGATTTGTGGCTGGACTGATACATGGGAAACAAAGGAGAAAGTAAGTTTCCTGTGCCTCGCAATTGTACATTTGGAAATAAATCAGCAAATCTCCAAATTTGAGATGGTTCACGTTATCATGTTTCGTTTGGATATTTTTCAATGAAGACATATGGGAAATGTCTATATTATTTTAGGTACTAGGAGCATTCTTTGGACATGTGTATAGCACATTTGGAATATGCGTCTCAATTGGGCTCTGTGCGTTGTACACAAACCAACAACATGCATAGATGAAGTCTGAGAAAATGACTCTACTTCTCTCTTGATGTATTCCCTCAGTAAACATTGTAAACATGAGTTTATGTCTCAATCTCTTGTTTCAAGTCTTATTCAATACAGCATGATGTTCATTTAGTAGATTATAGTCAGTTTAGGGTCAAACAGACCATAAAGAGGCGTATACTTTAGGGCGGGCTTACTGTGATAGACAGGTTGTCACCGCCACTAGAGCCGACTACGGCGTCACTCCTCCGCTTTCCAAAATGGTAACGTCCCCTTCATCGGTTGCAGAAAAGCCAAGATGGCCACACTCCGAGATGGCAACGGCCAAATCGGCAAACTAGAGGCTTCTAAGGGACAGTCCACAAACCAACGGGTGACATCACGAAGACTATGTCCACTTCTTATATACAGTCTATGATCTGGACAAAAAAAGAGTCGATTGCAGGTATCGTTTGACTGGAGAAGGTTCGACACTTTTTGGTACTGGGTTATTTCGGTCAAACCAGCGCGAGCTGTAATGGTCCAAATAACACCCATCTGGATCAACATCCACATACAAGAGGTGAAGGGTCTTTGTCAGGGCCGGTGCTCTCTCTGCCTCCAACAGATGAAAGCCTGAGCCTTCACCCTCCTGTGCCGTTTGTCCATCAGACCCTCAACCACAGCAAAAACACAGATGTGCTTATTCTCCGGTAAACAGCCGGTGATTGCACCACGTATTTCTCTGGGACGGTGAGCGAGGCACAGCCGGGGTAACAGGTTACATTTTTCCAGCGCAGTAAATTCAAGTTCTCCGGGTGATCGCTCAAAAAAGGGCCAAAGTTTGCTTAGTGCATTTGTGTAATTTATGAGCCGGTTACATAACTTTTGTTTGACGGGTTTGCCCAATGTGTGTTTGACGGCAGTAACAGGTATGTTCCGGTCTGACGTTTGTGTGAGCTCTCTTTGTCAGAAATATGTTCAAGCCACCGAGATCACTCTCTGCGAACGGCTTGATGAGTGAAACATGAAAAGTAGGATGAATCTTCATCGCCTCCGGGAGGGTTAACCGGACCGAGGAGGGGTTGATGATCTTGGAAATGGGGAAGGGTCCCACATAACGAGGGGTCAACTTACGTGGCTCCGTTGGCCAAGGGAGGTCCCGGGACGACAACCACACCTTCTGCCCCACCTCGTACGCCGGAGCCGGAGAACGGTGCAGGTCTGCCAGTCGCTTGTTGTTCGCCGAGGATCTTGTGAGGGCTGCCCTCGCCTCCCTCCAAACCGCCCGGACCCTCCGTAGATGTTCATCCACTGACTGCACCGCCACCGCCTCCTCCTGAGCTGGAAATAATGGAGGCTGAAAACCATAACAGGCCATGAACGGGGACATACCTGTGGCGGAACATGAGAGGGAATTGTGAGCGTATTCGACCCATGGCAGATTTGTACTCCAGGATGAGGGCCGCTGTGCGGTTATGCAGCGGAGCGCCGTTCCCAAGTCCTGGTTGGCCCTCTCGGTCTGTCCGTTGGTCTCGGGGTGATACCCGGAGGAGAGACTGGGAGTGGCGCCTATGGACCTGCAAAAAGCACTCCACACTCCGGACGTGAACTGTGGTCCGCGGTCGGACACAATATCCTGAGGGATCCCGTGGAGCTTGACGACATGATTAGTGAGAAGCTTTGCGGTTTCCAAGGCGGAGGGTAGTTTGGGAAGGGGGACAAAGTGCACGGCCTTGGAAAACCGATCAATGATAGTCAGAATGACGGTGTTACCTTCCGATGGCGGCAGCCCGGTGACGAAATCCATGGCGACGTGTGACCAAGGCCGGCTAGGGATGGGCAACGGCCGCAGGAGACCTGCAGGCGGCTGGTGCGATGCCTTGCTCCGGGCGCAGACCGAGCAAGCCGCCACAAACTCCTGGACGTCCCGTCTCAGTCCTGGCCACCAGAACCGCTGCTGAATGAAAATGCCGGTCCGGCGGACTCCCGGATGGCAGGTCAGAGTCGAGGAATGCCCCCACTGCAGCACCTGTGACCGGACGGCCGGCGGAACAAATGGACGCCCTGGAGGAGTCCCGCCCGGGTCCGGACAACCGCGGAGGGCCTTCTGGACCGTCGACTCAATCTTCCACCTCGCGGCCCCCACCACACAGGTAGAAGGAACGATGGTACCTGGATCCGGAATGCAGGTCTGTGGGTATACCCGGGAGAGTGCATCCGGCTTCCCGTTCCGGCTCCCGGGACGATACGACATCACATAGTCAAAACGGCCGAGGAACAGCGACCATCTGGCCTGACGAGGGTTGAGCCGTCGAGCCGCACGGAGGTAGGCGAGATTCTTATGATCAGTCCAGATCAGGAATGGGAGCTTGCTGCCCTCCAGCCAATGCCGCCATTCCTGCAGGGCCAGTACTACCGCCAGTAGTTCGCGGTTGCCGACATCGTAATTCCTCTCCGCCGGGCTGAGCCGTCGGGAGAAGAAAGCACACGGGTGTAGCTTTTGGGAAGAGGGATCTCGCTGGGACAACACCGCGCCCGCCCCAGTGTCCGAGGCGTCGACCTCCACCACAAACTGGAGGTCCGGGTCAGGATGTTTCAAGATGGGGGCACTGGTGAACCTGGACCTTAGTTCGTGGAATGCGCTGGCTGCCTCGGAACCCCAAGCAAAAGGGACCTTGGATGAGGTAAGCCGGGTCAACGGGGCGGCCACGCACTTCTCCGGCTTTACGTACAGCTCGTTCTCTAGCAAACGCTGTAACACCAGTCGCACATGCTGCCGATGTTCTGTGAGAGAACGAGAGAAAATTAGTATGTCGTCCAAGTAAATGAATACGAACCGGTTCAGCATGTCCCGGAACAGGTCGGTCATCAAGGCCTGGAAGGTGGCGGGGGCGTTGGTGAGTCCGAAAGGCATGACCAGGTACTCAAACTGTCCGAGCGGAGTATTGAAGGCGGTCTTCCATTCGTCTCCGTCCTTAATCCTGACGAGGTGGTAAGCGTTCCTGAGGTCCAGCTTGGAGAATATCTGGGCATGACACAGTGGCTCAAAAGAAGGGTCAATAAGGGGCAGCGGGGTCTATTTCAGATTCTATTATCTTTATTGATGTTAAAGGGCTAAAGAAGCTCACGCTCATGCATGCAAGGACTTCCCATGTTCTACCTTACTGCCTGCAGTGTGTGAAGGCAAAAAGTGAAATACTTCCGTAAAGAGCTACTGTGGGAAAGAGGTTGATAAGAGCCATGAGAATGAACAATAAAGCATATTTGTTGCCTGTAAAATCATGGGCAAAATGGGCAGAAAATCTGTGGGTTCATTGCGAGTTACTTGAAGAAGATTTATTGACAGAGCTTTGAAGGCGCCATGTCACAGGCATTCAAATTGTCCTGTATTTCCATACACACAAATGGGCAGGGGAGCCATCTTTGGAGGGAAGTCATCCAAACATGTATGATCACACTCAATTCAACTCATTCACTTCAACTTTTCTATTACATTTATTCGCACATTCTAGTGACAGATCCTCCTTCTGGTGAACTTAGATGCTCTCAGGTCCTTCTTGCCTGAAACTAAACCTGATGTCTAGCAGTGTTGGGGGGTATTTAATGATTATCAGCTGAAGGACTCTCATGTGAGACACTTTACTGAGCTCCTGTGACTCACAACATGAGACAACTCGTGAGACGTCGCGCCAAAGAAGCAACGCAGTGAGAATCCCTCCAACATCCGACACGGGTATGTGTGCACTGAGACCCATCCAAAGGGTGGTAACGAGGCTGCGACGCAGCTTTAAGTGGTTCAGGCATATCTTCTGTTCTGCTTTGGTTGTCTGCGTTAGGAACCCTGGCTCAAGGGGAGCAGCTTGAAGGAAGAAACAAAGATGGGTCAACCAATTACTAAGGTTTCTGACTCAATAAAAGAGAACAAAGAGTAGACTGCTGCGCTCCTGCAGAGTCTGCTGGCTGAGAGACAGTGAAGGGAGGTGGAGGAGGGGCCTGGTGTTGCTGGATCAGGTGCCACTGATTGGACAGGTGGAGTTGATCAATCAAGAGCTTCCTGGAACGAAGAACGAGGTACACAGACCACTATATTGGTCAAAACCGTCTGGAAACGTCATCTTTAATATGATCTTCGGACTGATCAAGCTTAATGTGCAGGGAAACAAACTGATCCCAAGTTTATCGCCCTGTCTTTCCCAGCTGGCCGAGCTGTAACCAAAAACACTCTGTCCTCGTGCATCGCCGTGGTTGCACATCACAGAAGCCAGCTGTGTGTGTGGGAGAGCGCGTGCCTTCCAGCACACAGCCGGCTCGCTCTCTCCTGCAGCAACTCAGACGTTCCGTTGATGTTATATTGTGGTTTGGCTCAGCAGGAGAAACGTTCCCTCTGAGTCTCCAGCTGCTGCTACAAAACACACCTGCTTAGCGACTCTTTTGTGTGGCCTACTTAAATGTAAATTCTGACACCAAATCTCAGATAACTCCACCACATCTAAATCATAAGTTTTTTCATTTTTGGAAAGCAAACTATTCCTTTTTGGGTCAATGAATGTGGTGAATACATACATTTGTGCACATCCAAGTGTTCCCATATCTGATTATGCTTTGTGGGAGATGCCCCCCAGTCAGCTCTGGACCACAAATACATTTTTATTTCAATCTATCCAAACATTTGCAGCCAATCTGCCTCCAGGCAATGTCTTGTGACTCAGCGTTGCGTTATTGATTTGATTCAGACACATTAGGCTGCGACATCATCTGATCAATCCATTTTTTTATTTGAGGCTATTTGTTGGTATTTGGCACTCAAATCCATCAGCAGCCTGCTCACAGTTCTGTGTGGCTGTGCTGATATTCACCCTTTTTGTTGCGTTTGGTGAATAGTTATTGTGGGTGGAAAATGTGGTCGTGTCTATGGCGCGTTTTTATCGTCCTAACCCCGGAAGTTAGCGTCACGCTGGTTCTTAACCAAAAGCCAATGGGATTTTTTCATTGCATTTAAAATTATTGTAGGAAACCATTAAATGTTTTGATAGTCACACATTTGTTCAGCAAGATCATCTTCACCAATGAACGCCACTTTTATGATTTTTGAAGTGTGAACGCTATGAACGAACCACACCGTGGTCCACTGATAAAATAAAGGTGGACTTGTGTTCTAGTGTTGACGTTAAGTAGTTCCTTGTTGGCAACCGCCCGTATTTACTGATGTATTAAACATTAAAATCCCCTGAGCTTGTGTTAAACACAGACCATATTACAGACACCCAAACAATAAGTCATTGATTTTGAGACGAGGGAACAGGAAGTGCAAAACTGCTGACTCCTGGGTTTTAGGGCTAATTCCTGCAGCATTCTATATTCCTTGTGACTGGTGTTTTCTATGTCTTGCCCAGTGCATGCTGGGATCGGCTTCAAAGGATAATTGGGTATGAATAATAATATAAATAAGTCTAAGTGTGTTGTGTTAAGTTCAAAAATCTTTGGGTGGTTGTGTGAAGAGAAGTCCCAGATGCAGAAAGTTATAATAAAAATTGATTTAATAAAAAGATGATGAACAGCATTTCAAAATGAATCACACTAATAACTACACAATATATATACAAATATATCCCATGGGAGAGAGAAATCCCATGAGACAGAGATCCAGTGCCCCTCCCCCCACCCCCCCCCACCGGGCAGCAGATCCATACATACCTGCCCGGCAGAAGGCACCCAGAGATCTGCTGATGTTCTCAGAATGTCTCAGCTTTGCCAGGTTTGGGGTCAGCCCCCCTTCCTCTGGCTAGTCTCTCTTCCAGTCCATTGATTGGACAAGACCTCGTCCTTTTAGGTGTTGGTCAACCCAAACCCCCTCTCACATTCCTGAGCACGTCCTCCTTATCTATCTGCTCCAATCTTCAGGCTGCGTAACTGTTTGTGGGCTCCTGATGTTTTCAGGATTCCTTCCAAAATCACTCAATACATTTCATAATTCTAATTAATACAGTTGTGCAGTACATACAGTGTCATCCATTCAATATTTGATAATCCATACAGAGTTATTTATTTGTCTTGACCCTCCAATGTAAACTCTCTAGCTCTCACTAGGAGCACTAAAAATCATTATTTTCTAACAGTTGAGAGTCCAGTGAGCTGTATTTGAATCCAAGAATATGTAGGTGAGGAAAGGGAAGAGGGAGCTGCCAATCTTCTAATTGTGCATCCTGCAGGAAGTGATGTCTGGCACCGTGACACGCCTGTTGCCATTGAGGGAGGTGTGGATGTTGTCTAGCAGACATCAGCTTCCTCTTCCCAACCTGTGAATAGAAGAAGAGGAAGTATCAGAGAAGATCAGATACAAAGTAAAAATCCAAGAAGGAAGAAGAAAAGCGTGCCATCAATGTGCCATCTCAAGGATCTCGAAAAAGATTTTCATTTTGTTTTTCTTTTTTCACTTGAAAATTACATTTTATTAAAGAAGCACAGAGACAAAGTTGGCTTGTATCATTTATTTTCTTTCTTCTTCTGTGAAATGTACTTTTTAAGTATATATACATATATATGTATATATACATATAATGTTTGAAATACAGCGTTTCTAAAACCATGAGAAATGAGCCAAATGTTTGGCATGACGCAGATGTAAAAAACTATCTTACTCTATAAATGTTTGTTCTCCACATGGAGTCTGGTCATCCGTCTTTGGAAAAAAATGAAAACCCTCCAGTGTTTTATATCTGCCGTTAGTCTGGAGCAAACTAAAGGAAAACTGGGTTTTGTAAAGTTCAGTCAGGAGGACTAACCTCTGGTGGGCTTTACTTCTCGTACATCTGTTATCACTCCTCACGCATGCTCACTCATAATGTCCTAGCTGTCACTGTTCGGGCTGTCAATCATGATATCAACTGTTCTGATCAGCTGGTGTCCTTTATCCAATAAGCAAAGCGACACAATTACATTGTTAGTCTCTTTTAAATATGATTCATGCTGCTGTTATGCACCCCCCCACCTCCCATCTAAGCCCAGTCTTCATCAGGTCCATCAGCCTCATCAGCACCACCAGGTCTGGACTCCACAGGGGGATTCATATTGTTGCTGATCAGGGCAGACGGCCCACAATTACAATCTCCCTGTCGAGTCCAAGCACCAAAGACTCTGTCAAGACTTTATCATCACATATCATTTGTGAATAATAAATTATTGGCCTGTCTTCATCTGACTTGTCTCTCCTGTTTGAAATGTTTGCCAATGAAAAAAAAAAAGAGTCCTGTTTTTGATTCAGGAATTTTACAACTGAAACAACAAACCTACAATCACCAAGTACTCAGATAAGTAGCAGTCCCACACCACAGTAATACAGGTTAAACTTTTAAATTCCAAATTTTACTTCAGTAAAAGAACAGAAGTACTAACAAAATGTGTACTGAATATCAAAAGTACTCATTGGGCAGCAGAAGATAAGAGATAAGATAAGATAATCCTTTATTAGTCCCGCAGTGGGGAAATTACAGGATTACAGCAGCATTGCTCAGAACGAAAAGATAAGAGGAATCAAGTAATATTAATAAACAGTAATAAACATAATACAATAAACAGTAAAGAAGAAATTGAATGTACAGTAGAATATTGAATATACAAATTACAAAATATTACAAAATATTGCACCAGAATGGATTAAAGTGACCAGAGTGATAAAAAAGTGTTCAAGTATTGAGAGTCCAGAATGTTTGTGGGCTACTGGGAGGTCAGCTTGTTGTGCAGCCTGACAGCAGCAGGGAGGAAGGACTTGCGGTACCTCTCCTTCACACACCGGGGGTGAATCAGCCGGTGGCTGAAGGAGCTGTGCAGAGCTGCCAGGGTGTCCTGCATGGGGTGGGAGGCGTGGTTCATCAGGGATGAGAGCTTGGCCATCATCCTCCTGTCTCCCACCACCTCCACAGTATCCAGAGGACACCCCAGCACGCTGCTGGCCTTCTTTACCAGTTTGTCCAATCTCCTCCTGTCAGCTGCTGTGATGCTGCTGCACCAGAAGATCACTCCATAGAAGATGGCTGATGCCACCACAGAGTCAATGAAGGTCTTCAGGAGTGCTGCCTGCACCCCAAAAGACCTCAGTCTCCTCAGCAGAAAGAGTCTGCTCTGTCCCTTTTTATAGAGTGCATGTGCGTGGTCGGACCAGTCCAGTTTATTGTTCAAGTGAACACCCAGGTACTTGTAAGACGTCACCATCTCAATGTCCAGTCCCTGGATGCTCAATGATAGCGGAGGAGAGCGTTTGCCCCGGCGGAAGTCCACCACCAGCTCCTTGGTCTTACTGGAGTTTATCTGGAGGCGGTTCTGCTGGCACCATCCTAAAAAGTCCTGGTTCAGTTCCCTGTACTCCCTGTCGTCATCGGCAGAGATGAGGCCGACGATTGCAGAGTCGTCAGAGAACTTTTGCAGGTGGCAGTTGGCAGAGTTGTGTTTAAAGTCCGAGGTGTAAATGGAGAACAGGAAGGCCCCATATGTGTCATATTGTTGTATCTTTACCTTTTTGGAGTAGAAATACTTTGAACTAATGATAACTTGTATTATAGATTAAACTGTGGATTATTTTATGGATTAATCAATTCATTGTTTGTTCTGTAAAATGTCAAATTGAAGAAAAATAAAAGAGCTCTCACATTGGAAAAGCTGTAACATGAATATGGAGGAGTAATCAATATGGCCCTCACATTAAAGTACATCAAGTACTGCACTTAGGTACAATTTTGAGGTACTTTTACCATCTGCTTTATATATCTACTCTTTTACATTTCAGGAGGAAACATATCTTCTACTCCACTACATGTATCTGATACCTTTTCAGATGAATAACACTAAATATTATCAAGATGTATTAGTATAGATCAGACACGACTTAATTCACAAGCTCCACCTTAGCCAGCTGTTACATTAAAGTGATGAACACATTAATGCATCAATCCTTTTAAACCATTAATCTAATTATGCTGAAATTTCCTATTTTGCACAATGAGTACTTTTACTTTTGGTAACTATATTTTGATGCTTAATACTTATTTTAAATACAGGACTTATACTTGAAAGAGAGTATTTCTACTTGTAAACTTGTACTCAAGTAAAAGATCTGAGCATGTACTTCACTGCTTACAAGTATATTTGTCTAATTACTAGCCAAAATATTTAAGAGCAATTCATATCAGACACATTCACCATACTAGTAAGAGTTCAGGGAAATATATGGATTTGTTTTTAGACAGTGCATCTTGAATATCTTGTTAAGTGGTTACAGTTAAGTTATTACAGGCTGTGACACACTTTCTAATATTGGAATATAGCAATTTTTATTCTCTGCAATATAAATAATCTGTGCAATCTACTTGGTGGTTATATCATTTTTTGTTATTTTTGCTTTTTTCACTTATTTATTATACCTTTAATGTGTGATTACATATTTATTTTACACGTTTGTTATCTTGTTTTTCTACTGATGTATCTTTTTTGTTCTTAAATAAAAGCGAATTTTCACTTGCAAATCCACCTCTCGCCTCCTCCACTGTTTTTCTCCCCCTCACCAAACTTCCCCTTTAACGGGAAGCGGAGCGGCGCTTCGGGAGTGCGCGCGGACAACGTGGCCGGGCGAAATGTAAACAAAGGATCCCCAGTCAGTAGACGGCCCCCCCATTAAACAACCCTCTCCCTTTTCTTTTCTTTCTTTTTTTTAATCTGAAACGTCACACACGTGTGCACGTGCTGCAGCATGTGTGCACGTGCGCGATGATAATGATATCTCCAGATACAGTGCGTGTGAGATGAAGGAACAGTAACAATGTCGTCAAAAAGCGTCAATAACATGTTTTCCCAGACTCCTCCGCGTGTTGCCTAATGAGTAACGCTGCTACCTGGGGAGAGGGAGGTACATGAGAGCAGAGGACCCCCCACGCCCCGCACGCCCCCGGCAGCTCGGCGGTGTAACACGATGCTTCAGGAGCTGCCATCATCACATGGCAGATGGAAATTTCCACTCCGTCCCGCCGCTTGTTAAATGGGAAGGGTCTCCTCTGGTCCGCACTAGTCCGCCGCCTCCTCTCCTCCGCCCGCTACAGCTGTCCGCCGCACCGACACGTTAGGTAAGCGCCCCCCTCCTCTTCCTCCTCCTCCCCAGCATTTACTCAGGTAATCCTTTACTTTTTATTTATTTACATCCCAACCCCGCGATCCGCTGGTGCCCTGTGACCAGCGTCATGTTCGCTCCTGTCGGTCCACTTCTAGATTAGAGAACTGGAAAACATGTTGTTGTGGTTGTTTTTTTTTTAAAGTTTTGTGTGTAATGCTTTTTAAAATTTTGTTTAAAGTCTCCTCATCATGTTTTGCTTATGGCCCGTCTTGGATACGTTCGCTGCATGTTCGGAGAGGCAGCGCTTCCTCAGAGTGTTGCCAGAGCCAAAACACGCGTCTTCTTCTCGTGCGGGTGCGTGAGGTCGCGCCGCGGTTCGGGTGCACGGTGGCACGTTGGCCATTTAGTGTCGCCCGAAAGCACGCGCTCCCGACCCGGTGCACCGGGTGAATAAGTGCACACATGCGGGGGAAACTCCGCTTCGCGTGCTGTGTTGTGCACGCTCGCTGTCCTGCTGTCCGCCTTTCTTTTTTCTCTGACAGAAAACACACAAAGGCGGACTGTTGTGTTGCCAGTTTGCATCTCTCCTGCCCCGCTTTGTGCTCTCCGCTCCCAGTTAAGTGGGTGTGACGGTGAGACGGAGCGCCATCGTTCATTACCTAAAGGAGGTTTGGTTGTTTTTCCATGTGTTTGATTGTTGTCACTTTCTCTGCTGTGATGCTTCATGTTCATGTGGAAACAACAAGCCGCAGGCAGCAGAGCGGCGGCTCGTGGCTGCAGACAAAGACTGGGGGGAGGGGGGGTCTCGGTGAAGGCGTGTTTTTAACGGAGAGTTCGGATACTCTGGTTGCCCTTCTGGCTGCTATAAATACAGTGAGCGGCCACGTTCACCCGCCGTGTTCCCCTTACGCAACAGAGGAGCGTAATTTCTTCTCCTCTCCAGCAGTTCCTCCTCCGTCTCCAGTCAGAGAGCTTCAAGTATCTCCAGCGGTAATCATGCCCAGTGGGTTTCATTGCTACCGTAAAGCTGTGACAGGCCACTGTAGTAGAGGCTGCAGCAGGCACGTAAACACAGAGGCACGTTTATCTAAGAAGTGCACGATCAGGGCACATGAAATATGCCAAATGTCAGAAGAAACTATATAGTCAGGTTGCTCGACTGCAACCACCCAACATGGAGCATGGAGTAAATGAATCAACGTCAATGAAAGTGAATTCAAGTTTAAAGGGTAATCTGTCACATTGCATTATTGACCCCTCTTGTTAAAGGTCACTCTGGCCCTGTAGCTTGATGGAGGCCATGCAGGAGACAAATTGCAAAGAGTACGGGCAAAATTGAAAAAGCTAAAGCTGATAAATACTGATACTACTAATAATGTGGCGACCCTCGCTTGGGAGACCTGGTGCTGGCTGATGCAACTCAGAGCCAGATGACAAGTCCGTTTTCAAAAGAGGTGGATCTCACTCACAAAGATGCCGCAAGGAGAGAAACTTTGGGCCGTTTCCAAAACCCTTTCAACACTTTCAATTGAAGGCACACAGTGTCGAGCGCTAGGCGCTGCCTCCTTTTCACCTGCAGGATTGTGTAAGTCAGGGGTATGGAATGTGCATTGAGCTGTTTCATTTTTTTATGTGAAAGGATCTGTGCGGGAAAAGTCCCTTATTTTCTCAACCTCCAAGTGGTGGTCAGGGGGTCAGAGGTCAGCTACGGGGTTCAGTGTCCTGCTGGAGATCCTATAAACATGAAGGGGCGTTCGCAGACAGCTGCTTGACTTTACAACTATTGTATTGTGCGTGCATTAAAAAAAACTATTTAATTCTACATTTTAACCAAAGAGAATCCTAAAATTTGAGGGGAGGCTCGTCTGTCAACGTGTCTGTCTGCTTTCTGCCAAGAATCTGAAGCAGGATTCCACATGAGTCGGCATTGATGGGGAGAATTGCAATCGATAAAATCGCACCTGATCCTCGGGAGGGATCCAGAAGAGGGAGTTGGCGTCATTACTTTCTGTCAGCAGGTTTTTTTTACAGAGAAACGTCACATTTTAGAAGTACAGATCTCGTGTCTGGGGTGACGAGCTCCAAAAACCACAAAACCAGCTGAAAGGGTCAGTTGACCTAAATGATGTGTTCATACTTGCATAATGTTGAAACGATGCCACTGGATCCGCGAGAAGAGTTTTTAGAAAGTGGTCTGGCACCCACAAAATGACAATATGTGTCTTTTTATTTTAAAGGCAGGTAATTCGTACCACTATGTATGTTGGATATATAATATATTATATATAAGTAAATAAGCAGTCCTGATAGTTCTGAGTGTTTGCCGTGCTCCGTTTGAGTTGGCCGGTGTTCCTCGTGCTGCAAACGGTGTCCCACTAAATGATCTGGACCGGGGTGCCCTGACGACTCAGTACAGGTGATGTTTAGACAAAAGCACCTGTCTGTGTGAGCACACGGCGTGCTCACACAGACAGAGCGTTCTTTTAGTCCAACAGAGGTCATCTAAACAAGTGCTTCTTAAATAACAGACATAATGACCCGTGGGGACATTGTAGTGTCCTTCTTGTTTAATTGTTCAGCCTCTCTCCTCGTCCCACTGAAGTCGAGGCCGAAGCCGTGAGCTTGAAAAGATTTACATCTGACAGGACGCCAACGTCATCGTGAGCGGCCAGATCAATTCTGACTGATAAGACCAGCCGCAGGAACGGGTTGACAAACAAAGTCAGGACACCAGGCTGGTGGACAAAAGGCCAATATGGTGTTTACTAAAGGCCTCCTGTGTACTGAAGTCAGGAGCGGTAGTCAACATGTTTGGTTTGTCTTCAGCTCCGACCGCAGTGCCATTTGTTTCACCAGACTCTGCATAGAAACCTCTGATTCAGTCCAACGCAAATGTTTTTCGCTTATTTATTTTGTTGCCTGCTATCCAGGACTTACAAAAACCTATTAGCTGCAGTTTTCCTCATTTGTATCAGTCGGTGACGAGAAACTACGATTAGCTTTTGTGATGCACTTCATTGGATTTCCAGGAAACAACCGGCACTGCAGCTTCCGTGGATTTACGGCCCTTTGTCATAGAAACGCCGAGTATGACAGTCGTTAATGCTCGGAACACTCAGGAGTCCATTTTCGTTCCAGGCCACATGAAATACCCAGGTCCCGAGCTAGAAGTGACCCGCATCCCCCACCCCTCTTAAACACTGCACTCCCTGTGAAGATGTGAAGATGTGGTGGTCCCACCAGCTCAGCAACTCCTCTCGGGAGATATTGTAGCTGTAGTAGTAGAAAGCTGAGGGAGTTGTCTCGGCGAGCCACAGAAGACAGGTTCCTCCCAAGTGGAAGCAGCGACTGGATCTCGTAGTTCAACACAGATGTGTGTGCTTCTCAGTCTGATGTGGTCGTGTGTTCTGCAGCTCCACCATTTGTCGCCCCCCCCCCCCCCTTCCCTGTGCTTAACTGTCACGTAACATGACTGAGAACAGCAGCTTCACATCCCCAGCAGCTGTAAATCTGTCGTGCTGTACATGAGAGGCTTCAGCAGAAGCTTTGGTCAAACCACTTTTACCGATTTACAGATTTCCAATCGCAGATGAGCCAAACCGGCCGACACAGATCGTTGTTGTTGTTTTGTTTTTATATTAGCAGGTATACAAGGCTCCGGGTCATTCTTTTCCTCTAGAAAGGGATGCAGGGATTCAAGGTTCAGGTTCAGGATTTTGAGCAACTCCTGCTGACTTATGATCCATCTCCCCTCTTATAGCAGCATGATGTTGGGGTTCTACTGACTTTAGTTTGCTAGTGGTGCTCATGCAATTTAAGTCAATTCAGCAATTAAGTTGTGTATTTTTTTTTAAATGTGTCAGTTTTCCTTTCAAATTGTTTTCATAAGATGAGTTAGTGTCCAGAATCCCTTATCAAGGCTTCGTTACATTTGCTTTGCGGCCTCCAGTGAAGGACTGTGGTTACAATGTGTGGGAATATGTGCAACTTATTAATTAATTACTTACTTAGTTTGAATAAAGACTTGTGTGTTGTTGTTTATAATGAACTTGCACATCTTAATGCAAATGTACTGAGGATTCTCTTTACTGGGAAAATTCAAGCACACGTTTCCACAAATAATAATGGCTAAATGCCATATGACGCATGTCACATCATATGGCAGTCGCCTACTTCAAACATGTGCATGGTGCTGATGGCTTTTACAAGCAGGGGACAAAAATATCTGTTGCCTTGGACCTGTGAAATTCCTCACGAGGTCGCCTTTCTCCATACCGCTCAAAACCAAGATTAAATATTAGAATTGAATAAACACACGTTTTTACCGTTCACCACTTTGAACCCTTTTTAGAGAGTCCAAGGTAAATTTGTGTTATATTTCATATTTGAGCAGGTTTTGGTTGTCATCCGGCCAATGATTCACCAGCATGCTGTGTATGGTATTTGCAGCCAGTCACATGGGCCATATGCTTAATTTAGAGGCCTTTAAATTCCAGCTCACAATGATCACTGATAGAGTCGTTGGGGCTCCGCTACACAACAAAGATACAGGCTGGCGCAGGTGTGTGTGTGTGTGAGAGAGAGAGAGAGAGAGAGAGAGAGAGAGAGAAAGATTCATCCATTCAAACAAGCCGAGGGTGAAAGTTCTAGTCCAAGGTGTCCCATCAGATGTTTTGGTCATAGAAGTGGAGGTTAACAACCCCTTGATCCGTGACGGAAACATCTGTGTTGGCCTTATGTTGACCAGCTGATGTCAACACTGGTTGTTGTGGTCCTGCTACTGAAAGCACAGTCACACGTCCGAGCTAGGACAACTAATTCAATGTTGGCTAGCCAAAGAGGAGAACTTTTTACAATGTTGTTTAGAACATTTTCAACAGTATTTTTATGAGGTCTTATGTTCTCGAGTGTACTCTGTGTGTACACAACTCATGAATCTTTTCAATATTGATTCATCTGTCAATTATTCTCTCAAATAATAATGTAGTCTATAGACGCTTTTCCAACTAACAGTCAAAATCCCAAAGATTTACAGTTTACTGTCTATTTATTTTCTGGCCATCTACTGATCAATCTAATCAATGATTTTCTTTTAAAAAATAATATGAACCAATATTTACATTGTAGACTTGAAAATAGTATTATCCTGGGAAATACACTTATGCAAGCTACAGAGCCCTGTACGCCAAAACCACCATACACAGGAACAGCTTCTTTCCACTGGCACTCTGGTGAACAATTAATCAGACTCCTCCATCTGCACCACTTGCACAACTTTAAACTCTGTGTCCCCACTTTGTATCACAGACGAGTTTGAAGTCTCAATCCCAAACACAATATAATAATGATATATATTGTCAGTTTCCAACACAGCAACAAAAGACTTTCACCAACGTTTTCACCTCTGTGATTGTTTTCATGATATGTTCGACCTCAAACACTTAGCTCAGTCACTTCTATAGCTGGCTCGGCTCCACTCGGAAGTTTGTGACCTCCCCAACCCCCCTAGCTAACCCCGTCCCTGTTTGGTATGTTGTTGGATTGGTCAGAGAGAGATTTGTATTCATAGGTGATTGGCTGAGGGTGTGTGTGTGCGTGTGTGTGAAGCCCCACACACACTTGAAGAACTGTGAAGCCATTTAAGGAATGTCCCTGCAGCTGTGGTGAAATGAAAAGTTGAATTTGCGAGCAAAAAGAAACACCTTTTCTCCATCCAGTACACTCAGGAGTTTAACAGCTTCAGCCTTACTTGAGCCCCTTTCCCACTGGACAAGAAACCCACTAACACCCACTAACATCTGGCTTTTGTCTTTAGTGGGAAAAGCTAAAACCCTCATTCATTCCAGGCACTCCTAAACCCGGTCAACATGTCCCCTGAACAGGGGGCAGCAGTCTCAGGTATTCATCGGCTGCAGCTCCGATCGTCAGTGATGGAAACACTCCTGCGGTGCGATGCAATGTGACGTGCGTTGAAGTGAATATATAATACAATTATACAATTTATTATTGGGAACCACCACCCCGGTCTGCCAGTCCATGGGCACTGTGCCCGACCCCCATTTGACATTGAAGAGGCGTGTCAGCCAAGACAGCCCAACAAAGTCCAGCGCCTTCAGCATCTCAGGGCGGATTTCATCCACCCCCGGCGCCTTGCCACCAAGGAGCTTTTTGACTACCTTAGTGGCCTCTGCCAGGGAGATAGGTTCATCCACCCCCAAGTCTTCAGGCGCTGCCCCCTGTTCAGGGGACATGTTGACCGGGTTTAGGAGTTCCTCAAAGTGCTCTTTCCACCGCCCGACGATATCCTCTGTCTGGGTCAGCAGCCCCCCTCCCCCGCTGATAACAGCCTGGGGAAGGCCCTGCTTTCCCTTCCTGAGTCGTCGGATGGTTTGCCAGAACCTCCTTGAGGCCAACCGAAAGTCCTTCTCCATGGCCTCCCCGAACTCCTCCCATGCCCGAGTTTTAGCATCCGTGACCACCGCAGCTGCAGTCCTTCTGGCCTGCCTGTACCTGTCAGCTGCTTCAGGAGACCCCTGGGCCAACCAAGCCCGAAAGGCCTCCTTCTTCAGCTTGACGGCTTCCCTCACCCCTGGTGTCCACCACCGGGTTCTCGGGTTGCTGCCACGACAGGCACCGATGACCTTCCGACCACAGCTCCTAGCGGCCGCGTCCACAATAGAGGCTTTGAACATGATCCACTCGGATTCCATGTCCCCAACCTCCCTCGGGATGTGTGAGAAGGGGGACCGGAGAGTGTGCTCGAACTATCGGGGTATCACACTACTCAGCCTCCTGGGAAAAGCTTATGCCAGGGTGCTGGAACGGAGGCTCCGACCGTTTGTCGAACCTCGGATTCAAGAAGAACAGTGCGGGTTTCGTCCTGGTCGTGGAACAGTGGACCAGCTCTTTACCCTTGCAAGGATACTGGAGGGGTCCTGGGAGTTTGCCCAACCAGTACATGTGCTTTGTGGACTTGGAGAAGGCTTTCGACCGGGTCCCTCTGGGCTTTTTGTGGGGGGTGCTGCGGGAGTATGGTGTGCCGGACCCGTTGCAACGGGCCATCCGGTCTCTGTACGCCTGCAGTAGGAGCTGTGTTCGTATCCTCGGCAGTAAGTCAGATACGTTCCCGGTGGGTGTTGGCCTCCGCCAGGGCTGCCCTTTATCACAGGTCCTGTTCGTGACTTTCATGGACAGGATATCTAGGCGCAGCCGTGGGGCGGAGAATGTCAGGTTCAGGGATCTCAGGATAGCCTCTCTGCTGTTTGCAGATGATGTGGTCCTGTTTGCCTCCTCGGACCATCACCTCCAGCATTCACTGGGGCGTTTTGCAGCCAAGTGTGAAGGCGGGGATCAGAGTCTGCACCACGAAATCTGAGGCCATGGTGCTCTGCCGGAAACCGGTGGATTGCTCCCTCCGGGTGGGGACGGAGTGCCTACCACAAGCGAAGGAGTTCAAGTATCTCGGGGTCTTGTTCACGAGTGAGGGTAAAATGGAGCGGGAGATCGACAGGCGTATCGGTGCGGCTGCAGCAGTAAAACAGGCGTTGCACCGGGCCGTCTTGGTGAAGAAGGAGCTGAGCCGAAAGGCAAAGCTCTCAATTTACTGGTCGGTCTACGTCCCAACCCTCACCTATGGTCACGAGCTTTGGATCGTGTCCGAAAGAACGAGGTCGCGGATACAAGCGGCCGAAATGAGTTTCCTCCGTAGAGTGGCCGGGCTCAGCCTTAGAGATAGGGTAAGGAGCTCGGACATCAGGAGGGAGCTTGAAGTCGAGCCGCCACTCCTTCATGTCGAAAGGAGTCAGCTGAGGTGGTTCAGCATCTAATTAGGATGCCTCCAGGACGCCTCCCTTTAGAGGTTTTCCAGGCACGTCCAGCTGGTAGGAGGCCCCGGGGAAGACCCAGGACACGCTGGAGGGATTATATCTCCCAGCTGGCCTGGGAACGCCTCGGGATCCCCCAGAATGAGCTGGTAGATGTTGCGGGTGAGAGAGAAGTCTGGGTCAGCCTGCTTGACCTGCTGCCTCCGCGACCCGACCCCGGATAAGCGGTGGAAAATGGATGGATGGATGGATGGAATTTATTATTGCACAAAAAATGTAATTAATATGCTCTCGTCTTTTTACCTTGCTTGTCGTACATTTGACAGAAACAAAATGAAAACTCATCAAAACATTGTTAGTCTTTCCACTCTTCCAGTGATCACCAACTTGTTTGAATGAGTGCCTGGATAAGTCACAGAAGTAACATTTTCACTGTTTACTACCCCCGTTTATGGCGTATTCGTGACTTTACACACCAGAAAAAACAAACAGAAAGGCTATTTGTTTATTTGCAACAGGAAAATCTATTTCCTTTTTTTTGGTCGGTTTTTGTATGTTTAAAATATATGCATATATGCACTATTTTTGGTGGAAAAAGGGTATTGATCTGGATCAGTTGCTGGTGGGGGCTTAACTTATGTTAGCAAAATTTAAGGTGAATATTACTTCTTTTTCATTATGCTATAGCTAAGAGTTAGCATTTAGCATTGTTCCATACTTATTTACCTGTGGGCACAGTGGCTGCTGTTCAGTAAAAATGAAAAGCGATGTAAAAGTCCAAATCCAGAGTTTGGTCCATTATTTCCACATTACTGACCCATGAAAAAGCTTTCATGACAATAGTCATGCATTGATGTTGAGGTATGCAGTAAAACATTGAATTATTTCAACATTAACCAACTTCATACAGTCATATATTAAATATTGTCTTAATTGAGGTGAGAACCCGGCAGACAATAGTGTTACGATTGTTTTGTGACTGTTGACGGGAAGTCTCATTTGCTACAGGCACAATTCAATATTTGTTTTATGCACCACGTGGATTGGGGTTTTCAAGTGTTAAAGTGTTTGTTTTTATTCATAATGATGATGATGATGTTGAGAGTGTTCACAATATCGATATAGCAGTTTCTAAACTGCTGCGTTGCAGTTTGTTCCCTTGCATGCCACATGCGCGTGTGTACATTCATGGACGCATTTCAAAGTGGACAAAGATAAAACCTCATCCCTGACATGAACATGACCTTGAGCATGGCGACATCCCCAACGCTGTCCCCCGATTGGTCGGACGGCGGCACAGCCTACCCGGTCTGTGCAGCCGAGTGTGCAAACAGTTGTGTGTGTCGGGGTGTTTTTGTGTGTGAGGGGGGGTACAGCTGAGACAGTATAGTGATGACAGAATCAGTTGTTTCAAGCGGTGTAGTTTGTGTGTGTGTGTGTGTGTGTGTGTTAGATTAGTTCACCAGTTCATAGATGGTCAGCCAGCAGCACTTTGTGACCTCGGCCTTGTCACTCCACTAGTCTGGGAGTTTGGCCTGGAGGATTTTGCACCAGTAAAAGTGGGTCGTCATGTGGCATGTCATGTGATCACGTCTTGGAACAACTTTGGGTATTTAACAGCGTTGGTGCTCTCTGTCTGTCTGTCAATCAATGAGTGTAAATGCTCATTTCGGTTCAGGCGGACAAACGTGTGTATTCTTTTATACTTGTACAGCTATCTTTATGAGGACCGCTTAAAGTGTTAGACCCTCAGATTGAGGACATTTTTGGAAAGTGACAAAATTTTTGAAAAGTGACAAAAATTTTGAAAAGTGACAAACATTTTGAAAAGTGACAACATTTTTGAAAAGTGACAACATTTTTGGAAAGTGAGGACATTTTGTCCAGTCCTCCCTGTAACATATTTTTAAAGGTCAGTCTAAGGGTTCATGCTTAGATTTAGGGTTCATGGTAGGTTTAGATTGGGGTAACGCGTGCAAAGGAATGCATTATGCTAGTAAATGTCCTCACGAAGATAGAAGTACATGGTGCTGTCTTTGTGTGTGTGTATGTGGGAGTTATGAGGGTGCACGGAGGAGGAGGTGCCTGGGTGAACTCTGTTTGTCCTTATTGGTCGACACAGGCCCTCCCTTCTCCGTTTTAAAAGCCTGCTTCCTCACCTGAGATACAAAAAAGCTGCAGCTCCTCACATTTACTTTTCTATCAACTCTCTTGAGAATAAATCAATTCAAAAATAATATAAAAGAAACAATCCAGGAACCTCTTTACGGAACTTTTGATTAAGTGAGTACGCCTGCTCTGCTTGATAAATGTGATTCATACTGTGAATGAAGATATGGTTACCAGCCTGACAAAAATAGCAATACTCTTGTTGTCAGGAAAAATAAATGCTCCGCGCTATTTTTGGAGCAAAAGGCTCTTCTTGACTTCTGCAGCAGGGTGTGTTTTAGTAACACGCAGTGGCTCCGACTGCTACGAGTGAAGTAGACCAAAGTTACTGCAGTGTGCAATGCCTGAAGGAATTCTTCTTTCAGGTGGTGGCTGATGCAAGAGTTTGTTTGGGTGGAGGATGTGAGAGATAGCATGAGATAGGACATGAGGGTTATGAACTTGTTTGTTGGAGGAAGTGATCTAATATCTATTCTTCAAGAAAAAACTTTTTATCTTGAAGTTTGGAAATTTAGAGTAAACCAGTGATGCTGTTTTTTTTTTGCTTTTTCAGAATTCACTGAATGTTTGGTCCTACCACACAGAAACTACAGGAATGTGTGTGATCTTCCGGCCTGAAACACGTTGACTGGTTTCCTTCAATAGATCACTCAGTGAAGCTGCGAACAACAGGAAGTGTGATTACTGCTGGTTTTGGTTGATTTGCTCGTAGTTTTCCTCATTTTCTAATTTCACAAGTCACCAGCCGTGCACCAACATGTTGGCTTCTGCTTTACAGTCAGTTTGACCAACTGAAAACAAAGTGAGTCAAAAGATCATCATATCGAGGGCAGCTCTACTGCGAGATAATTGAAGAAATATATTATGCAATCGTGAGAAGGCTGCAGAATCTTAGTTGTGTGTGTGTCTGTGTGTGTGTGTGTGTGTGTGTGTGTGTGTGTGTGTGTGTGTGTGTGTGTGTCTTGTCCAGTGTGTGGCCCGGCCCACACCTAGTGTTAAAACGAACAGCTGTAAACACAAGTGGGGAAGCAAATGTGTGTGCTCTGTTTTGGGAGGATTCAATTCAATGTAAATGTGCCCACTCAATTTCATTTACACACCAGTACTTGTAGGTGTGAACCGCAGTCGGCTCCACAGTTTCCCACACGGCGTCGGGGGTTGGCCCTCCGCGGCACACTGCCAAACGTGTGCGTTTGCAATGTTGTGGTTGTAACAACGTCAAGATTAAACTCCGGAACGCGTGATGTTCACCGAGTCGGACAGGTTAATCCTCCTGTCAGTAGAAAGTGAGAACTGTTCCCCACCTCTCTCAGTGAGAGATTAGGTGTACTGGTCTGTGTGATGTGGTTGTTAACGGTAATGTAGCCGCTTCATCTCCAAAGATATCGGCGGCTCCTGTGGGTCGAGCTGCATCGGCCTGGTGGAGGCTTTCAACACCGATCACCTTGTTGTACAATGGAACGCACTCTGTGGTTGCATGTTGACTGAAAACACATTGTGATGGAAAGATACTGCTGGAAGCCACTTCCTTCAGTAGAAGCTGCTGCTGAACAAGCACAACCAAAAAGGAACATGAGAACACAACCTCTTGTACTTTTCGTATTTGTTTATACTCATTTATAGTATCATATCAACATGTTCATGTCTAAAACATTCTGCTTACAAATAATAATGCATTAGTATCATAAAATATATACTTTTGTTGTATTTTTCATCTCTTTGCTTTGGATTTCCGCTCAATAACTGTCCCAATAACTTTGAAGAAATCAAAGTAAACAAGTGCATACAAAAAGAAAGATTAAGTGCCGACTGTCCAACCTCCAGATCAGGCAATGTTGATTTTGTTTGTTTTATTGTCCTTTTTAACGGCAGACAGACAAAGCAATTAGCTGGTGCCACATAGGCACGTTTAGCCTGTAAACTGTATAAAATAAATAAGTGGGCGTGGTCACAGCGATTTCACCCAATGTTTTGCAGGCCTCAGTTTAGCATTTTGGTCACCACCAAAAATGTTGTTTGTCGCCATCTTGGCTTTAAGTAGAACCAAATGGCCGAATAAGACATTTTAGGTGACCACGCCCTAAAGCATGTAAAAGAGACCACAATATATTAAATAAACATCCTGCTGTATTGAATAAGACTTGAAACTAGTGGACTCATGTTCACAAGGTTTACTAAAGTAATAAATCCTGTGAGAAGTAGGCTCATTCATCAGAGGCTTCCATACAATCAGACTTCCTCTGCGCCTGGTTGAGCCACTGAGAGACAGACATTTGCACAAAAACTTGAAAGTGCGGCTCATTCCAGCGGGATCGACACAACCCAATTGCTGTCGTAAATACTTCGACACAAAAGGAGAATTTCGGAGCGACACTTTTCTCGCGTGACACCTCTGTTGTTGTGCTGGTGTTCTTGTTGCCATGGTTTTTGCTTTCTCTGGTTGCATGTCGTTGAGGAGCACTTGGGATGTTTCCCGATCCGCAATCAAAGAGCTCTTTGTGCGAGTGACCAACAGCACTGTAAATAATTTGGCTTGTTAGTAGCATTGAAAAAAATCATGCAGGCTTTGTCCACTGTCATTTTTTCTGTCCTTACATAACTCAATGAATGCCACTGACGGAAAATGTGTGTTCCCCTGTGCGGTGCTGTTGGCTTTTTTCTCTTTAATGGTGGTGGTGGAACGAGTAAGCCAGCATGGACATGAACAGGCTGTCTGTTGATGGTGGCGGTGAGGTGGCCTCTTGAACTCGTCCATGATCTGGTTTCAGGGTGTTGACTTAACTCCAGCCGGCAATCCCTACGTACATCATATTATATCTTCTGAAAGACTGAAGATATTTATATATATAATTTTTTTGTAAGTCATTATAAACAAAATATCCGCCCCAAATCAAGCTGGTGTAAAATAGAAATAGCAATAAAGCGGCAGGACCTCAGCCCGGCCTCGTGTTGGTGAGGCGCCATGCTTGCATCATGTCCTCTTCAAGCCAACATAACAAACAGTCCCTCAGTTCCAGGAAACGAGATGGACTGATTTGCAAGCTCGCGGGCCCCATTTCACTGAAAAGTCTTCTTCATGCAAGGCCAGAAGGCCCCGTTGAGGATGATAAAGCCAGACAATGCATGCGTCCGCAAGCCCGTCAGCAACTGAAAGTGGCCACTCCTGCGCTGAACTTAAGTGCCAGTGATTGTTCAAGACGTGGGCCAGTGGCCTGTTGTTTAAGATGAGAACGGAAACTTTAAAAACCTATCCGCTAATGTTTCTTTTCTTTTTTTTTAGGTCTTTGTCTCGTCCGGCAGAGGTTGAGGGAGAAGCACATCACCGCATTGTGAACTGTTAAACCTGAAATCCTAAAAAGAAAAAGCGCTCTTCTCCGCCTCTCGCCACGATGCCGGGAGCAGTGGATCGCATAGAGCTGAGGAAAGTCTCCGCTGAGGCCGACGACGACAGCACCGACAGCCTGGACGACCGCTACACGGAGCCCATCGACTCCGAGAAGGGCATCACCGACAGGTCAGTAGCCACGGGGTCAGAGCTGCAGAGTCCGATGGCGGCTCGCTTTTTGTTAGAGACTCAGGCCGCGTCCACACGACTACGTCTCCGTTTTACACCGAGCGTGGAAAACGAAGGAGTTTGGAAACGCTTTGAAAAACTCCGGGTTCACGTCCTTGTGTGGACGGGCGTAAACGGAGAAGTTAGGAAACTATGACGTAGACTACTTGATTGGGTCTTAGCAGTCACGACGTCACGGTCACGTGACTCTGAGCAACAGTTCGACCTCGTCGTCGGTCCAAGCAAAGAAATCCGTGGTCCCTCTTATCGACATTGTCGTTCTTCCTCCACAGTACTTTCTACACCAACTGCAATGTGTAGAAAATCCGCTTCCTGTTTACATCATCATGCGCATGCCCAGTGTACGTAAATCAAGGGTGGGCAAACTACGGCCCGCGGGCCGGATCCGGCCCGTTGGGCGTTTTGATCCGGCCCGCCGAGGATTATGAATTATAAATTATAGTAAAGACCGCTGTAACGCTTCTCCGTTCCCGACTTGAGTTTTCCGAAGCACGATGACGGCAAAAGACCAGCATCGATGTTTCTTAACTCAAGTCGGGAACGGAGAAGCGTTACAGCGGTCTTTACGTGCCGTGCTTTCTGCAGCGCATCAGGCTGCGAGTCCAGCTGCTGCTGTCTGCTCACCTCCACCCCTCCCCCACAGGCCAGCGCGCCACGGAGACATGGTCCGTTTTATACGGCATAACGAACGCACATCAGACCCACGGGACTCATGTGACATATAGGGTTCTGCCTGCCAGCCTCCTGCCAGCTTCCTGCATTGAGCCCCTCTGCAACAGGGGGGCTTTTTTTAGACAAACTGCTAGTCAAGTATCAAGCACCAAGGCAAGTTATTTGCTAGCATTTAAATTAGCAAAAGCCAGCAAGCCTTTCTCTGAAGGGGAGTTTTTGAAAGAATGCATGGTAGAGACAGCAGGTCTCTTGTGTCCAGAGAGCAAAAACAAATTCGAAAAATTTAGTTTATCACGCAGGACAGTGACTCGGCATGTAGAACTAATTGACGAAGACTTAGCGAGCAAGTTAAACAAAAAAGCTGAGTCATTTAAGTTATATTCGTTAGTAAGTAATGTAAGTTCTCTTTACTTTTTAGTTATTGGCTTTTACTTATAATTTATATTGGTTCACACAAACACTCTATCCATCTGATACTGGCCCGGCCCGTCTGTCTAATTTTAAAAGTCAATGTGGCCCCTGAGCCAAAAAGTTTGCCCACCCCTAACGTAAATGGTCATGTGAGCGGCGTCAGGTCAGAAAACAATGCTGAAACGCCCGAATGGAGGAAGATTGTTTTGTTTTTTAAAACTCAGATTTTAAAACCTGCTTTAACCTGACGTCTTCCAGTAACCTGGTCATTTATGTTCATGTAAACCTATGCAAAAAAATGCTATATTAGCTATATGTATCATGTGATAATATTAGACGGCAAAAGTAATTAAGTTATTAGAGCAGTGTTTACGGCAGCTGCTCGGATTGACCAAACAGTGTTATTGACAAGGTGTGTTCATTTTTACACCCTCAAAGCACATTAAGCATTAACACAGCGAGCTTTAACAGCCTGCTCTGACAGAGGTCAACTGATCAAACACTTCTTCTGTTCTCTTACACAACACAAAGTCTCCAGGATCTGTACACGTTGTGTCATCAAAAGTGAACTCTCTACTGTGTCTGCACGTGTTCATTTCTTTCCCCTTTTTCTTTTATTGGTCCCTGCAGTCAGTTTCTGGACGACAATGAGGACGGAGAAAGCCAGAAGTTCCTGGCCAATGGGTTGATGAAGAAGAAGAAATATGAGGAGTACCACGAAGAATATGTAAGTAGTTGACTGAAAGGATGGCGCTTGTTAGTCACTGTGACGGTATGTTAGCGAACCAAAAGTACTCCTTGCAATTTGGATTTTGATGAAAGCGTACTGGACTTAAATGGCATTCTGGGAAATGTTGGCAGTTACGATTAGAGGGAGAATGGTCCAGTCAATAAAACGTAATAACTCACACTGAACAGCGTAGGAGAATGCCAGGGTGTGTTTTTCCTTGTGGGTTACAAGGTATTTACTATTGGCATTAAAGTCCTGTGTGGTTCTCTAGCCGCTGCCAAACTGTCTCTCCATCTGCAACGACTACAAATCTGTTTCCAGTTTTAAATGTGTCATCCAGAGAGAGAGAGCAATTTCATTTTCAAAGGCAGACTCTTCTGTGTTGTAAATCGTGTTAATTCCTCACTCATTTCCCTCCCTCTTTTGTTTCTCTCCGAGCAGCATCCCGGCCACACCTCCTTCGGGATGTCCGTGTTCAACTTGAGCAACGCCATCATGGGCAGCGGCATCCTGGGCCTGTCCTACGCCATGGCGAACACCGGCATTGTGCTCTTTTCGTGAGTACTGATCAGAGAAGCCGAAAGCATTGTCCTTATTCACGTTTTTCCTGCCTGAAAATTGTTGACACCGTCTTCTTGCAAATCCAGAATGAAAGCCCCGAAACAATCTACAAGCGTAGTGAAATAACACAGTTTCAGTTGCACAGCCATCCTTACATTAGTACATTATTATTTTAATTTCAGAGCACAGGACAATCTGTATCCAAGTACAAGGCGTTGTACAAACCCGTCCTGCAGACAGATTATGTGGTGGCTGGGTTTCACCATGATGATTGGAACCCGTAGGAGGAATGGTGCCCATCTGGCCTAATGATTTATTAACGCTACGACACCATTGCAGTCCGGGCAATTTTTTTCTGTCGTTGATATGGTACATTTCTTGCAACTGACCGAAGGCTTCACGTATTCCTCCACACCCGGCATTGAAAACCCATAAATGACCACTTTAATAGAGTTTTGATGGTTTTATTTAAACTCTCCCCGGCTGCAGTGTGAAACTTTATAACCAGATTCAGCAGAAGGAAAACATGGAGATCGGCCATAGTTCGAGCACACAAAACCACCTGTAAAGCTTCAGATGTAATACTGACCCACACTCGACCTCTTCCTCGTTCTGGAGAACCCACTTTCCGCCTCGTCGTGACGCGGGAACCTGAGATCAGACGGGACCCGACATGCTGAGTCGATTTCTTCTTCTTTTTCTGAAAGATGGCAGACTGTATCCGACTAGGACACACCGCGGGAACCATACCTGTCAGACAACATGTAATGTATATAAAAGGTTCTCAGCCTTGTGCGACATAAGGGGCACTTCTGATTGGGACCGTTGTCCCAAATAAATTACAGAAAAAAACGAATATATTGAGGTTATATTTCCTCAACACACACTTTGGAGCTTTTCGTGGCGCAGGGTCTACTCCCACATCGCTTTGTCATTTCAAAACGGTCCATTTTGCGTCACTGCATGCGAGCGAGCTGTGACAACACACGTGTAAATTAAAATCCCATCAGCCCCTGGAACACAGAGCAGCTCTGCCTCTCTCTCTCATGCATTATTAGCACTCCATGGGTGCCCTCCAACATCCGACACCCCGCTGTCACCCTACACCCTTCAATCCAGCCCATGCGCCCCCCCCTCCCCCCCGTCCGTTATCCATGCCCCTGCTGCGTGACCGCTTCATGGGCGGAAGCTCGGCGTCAATGCTTTGCAGAAATATTGGGATGGCTGCTTAAAAATGTAAGCACAAAAGGGAATAATAATGAACTCCTGCCATCTTCTGTCAGTCCAGGTAACGCACACATTTCCTGCGCCACCAGCACAAAGTCTCTTCTCTTCTTTCTTTTCCTTCAAGAGACCGAAGCTGACTTCATGCACGGGTTGTTTAAATGTTTATATTTTGCAAACAGTTGTTTTCGCTGTCTGTGCAGAATCCTCCTCCTCGGTGTGGCCATCCTCTCCTTATATTCTGTACATCTGCTCCTTATGACGGCTAAAGAAGGAGGTGGGTACTTTCAATCAGCTTCATATTAATTACCAAATTCTGCTGTATACAATCAACTGATTAAAATGTATAGACATAATAGGGGTCACAAGCCCAAAAAAAAGGTTGGAAACAGGTTGCAAAAGAGTGAAGCCAATGTGGAAGATCTTTAAACTTGCATTCTCTCTACTGACCACCAGGGGGCGACTCCTCTGGTTGTATAGAAGTCTATGAGACTCTACTTCTCTCTTGATGTATTCCCTCATTAAACATTGTAAACATGAGTTTATGTCTCAATCTCTAGTTTCAAGTCTTCTTCAATACAGCACGATGTTTTTTAATTAATGTTCCATTTATACTCAAATAGAACCTCGAGCAGGATAGGCTTTAGGGCGGGGCTACAAGGTGATTGTCCAGTTGCTTCGGCTTTGTTCAGTCTGGGAATTGTTTGTGTTTTCGTCTCACAACTTTTACCCTTTCACATTGTATCTCTACCCTTTCGTGGCACTTCTGGTTACCAAAAAAACAAGGCGACTGCAGGCAAGAGCCAAGGCGGCGACGGACAAAATTCCAAACATGGGCCTTGAAATTATTAGTCCACAAACCAACGTCATTGCAGTGACCTCCTGCACTTCTCCTATAAATGTCATATTGAAAAACTCACTTTTAGCAGCATTAGATTTGGTGAATTTAGAGGAGCAAAGTGAGAGCAGCAGAAGTGATGGTGTAAAATACTCCTGTTCCATATTTCCTGTTTCCTCTGCTTTGGTTTTGATGCCTGAATTGTTCTTTATGACTAATCCAACTTGTCCGCCGCGGCAGGATCCCTGATCTACGAGAAGCTGGGAGAGAGAGCATTCGGATGGCCCGGCAAAATCGCAGCGTTCGGATCCATAATCATGCAGAATATTGGAGGTAGGCAGTGCGATGAGTCCGAGTCTATGTGAATGCAACGTTTCAAACCCTAAGCGCTCTCCTCATGCCCTGCAGCCATGTCCAGCTACCTCTTCATCGTGAAGTACGAGCTGCCCGAAGTGATCCGAGCCTTTCTGGGTTTGGAAGAAATCTCTGGGTGAGTGTGTGTGTGTGTGTGTGTTTGAAGATCCAATGTGTGCTGTGTATACAGTCGAGGCCCTGAGCTCCTCTGAACCTCATGTGCTGTGCTTGCAGTGAGTGGTACTTGAACGGGAACTACCTGGTGGTGTTCGTGTCCATCGGTATCATCTTGCCTTTGTCTCTGCTGAAAAATCTGGGTAAGGACTCACTTTGCACCACTAAATTGAATATTGTTCAGCTATTTCGACACCTGCTCTTTAATTCAGATACTTTGAATACTGTCGGTGACTTCTTAAAGGTGGGATCTAGGTCACTTCCTGTGGTGTGAATCCATTTTTCTTTCCTAAGTTCCTGCAGCTGTCTGTCCCCACCTAGTAATGCAACCCTACCGAGGCCCTTAGTCAGCTCTCATAGTTGGGAGTAACAGTAATGCAACACGGCCATTAAGCCTGCAGTCAGCTCCGCCCCCCAGATGTAATTTATGAATGCAGACACGACTCAACTGGCTCAGCTCCAGGAGTCTGCACACTGAGCCCAATGCACAGGTTATGTAATGAAAACAGTAAGACCCAAAGGAATCAAAGCCACGTGTCTGAAGTTGAATGATCAAATGGTGACAGAAATAAAGATGTCGAGGTGCACGTTCGTTCGATTTGCATTCGTGGAACAAACCTAGAACAGGATGTGAATCAAATCCGAGAATTAGTGTTGGAGCAGAACCGATGAACAGAGGTGTAAGAACAGCATCACATCAGTAACTCACCGCTGCTTTCCGCCTCACAGGCTACCTGGGCTACACCAGCGGCTTTTCCCTCTGCTGCATGGTCTTCTTCCTGGGTGTGGTAAGTTCAGCTCCCTTAAAGATTTCCAAAAACCATGAGCTCTGTGTGGGATTCAGGCCTCCCAGTTGTACCCAATGACTGCATTTAGTATGACACAACAATATAGTTCCCATTGGTCTGAAGTCTGTAAAACCCGGTATTCCATCTTACACTTACTTGACTTTTTTAAATCGCATGAAAATTCACATTTTTATCAATCACTGTTACACTGCGTATGTGTGCTTATCTTTGATATTCTTGTTATGAGTTCATAGATGCCACATACTTGATTGTGCTCCTTGTAGTTGAGATACAGACATTATCATACTCCATTTAGACTTTGTGCACAAGGGACGACCGTTTACGTCCTACAATAATATCAAATGTATTTATAAAACAGTAGTCCCATGTGCCCGAAGCAGACCCAATAATCTGGGCTGTGCTGAACATTCGGTAGGAGAAGACACATGTCGTAATATCTGTTACACCCAGATGGAAATTCAAACTTTTCATTGCGGGCACGAGTGTGTTAGCTCCACTTGAAGGCACACCATCAATTTGTCTGCAGCACATCTGCTAATAAGATGTATTCAAGCTGCTAAATGTTTTACTTTAAGACCCACCCGAAATAAATCTGTAAATGCAGTTTCACCAAGCATATTGCTAACTAGCAGTCATTTGACTCATTCCAATATGGCCACCACAGTGTGTGTGTTACGCTGTCTGAGAGCCCCGCTTAGAAACCCACGACTGTAAACGTAGAGCTACAAATACCTGACTCCACGTCGTCTACTCCAGGTGATCTACAAGAAGACCCAGCTGCCCTGCCCTCTTCCCTTCTTCTACCACCACTCGGCCAACCTCAGCATGAACGGCTCGGACGTGCCGGGGCTGTACCCGCCGCGGAACAGCACGGCGCACATGGATTTCTCCCGCGCCGACGTCTCCCCGGCGGTGCTCGGCAGCCCCGACGCCCACTCCTCCACGGGCGTCCACGTGGAGCCCCGCCCCGACGACGAGGAGATGTGCACGCCCAAATACTTTGTCTTCAACTCACAGGTGCGGTTAGATCAGCGCTTGTCCCGCGAAAGGTTTAAAAGGGCGTGACTCTTTGTGAGGGTGTGTCAATTTACGCAATGGTTGGTTTACCTTTTGAATCGGTAAATGCAAGCCAGGATTAAGTCTCCTTTTCTTAGTAAACTGGGAAGAGGGAGAGCGTGGACACACTGTCGGTCCACGTGAATGCTCTACGCTTGTCTAAAACAACTCGAGGCACGTGGCCTTGAACACATCTTACGGCTAAATCCAACAGCAACAGAATGCCGAGAATAAGCCACGGCATGTTTGGTGATGGTGGGGGTTGTTTGAGGGTGTGTTTGACGTGTGTGTGGGTGAGTTTAGGGATTTGTGTCTTGGCCCGCTGGATCATAAATCAGGAGACGAATATGACACGCAGCATTATGTTCTCATTGGGTTAGCTGAGGTTTTGGTTTTCACATTGTTTAGAAGGAGAAGCAGTCAGTTTATCGTCTGTGATACCTGCTTCTTTTGTCCTATTTCTGGGGCTTTTAATCACATGCCAGTTGGAGTTTTAGGAGTTCAGGCGCAGGATTAAGTTTTTTTTTGTCTGGGTTTTAAAGGGACAGTGTCCTCTGTGCTTTACTCTTTGTTTCCTGAGCCTTGGAAACACAGCACGATCTATTGTTAGACGTTTCTTTCAAACAGCTTTGTACTGGAAGAATGACATCACATTAAACATTTACATTGTTTTCTCCCCAGACGGCGTACACGGTGCCCATCCTGGCCTTCGCCTTTGTCTGCCACCCTGAGGTCCTGCCCATCTACAGTGAGCTTAAAGAGTAAGTATCAACATTTGAGAAGAAGCTCAATCTGCACATAATTATCCGAGACTCTTTCCTGCAACTCTCGACCCGATATCTTTTTAGAAGCAATGTGACCTCTAAATAACTGTGTTGTTTCCACAGTCGCAGCCGGAAAAAGATGCAGAACGTCTCCAATCTGTCCATCCTGATGATGCTCGTCATGTACATGATGTCGGCACTGTTCGGTTACCTCACCTTTTACGGTAAGAGCACAAGAGCAGCAGTAGTGTGCGTACTCGATGTCCGGAGGTTTGGGTTTATTCTGCGTAAAAGACACAAACAGACAGATAGTTTAACGATACCAGTGCTTTATATATTCTAGACCAGGGTGTCAATCCAAAAGCCAGAACCGGACCAGCTGGGTCACTTAATGAAATCTCGTTCACAAAGTGTTACATTTTGCCTCTATCTCTCCTCCCGACAGACAACGTGGAGGCCGAGTTGCTGCACACCTTCACCAGGGTGTATAAGTTTGACACCATGTTGCTGCTGGTGCGTTTGGCTGTTCTCACCGCCGTCACTCTGACGGTCCCCATCGTGTTGTTCCCCGTGAGTACATCACACACGAGCACACTCACTCTTGCTGTCCCCTGAACAGCCTTGTAAGTTTGTGTAGCTGGTTGTTGGGGGGGGGGGGGGGTCGCAGTAGTCTGGAAAGCAGAAAGTGTTGGCTCCCAGCGTTTCATCTCTCTCAGCATCGTTAAATTGAGCCACTGATATAATTTGATTCACGTCAGAGCGCACGAACACGCTGTGCAGGCACACACACACCACCCTAGTAATTAGGTACTGGCCGCCGCGCTCCACCCGACGCCAACCAGCTCCACCCGACGCCAACCAGCTCCTTCTTAAACCTTTCATTCAGGAGCACCTTACCGCCACTTTGGGCCGCTCTGCTTACAGACTGTGTTTTGTGTTGGCTGCAGAGTCAATCGTACTTTTTTTTGGTTGTCGTTTTCTGGTACGCAGCTTTTTTTTCTCCTGGCAGTTTAGTAAGACTTTTTAAAGTACACACTGTTTGTTCGGTTTGGCACTCAACTCGCGTCGTCATCTCAGATCCCGGAGCACACAGGCTGAGGTCATAAACGGCCACGCCTCTCAACAACACGACGCACACTATGAGATCTCAACAGTAAAGCCTTTCTTACTTTATTCTTCTTTTTTTTTTTTGCCTGTTTCCACATTTTCTCTCAAGCTGAGATCAGAAGTTAGCGACTTGTCGTCCCAGTCACATTCATTTACACATACGTATGCACACTCCTCTTCTTTCCCACCCCATATATGTGCACAGGCTAATTTTAGCTTGGCCCTTGCCTGACATGAGGGGAACAAAAATGGCCACTGGCCAGGGGAAATTGCATGACCTGTTTTAGCTTTCATTCACACACACTCTCTCTCTCACACACACACACACACACACACACACACACACACACACACACACACACACACAGATTTATGTAAAGACAAGACCAACATGCGCTAATTTCTCAAGTGGCTGCAAGTGCAGAAGGCAGCCACCGGGGGGCAGCAAAGACGTTGGTATTCGGTCACAGGAAAGTGCTGACAGAATGATGCAGCAAGGACTGCATGTTATGTCTGGACACCACACACACACTGAGATACATAGTTACAGAGTATAAAGATACACACTTATCTAAGCTGGCTAATATCATTGTTTCATTTTAGTCATATGGCTGATGCCCCCGTTCTCCCCCATATCCCTCTAACTAACACTCACACACACACTCACTCGTGGCAGATACTGCTGTTTTTTCAGTATGTGGGGGTAGGGAAGGGGGGGGGGGGGGATCGCCCTCTCTGCAGTGGAAGTTTACAGGCTCAGAGTAGACAGTGGAAAAACCCTCACTCTTCAGGAAGATAGAGAGGCGGAGCCAGTGAGACAGGGGGTGAGCGGCATTGAGGGGTGTGGGCGGGGGACAGAAACACAAACCAGAGCCCGTTCTATTTGTATTGAGAGGCTTGTGCAGAAGCCTCTCAATACAAATAGAGTTGTTAGAAATCTGTATGTGGATCCGAATCGAAGATAGTGAGAAACAATCCCGTGATTGTCTGATGGCGGCTGTGGAAGAATACATAAATGCCATCGGTGAATATTTGAGACTTGCACAAGGATGAATTGTGCAAAATGTGTCCCTTTTTAATGTTGCTGCGGTGCCATTTATAAAGGGACGTCTAGCAAAATTGTACAGGATTGCCCAGTTTGTAAATGAGGTTACATTTTAAAGTGTGTTCAAGAGATCTAAACATTTAGTCCAACAGAATTTAACAGCCATGTGGTATAAAAGTTACAACTTGCAGATGATACTCTCTCAGAACATATCAAAGGGTTATAGTTAGTCTGGTTAACTGCAAACATAAAATTACATGCACAAAACGTTCTGTTCCTTTTTCCGGAACAAACTTATTCATGATTGTTAGAACGTGGAAGCTCGACACCCAGCTGGGTTCGAATGGCGCTCCCCCGTCTGCATTTCAAATGTAATTGAAATGCAGACGGGGGAGCGAGAGGGAGGAGATAACAGAGGGGATAAACATTTGATAAGGACGGAAAAACACAAGACTGAAATGGGATGCGGCAAAGCAGCTGTGGTGAACGTCGGTTAGTGAAAGATAAAGGCAGAAACGCAGCCAGAGTGAGGGGTTCGAATCCCACTGCAGCCACTTACAACAGGAACAACAGAAAAAAGAAATGTCAGACAAATGTGTTGTTAAAAACTGGTTTGGCTCATTTCTACCTGCATTGATTTCTGTACTGAGAGACAGTAATGTGAAATGGCTGACCTTCGCTAATGCCGTTCATGAAGTGTAATAAAGTTGATTTCGTGTCCGAATTTCAGAAAAGTCGGGAATGTTTAATTTACCGCCCGCCGCCGTCCTTGCAGTGAATTAAACGTCGTTGCGAAAGACTGCTGGCCTTGGACACGAGGCCTCGGATCAAAAGAACCACTCGGCCGCCCTCTGCCAACTTTCCGCTTGACATTTGAGAATCTCGCCTTGAATCCTCCTGACCTTCATTTTGCGATGGAAATGCTGTCTACCTTCAGCTCGAGAGATTAACGTTCGCTTTGTCTGACGCTGTCCCTGGCTCCAGTGGGGACGTTCTCTATGAGATAGGAGAGACTAGTGTGTGTGTGTGTGTGTGTGTGGGTGGGTGGGGGGGGTTAGTGATATGTGTTGAGGTGAGGGTGTGTGTGTGTGTGTGTGTGTGTGTGTGTGTGTGTGTGTGTGCAGTCACGTGAAGGATGGATGCTAACAGAGGCCAGATCGCACAGGGCTTTGCAGGATCCAGTACATAATGAAAGGGCTTTATGTCGAGTCAAACATGCCCCAGTTCTCAGGCTCCAGCTGGAGGTTGAAACCATGGGAGACGCTGCAAACGAGCCGAATAACAGCACCACCGGCACCTTGATGTCCCACCACCACGTAGCCAGGTTTCAGACGGTAGCGCTAGCTTGAGCGCTTCTCTCATGAAGCCTCCCAAGCTGGTTGTTTTCTCTCTTTTAACTTTAGTTTCGGTTTAAGATGGAAGATAATCTTGCCATCCGTTTTCAGGTCAGGTTGGTGGACATTTTACTGTGATTTTATTTAATGTTAAATAAAAATAGAAAGCGGAACTATCCCACACAACAATAACACAGTAATTACATCACCATATCCAACACGGCGATACGAGTTTAGCGTGTTAATTACATAGTAATAACTTGCTTGCGCGCTATTAGCTGCAGCAGTGGTCTGCGTTAGCGTAAACGTCCCCTGTTAGCTTAAATGTGTGACTGGCATTTGGACAATGAACGTTTTTATCAGTGTACAACTCAACATCTTTCTGTGTCGAGTCCACACAGCTGCAACAGTGTTGTTTGTCTTCCAAGGACACTTTCAGAAGCTTCTGTTCACATTTCAGTCCCCCTCTCTTTGTAGATTGTAACTTGGCTGGATTAAGCCTTAATAATAATAATAATACAACTTTGCAGATCAGTTATAAACATCAGCATTAAAAAGTGTCCATATGTAGCCATATATAGCCAGTAAAATACTGTTTATGTTGTTTCTTCTCATCGTCAATAACAACGAACGGGTCTAACTTTTAACATCATCAATTCTGAAATTAGAAATATGAATAGTGTTTTTAATAAATGTTCTTGAGTTTTCTCCCTTTCTAAGTCTACTGGACTGCACTGTTTTGGGGCAGTTTTTTCAACAGGTCTTGTTTTTCTTTGTTTGATGTGCTGTTCCTTGTTTACCATTTTACTGAAAAGGGGACCTTCCGCATGTAGTTTAATTTCACACCCAGCATCTGTTATTAGCAGCTGTCTCAGTGTCTGCTGCTTTCACATTAAAAATACTCGAGCACCTGCATGCATGTGCAACTCTTGACTTAACATAATCCGTGTTTGCAGCAAAGGGTTTGTTTTTAGCCGCGTCTTTTTGCAGAACAAGCTTACATAGCTACGAGCAAAGTCTCTGGTTTGTTGCTAACCGGCTGAACCCAGTTGTGGCTGGGTAAATCTGCCCGCTTACAACGCGTCCATCCACATACTGTGTGAGCAGGCCTCTGACAGGTAAAAATAGTCTGCAAATATCACACAGTGAACTCCAAAGGCTTTGCCCCAGGTAACAGTCGGCTGCTGAATAGTTTGGGGCCTTGGAGAGAAATGCCGCATCCAGGCTCTATTTTCCAAGTCGGGCCTGATTATGCAACAACTGGTGGGAGGAGGGGGCATGTTTGTAGAATATGAGGAGGGATGCGATCAAGTTATTGTCAATATCTCCCGTACAAAGACACTTTTTTTGGGAGTGGACAGTGAAGCGCAGAAGCCACCCCGATGCCTCCTCACCGTCATGACGGAGGTCACTTGGTTCAATCTGTCGGTACAGAAAATCCAGTTAATGTGATTAATGTTTTTTTCCACTGTGCCATGCTAACTGCATGTAAATCTGGTGCTTAAGTCAAACTTGAAAGGTTACAAAGACGGCATGTGGCTTTCCACCAGCAGCGGCTCTGGAATGCACATGCTTCGTCCTGTTCAGGTTAACGCAAGAAAAAGTGTGGTGTCATGGTGACTGGTGGCCCTCATTTCCCTTAATGTGGAGCTAGTAGGTAAAAGAGGAAGCAAGTTTTAAACAAACTAAGTGACAATAGCAGCTTCGTGTGAAGACACTCCTCCCCCTTGCATTGGAGCCCGCCCTCTTCTCACTGCCGGCTGATGCAATCCCATACCACCATTACACCGTGGGAGATAATCCCCTGTGGCTTTTTGAATGAGCTCCGTAAGCTCCGCCCCTTAAAACCATCCCCCACGGTGGCCTGCGAACCGACAGAGCCGTAGGTTTCACCTGATACACGCGACCTTTCACCCACTGGAGGCTTGAACAAGGCTGCCTGTGGCTCAGCAGCGCCAGGCGTCTTAGCTGGGATCTCCTGGTTCTCTCCGTTTCCCTCCCTCACACACACACACACACACACACACACTTGCCTCGTAGCACTTGACACACTTCAGGCAGTGGCCAAGTTTGGGAATCAGCCTCGGGCACAGGCCAGCAGATCGTTGTTGCCGTTTGTTTCTTTGTCCGCAGAAAAGTAACAATGCTGGATTTAGTGCTGGACTTTTAATTATTTATGTTATAATGATTTAATAATGATTTTCATTTCGCAAACCAAACTGATACATTTGAAGTCACAAGTTGCACATTCCCCCTATCTCAGTTTGTCACTTTGTTGTTGTATAAATTAATCGATGTCTGTTTCCGTATGATGAAGCCAGACTTCAATATCAATGCTTCGTGTGTGTCCAGATCCGCTCCTCCATCACCACGCTGCTGTTCAGCGGCCGAGAGTTCAGCTGGATTCGCCACTTACTGATCGCCGCCGCCATCCTGGCCTTCAACAACATACTGGTCATCTTCGTCCCCACCATCAGGGACATCTTCGGCTTCATCGGTGAGTCTTTGACCTACATGAAAGGATAATGATATATATATCATTATCCTAATAAAGACATGAATATATCAGTGGATGGATTGTTGGTTTTATTGGAAATGGAATTATGGGTTGCTATGTATGTATACATATATATATATAGGAATGATGTAAGAAGAAGTCAGGCCGTTCCAGGCCCAATGAGCACTTTCAGGTCAGGGGTCGTTTTATTAACAAAAGATGTTGGAAGTACAGAAGCTTAAAGTGCCGGGTGACGTCAGCTATGAAGTCGCGTGAGTCCTTTGTGACTTCTGGATCTAAACTCACGTGAACACTCACACTGAAAATTTAAAATACGTAGCCACATCCCTCTGACGTTAAGCTGCAGCATTTTCACACAAACGCCTCGAAGCTAAAAAATACCAGTTCTCCATCCATCGTGTATAACTTATGGTGAAGATTAACATGTATTGTACTATGTATCTAATATTTAAAATACCAATTGTCTGAAGAAAACTAATTTGCTGAATAACTCTTTTTTTTCTTCGCAGGTTCCTCTGCAGCCACTATGCTCATCTTCATCCTACCTGCTGCCTTTTACATCCGCCTGGTAAAGTCAGTGCCGTTCCGCTCCCCGCAGAAGATCGGAGTAAGTCTGATGACACACACACACACACACACACACAAACACACACACACACACACACACACACACACTCAGCGTCTTTCAAAACTTGACTTGTCAGAAATGTCTACAGCCCCGCTGTAAATCATCACTCCTTTAATTCCTCCTCCTTCTCTCTTTATGTCTGCCTCCCCTCAGGCGGCCGTCTTCCTCGTCGTGGGAGTCATCTTCATGATTGGCAGCCTTTCACTCATCGTCCTCGACTGGATCCACAACCCACCAGGCTCCAGCGGTGGTCACTAAGTCCCCTCTTCCCTCCCTATTCACATTTAACAGTGCACCCCGATCCCCCACCCGCCTCAGCTGGTCCAACATCTGGGAATGGGGTTCATCAGTGGTTCCCTTCTCTTTGTCAAATCATAAACATCAATCATAAACATGGACATAAGGACCTGCGTCGGGCATCTTCAGTTTTCTCTCCCAGAGAATATAACTGGAGACTTTTTTCCTCATTTTTTCCTTTTTTATTTTTCTATATTGTTTTTGCTGTAAAGTTCTGGATTATACAGCATAAACAAAATAATCAAAATCCAGAGAGGGGGAAACAAGACTGGTTTAATGTGCCACCAACAGGGTGAAATCATTGTCATCTTCCTTAATATTTCCAGCTGTGAGGAGACGGAACAAACACATACTGTACAGCCCTCACCTGAAGCAGATCTGTGAGCTGCGGTTTTGCAGGGCTGGAAAGACAATGCGAGTCCCTCAGTGCTCTGTGTACTTGAAGGAGACAATCGGAGATGGAGTGTGTCGTCCTCCATGAAACAAGGAGCACTTCTAGCATTACGTTTCACTTTGTGTGTAGAGCTAGCACACACACACACACACACACACTCGTAGGCTTGGTGAAAACACATCCACGCCTGTATTTTACGGCTCATCTCAAAACAGCAAATGGTAATTCATTAATTTAGTTGAATCATGTACAACTTTTATTCAGGAAAGTTGCTTTGCTGCTCTGCCACACGTTAAAAATCTGACTCTTTGCCAAAGTCTACATGCTCATACTAAAGTCGAACGGGTTCATGCACACTCAGTATTACTGTCACAAATCTGGACATGAAAGATAAACATACTTAAGGTTTGTCGGTTGGACAAAATATCATAATTTGCTTAATTTTCCATTCAGGTTTTCATGAAGCCAAGTGATAATTTCCAACATGCAGTAGAAACACCTGCTGAAATTATTTATTTGGCCTTTCATTTTTTATAAGTTGTTATTTTTGATGAATAATCGGCATACGAGAAATTCTTTGTAATTATTTAATAATATTTTTAAAATATTTTTTTAACCGTTAACATAAATGCTATTGGGCGATTCTAAAGTGAATTAAATTCAACCAAAAGAGCCAAATGTGAAAGAGCTAATTCAAAATCAGTGCTCAAATTCAAGATGCTAAGATTGTAGTAAAATAGATTCAAGTTGTGCCATACTATCCTTATGCCTTCTGGAAAAAAAAACCTAACCCTCTCCAAATGTAATGTAGGGAGACGCCTTATTTTATATGATATTTTTAGATGAGCAAAATTAAACCACTTTCATGTCTGTATGCTAATTATAAAGCTAACGTTACAGCTAGCAGACAATTAGCTTGACATGAAGACAGCTTGCTAACTACCCGTAAAACAATGACTTGACTTTTTTTATATTATGGTTTTCATAAAAACTCAACTAATAACACATCATGACACTCATGACGCAACAGGGCTGGCTTAAATATTGATACATGCAGAGGACGCAAGACTAAGACCAGCTGAAAAATGTATCATATTTAAAAAACATTTTGATGGATAACATTTAGTTTAACTGCTATAATTACATGGATCACTTCATCTGTTTTGCTGACAAAACGAAAGGTAAAATTATGAATCTCAGTGGACCAATTATCACATAGTAACATCATTTCAGTGTACACATAATCAATAATCAGATAAAACTTGTAACAGTGATTGATTATTCTTTTAAATTGTGCCTTTGCATTGTTCTCAAATTGGCTTCTAATACTGGTGCCTTTAGTGAAATCATTCAAGACAACATCAAAACCTCATTTCACCTCATCTCAGAAGCGTCACCTGTCACCAACACATACAGCCAAACTGGATAACAATTATAGATTCTTTGCGGATCTATGAACATGAAACAAATTGATATTTCAAATGAAATAGTGTATTCTGTGCATGTTTTTGGATTACAAACATGGTCTTTTTGGACATATGTATATGCTCTGTAAATAATCTGTATTTTATGGTACACTGACTCATTGTGAGTGGGTTGTTGGGGGATTCTGCATTGCAAGTCTTCTGCAATCCAGTTTGTTTTAGTATATAAATATATATAACGTGTATTAGATTTTTTTTTTTCTCTTGCTGTACGACAGTAGTTTTTTTTTCTTTATTGGAAGCTTGTATATTTGTAGAAAATTTGGTTTCGATATATCCATTTTCATGTTTTAATGTTAACTCCTCATATCAGGATGAATTAATCAATTGCCTACGTTATAACACGCTTTTCCCATAAGTTTCAGAAACCAGGCAATGTGTGTCTGGAGCTGATTGGCTCCTGCTGACCAACACTGGGTTGAAATTACAGCCACAAATAAGAAGTATTGCTGTTTTTTTTATAAAAACTGTGCAAATTGAGATTATCCGAAGTATTTTGTGACCACACTACAGGAAGGTTCTTGAAAGAGCTCCCGGCTCTTCTGCTATACATCGCATGGCATAGCACACTATACTAACGTGCAGATGACGGTTGTAAAGCTCTTTCACAGGATGGAGAAACAATGCTTAAGAACCTTCTGTGTTTCATACATAGTGGCTTATCATGCTGTGGGTTAGGATGTCTATCACCGCTACAATAGAAAAAGCGGTTCAACCCCTCGTTTGCTGCGGTCTTATACCCGTGATGTTACTTGAAGTGGAGCTTTCCGCGGCCTGATACAAGTCAGCAAGCTCCATGACCGAAGGGGTCCATGCAGCCCCTTCAGGACCCGCTATGAATGTTCAATAATGGATTGTTCCCGGATTAAAAATCGTGTTTGCTCGCTTGTATTTTTCTTCATGAATGTTTCACTGTCACTTCATTAGCCTCTTGCCGTCAGTGGCACATTCTGCTCGTCGGCGGTCAACAGCTTCGCGTCTTCCTCAGGTTGGGTTTGGTCTTTTTTAAAGTGCTCATTTTACAAAAGACCAGAGTCGGCAAGTTTTTAATAGAATGCTCCCAGCACCACACCTCGACCCCCTTTAGTATCTCAGGTATTCGGTCTGGATGAATATTTCTTCTCACCTTTGGACAAATCTCTTCACCTCTTTTGCATGATTGAGCCAAGCTATACAAAGTTGCCGTATTTTGTGCTGGTATAGATGAGAAGTCGTCTTGTGGATCTATTGAAGCAGACAAGTACCAAGCTAAATTTGACAGTGATCAGAAAGGAGCTGTAGAGCACCGCTTGCCCTTTTTTCAATGGACCTCTCTGTGGAGAAACGCTGGCTCGATGTTTCTGCTGTTCAGCGTCTCTGCTTCCTGTGGATCAGGCCGAACATTCAGAATTGTAATTTTACCCAAACAAAAGGGGATGTTTTTTGTATCAGTGATGCTGTATCATTATGATGAACAATAAAAATGTGAATTGAAAAAGTTTGTTTGTTGACTGAGCGACTGTGGCTCAGTGGTTAGCAAGTCAGTCTTTCAATCAGAGGGTCGGTGGTTCGATCCCCGGCTCAGCCAGTCGTTGTGTCCTTGAGCAAGACACTTAACCCTCATTGCTCACCGTTGCTGTGTCTACGGTCTACTGTATAGCATGTAAGTCGCTTTGGATAAAAGCGTCAGTGTAATGTCTTTATTTATTTTGCCTTCCTTTGGAAGAGGTAGCACTTTACAAGAAACCCAGGATTGATTCTAAGCAAGATAACACATTGTAGAAATGCACTAGGTATTGGCATATCATTATGAGTGTGTGTATGGCTTTCTATTTTAAAACACTGGAGAAAAGATAAGATATCTGTCCCACCAGGGCTTACATAACATGCCTCTGTACCGATTGGTGTCTAGGAATATAACAACCAAAGCCATATTTCTGGCATAGTGATCAGACGATGTTAGGCCTCTAGAAATAATATAGATAATCCTGTTTCTGTCTGGGTAGCATCTACTGCTGATATGTAACACCAGCTTGTAATGTTCCCAGGCAACCAAAACAAGAGGTTTGGGAAATGAGTTAGGTAACCTTTTTCTTTGCAGACACATAGTCTTGACAATATAGAGGACCCAGAGAGCCTTGAACATGTTTTTTCTAAGCAAATGGATTGTTTCATATATTTTTCAGTCAATTTCACGACAGGTTAGGTTATGTCTAGCTATTGACATGGCAAGTAATGCCAAAAGAATCATGGTCATTGTTAGAAATAACCCAACTATGACTGTTGGCACGAAACAATATATAAACAGAAGTGTGCAGTGCACCTAAGGTGGGTTATTATCCTGTTTTTGGATAGATTTTCGGCAAAAATGTAAGAACATGTTGTACCGATCCAGATGCCAAAATGTGGTCACTGGATCTTATTGTCTCCTATTCTATTTCTGTGGGTTCAGGACTGTGTTCAAGATCACTTTAAGTACAAGTATTAGTATTTTACTTGAGTATTTCTTCATGTAGACTGTTTTTAAGAACCAAATTCAGCATTTTAAAATATTCATAGATACTACATACCTGTAGTATGTGTTTGAGGACGTTTGAACATGCTGCTCATCTGGGGCTCATGTTCACCAGCAATCTGAGTTTACAGTAAGATGGATGAGAAAGTACGTTGTGTAACAAAGGTTACATATACATGATATGGCTGAGGCTGCAGGTGTGAGGGTGTTATTGATGTGTGTGTGTGTGTGTGTGTGTGTGTGTGTGTGTGTGTGTGTGTGTGTGTGTGTGTGTGTGTGTGTGTGCGTGCATGCGTGCATGCGTGCGTAAGTCCGAAAGAGAGATCAGGATGCAAGTCACATTCGACTACACGGGTTTGGTAGTGAATGCTGTTACGCAACATCTGTGGGCTTCAACCTCTGGATGATAACCTGCTGTATCATCTCTTGACCTCTGTGCCGTCAGCGCTCTCCTCCACGCTCCGGACCTCCTTTATCACCTCAACGCTCACAGAACTGTGCAATTAGCCCATGGTTCTATTCATAATGAAATATGATCTCCAGTATGTGTGGCGGTAGTCAGTGTGTTGTGAATGTAAATGAACCAGATCTATTGGGAAGGTGTCTGAATAGCACCACATTTCACCTCGTCACTATTACGCAATCTTTTTGCGTGTCATTTTTCCACCACGCTGCTACCGTGACACGGTTGTGTTTAGGCAACAACACTACGGGGACGGCTGCAGTTAGGTATAGGCAACAAAACCACTTCTCCCCCTGACTTTACCATTATTATTAGTGGTATTAGTAGTAAAAATAAGTGCACATGTTTATGATATAATAATATGTTTTTTATTGTACTTATTTATTTCACTTGCTATGCTTTCACATAATTCAGACACTCACACACACTGACTTTATGTTGATAGGGTTAGGCTCAATGTTCTGTTTATGTATTGTATTTTGATTACTATAAAATATACAATAAAGAAATCTGAAAAATCATCATGGTTGGGCTTAAAATAAGAATGTAAAATATGTAAGAAAACACGTAACAAGTCTCACTAACTTAAACAACCCTTTGGAACACCGGCAACACCTGCCTTCTGATTGTCCTGTGTTTGTTTGACTTCATCTGCCACTGATGTGAAAGCACACCTTGACACAGGATGAAGAGGGGTTCAACCCATGTGTGACTCATGGTGCACAGAAATTAGACGTTTAATCTGAGCCATTTGAAGTTAATCACTGAGGACATTACAGTTTTTCTCGATTGCTAAAACACAAAACCTGGTTCCTGTAGCACAAACACCCAAACCGTTTCGTCATTCCCAGAAGCACACACACATTTCCCATAACCAAAAACACAATTCACCTGTGTCCACACATGTCTCAATATTCAAAACACTTTCTGCAAAACCTTACACAAAAGTGACCAAATAAATCATTCTTTACACTGCGTGTTCATTCAGCAAACACATGCTCTCAATATAATTAACTCAAGTTATCATAACATAAACTCAGAGACCACCCACTTCTCAAGGTGAAAACACTCAGCCTGAAAATTGTTAACACACCAATCAGAATTGGGGGTCAATAAATAGAGCTTAGAGGCATGCTCATGTCCTTTGGAACAATGGATCCCAACCATGCAGAGGTTGAGAGACAAGAGAGAGGAAGAGGAAGAGGGAGAGGAAGAGGGAGAGGGAGAGGAAGAGGCAGAGGACAGCAAAGACAAGTAATTTCTGATGAAATCCGTGCCACTGTTGTTCATCATGTCAATGTCAATGACCACCCCAGGTTCAGGGTCCTTTTTCTGCCAGCATACTCCCCTTTTCTGAATCCAATAGAGGAATTTTTCTCAGCATGGCGGTGGAGAGTCTATGACCGCAGCACAATCTCCTGGAGGCAATGGTGAATGCATGTGAGGATATTTCTCTGGAATCTATCCAGGGTTGGATCAGACACACAAGGGGATATTTCCCACGCTGCCTGGCGAGAGAAGACATAATGTGTGAAATACTATGGCCTGACCCTGACCTGAGACAAGATCATGCTGATATTGATGCCGATGCTGATGAACCTGTATATGTGCTCAATCTGGAAGTGCTGTGAATAAACCCTATTATTGACATTTTGGTGGCAGTGTGTTGAATTAATCCCTCCTGTGTGTAACAAACACTAATGTAGTCTGTGTTTTGACAGCTTGTGTGTATTGTCTGAGGGTAAAGACTGATTGGGACCCAGAAGTTAGATGTTTGGACTGTTGGGTGTGAGTTTTTAAAATTGTGTGTGAAGATTTGAAAACATGGTGAGTTGTTCCAGGAATTGTGTCTTAGCAATCGAGAAAAACTGTAACTCAATAATTGAATAAAATAACTCTAACCCATGAAAATGATCCAAACCAACCTGCTTGCTGTTTGTGAGTTTGGTTGAATGAAGACACTCCGGTTACACCGTTCCCATCTTCTTCCTGTTCCAATTTTTCATGATGCCCTCTTTCTTTTCCGTTCCTCTCTTTCTTTCTCTCTCTATCTCTCTCGCTTCACTAAGTTCCCTCCTCTCTCCCTCCTCCGCTTTGCTTCTTCACCTCTGCATCTGTGCAACACACCCTCACCTTTCCCCAACCCCCCTTCCCTCCCTGTGTTTTCCCCCGCTCTATCTTGCTTTTATGAGGATTAGCCGTGCCGTTCTGAACAGTGGGGTAAATTCCAGGAATACAGCTACCGTTAATAACCTACTATCTGTGTGGGAAAAAGCCTCGGTGGCAGCAACAATCTGCCCAGATTTTGAGCCAAAGCAGCCAGCTGTGGGTCACATAGTATTTACTGGAAAACTCTTAAGAGCGCTTGGATTAGCCTGGTTTGACTTACCACGGAGAGCCAAAACGGGTGGGAAATGGAAAGCCTATAATAAAAGGTTCTCACTGCATCTGGCCATCAAACAGTCCGGCAGCCTGTAGAACCACAAGACATTGTTCCACTCATGAGATACAACCTCATCCAGGAGCTGCTAGTCAGTCTGTCATCTTCAAGAAGGGCCCCTCTGACGCTGACCTCTTTCATCCTTCAAAAAGAAAAATCATAACAGTATTGGTGATAAACCCGTCACGGGGAAAAGGTGAAGATTAATATATACTGTTATGTAACACAGAATTCATTTCAATGACAGCTCGGTGGAGCTCTCTCTGAAGCAGTGCGTGTGTGTGTGTGTGTGTGTGTGTGTGTGTGTGTGTGTGTGTGTGTGTGTGTGTGTGTGTGTGTGTGTGTGTGTGTGTGTGTGTGTGTGTGTGTGTGTGTGTGAGTGTGTGTGTTGTTGGACTGGTGTTGTGTCTGTGGGATGGTCTGTTCAACATTATTCTGCTCAGGCTGCTGGTTATAGCTGATGGCCTCGCATTGCATCTGTCAAATGGTCACACGGGGCAGGTCACCCAAACACAACAACACACACACACACACACACACACACACACACACACACACATTCAGCGGAACGCACACTCATAAAACATGTCCTCACAGCAAACAGGGGGTTTGTGATGTTATGGCCATGTGATTTTCAAGGATCCTATCAGCATTCAGTACACACACACACACACACCTACCCACACGCCTACATTCACACACCCACACACACACACACACACACACACGCAGTTTAGAGTCACACAGCAGTCCATGTCACGCCCAAAGGAAAGAGGATGTAAACAATTAAAAAACAAAACACAAATGGTTCACTGACAGTAAGTCATTTTAAAACGGTTCAATTACTTTCAAAAGAAATTTTCAAAGCCTCCAATCCTACGGCTGAATGATGTCTGTCATTCCTAGAACCCGCAGCGCTTTGGTAAAGTAAAGTAAGTTTTCGAACCCTCATCTTTGTGTGAGCTCCAGAGATATTTTAAACTACATAATAAAAACTGGATAAATTATTGTTTTATGTGCTATAAATAAAGGTTGGTTAAAATAAATAAAGGAACTTGTTTAGGGTCACTGGCTTTCTGATTGCAGGCTCCGCTGACAAAGGTTTTTTCTGGTAATTTATTGACATTATTGATTACACTATTAGTTGCAGTTGTCCTGGTTGTCTGTATTATACTGCCAGAACATACACATCATAAAACTTCATATTTTGCTTAATTTGTCATGTTCAATTAGCTTTCTTTATTTATCCGCTGATGAAGACAGTGGGACACGCTCAAAAAAAGTGTGTAAACATTAGTAGATATTATTTTGTTAACAACTGTCTGCAAATGAGACCAAACTCAAGCTCAGTTTTTTTTGATAATAATATATAAATAAGATTTATATTTTTTTGCAGTGTATAAAGTCTGTTTTGATGTCTATTACTGTCTACTTTCACCAACATTTCTGTGTGTCTTTGGTATGGGGTAGCCTTCAGATCACCTCCTCTCGGGTGCTTGGCAGCTCCTCTGGCTCTCAGGGTGTCAGAGATCAGAGCCAGCTGTTTGGTTTGGTGTGTCTTACTGGAAGGCGCCGTGTGCCGAGGTGGCAAAGATGGCGACACGGTGATAAAAACCACGTTCTGGTGCGAGAGGGCCGCCTCCCCAGCCAAAGCCACACAACCCAACCGAGAGCATGGTCTTGATTCTGACCTCTCAGGACGGTTCCTGTCAACTTGGTCGATAGCAATAGGTCATGGTGGGGTCAGAACAGCACAAACGCAAATCTACAACCTTCTTCAAAAGGTAAAACATCTATCTCAGTAAAAAAAGAAAGAAAAGAAGCTTGACCGAAAAGGACCTTCTCCGCTTTCATCAGCTCTGTGCTCGTCTCCCATTGTGTTGGAAAATGCAATCGCCCTGGCACAGAGGGGGAAAAAGAATACCCGAGAAGGAGCTCTTGTGAACACTATGTATTCTTTGGTGTGTGCTATTTTAGTAGGTATTAAACTGAGGGGTCAAGGACTCGTCCATTAATCCCCCACCAGCGGGCCGTTGCCTCTCACCTAGTCGCTCCAGTTGTTTTGTTTCCCCCTCTGAGCCTATCACACCCTTTCCAAGAATATGCAGAAAGTTTGCTTTGTTTGCAAATATGGAGCTCCAACTCTGCAGTTTCATATGTCTGTGTGAAACAAATGGGACTCATATACAGCGTGGTCCTGGTCCTGGTCCTGGTCCTGGTCCTTTGTTGTGGTGTCACGCAAGAGTCAATACTGGGCCTTCTTTTCTTATTAGTAGATTGTGACGTTAGCATGCTGACATGAGCATGTAGCTCCCCCAAGTAGCCTCAAGCTACACACAGCTGCTAGCATAGCTGTAGACTCTTGAACGTGTTGACCTACTCAGCCAACATGTACTACGAATTTTATTTAATTTTTATTTCACACAATTGTGTTTATTGTTTTTATCTCATCTACTTTGTGACAATGCTAAGAAACATGCTCTACCAGTTTCAAAAGGATACTGTACAGATAATAGGCCAGTACTGCAACAACACCTTGATATACCGGTTTATTCTAATAACAACTTTATGGAACTCACATTGAGCGTTTTACAACACTGGCTGTTATCTAAATGTTGACAGTTAACGTGATGGCATCCCTGTGATCACTTCCTCAAGACAAGATAAGATTTTTTTTGTGTCGTCGTGTTTGATTCATAGGTTGTTTAAATTCCAGTGACATGACAAGCAAATGATGAGAAATCTTGTGCTGAAATTTACCCGTTTGGAACAGATAGATCAGTTCAAAGGTCCCTGCTGGAGGAATTAAGAAATGCTGTGATTCCCAGCATGAATGTACAAAAATATATCATGAATAAATAGTGCTGTAAGTCACTTATTTCCTTGTTATTTATTTAGCAACACTCATTGTTATAAAGTAGATGTTCTATGTGGTTCTTTTCATTGGACTGTTGTGTCTGAGTTTTTACACGTTGGTTCTCTGATGAATTCACAATAAATCAGCTGTACACAATCCTCAGGGCTGCAGTGCATCGACATGTAGAAACATGAAGAATGATTTCCTCACTCGGCCACTTCTATTCTATCATGGGTGGTGTTTGGATATGAAATCAAATGGGAGCATTCTGCTCAAACATTTTCCACCGAGGGGTTTGTGGAGTTAATAATAATAATAATAATAATACATTTTATTTGGAGGCGCCTTTCAAGTCACCCAAGGTCACCTTACAATAAAAATACAGGATAAAAGATAAAAGCATGAAAGATAGAAACAACATTAAAACAGAACATCAACATAAAAACAGGTGAAGTGCACAGGATCCAGTTACAAAGAGTATGCCAGTTTGAACAGGTGAGTTTTGAGTTGAGACTTGAATGATGTGATGGAGTCTGACTGTCTTATGTGTGGGGGGAGGGAGTTCCAGAGCCTGGGTGCTGAGCAGCTGAAGGCTCGGGCACCCATGGTACTGAGGCGTGACGTGGGGATGGTTAGCAGTCCAGAAGAGGATGAGCGGAGGGTGCGGGAGGGAGTGTATTCCTGAAGGAGGTCATGGAGGTAAGTGGGGGCTAGATTGTGGAGAGCTTTATAGGTGAGGAGAAGGTTTTTGTAGTCGATGCGGTGTTGTACAGGGAGCCAGTGAAGTTGGATGAGTACAGGAGTGATGTGGTCCGATGATTTGGTACAGGTGATGATCCGGGCGGCCGAGTTCTGAATGATTTGCAGTCTGTTGATGAGTTTGGTGGGGAGACCGGTGAGGAGGGCATTGCAGTAGTCGATGCGGGATGTGACAAATGAGTGGACCAGGATTTCGGTGCTGGACTGGGTCAATGATGGGCGGAGTCTGGAGATGTTGCGGAGGTGGAAGAATGCAGTCAGGGTGATGTTTTGAATATGGGGTGCAAATGAAAGGGTGCTGTCCAGAATGACGCCAAGGCTCTTAACTTGGGGGGAGAAGGGTACAGGGAATCCGTCGACAATGATGGGTGGGGCTGGGGTGTGTTGGGATTTGGTAATGACGGATTTGTAGCCGATGAGCAGGGTCTCAGTTTTATTGCCGTTTAGCTTTAGGAAGTTCCTGCTCATCCAGCTCCGGATGTCATCAAGGCAGGTGATGAGGGAGGTAGGAGGGATGGCAGCAGTCGGTTTGGAGGAGATGTAGACCTGTGTGTCATCGGCATAGCAATGAAAATGGACCCCATGGTGACGGAGGATTGTGCCCAGGGGGAGGAGGTAGATGGTGAAAAGAAGGGGACCCAAGACTGACCCCTGGGGCACTCCCAGTGAAACACCTGAACACCCAGACTTGTGGTTCCTTAGTTGCACGAATTGTTGGCGGTCAGTGAGGTATGATGTGAACCAGGAGAGTGCAGCGCCAGTGATTCCAATGCCAGCCAGGCGGTCCAGGAGCAGAGGGTGCGAGATGGTATCAAATGCTGCGCTGAGGTCGAGGAGGATGAGAATTGTAAGGAGTCCGGAGTCAGCTGCACGGAGGAGGTCGTTGGTGATTTTGACCAGGGCTGTTTCAGTGCTATGTTTTGGACGGAAGCCGGATTGGAAGGGTTCATGGAGATTGTTTGTGTCAAGGTGGGACTGTAATTGTGCGGCAACCACCCTTTCAAGTGTTTTGGAGATGAAGGGGAGGTTGGAGATGGGCCGGTAATGGTTAAGGACAGCTGGGTCAGCACCGGGTTTTTTCAGGATAGGTGTGATGGCAGCCAGTTTGAGAGTGGGGGGTATAGTACCAGTTGTGAGGGAGGAGTTAATTATGTTGGTGATCATGGGGGAAATGGATGGCAGACATGCTTTGACAAGGGAGGTGGGAAGAGGATCGAGCTGACAGGTGGTGGTTTTGGCTTTATGGATGAGTTCCGAGATGGTGTGTTCTGATACTTTGTGATGTTTGTGGAGTTGAGCAAACAAGGCTTGGCTCGAATGGTTTCAGACACATTTTTAACCTAATTCACATTCCTTGCTAATGCCCAATGTGGCAACAGCACCCAGTGTGGGAAGAGGTACAACAAACGCACATGTGAAAATAGTATCTGAACTAGGATCTGTTTTACCAGGGGACCGCGTTGCTGCTGTTAATGCTGGTGTCCTTCTTTTAAAGCTAAATCTATCGTTAATTAAGTATTGTACGCAAGTAAAGGTATCTGGAGCTTTTCAGTTGTATCACATATCTTTCTCAGAAGATTAAAAACACAAAGTTTGGATTTTTTGGGATACTTTGGAAAATGTTATTAGATTTTCTTTAATATTTTTATAGTATTTATAGTTTTTCCTTCTGTCAATTTTACACCTTAAAGCCATTGATGTCTGCGTTTTACCTTTTATGTATTTATTTAATGTTTTATAGATTTATTTAATGTCTAGTTTTAAATCGATAATGTCTTTTTATCTTGTTGCTGCTGAACTGAGTCGCCAACTTAAATTAGTTGTATCTTTTTACAATGACAATAAACAGCCTTATCCTTTCACTTCTGAAGCTGTACACGTCCCATCTTCAAGAATTTTGAGAGTTCATGGTTGTCAAGCTCTCCCCTCAGACCATGTAAATTTCCCCGCTTGAGAGGGATTGCGTCCTCTCCCACAGATTTCCACTGGATTTTACTCAATGATGACAACTTGATCTTTTTGCTCCATCCTTTTATTTAGGCCAAACATCAAGTCATTTATCCATCCATATGTTGATCGGGAGCAAGCTCCCTTACACAAAGAGGTAAAAAACCTTGAAACGGAACAGACAAGAACACCAAATATTTCAGTATGAATGTATAAGCAAACCACTCCTTCCAATCCGCGTGATCTGCCTAAACCCCTAATTCATCATATCCTGGTATCCCCGCTGATTCTCCACCCACATGTGATTAGTAAAAGAAACAAACAGTCAAACAATCAACAAACCGATCTCTTAACAAACAATTCATTTCCGCCACCCGTACGTAACTTGCGAAACCACGTGACATGTCTGGCGCTTCTCGCTAGCCAGTTCAATGCAGTCAGTCAGCGTTTTAGCACTCGTCTTACCGGCTGCCTCTTCTGGTTTGGTAGACGCCACTCTCATGATCCGTTCCCGGCGGGTTTGCTCTCCCGGCTTTTCACCGCTCACCTTCCCTAAACTTCCGGTGATTCTCTTTTTTAGTTCGTAGTTAGTAATTACTCTATTCGTTTACAATTATTATTATTCCCCTTAATTTTATTTTATATTTTTTTCCTTTTTTATCTCTTTTCTATAAAACCCCGTTTGACTTCACAATGGTCTTCTCCAGACATTGTTGGATATTTTAGAAATGTGTGGTGGCAGGAGAACAGAGACCATATTAAATACCCTTGAGGAGAAAACAATATATTTAAAACATTCCTAAAGGGAGATGGATTTGGAAGAATGTACAGTCGTCATTTAAAATGGCTTAGTCTTGTTATTTTCATCGGTTACAGACAGAAGGAAATATGTAAGTTAATGTACAAGCTGGGTCAAAAGACTCAGACAGGTCGGTATGGCATTCATAATGTAAATCCACAGAGCAACAGAGCCTCGGATGGTGCTTTATTGAAACAAAAATCCTTCAGGGGACTCAGTTCTGATAACCAGGCATGACACGGCACAATTTGCTGAGCTGATGTGAAAGAAAGATAATTTATGGTGGAGACTGTCGAACAAAGGGCACCAGTGTGTTCATGTTTTGTGTTGCGTTTAAGAGTCACAGAAAAAGATGGGCTTTTATTTTGGTGACACTGTGCTGGGGTGTTTCTGCAGCATCTTCACAAGGACCCCTGGGTAACCCATAATGCATTGTGTGCCATGGGGTGTGTGATGGAAGATTTTCTTCGTGATTCGGGAAAGGAGAAATAATGTCTCAAAATCAAAGTTGTCTTTGTCCGTTTATTTCTTGCAAGAAGGAAGAAAACTCGCAACAGCTACACACAAAGCAGTATGCAGCAGGAGTTCTTTGAGAGTTCTTCGAAGAGATAGAAAATCACAAGCATATTTATATATACCAAAAGTAACACCCCTTTACAGAGGATCACTAGAGTCATTGGGTTCAACTAGACTAGTTTAAACCAGATCCTCTGTCTCTAACACTAGGCATTCTTCTCAAGACATAAACCTGTCACATCGTATCAGTGTTAGAGAATGTTAGGGAGGAAGATGGAGGAAGAAGATTCATTATACCTCCCTCACACCTGACAAACTGTTCTTATCATGATAACTACACAGGTTTGTACAGAGGTCCTTTGTCCACTGCTCACATTGAATACTTTTCATTAGACACAAACAATTTCTCTAGCTTATGATCTACCAGTATAACATACATAAGCAATGCTATATTTTACCATTACAGGTGTTTGATAAAAGGTGGCTCAGAAAAACAGGTATTGTTGTGAACAGCCTGTCTTGAATTAAGATGAAAAAATGATATGGTTTGGAGCTAATGTGAGCCGTCTGGACTTTGAAAACAGAGATCTGAGACGCCAAGCACCGATCACATTAATTCACATCAAGGACAGACATGTTAAGACAAGACTGCAATGTTCCAGGCCACGAAGCGACACATATCCAACACAACGTGGAGAGTTTCAAAATAAAGTACAGCAATAAAACGATTGGCAGCATGTGTGATGAGAGAAGCAGCGAGGTCTGTGTGTAGATGTCTTCCATTTTCCTAAGTGCCATTTAAAGGGAGAGCAAAATGGTTAAAATCTTTTTTTATGGTTGAAAAAAGGTTTATCATCTTTATTTTATCTGCAGTGCATCCAAAAGTACAAACGTTGACTAGAAAGAGCTCTGACTATAGGTGCAGCCTGTGAATAAATTTGATAAACTCGACAAGAACTGAAAGTTCTCAGTGCATGTTGCTGGTAGATTAGTGTAGCAAGTTAGGAGGTAGAGAATTTCCTGAAAATAAGCCCAACTCAGTGGTTTAAATAACAATCTGGCCTTTGCAGGTTCAGACTGCAATGTGATACAGGTTTCTAAACGAGGAAGACGACACTCACACTCCAAACAGGCCGAGTGGCTCATGCATGGTGCAGTCTGTAGGCCTCACCTGGCTGGGGGGCGTGGCTGTACTCTGAGGGGAGGTTCCTTGTGATCAGTGTTGGGATGTATACTTAATAGGAAAGTTCTTCCTATTTTACAAAGGTGGGACTTTTGTTTGCATGACAATGAAAGACAGTTTGTTAATGATATGAAGAGCATTATCCATTCCACAAACAGCAACAGCATGTATTCAGTGCACACCCTAATCATGACATTAGGTGGTGAAAATAACGGGTCGAAAAGTTAATCTTTCATTAAAATGCCGTTCTCTTCAGTCTGACTTATTCTTTAAATGCTGTTATGTATACAAAGGAATGCTTAAACCCAATGAGCCTCTTGAGTATTTGCAGCATTTTTACCCGGAGGCCTGCATGGGTGCAAACAGGCGTCCCATACATTAAGCTTGTCATTGTGCCGAGATGGTGATTCCCTGAACACAAGATGATGACGTGATAGAAATGTGACACAAACCAGTGAGGTAAGGACGTTTTCTCACGGTCTGGTGTGGAGCATCAGGATCAGTCCCTCGTTAGTCTTATGAAACGACACATTATTTGAAGTAACGCAACACAGATGATAGACATGTTTGGACTTGAATCACACCTCCAGCCACCCGATGAAACTTATTGACTTGACTGTAAGTTCAAGACAAGAAAAGTAAATAGTCTTCTGGCTCCATCAATAAATACAGCTGTCAATCAATGGGGGAAAAGGTTGTCTCGTATTACCGCTCACTGTATGACTAAGGATTACATAAAAAGATAAAGACCGGTTGGCTTTACTGGTGCGGCCATGACGCTGTTGGTGCTTTTAAACTCTGAGGAGAAATGTGCGTAGCAACAAATCAAGTAAAAGACCAGCTGCTAAATGTTGCATATTTGAAAGAAACTGCCCTTAAAGTTGATTCGTGAAGTTTATTGAACTTTCTCCTGCGCAGCTGAATCCACTGATCACATCGTCACCGTGCAGCAGAAGGTAGTGACTGCAATGACAGCCATTGGAAACTATTCAAGAACTGAATTAGAAAAAAAAAACTTTATCAAATCCAAATACATTCAATAAAGAAACAGATTAATTAATAACAGTAAAGTATTTAAAAACAATTTGTGCAAAACAATATTGCACATCAAATTATATTTAAGATGTATCCCATTTAAAGATTGAAATCACCAACATCTCAAACCAAAAAGTGAAAACGTAGTGATGCTTATTTAATATTACATTTATGATACTTTACTATTAAACTAATTGAAGGACAAACATTCAGAATTGTTTAAACCTAACATTAGTTGTGTTGCCTATTACGTGCCACCACTACAAAATGCGTAGTTTAAAGGTTGTGATCTTTCACGTATTTCTGTTATATCACGTTGCAGATATGTCATCTAACCTGGCATGCAGGTCCTGTGGGATCTTTTCCATTGCAACATAACTGCAGGTTGACATACAGTAACGGTCTGCACGGTTAGGGGTGAATACCCAGATACTGCAATCATTGACAGAGTTTTCCAGTCATAAGTCAAGCATGATTTGGTTCGTGTTTTGGAAACTTCTACCACACAGAAAGCTCTCAACCTCGTGAGAGTCTGCAGATTGTACATAAACTGCTTGTCACTGCTGGTTAGAAAAATCATAAAAAGCATGAATAATGTGGAAACTTTCCTCAACATTATTTAACATACGTCTTGTCTCCATCAGGATCTTTCCTTACGCTGCTTTAAAATACTTCTCACTAGCTAACGTTCAAGTGTGGTTTTCTACCACATGGGTTTCATGTAGCTGCCTAGTGTCTTCACACCTGGTTGAAATCAGCTCAGCTGAGATTAGAAATGATTGATGAACACTGAAGAGTGGCTTTCTCCGAGATCACCCACATAACACCGTACTGTAACATCATCATCAGCCATGTTAGCTGTCACCGCTCATGCAAACAACCCAGTTCCTCTTTGTTTGGGACTGCGTGATGTGGGGAGTTAAAAAGAGAAAATGTGTAAACAGTTAACATGATAGATAAAAATAAATAAAAACATGGACGGTAACATTAAAGTCTTTGTTAAGCTGCACAAATGCGCACCAGAGCTGGTAAGTGAAGGTTTGAACAGCGAGCATTACTTTATCTGTATGCTAACGGATTTTACAAGAATCCATGCTGAGAATCTGATTTAGAACCGTTTTCAGAAGCATGTGATCTGATAAAAGTAATGTTTTGTACCTGGGTGGCCATCTTCATTTGATGTCAGTTAAAGAACTGGGCTTTGGAAAAACCCTCCACACCTTCCAAGTGTTTGTTGTTGTTTTTGTTGTTGTTTTTTTTACAGGTGGGAGAGTCCGACTTTGTTTCCAACTTTCTCAGTTATTTATGTGTATGAAAGACATTACATGACATATTTTCAGTGTAACTTTACTCTGACATCTAGTCACTCAACATAACAGTCCTGTGGATGGATGAGTGCAGGTTAGCATACACACTACAAATCAATTAGTCATATGTGCTGTGTCACAGTACTCTGACAAATACCTGCATTCATAGTAACACACACGCACAACAAACTGTGTTGACTCGCCACAGTCAAAAAGTCACGTCCAAGAATAGCTCTGCTGCACTAAAATGATAACTTATTCAGAGATCAGGGTCTTCACAACCAAACTAGTGCCGTTACGTCTCAAGACATCAATAGTCTCTTTAAAGTGAAAGACTTTTCATGCTGGCTTTATTGCTGAGGTAAATAATTTGTTTTTACGTTACCCTTCTCCGTTAAAACCTGTGTGTATGTAGAATGTAGCTATTTTAAAAAGGAGATACATGAATTAAAACTTATCAAAAAGCATAATAGCATAACCACTTGTTGTTTATACACTTTTTGGTACAGTTTACATTAACATGGTGTAGCATGATAGTGAGCTTTATCCTGCATTAAAATAGATTCAGGTAGACTGTAGTGGGATACCTTTTTGGACAGCACAGGGTAAAACAAAATGAAATTCATGACGATATGATGTCATAGATGTTGTATTGTTTAAAAATTAAATTTAAAATGTTTTATTATTCTAGTAATGCATGTAGCTACTTGTATGATGTCAAGCTTATATAACTCCAAGCTCGCTGTTTCCCTGTTTCAGTCTTTATCCTAAGTTAAGCTAACAGGCTGCCAGTTCTAGCTACATATATATCACCCTCCCTTGAAATACCATCCTGTTTTTGCCTTGGTGGACAGTGATGACAGGCTGCTCATGAATGCTACCCGAATCAATAAGTCATAAAAGAAAAATGTCATTGTTTTATGCCAGTTGACACACCCCAGGAAAAACACTTCACAGCACCGCCTCTTCCCGGCATCAGAACGCTGTTTGCATTCTCTTCACCTCCAGCTGCAGTCAGGAAACTGTCACAGTGAAGGCATTTCGTTACACTTCCTGTGTTGAAACAACATTACCATACAGAGACAAGCAGAGACACACAGACCGGACAGGAACTCTGAGGTTATCTTGCACTGACCCGACTTTGTTCCTCACTCAGCAGCTATTTGAAAAATGTATCTCCAAGCTATAGTACTTGTTTAACGGGCAGAAAATTACGTCATTTTGTTACACGTGAGGCTGGGAAAACACGTCTCGGTCCATCAGCAGCTGTTCCCCTCAAGGCTGCATTCTTTCCCCACTGCTCCCCCTGTACCTCTGCACCTCCAGTCACCAGTCCGTCAAGCTCCTGAAGTTTGCGGATGACACCACCCTCATTGGACTCATCTCTGGTGGGGACGAGTCCACCTACAGGTGGGAGACTGACCACCTGGTGACTTGGTGCAGCCAAAACAACCTGGAGCTCAACGCTCTGAAGACAGTGGAGATGGTTGTGGACTTCAGAAAGATCTCAGCCCCACCAGCCCCTCTCACCCTGTGTGACTCCCCCGTCAAAGCTGTGGAGTCCTTTCGCTTCCTGGGCTCCAGCATTACCCAGGACCTCAAGTGGGAACTAAACATCAGCTCCATCTCCAAGAAGGCGCAGCAGAGGATGTTCTTCCTGAGGCAGCTGAGGAAATTCAACCTGCCAAAGACAATGATGGTGCACTTCTACACTGCCATCATCGAGTCCATCCTCTGTTCCTCCATCACCGTCTGGTACGCTGCAGCCACTGCCAAGGACAAGGCCAAGCTGCAGCGCATCATTCGCTCTGCCGAGAGGGTGATTGGCCGCAATCTGCCGTCCCTCCAGGACTTGTTTGCTTCAAGGACCCTGAAGCGGGCGAGGAAGATTGTAGCTGATCCCTCTCACCCTGGACACAAACTATTGGTGTCCCTCCCCTCTGGCAGGAGGATGCGGTCCATCAGGACCAAGACCTCACGCCACAAAAACAGTTTCTTCCCGTCTGCAGTCGGGCTCATCAAGAGAGCCCGGGTCCCCCACTGACTGACTCTGTCACCCACAGACAATTTCCCACTGGTCACTCCCCTGCGGTCCCCCCATACCTCATATTTAAATACACATGACACTTTATCACTACACTTGTTACTTTCCCACACTTACATTTACACTTACCGGTGCACTTCATTTTATTTTAACTTTATATTCTACTGTAGACCTTGAAAATATTCATGCTCCCATTTATTGCACTCTGTTTATTGCACTCTGTTTATTGCACTCTGTTTATTGTTAAATGTTAAATTCTACACACCTTCCGCAGGACAAATTCCTTGTATGTGGAAACATACATGGCAATAAATGGTTCTGATTCTGATTGTTAAAGCAGGTGACCTTTTTTATTTGTTAAAATGTTCTACATTGATCGGCTTGAATAGGTATTTTTCAGAGTTGCATGACAAAATCTAAGCCGTGATGAATCAGACTTATCTCATTTGTTTTAGTAACTACAAATTAATTATTGATGTAGTGTATTTAATATTTTCTTTCACTTGGAGGGAAAGGCTGTTCGGGAACAACTTCGGGAAAGCTGTATACAGAGTGTGTGTGCGTGTGTGTGTGTGTGTGTGTGTGTGTGTGTGTGTGTGTGTGTGCGTGTGTGTGCGTGTGTGTGTGTGCGTGTCTGTGTGTGTCCTCCTAATCCTCTCAGTTACTTCAGCGCCACTAATCCTGTGCCACAGCAGTGCCCTGATCTTACCCTTCACTGTGAACTGAATTACCTCCCTCTGCCCTTATTTCACTCTTTTTCTCCCCGCTGGTAGTGTGAGACATTCAGAGTTGATTCATGTTTTAAGAGCTACACGATCAGCAAACGCAGAGTACTGCTCCACAAAGCCAAACAGCTGGAGCCGCGTGAGTAGTGTAACTGAGATAACTAACTTCACAGACTAGCCAGGGGGGTCAGGTATAATCTAAACACAAAAACATGGAAAGGGGAGATTGGTGTCTTTGTCTCTTTTTTAAAAACTACAAAGCGGTGGTGGTGGTGGTGGTATAAGGTAGTTCAATGTTTCACAGGAAGAAAAAAGCAGACAGCGTTGTCTGTCTTCTGAAATTAAATTGGCATCAAGTTGTAACAGATGGCCTCAAAAAGATAAATAGTCACAGTTTTGAAGCTGTAAAAGAAAATTGTGGAGCTTTTTAACTACCATTTATGATTTAATTTTTTTTTTATAAAGTATTGTCTGTAAAGTCTTCAATTTGCATTTTCAGTAAAGAAATGTTTGATGGTTAGCACTGTGGCATGACCTCTGACACATTTCTCGTCCCTTCTCTATCTATCAAAGTGTTGTTCTCTGGCTCACAATGTAAAAAAAATAAAAGATCACATCCAACAGTGGTCCAGAGGAGACGAACAGGGAGTCAGCGAGTTCATGGGACTGACCGAGGTCCATCCTGGATGGAAAGTTTTTGGAGAGCGAGACGAGCAGCCTCCCCTCTGGGGCCCCTAAGGCTAACGTGATCCCCCCATTTGTGCTCCTATCATAAAGAATGCGCCTGCTAAACCACTTTCCCACCACTAAGAGGATTAATAAGGTAATGCTCCTGAATCAAGAGATGCTCAGGCACATCTAGACATTGGAAAGCTCAATTTAATAACTTGGGTAGTTTGCTGGAGTGACATTTTACCCCTGGGTTGAACTGGGTACCTTACCTGGACATTTGGCGTAGATATGCTAGCTAGTCATTTAGGCAGGTTAAATTGGTGGTGATACCTGCCTTGGAATGATTGGAATTCAGTTGTGCTCTTATCTCTATTGTTGTCCTGGGGAGTGAATGGACAGTCATGTGCCTTCTTTCATACAAATGGAGACACCAGCCATTTCTTTTCACCTGGTAATAAGAAAACTCACTCCTAGATTTCGCTTCCCAAGCTACCAGCAGGAGCCACAAGTGCAGTAACAAGAACATGATCCCTCACTGGCTTCCCACCAGGGAACACCACCAATTGTGTGCGCTGTACCAAAAATTGGTGAAGAATTCTTTCAGGACTGTAGGCAAGCACTTCATCGTTCTTCAGATGATGGGAAAATTAAAACAGCAATGCATGAAACGGACATTCAGCTCTTAATTTAATTCTTTTATTATGATGCAGAAGTTGAAGGTTTGTTAGGGTATTAAAAATACTATTGTCTGGCACCAGTTTATTAGTACTTTTCTAAACCGAGACGACGGAGATTTGTGCACAATGAAGAAACTGACTGGCATGGGAATCTGTCTGGAAAATTAAACTGCAACTGTGACATTGAAGGCAAATCTGCTGGAGCTCAGTCCAAACTGTGCAGAGAATCCAGTGATGGTTGTTGGACCTTGTTAGTTTTCCCACTGTGTGAGGAGGCCGTGTTTAGCTAAGGCGTGTTTACGTAGTGGCCCTGATCCTGTCGCAGGCCTCATGTCCGATCAGGATCAACTATGCCTCTCTCTCTCTGTGTGTGTGTGTGTGTGTGTGTGTGTGTGTGTGTGTGTGTGTGTGTGTGTGTGTGTGTGTGTGTGTGTGTGTGTGTGTGTGTGTGTGTGTGTGTGTGTGTGTGTGTGTGTGTGTGTGTGTGTGTGGACTTCCTCTTTGGCGACTTGTTTGCTTTTCAGTCTGATGGCTACCAGCCTCCTTTGTGTCACCAGCGTCATATGGTGGTTGCATTCACGTACCCGATGCCCATAAAAAAAAGGACACACAGACTAACAAAAAAATGTTCTTCAATGCAAAATTTGTAAAATAAATCACTACTGTAAAGGACCAAAATGGTCCACATGAACAAAGCTTTTTTATCCAGGTGGCTCATTGTGAACCAGAACACCAGTGTCTCCATCTCTGCCTAACCTTTCTCCCTCAATAACCCAGTTACCCCGAAAACGTTTGACCCCTACAGATCCTCACATTTGCTTTTAGTTCACACCTAGAGCCAGTGGAGAAAACCCAACGACCTTCATTTTCCTAATAAAGAAAGGCCGATCATGAGATCTCCTCCTTGGAAAAAAAAGAAAGTTGTCCGTCTATATTGTAATAAAGATCCTCCCTAGAGGTTGACTTTTCCAAGAACGCTCACAGTGGGGATGAGGTGAATAAGGTTGAGGAGCAGGAAAATCCCCACTCTAAAGTCAGGGAAAATGAAAAGTTAATAAGCGTAGGCGGGGGGAGAGGGGCAGGTGGGGGGGTGGTGTTAGCGATCTGGTCCGGACGCAGTAGGGGGGCTTGGTGGGAGACTGGCACAGTAAATATGATGTACTTAGAGGTATTCGTTTGGGCAGTGGGCAATGGATTTACGTGAGAAAATGGAAGGCTGCCGAGGGGGTGATAAGCTTCCAATGAGAAAATATTGATATATATAAATCCATACAGAAAGGCATCCACGAGATGTTAGCCAGTTGGAAATTCTGGCTTTATATATTTCACAAAACAGTTGTTTTCACCTCTAGGTTATTAGACCTCTACTCAGGTAGAAGGTGGGTGGAGCTGAATTTTGTCACCAAACTCCATGTACTCAAGGAAGAACGTAGTCCCGCCTTTACAGGTGAGCTGCTGAAGGCAAAACTGGGCATTGTGGTTGATTTGTAAGAAAGTTTTAAGACTGGTACATGTAATATAGTAATATATAGTTGTAACATAGAGAAAACAAACCCCAGACAGGAACCACAACAAACCAGTATCTACCTCTAAACTCTAATCTCTAAATTCAACTAACCTGAGCTAACAAAAGTTGTTGATCCTGTTTAGGGAGGCACTGCGGCTCTCTGCTTAACTGCCTGTATGTAAATGTTAGGGCCACATTCAAGTTAACTAATATAGGCCTCTAGCTCACTAATTAACATATCCTATTAGTTTAATCTGTGCACACACAAAAAACACAAAAGTTGTGCGCTAGCTAGCTCGTTGATAGCCAGTTAGCTATCTGTTTCCTGTTTCCAGTCTTTATGCAAGGCTATGCAAAGCTAATCGTCCTGTCTCTTGAGCCCTATTGATCGTATAACATGAAGTGGAATCAATGCTCACTTATTCTCGCCCAGGAAGCAAACAAGTTCCCAATATGTTGACTTATTTCCTTTAAAAAAAAATATAAACAAGAGTCACAAGCACTCACAGATAACTCATTGTGTGACCAGAGGTAAGTTACCTGATATCTCCCCAAGCTAAATAATTGCTTGGTTTTGTTTCCTGGAGAGCTGACCTTTTCATTTCCTTCTGTACGGGCCAGCAGACTCGTATTTACAGTCAGAAGGTTTAGGTGCAGATGCCAGAGTGTTTTATGTTCTTGCCTGAGTGAGTCCAGAGTTTAAACAAACTGCTTCAAACATGGATCAGAGCTTCTCACTAACTATCAAGTGTAATAAGGACATGAATAAAAGCGAAAGCCTTCTCTTTTCATTTCTGCGTTGCTCATATTCTATGTGGTTACTCTTTCTGGGGCAACAGGATGTCTCGTATTTGCCACAGATGAAAATGGCCTTTACATCTGCACGTAGCATCATTTTCTGCACATGGGTGTGCAAACAAAGTGTTCACTTGCGTTTGTTTTAAATTTAGCCTCAACACATACATGCACACACCCATACGAGTTCAGTGAGCGGCATTGTTGTGGGCTAGCAGACAGGCAGCTCTCTCATGCCACAGTGCAGAGCCTCACTGCAGACGGCGTGACAGTGAGGGCCTTGTTTCATAAACTTCTCAGAATCGGCTCCCAATGTACTTGTGAGGCACCATGTGATAAAGTCAGCGCTATGTGTAGCAGCAGCAGTTAAAGGGGTAAGTATTAGTCCAATAGACACAACAGAGTTGTAGTAGAGGAAGCGCTAAACGGACTGGAAGTGTAGTAGCGCTGGCGGACCGAGTACTTTTGGTGTTAGCCATCTGGTTTCACCTTCCACTCACTTTCTTTCCACTTTGCACCTGCTGTTGTTGACCTATGTGACCCCGCCCTCTCTCTCCTCTCTAACCATGCTCCCTGGACTACATCACATCAAATGCTGTGTGTGTACTTGTATGCCTGTGGATGGGGTAATAGGGCACTGGTGTTCCGACCGGGACCCCTACCGCACCCTTTGCCCCGCTCCAGTTTCCTGATCCGTCTTAGATCTGCTGGGTCGAGCTAAAGCCCCAAACAAAGGCTCGCACACAGAGAGAGAGAGAGAGAGAGACCCACCCAAACGGACTCACGTGTGACTGAGGGCAGAGGAATGCACAATGTGTGTGTTCGTGTGTGTGCGACACTGAGATTATGAGGAACAGTGAGCGAGAGAATCAACAGAAGTATCCTTTCTCTCATAGATGTGTCGTTGTTTGAATTATTCATTTATTTACGCCAAGTGTGTGGATAGCTGTGTGTGTGTGTGTGTGTGTGTGTGTACATGTACAACTATCTTTGTGAGGACCAATTAAGAGTTTCGGATCTTAAGAGTGAGGATATTTATGCAAAGTGCGTTACTTGCGTTGTTGTGTCCTTGAGCAAGACACTTAACCCTAATTGTTCACCGTTGATTTGTCTACGGTCTACTGTATAGCATGTAAGTCGCTTTGGATAAAAGCGTCAGCTAAATGTAATGTAATAATGTAATCTCTTGTTCCCTAACTCGATTACAGGGCATGTGCCATGAGTCAATATGCATTCATCTGCACACTGTTGTGGAGAGTTTCTGAATGCAATGAGATGCATGTGAGCGTAAAATATATTGCATTTCTTTTTGCCATCATGCTGAAAACAAATTGAATGCAAAGACTTTTGTTTGAATCATATATAAATGTAGATGACTGACGATGCATCTTCTAACTTGTGAGCCTTTAAATAACGAAGAGCTGTCCACAGCATATGATAATGCTAAATTAAAGTATTAGATAAAATAAGATAATCCTTTATTAGTCCCGCAGTGGGGAAATTACAGGATTACAGCAGCATTGCTCAGTACGTAAAGATAAAATAAAAATCAAGTAATATAAATAAACAGTATTAAACAGTAATAAACATAATAAAAAAATAAACAGTAAAGAAGAAATTGAATGTACAGTAGAATATTGAATATACAAATTACAAAATATTACAAAATATTGCACCAGGATGGATTAAAGTGACCAGAATATTGAATATACAAATTACAAAATATTACAAAATATTGCACCAGAATGGATTAAGTGACCAGAGTGATAAGAAAAAGTGTTCAAGTATTGAGAGTCCAGAATGTTTGTGGGCTACTGGGAGGTCAGCTTGTTGTGCAGCCTGACAGCAGCAGGGAGGAAGGACTTGCGGTACCTCTCCTTCACACACCGGGGGTGAATCAGCCGGTGGCTGAAGGAGCTGTGCAGAGCTGCCAGGGTGTCCTGCATGGGGTGGGAGGCGTGGTTCATCAGGGATGAGAGCTTGGCCATCATCCTCCTGTCTCCCACCACCTCCACAGTATCCAGAGGACACCCCAGCACGCTGCTGGCCTTCCTTACCAGTTTGTCCAGTCTCCTCCTGTCAGCTGCCGTGATGCTGCTGCACCAGAAGACCACTCCATAGAAGATGGCTGATGCCACCACAGAGTCAAAGAAGGTCTTCAGGAGTGCTCCCTGCACCCCAAAAGACCTCAGTCTCCTCAGCAGAAAGAGTCTGCTCTGTCCCTTTTTATTCTCCACCAACAATAGAAACCAGCCTTTCTGGTTTTGCTTGGCATCTTCCTCAGTGACAAATAAAAAAGGGAACGTGCTCGCTACAATCAAAAAGTTACAGTCACTGTGAGTGAGAACATTGTGTGAAACCTGTCCAGGTTTAAAGACAACGATGTTGTATAATGTGTCTTTATTGTCAGCTGATGACATTTTACCTACAGCAATTAAATATGCATTATGTATGGAAGTCTTTATTTGTATTCATTCTTCACACAATGACTGGAGTCAGGTTTCATAATGCAGTAAACATCGGAGCAGTACAAGTACTGGTAGTAGTATGTGTAAAGGTAGTAATGGTAATAGTAGCAGCAGTAGAACAAGTACTTGAAGTAGTATGAGGAAAATTAGTAGTAATAGTAGCAGCAGTAGAACAAGTACTTGAAGTAGTATGAGTAAAGAGCAGGTACTATAAAAAGTTAAAGTACTAGAGGTAGTAGTGATGGTGCAATAGTGCATTACTAAAAGTATTACATGTAGTAAAGCAACTAGTAGTAGTAATAGCAGTAGCAGTGGTAGTAGTTCAAATCCTAGAAGTAGAATGAGTAACAGTAGTAGTAATACAAGTACAAGAAGTATAATCAGCAAGGTAGTAGTAGTAAGAGTACTAGTGGTAGTAGTGACAGTACAGGTACTAGAGGTAGTACATTATTAGAAGTACTTCATGTAGTAGTGCAAGTAGTAGTAATAGTACTAATATTACTACTGTATTATTAATTATGTTCCATCAGTTAATCTAGCCGTGTAGCATCAGTAGTACTACAGTAGTACTATAGTAATATTAGTAGTAAGCTATTAGACAGTGAGAGTAAAAGATAAGATAAGATAAGATAATCCTTTATTAGTCCCGCAGTGGGGAAATTACAGGATTACAGCAGCATTGCTCAGTACGTAAAGATAAAAATCAAGTAATATAAATAAACAGTAATAAACAGTAATAAACATAATAAAATAAACAGTAAAAAAGAAATTGAATGTACATTAGAATATTGAATATACAAATTACAAAAATATTACAAAATATTGCACCAGAATGAGTTAAAGTGACCAGAGTGATAAAAAAAAGTGTTCAAGTATTGAGAGTCCAGAATGTTTGTGGGCTACTGGGAGGTCAGCTTGTTGTGCAGCCTGACAGCAGCAGGGAGGAAGGACTTGCGGTACCTCTCCTTCACACACCGGGGGTGAATCAGCCGGTGGCTGAAGGAGCTGTGCAGAGCTGCCAGGGTGTCCTGCATGGGGTGGGAGGCGTGGTTCATCAGGGATGAGAGCTTGGCCATCATCCTCCTGTCTCCCACCACCTCCACAGTATCCAGAGGACACCCCAGCACGCTGCTGGCCTTCCTTACCAGTTTGTCCGGTCTCCTCCTGTCAGCTGCCGTGATGCTGCTGCACCAGAAGACCACTCCATAGAAGATGGCTGATGCCACCACAGAGTCAAAGAAGGTCTTCAGGAGTGCTCCCTGCACCCCAAAATACCTTAGTCTCCTCAGCAGAAAGAGTCTGCTCTGTCCCTTTTTATAAAGTGCGTGTGCGTGGTCGGACCAGTCCAGTTTATTGTTCAAGTGAACACCCAGGTACTTGTAAGACGTCACCATCTCAATGTCCAGTCCCTGGATGCTCAATGGTAGCGGATGGTAGTATTAGCTCCAGTTACATCAGAAAGAAGTATTTCATTTATGAGACCTGCGGGATCAAAGGTCAGACTGATGACTAATACACTGTGCTGTTCAGTCATCCCTGCATTAATAATAAACTGGAAACTTGAGCTGTGGAAGATTTTACACACACACTCATACACCTGACTGGGGAGCCAGCAGTGTGAGCGAGGATCAGGACGGCCGCTGTCACATGACAGCGTGTGCATAATCTCCTCGGGGCAGGGAGGTCCGCTTTGAAGCTCCACTCACAGCCTGATCCGGAGCGACACACAACCAGGACTCCTCGAGTCCACTTATACCTTCAAAAGGTCCTCATTGGTGATTCCCAGCACACTTCTGCGGTAACAAGGAACACATAGAACCTTTTGAATAATGAAAAGTGTAAAATAACGCCCAGTTCAAAAGGAATTGTGATGGAGGGGAAAAAAAGGAACTCCAGGGTTTATCCTGTAATCATCACAAGGTGACTTTCGATACTCTATTATGATCACAGAATTATTTGGAACATTTTAATGCCACTATTGTAGTATTTGTATGGCATTTCTTGATAACAACAAAAAGAAAATGACTATTCAATATTCTTAAGGATTCCTGTGTTTTCTCCTGTCGAGGCCGTTGCTCTGTTTGTATACAAAAGCACGTCACCGCTGTGCGTAAAACAGTCTCCACCTCATTCCATCCAGGCCACGCCCCCCCCCCCCCCTTTCACTCTCCCTCTCTCTATCCCCTCTCCTTCCTCCCGCCCTGAACGTCTGGGCTGATGCAATGCTCATCTTTATAAAAGGGTGAGTCCCCACCCCTCCTCCAGCAGAACAGGGTTTTCTCTCCGAGCGCACTGCATCTCTGGGAATGTTTTGGTGTAATTAGACGTAAATCTAAATTATTTTTCATCGGTGACTTTATTCTAAGACTGTCTTTTATTATTATTACTCGACTTTAACGCTTTCAGCTGGTGTTTTGAATCGAATCCAGTCTGTAATAGGCCTTCCATTAATTTAACTATTTATTCATATGCAAACCTAAACACACCGGAAGAACCAGTCGGCTTTTGTGAAGAAATCGTCCGGACATTTGCTTTGTGTGTGTGTGTTTTCCACTGAAAGGATTTTACAGGCATCCTGCCACATCTTCACAAGGTAAGACTGCCGGCATCTCATCATTTACGGACTGTCTGTCACTAAATTCCCGGATGTGGGCGGCACAGTGTTTTGAAGATAATTCTAAGCTCTTAAGTGCTCGACTTTGGGGTTTTCTCTTTAAATAATGACTTCAATGTCGGTCTTTTGTTTGTATTTGAGTCACATTTAAAGACAAGCGGGTGCGTTGCCAGCTCCGTTGGGTTAATTCGGCAGTATTTGAACTATTTCCTGCCATATCGTCTGTGTTGGTCTCCTTCTAATGAGACAAAAAAAAATCCTTTCCGAGAGTCCCAAGGAGTTATGTCTCAGCAGCCCAGCCCCGGCCTAAATAAAGAAATAAACAAAGCGGTGTGACAGTGATGCTGCGCAGTGCTGGACTCACACGGGGGCACAGGGGTGGCACTGGCACACAGGTAATTAAACGCAAGCCGAGTAGAAAGGGAAGGAATGGAAACACACCTCTGTGTGTGTGTGTGTGTGTGTGTGTGTGTGTGTGTGTGTGTGTGTGTGTGTGTGTGTGTGTGTGTGTGTGTGTGTGTGATCTGTAAAGGCTATAATAATAAACCTGGCTGCGAATTGGAGCGCGAGCCTCTGCGCAAAATGGAGAGCCGTGCCCCTAATAAGGGACAGCACGTGCCATTGTTTCCAATCGGAGCCGGCCATGGGCATAATGTCATTAAATGGATCTGAGGAGTTCCCCCTTTGGCGCTCTATGTGGATATACATGTGCGCACTGGTCAAGAGGCAAGATATGATATTATATTAGGAAAATCAGCATTGCATTGTCTAAACGACTTCGGAGGGAAATGTGCGCAAAGTCAGCGGCGCGTACTGCGGCTTTTTTTTTTTTGTCATTCAGCGTCTACATCGGGGCTGAGGTGGACTCGGATGCCGGTCTGGTATTTTTCCACTGCCGGTGCGTCAGCCCCCCTCCCTCCCCCCTCCGCCTCCTCCTCCCTCCAAAGCAACGTCACATGATGAGAGACTCATGAGGGCTGAGGCGCGTGCCTGCTCTCTCCAATATTGATCATTCTAAAGGGAGCGTGAACGCGCACAGATAGAAATAAGAAGGCTTTGGCTGAAATGCGTACAAATGAATAAATACACTTAATTGATATGTGCTCTTCTCTTTCCCCCTCCACTCTGAAATGAACAGCATGAAACAGCCGTCTAGCAGAACGGAGATGAGCCGCTTCAACATCTCTCCTGAAGATGACAGCAGCAGCGCCAACAGCAACGAGTACACCTACTGTCCCACGGACTGCCCACAGAAGGTCCCACTGGGCGGGTGAGAGGCTTTAAAATGTGTCAGAACGTGCACAAATATGAGCCAAAATCAACCCTCATTTTGAATTAAACTAAATCCTGCTCTCTTTTATTCTCCCGTGAAGCCAATACTCTGACATAGAAGCAGAGAGTCAAAACTTCCTCCCCGAACACAACCTGGGCAAGAAGAAGTATGAGACCGAATACGTAAGAGTTTCTCTGGTCCTCCCAACACGTTTATCGTCCTTGATCACGCACGTCCTCGTTTCCTAACCGCAAACCTTTCATTCCCCCCCACAGCACCAGGGCAACGCCTCCTTCGGCATGTCCGTCTTCAACCTGGGCAACGCCATCATGGGCAGTGGCATCCTGGGTCTGTCCTACGCGATGGCCAACACTGGCATCGCCCTGTTTGTGTAAGTTCTTTAAATTCCTCTCCCCGACGCATTTCTCAGGGGGGTTTAAAAATGGGGATTCGGCTGGTTTGATGCTGAGGGGCGGCAACAACAGCGGAGCACCTTCGGGCATCAGAGAACGGCACATGTCGACGTAGCAGCACAGTCATCCATGTAAAAGGAAACACCACCACTTAACACAGGCTCGGTTTAGTTCCATGATATGGATCCAGGTGTTGTTTTGTCTGTTGTGTCAAGGTCGAGGCTCATGATGTCCTCTGAAGGGCCCCCTCGCCAGCAGTGTGTATGTGTGTGTGTGCTCTGCAGCCACTTGGCCCTGAGCAGCAGATTGCACCAGGGTGGAAAGTTTACAAATGCTCATCGCTGCAGTTCCTCACTATCATGTTTGCAGTAGATAAAACAGTGGAGAGAATGAACATTTGTCGTGGGGAAAAAACGGAAAGTTCCAGTTCAATTCTATTGCAAATTATGGGGTTTTAGTCGTTATGAGAGTGCCCCCTATTGGTTATCCAGAGCAATAGGAGATCACAGTGTGTACAAATTGTCTTTCACTTTTACAGCTTATGTGAGGAAGTTGTTGCCACTAGTTGTGGATTCCTTCATGATTTTCATCACTTCTTTTTTTTGTGTCTGCATTTCTGAGGAATAACCATCAGTTATTAAATGGCTTTTTCCTCAAATCACATATGAGAAATACTGTCTTAAGAGGCCAAAGGTTGTTTACTACCGCACAGGCAGCACCTGGCAGTACTGACCCCCAATCAGTTTACAGAGGCCCTCAAGAGGCAGACAGCAGCTAAAAGAAGACCAGTGACGTCTTTCCTCTCCTGGTTTACGGAGTATAAATATATTAAGTTCTCATAGGTTACTACATTAGTTTGGGCTTCACCAAATGCCAGTTTAAAAAAACACATGGAGCGACAAGGGAAGCAGCTTAGCCGAGCTAATCCCGCTGCCTTTGGGTTAGGGTTATGTAAACAGAGAGCTTACACACAGATCGGGGCGCGGTTCACCGTCACCGAGCAACTGACCAATCGGAGCCCTGCATCTGCAGGATGTCGGAGATTATAAAGAACGTCATCGGAAGATAGCTTGTCTGTTTGCATTGCAAAACGCCGCCTGTTGCTCTTCTCAGCGGCAATTACAGTTCAAGTTAAGTAACCTCTTGCCAAACAAACTCACTCCCCAAAAGGTCCCACAAAGCATATGTTTGTTGAGCGGCAGCGTATGAAGAGATAACGCGTGGTCCCCATGATGTCAGAGACAGGCGGATGAGCGACCGGTCAAAGCAGCTGGACGGTCACTTGCACGCCTTTTCAATGCTGCTCCTAAAATGGCCCGGAGATTAATTTTCACCTGGACTATTAATACACGGGCACATATTGCTGGCATTGCAGCGTCCGGAAGGTGCTAAGAGGATCCCGTTTGGTGGGAACCTTTTGTCCTTGCTGACGCTGCATGTGAGTCAGGGACCTGCAGACCTATGCTGCATTCAAGGTCTTTGGGAATCAGGCCAACAACAAAAAAGGGGAGAAAATGCATGTTTAAAAAAAAAATATAAAACTCAGAAGATGATACCATTCACCGGCCACTCTTTGGAGAATATTTTCTTGAATTAATATTCTAATCTACTGTAAATGAAGCTCTTGAGTAAAGCATAATTTGTCCTAAGACTTCCATTTGAGTGATTACAAGGGTACATTGGTGTAATTGGTGGTCTGATTTTCACGTTAGCTATTCAACTATTAGTCATTGAACTGGCCTTTAAAGCCTCACATTCAATACTAATCTACTATGGATTTGCGCATTTAACAGCGATTCTGCGTTTTTTCCTTGGTCGACATTCAGCTAAAGATCCCTCTCGTCTGTTTACAGGATTCTCCTCGTGGCCGTCGCCATCTTCTCCTTGTATTCTGTCCACTTGCTGCTGAAGACGGCCAACGAAGGAGGTGAGTCTTGTGGATTGGTCGCGTGTGCGCGTCCAAACTTCCCTCTGGCTCCTTGGACCGACTCTGAATATTAAATCCGTCTCCCTCTGTGTTTTCCCTCTAAAGGTGCGCTGGTGTACGAGCAGCTGGGTTACAAAGCCTTCGGGATGCCAGGGAAGCTCGCTGCTTCAATCTCCATCACCATGCAGAACATCGGAGGTGAGAGACTGGACTTTCAGCAGCAGAGACAACTTGTTTTTAGAAGGGTTGCGCAACTATAATTGAACTCCTTCGCTGTATTTATCCAGCCTGTGTTTATTCCACGAGTTACCACACTGTGCCTCTGTATCTAAACTGACTGCATGGAAAGCTTGGCCCAGTGGAAACCATTGCGTGTAGAACAGTCACCAGTGAACATTTGAGTTGTTCAAGTCCTAGACGTCCTGACTATATTTGTAGTGGAGTCCCCTCCTGGGCGTGCTTTGTCTCATTTTACAGGTAAGTGTACTAACTGCCCTTTCTGTCTTCCCAGCCATGTCAAGCTACCTCTACATCGTCAAATACGAGCTGCCCATCGTCATCAAATCCTTTGTAGGAGCCGGCAATACGTGAGTGACCAAATATTTCACGAGCACGAAACTAGCATTTATGAAAATCTTCTAGCATACAGAATAGAAAAAAATAGTTTGCTTTAAAAACAAACTAAGTTCATTACATTACATTTCATTAGTTCATGACCTTCTAGTGGAGGTTCTGCACTTTGAAACAAGTCTGACCAGATTTCCAAGAAATGGCTGAGCAGATAACCCGGATGGGCCTCTGACTAAGAGCCAGACGAGTAGATTCTGGTTCAGATCTGACCATCAGATGATGTTTGCTGCCATAACTATGAACCGAATGTCCATACAGGCGTCCCAAAGTGGTGTTCGCAGGGTTTTAAATACGTGGCAAAAGAACAGATGTATTGGAGAGAGAAAACATTTCCAAACAGAAGGCTTTTTGAATGTGTAAAAGAGAGCAGGGACTCCCGGCTGAGGCACTCGAGGTGAAGTGGCACATCAAGCAAAATGGCTGCCGGTTGTTTTTGAAGTGCTGAGTGTCGGAGGAGGGGCGGGGCGGGGGGTGGGGTGTCTGGCCGCTTTAGGGTTGGACAGTGCTCAGCCTATGCGAGCGGGGGGGCCCTTCAAAGAGCCCTTTTAGAAGCTGCGGCCCCGGTGCCGCATCGAGACGGAGCGCGGCATGAGCTCACTGCAACCTCGCTTACACTTTGAAAAATTGATGTGGCGTCGGCTCCTCAGTGCGGCTTTGTGGAATCTATTTCTGGGGAGCGACGTGATCAGGCCCGGAGACGTAGAGACCATTCTGACAGAAAGGTGGACTGAATGTGACGTTTTCTGAGCCGCTTTTTAGTGACAATTAGTTCAGTGTGGTGCCGGTTCCTCAGTGGGACCTCAGCTGGGAGTACAAAGTTGTTTCAGCATTAAAATTAGATGAGGGTGCATGGAAAAATATATCTTTCAATATTTTTTTCATTTATCATATATCACAGAGAAGAGCTGACCTGAACTTTGCAAATAAAAGCAGGAAGTAGAAATGTAAGCCTTAAACAGTATCACTAACTTGCTTCTGTCCTGCTGTGTTTCAGAGAGTGGTACACTAACGGGGACTTCCTGGTGATGCTGGTGACGCTCGCCATCATCCTGCCCCTGTCGCTGCTCAGGAACTTGGGTAAGCGCCTTTAGCTACTTAGAAAAGCACTATATAAGATTGAAGTATTATTATTATTATTATTATTATTATTATTATTATTATTATTATAAGCCGTGTGCGTTTTGTAAAATCGGATGGAGACGAACTTGCATGTCCGTCTCAGATTGTGCACAATTCAGAGTTTCAGAAGTCGTACAAGGAAAACAAGCTTTTAAAATAGAAATCTCTCATGAAAAAAATGTTTTGCTCCCCCCCTTCAGGTTACCTTGGTTACACCAGTGGTCTGTCCCTGCTCTGCATGGTGTTCTTTCTGATCGTGGTGAGTAAACCCCACCTGTTTCCTCTTTCGTCTCACACACACACACACACACACACACACACACACACACACACACACACACACACACACCCTGTTGGCACATGAACCAGCCAGGCGAGTCTTAGTCAGAGAAAGAGTTTCAGTTTTTCCATGAAATGTTTCTCACACAGTAGAAGAGTAGGATTTACTTATTGGAAAATAATATTCTATAATGTTGTTCTCTGTTAAGATTTGGTTTGAGATACTGACTTTTGTTTTTATGCTTTGGTGTGGTCTGAGTGTGCGTCTTGTTTCCCATAATGGGCGAAACGCTGTACTAAAAGCTTTTCAAAGAGACAATCTGCTAATTTAACCTTCAAACTGCCGCCTCGTCCTCCAGGTCATCATCAAGAAGTTCCAGCTCCCGTGCCCGCTCCCCGAGGACGTCGACGCTCTGAACGAAACAATAAGCAAAGTGCTGAACACCACCCTGTCCCACCTGAACCTCACCGCCGTGGACTACAGCGACGACACCTGCACGCCGAAATACTTTGTCTTCAACTCTCAGGTAAAGCTCCATGAGGCGCAAAGCATCCTCAGGACTGAAATGTGTGCTGAACCAAAACTAAAAATCCTTTTGGATATTACCCGTTAACGTAGGCTTGTTTTCTCTCCCCCAGACTGTCTACGCCGTTCCCATCCTGACCTTTGCCTTCGTGTGCCACCCCGCCATCCTGCCCATGTACGAGGAGCTCAAAGAGTGAGTGGCACTTCTTTCATTTCTTCCACTCGACTACAAACCACAGCTGCTTTCTTATCAGGTTTCTACATGGACTTTATCTCACGACTGTTTGAAAACTAAAAGGAACTCCTCTCCCTCCCCAAACAGCCGTTCTCGTCAGAAGATGCAGGGCGTTGCCAATGTGTCCTTCCTGGCCATGTTCATCATGTACCTGCTGGCCGCCCTCTTCGGGTATCTGACCTTCAACGGTGAGTCGCTTATATAAATATAAGCCGACTGTACAGCGGAACAGTTTTGGCATGTAGCTAAATCCTAAATGATATAATTAATCTCATCTAATTTAACATAGTTAATTTTGAAGAGAAGTAAAAAATATGGCATTTAAAATATGCCAAAACTCTTCAGGAACAGATGAGTGACGGCTGTGTAGGTTTACGAGGGGCCATTGTCCCCGATACTAAATGTCAGAGCGGATCAATCATCCAAGGTTGCAAAACGGCCAAATTAAACAGCGAGTATATCTCCTGGAAAAACGTAACAAAACGCAGGAATCAAGGCCTGTTGCGCAATAGTGTGGAAAAAAAGTACGGCTGACCAGTGTGCCACATTGTTTGTGTTCCTGTTTGTTATGGCAAGAACATTTTGTTATGCAAGAGCCTGATATTCAGGAAGGGACTTCTCCAGCCGCTGTGGGGGTGGTGCACAGTTAGAGTCAGGGCAGGTGGAGGTTGAGAACAGTGACGTCTGTTCTAACCTGCTCGTCAGGGTTAGCCAGCTTTAGGACACGGCAACAAATACTTTGGAATTAGAAGCAACAAAAGATGCGCAATTACTCCAAAACAGCCGGCGTGGCAGAAGTCACAAACGAGTTCTTAGTCAGAGTAGGTTTCAGATAGCAAAAGAAAAAACGTGTTCTCTAAAGAATACTAGTGTCCAGATATTGTAGCACATCTTTGAGGCTTTGGCACAGCAACGTTTTTAGCTAAATGCTAATATTGGCGAGTTAACATGCTGAGGTTTAGCAGCTAAGTTAACCATGGCGTTAGCATGCTAACATTTGCTAATTAAACTAAACACAAAGTACAGCTGAGGCAAAGGAAAATATTATAGCTCGTAACTATTATAATTAAACTAATAACACGTTTCTTCATTCCGATAAATGCTTTGGATTCAGTTTGATGTTTTCCAAAAGGCCTTTTTCTGTCAGCATGTTTTTCTAAATGTTATAATTATAAAACCTTTGTGAATCGCGCTGAGTGTTGCCCTCTGGTCTAAAGGTCTTTGCTGTCTTTCTACACAGTGCACGTGGAGCCTGAGTTGCTGCACACCTACTCCAAGTACTACAAGTCTGATGTGATCCTGCTGATCGTCCGTCTGGCTGTGCTGACCGCTGTCACGCTCACCGTGCCCGTGGTGCTGTTCCCCGTAAGTGTCAAAGAACCCCGACTGGTCTTATCATTGCTGAAGTGAATTCAGTGGGCCATGTAGGATAACGTCTGTTTTCGTCTCCATTCGCGTAGATTCGTACCTCTGTCAACCACCTGCTGTGCGCCTCCAAGGAATTCAGCTGGATCCGCCACACCATCATCACCGTGGTCCTGTTGGCCGGCACCAATGCCCTGGTCATCTTTGTCCCCACCATCAGGGACATCTTTGGCTTCATCGGTGGGTGTCTGTGTTGATGTGTATGATAATGCCATGTAAAGCATTATTTCAATAGAAAATGGTGACTAAAATGCCAAATTCCCGTCCCTTACACAGGCGCTTCTGCTGCTGCCATGCTCATCTTCATCCTGCCCTCGGCTTTCTACATCAAACTGGTCAAGAAGGAGTCCATGAAGTCTGTGCAAAAGATCGGGGTAAGGAGTTAGTTCTTACATCTTCATTTGTCTGTTCAACTTCCAGCTGTATCTTCCAGCCCTTAGCTTAGCTTAGCTTAGCTTAGCTTAGCATAGCATAAAGACTGAGGCTTTGGTAACACCATCCACCCAGCATCTCTAAAGCTCACTGAATAACATGTTTTATGTTTAACTTGTGATGTGTATGCTAAGCTAACCATATTATATTGAACATAAACACAAGAGAATTCATCTTCACATCTAACTCTTTGCAAGAAAGCAAATGAGCCGGTTTCCCAAAAAGTCCATCTCTTCTTAAAAGTCGCTTGGAGTGAACATGTGAGCTAAATGTGAACTCCTTCTCCTCACCAGGCCACCGCCTTCCTGCTGTTAGGCTTCTTTGTGATGATCGGCAGCATGACCCTCATCATCCTGGACTGGATCCACAACGCCATGGACAGCCCGGTCGCACAACCCGACGGACACTAAAGCTCCCCTGCTCCCCGCCGAGGAGAGAGGAGGCTCTGGACCGCTACGACCACGCAACCCACGAAGATCAAACCTATTGTAAAAGAAGAAAAACACAAGAACTCACTTGATGCTCTGCTTTGACTTCCTGAGCGATAAACCATGCCATTCCCAGAGAATGTATCGGACTTTGTACAGTATGCTGTTATAGGCCACAAAGATGGTGTTTTACTTGTTTCTTCTCTTTTTATTGTAATTCTTTTTTTATTGTTGTTTTTGCTCAATTTCTTCTTTTTTATGTTCTTTTGTAGTTATTGTAGTTATGGTACAGCTGAAAACAAATATTTGAAGGTGCCTCAAAGCAGAGATGACATAGTCGTAGAGTTCAAAATGCAGCTTACACTCAGGTACGGCGTGTGGGTGTGGCTGTGACCTCAGAGCTCGCCAACAACCAATCCTGCTAAGAAACGTACGTGAACATCCCGAAGATTGACGAGGCAACTTGAAAGTGCAACCTTCTCAAGGGCGATTCAGTTCCTTCCAACATTTGTTTGTTCATTTTTCCTTTTTTTTTTTTACTTCGCCAAAAATGTATTTGTTTAGCCTCTTTGTAAATTGAAAAGCACTTACTGTTCAGCACACTTGTGGAGAAAAACAGTGTCAGTTTTCACAGGCGAGGCCTACGACACCACCTTCTGAGTATTTGTACCAAGGCTTTGTGACCTTACTTAGAGTGTCAGCTTTCAATGTAAAACCCAATATAAGTCAACAGAACCTGCCTTTTCAAACCCGACACTGGGAGCTGCAGAGTTTCTCAATCGAGGACTCTCACAAAACTGTATTTACTCTTAAAAAACCTGCTGAAGATTTGTTGGAATAGCGCGTTCGGTGATAACACTACTGCTTTGAGACCTGGAGGCAACTCAGCCTCCAGTGGAACTTAATTTGTTTGTCTTTACGGGAGAATACTTTGAATTTGACCACACACAGTGGTTAAACACCTGTTAAACTTGCAGAAAAACAACTAAAAACTAGAAGTCCGGTGTCCCAAACACAGACAACCAGTCTGTCACAATATTTTTAGTGTACAGTTGCGCAGTTTTCTGCTTTCAAAATGTTTCACAAAGAAGAACTTGATGGCTCGACGTGGTCGAGTCGTGAACCGGTCATCCGACAGTGCACTGTGCTTCCAACACTAACGTAACACATCACCAAACTGTTATTGTTCGACATCTATTTATGGAAGACCGTTAAATCAATGTAATTTAATCTATTTTACTATATTTATAAAATATTGTATGTATATATGTATATATATATCTATTGAGTTCAACTGTATATACGCTTTGTTTTGTTTGAATTTTATTTTATTTTTTACAATAATGCATTGGAGCTGTAAAACAAAAGCGAAAAATCCCCACGCTGGTGAATTTGTGATATTGAATTGGCTCCAATGCACTGGAGCTTCAACCGTTCATCTCTGTTAAGACTGACTGAATTACCCTACTGTACCCTTCTGTGAAAACTATGTTACATGTGGAAGCCACTGATCAGCAGCAGCAGTCTTGTTTCCTTTTGGGCCCTTGAACAAGAACCATCAGCAAAATGTTCTTGATGCACGTTGGAGAGTACGTCAGCCATCTCTTGACTTCAGGAGCAAAGAGGGCTATGCCCACCAGTGTTACAGTCTTGTTTCAATGAAACATTATGTACATCCTGTAAATAATGTCCAATTAAAATAGATAAAGATAAACTAATGACATGTTGGTGTTGTTTGTGCCTGTGCCAGCTCATTTTGATCCGAGAAGAGTTTGTGAATGTGATTTATAAGGACATGGAGTTACAACTGACTGACCTTCAATTGTTTGGTCAGAATGCTTTTCAACCACAATAAAGTCTACTAAGGGCTATATTAATGTATATTTAACATCACAAATTGTTTAAAAATGTTTTATTAGTATTGTTTTTGAAGGGAAAGGCTTATTCGTTGCTTTCTTGATTTAGTTATAACTTCTTTCTGAATACAGCATAAATATTTTTAAATGCTCCATAGACCCATATACATACATTAGTGATAAGACATAGTTAAATGTGCTCAATACAAACATAAATAATTGGTACAGTACACAGGTATTGTAAAAAAAATAAACTTTCTACGCTTTCTGCCAGCTTCCCTTTTTCGGCCTCGATATTCTTTTGTTATACATTAGCAGCAACATTTGTGAATGTGGTTTATGAGGACAAGAGAATTAAAACTCTTTGTCAAAGGGTTTATTTGAGTTATAGTCCCCCTCCGCAAGGCCGGGGCGTTAAGAATAAACTGTTTTTGAGGGGAAATGCCTTTTAATTTTGTTTTAGAATATAGGAAAGAATAAAAGTGTGTCTCTTTACATGCTGCTTTCGCGAAGTCAACACATACAATTGTATACCTTAAAAATGGCTTAGGTCACCCTGTATTAAACTTCCACATTAATGGCAGGGCGACTGTAGCTCAGTGGTTAGCAAGTCTGTCTTTCAATCAGAGGGTCGGTGGTTCAATCCCAGGCTCCGCTAATCCATGTCGTTGTGTCCTTGAGCAAGACACTTAACCCTAATTGCTCACCGTTGCTGTGTCTACAGTCTATCATCAAGTCGCTTTGGATAAAAGTGTCAGCGTAATGTTAACATCTATTAGTTGAATATACTAAAAAGGCAAACTTTGAATGTTGAAAAAAATCTGCCAAGTCATGTTTTTTTTTTCCTCCATCAATTTTTCATAGAGCATGAACTAATACATTCTCAAGATTTTCAAATTGTTAAATAGTATTTACTCTATGCCTTTTCTCCTGGGATGAACGTCATCGTTCTTTAGACACTGCTGCTCCCCAGTGGTCATTGGACGACACTACACAGCTGGAGAAAAAGTCTTCCTTATTCATCCCACAGATAAAATAGATAGGTCGACTCATTTAGCTAGTCTACTTTAACATGATGAGATATGCCAGAACCTCACCTCATGAATTACTTCTTATATCAAAGGCTGTAGGTTAATCGTTACTGACCATTGAAAAACAGTTGGCAAATGTTTAGATTTTATTTATTTTTTTACAGCAAATCTATTCCTTTTAATTTGGCTCCACTTTTCCCTCTGCGACTTCTTAACAAGTGATATTTTAGCCGTTCAACCAAGTTTATCATTCTAGTGCTCTGACATGTCACATACACCGTGTAAACCTGCACAGGTGATATCACTTAATTGGCTGATTAGACCTCGTCAAGAACGGTTGTGCGCATGCGGACAATGGTTGACGGTCATCTCTCCAACTTTGTTAGGAAAAGCGCAGGTGTTATTAACCTTAATGACGGCTGTTGCATTCATGTGTCCCAGGAAATTGCAGCAGCGTGGACAATGACGGAACCTGAAACCTAAGCAGTCAAATATAATTCTGCCACTACTCGAATAATTGTGCTACCTATTGTACATCCACTTTGTGTATTTGTTTTTACTTAGAGAAAATAAGGGGAACGCATTGTGTTTTAAACAAAGACACCACATTGTTTCAAAGCTGATCTTTGGGAAGTGTGGCGCAGAAACATCACAGAAGAGACAAGGGCCCAATCCCAGTATCCCCCTATGGCTTAAAACCCTCAGGGGCTTGCTGACGTCACCTGTCTCCCGTCAAGTGGTTGAGTGTGAGAAACTGAGGGATTTGAACTTCTTCCTGGTTCTTTCCTCACAACATGAGGCCCCAGTTGAAATAATCCATTTACTTGTTTTTGTCAAAACAGCTTCAATAACAAAACGAAATGTTTGATGAATAAATAAATCTTATTTCATGTTCCATCTTAAATCCTTAATGTTGTGTAAATGTAATTTGCCATCTATTGTTGGACTTTTTTTTACCTCTCCATGCTAAAAGTAATCCCATGCCTTAACCTCACATGCCTATGAATTGTGGCTAATTCCCTTGAGCAAAGTCTGCATCTAATGCTGATTTAGGGAAAGGGTTCATAAAGGGTTCAAAATGTCTGCCAGCAACTCAAACGCTCAACGATTTGACAGTGGGACAGCCCTGAACCCTCACAGACTTTCTGGGATCGCACCTCAAAGTCTGAGTCCATATGGGTGGAGACTGGGATTGGGCCAAAATCCACATGTGCAGGAAACACTTCCACCTTTAAAATGGAGGCGTGTTTGCCTCCCTTTGTGCAAGGCATCTAACAAACACACAGCAGATCAGGAAGCAGCTACTTTATTTCACTACTCTCTGGATACTTTGCACAGATCGTGTTCACCCATTGACATTTAATACACATTCAGGCCAAGGGTGGGGCTCGTTTCATGTGATCTGCCCCACTGGGACCTGTGCCTTACATTACAAACTCACTTCTGATTGGCCTTCCCGCTCAGCGTCTTCTCAACCAATCAGGGCCCTGATTACAATCACACTCATCAGATTCCAGCCCTTAATTGAACCACAGAGATTAATAAAGGCAATGCACAGTTTTTTTTTTAAACTAGGCCTCATCTGAAATATATTTTTAAAAAGAACATTGACAATATTCAATTAATAAGCTATGCGATCAGGATGCCATTTAGGAGGAATTCATCGTACCGGCCGGCACCCAGGAAGAGGCTCTCCACGACATGAGCTAGCGTAGATGGCTGAGCGCTGCATCTTTAGTATCAACCGTCCCACCCTCCACCCCTCCCATGCTACCCTGCGCTCCTTACAGTAGTTCATCAAGTCACATGATCTATGCAAAATAAAGGGCTCTTGCATTACAATTTCTGATTGGGTAATTCTTTTTCTAACAAAATATGAAAATCTATAGAAAACAATCTTCATTCAATAAAAGGTAGATATCAAAAAAAGAAAATGTCGGCTCTCTCCGTTGTATTTCAGTTTGGAGGCTAAATTCCAGCCAGAGGAAATTGCACTTGAGCAGCTGAATGGGTCCGTGAGGGCATCGCCACGCCAGCAGCCGGGCGGGGCTTCATTTCTTGCGGGCGTGCTTGTATTTGTCCACGTAGGCCTTCACCAGGTTGGCCACCTTACTGGAGTTCACCTCGCCACTCTTGCTGTGACACACCTGGGTAAAATAAACACAGTCAAAGTTAAACAAACTGTAAAATGAATTGCAAGTATTAGCTTGCACGTCAAAGCAGAGAGCATGGGGATGTTGCAAGAGCAAAACTCTGAGACTGGTGCTGTTCTTCTGAGCCTTTCCAAACCAAAAACACGAGCGCAGAAGTGTTAGGAACTGAATTCAATACGGTGTTTGGCGAAGACAAGCGGACTTTGTTAACATGCCTGGCTAGCTAGCATTCAGTGGTACTTCAAAGGCTATGGGGCGCATCAGAAATAACCTTACTTTGTGAGGTTACAGGCTATATCTAAAGAAAAGTCCTGTTCACAAGTAGCACACCCACTGAGTAGCATTTGCCCTCCGTGTGGAAAGCAGGTCCTGGATAATATCCAAGTTTGGGCTAACGTTTAGCTGCTCCATCCTGCTCTTTGCTGGGTTTTAGGACGTTTATACACCGGCGTCACCGGACAAACTTGTTACCAGAGGTAGTGTTATGTTTGGCAAAACCCATCGGGTAGCCTGGTCTCTTGTAAAAGTGAAACATGAAGTATTTAAGATAAGTAGTCAAACAGGACTATGTCGGAAGGGAAGGTCTGTCTACACATACATTCATACTTGTACTAACTAATTCTACTCTTCTATACAGGAACAATGATGTCTTCAGCATGGATCGTCACACAGACCATCATTACTGAGGGGGGAGGGGCTTACATGCAGGCACGTTTACCTTCTCTACCGCTTTGCGGACAATCTCCTTGTACTCCTCCTTTGTGATTTCCTTCTTTTGGTAATAGGGTTTCATGGCATTCTTCACTTCATTGACAGCTTTCTCTTGGATCTGTTGTTTCTAAAGCAGAAAGGGGGAAAATCAAGATTGCTGTAAAGAAATTGACAGAAATGCCCCGACAAATGTTCTCGAAAGGTGTTTTGTGAAGGAGTGACACGTAGGCCGATGACAGCAGCTTACCTTTTCCTTTTTGGAGCCGTCACCGTGAGCCTTGTGTTGGCCGTACTGTGTTGTAGAGGATGGTACAACATGGCTGTATGCCGACTGGCCATAGGTCGCCGTTGCAACACCACCTTTGCTTGGGGTGGGAAGAAGGCCGGGTTTCCCATAACCCACCATTGTATTCCCCATCTAGGCCAAACCAGAGAAGGCAGAACCGTACTTGTATATTCAATTATTTTTTATATATAATATTTTTATAGTTTTCAAATCCCATCCTCAGCACTCGTCCCGTCCACTTCCCAATATACCAACCTGTGTCGCGTAGCCGTCGGGCTGAGCCGCTGCCGTCTGGCCTCCTTGATGCATGGGGGGAGGCGGTGGGGGAGGGGGTGGGAGGCCCTGAGCACCGACAGCAGGGACCTGAAGCAGTGGTACGGCAGGGTGGAGGTGCACCGGGACCTGAGGGGGCATGGCGTACGGCGCCGCGGGCTGCAAGCTGACCGGCAGGGCTCCTCGCTGGCCCTGCATGGGGTAGTGATGCTGAAGAACGTTCAGCTGAGGGGGGGCCGCGTTCATCACCGGCACCGGAGCGTTACCGGGTACTGCCTGGGCAGAAGGCTCGCTTTTAGTGGCATCTGGAGAACAAGAAAAACTACATTAAGAACTCATCATTGATGAATGTATTGATTATATTTGTAAGTGCTGTATATTTGTTTATGTACAGATAAAAATGTGCATAAGATACTTCACAGAAGGTGGCTCACACAATGCATGGTGGAATAAAAAATTTTAGCAAGTAAAAAAAAAAAAATAGATGCATTCTCCGGTAAAACAATAAATTAAAAACGTTAAATGTAATAAAGTGCAGTTGCCTGAGGGTCATTTTTGTCTTGTGCCACAGTTAAAGTACTAGCCTAAAAGAAAACACTAATCCCAAACGCCATGACTACAGCTTATATCTTAGAGAGACATTTGGCTAACTCATTATTTGTCATCCGCTTTTCCTCAAGCAATAGCACTTGCGTTTTTGGAGTGCTGATAAATAACTGCACAGAGAGACTGAGGAGGGTTTAGACCTGCTGCTGCCGGCTGCTCATCCTCTTGTCGGTTCCAGCCTCCTGGTCCTCCTCTCTCCCTCTTGGAGTAATAATCCTGAACGTCTGCGGGCAGCGTCCTCCTGACAGCCCAGCTGGATGCCGATGACCAGCCCGACCGGTCCATATTGTCTCCTGAGTCGGACTCCTTCCTCCGGCCACCGCCGCGGTTTTCATTGAAGCGGCTGTACGCGTCATTCCCTGAATTGTTGCCTGAACCTGAGAAGTTGTTTCGGGGCTGCCAGCGGTTGTCGCCGCCCCGCCCTGTGCCCCGGCCGCGGTCTGACCCTCCGCGGCCCCGTGACTCCCAGCGTGAGCCGAGGTCCCGGCTTTTGCTGTCAGCGTCGCCACGACTCTTTTCCGTGACCCAGTCTGGATTTTCCGACCAGCCCTGGCGTTCAGGGGAACTTTCCGCAGGCACACCGTTTTCAAAGCGCCCAGCGCTTCCCTGCCTCCGTCCCTCAACACCAGACCCGCTGCCCTGCTCAGACCTCCAGCCACCTCTACGCTCCTTCCTCTGGGGAGACTGCTCTCTGGAGGCCGGCCGTTCGGGGCTGGGCCCTCGTCTGTAGGATCTTGTTCTGGATCTTGATCTTGATCGAGACTGGGACTTGGACTTGGACCTAGAGCGACTCCTGGATCGCCTCCTCCTTCTTTCGCGACTACGTTCCCTCCTAGAATGGTCTCTCTCACCATCCCGATCCCGGTCTCGGTCCCTGTCCTCTCTGCTGCGAGCTCGGGACGAGCGGCTAGAGGGCGGGCTGCCGTCACGTTCTCTGGACCGCGAGCGCCTGGATGGTTCTTGCTTGGAGTCCTTCTTAGATGACCAGGTAGAGGTTGAGGAGTGGAAGCGAGAGCGCCTCTGCTTGCCGTTCTTCCTCTCTTGGCTCCTTTCTCTTTCCTGTTGCTCCTTGTCGCTCTCATCCTTGGCCCCATGGCTTGTGGAACCAGCAGGTTCCGCAGAGGCCGAGACGGCACTCTCCTTCGGCAGTTCCAAAACGGGACTGTCGGCCTGCTCGCTCATGGGTGAACTGCAGTCCATGGGGACAACTTTAGTGTCATCCTTGGATGGACAGTCACCCTTGGTTCCATCCCCAGAGTCGTCAACTACTGAAGGCTTAAGGTCTGATGTAAACGTTTTAACATCAGCGTCCTGGGAGGCTTTTGGTTCTGAGGCAGCCACATTATCCTCAGACTCTCCAGCAGAGGGGGAAGCCAGTTGTGGGGAATCCTCCCGTTCAGCCATCACTGCATTTGAAGATTCTTTGTTGTTGGCTCCTTCTGCACAAATCTCCATGTTGTCGTCATCCTGCTCTGCCTGGTCGTCACAGTGTGGAGACATCAAGTTGTCCAACAGGACATTGTCAGAGTGAGAGGGTGATGCTGAGGCCCCTTTCTCAGAGTGAGAGGGTGACGGCGAGGCCCCTTTCTCAGAGTGAGAGGGTGACGGCGAGGCCCCTTTCTCAGAGTGAGAGGGTGACGGCGAGGCCCCTTTCTCAGAGTCAGAGGGTGACGGCGAGGCCCCTTTCTCAGAGTCAGAGGGTGACGGCGAGGCCCCTTTCTCAGAGTCAGAGGGTGACGGCGAGGCCCCTTTCTCAGAGTCAGAGGGTGACGGCGAGGCCCCTTTCTCAGAGTCAGAGGGTGACGGCGAGGCCCCTTTCTCAGAGTCAGAGGGTGACGGCGAGGGCCTTATCTCAGAGTGAGAGGGTGATGGTGAGGCCCTTATCTCAGAGTGAGAGGGTGATGGTGAGGCCCTTATCTCAGAGTCCTTTCCTCCAGAGGAAACAGGGCTTGTTGGCTCTTCCTCCTCCCTCTTGCTCTGGTCACCCACTGAGCACGAACCAGGGCTGTAAGGAGCAGAGTCCGAGGGACAAGACAGGTCCTCGTCTCCCTCATCTGGTTTCAGTTTACGTTCATGAGATTGTTCCTGAGCCTCATCGCTGTCCTGTCCCAGATCGTTGCTCAAGGGTTCAGCGCCTCCGAGCTCATCGGCAGAGTGGAAGCCACCCTGGTCTTCGTTGAGGCTCCCTTCGCCATCAGACTGCTGCCGCTTAGAGTTTTTCAAATCCTGTTCCTGATCAGTTTTGTCCTCTGCCTCCTCCTTCTCCATGTTGTCACATCCATCACCCTCTTCCTCCTCCTCACTTGCTGCTGGGCTGCTTACGACTTGGGCAGATTTCTTTTTTCTTGCCGGGGCTTTCCGCTTCCCACTGGCCTTTCGATTGGTCACCCGTTTGCCCTTCCTCTTGGCTGGCGCCTGAGACGCCCTGCCCGGCTTGGCGGACTGGCCGGTAGACGAGTCGGAGTCTGACGCACTGGACTGCGGCGGTGATGACGGATCAGACACGGGAGCCTCCTCCTGGCTTTTACTGTTGCGCCCAGATCGCCTGGATGGTAGAGGCTTGGCCTCTTTGGGGGGAGCTTTGGAGGTTGAAGCTCGACCGCCTCTCTTCTCCCCTCCTTTTGGACACGTGATGGCGCAGACGATGCCCTGAAACACTGTGAGAGAGAAAACATATGAGAAATCATTTATAGATTTCATTTAGAAATTTACCAAGTGACAGATTGCTTAATTTTCAGTGTCAAATTGTTTGCTACTGCCATTTATGCTACATAAAAAACAAACTGAAATATATCATATAGTAAAGCTTGACTGATTTAAAAAAATTCTAAATAATATACATGTCCAAATAAATAGTATTTCTTCTCATCCTTTTATTTACACATGTAAAAAACACTGGCAACAGACAAGACTCACCGAAATGCCCGGGGCCGAAGGGAGAACTGGAGGTAAAGGAAGACGGAAGTGGGCTGTGGTTCCAACCAGAGGGATGGAAATTCTGCCTGTAAAACCAACCAACACAAAACAACTTAGCCCAAAGAGACGTAGCCATCCGTTACAGTGATACTAGAAAACACACAATGAAGGCATAGTCATACGTCGTATTGATTTTGTTTTTAAAAAGATGAAAAGGTGCGCTGGAATACCAGTTTTACTTGGTGAACCCCGTTGATGGTAACAACACCGCAGCACCGCTAACACAGCACAGTGGCCTTCATTCTTCGTTTGATTTGCTTTAGCCACAGGGGAGTAACTTTCTCCTGGACAGTTTGTGGTGGTGAGCGAGAGAAAACCCAGAAATAGCTCGGACCGTGGCGAAGGTTTTATTTCAGTAAGGGTGCTCCGATGGTGGAATTTTCGGGCCGATCGCTGGACGCTGTATCGGCCAAAGCTAATCACGGGGTCTAATTGAAGCCTTCTATTTATCGTGGGGCATTGTTCATTTGTTTTACTTTTCTTTCCAACCCATCTGTCCCCTTTTTTGGGTTCCCCTAAATTAAACAGGACATGCTGCATATCATCCCTCTTTTTCACATCATGTTCCTCTCACTAATCTAATAAATAAAAAGGCAATAAAAGCCCCAAAATACTCCTGAAAAAAAGCTGGACGTAAAGCAGACACTTGCTTCCAACGTGCATGGTGTGAACATGGCCTTGGAAGTGTCCTTCATGGCCACAGAAGGGCCAGACAGAGCAATATAAGTGTTCAGTTGGGATTTCACTACCTTGAGGTGCCGTGAACAGGGATGGGAGCAGCAGGAGAAAGCCACGGACAGTCTTGCGCCTGGGGTTTGCAGTGTTTGAACCCGGTGTCATATGGTATGTCCTCGGCCACCCACACAGGCTCTGCACTGCAGGAGAATGAAAACAAGAGGAGAGTTATTTATGAAGCACTTCCCAGCGTTAAAGGTATAGGTTGGATTTATCCATGGTTATTGTTTTAGCTACAGTGGATGGTGGTCGGCACCTCCCCAGCTAGGAGGAACAAACAGGGAGCTGAAGCAGTAACCTATGCTTTCTTCAAAAGCCAGCAGACTCCATTGATCCATTGTCTGGATCGGATAGTTTGTCTGTGTTATTGTGTCACTTTGACGAATCAGAACTAACCACTTTAAATCACACAATGACACAAACTAACTGATGAGTCAGCGGCCACTTCTGTGTTCTGCGATGTAAAATTACTGTGTTTGTCAAAGGAGTCTGGCTGCTTTGAACAGAGCAGATGACGGCTTCAGTTCCCCGTCAGAGAGGGCTGTCTGGAGGCAAGGTAAAGCGGCGAAAACATTACGAAAATATATTTAGTCTACACTTAAACCGATATGGATTTCTTAAGTTGTTTGTATTGCTGCTGCTTCTCCTTTCAACAGCAGTACATAGTTTTGCCCGTACTGGTGCTCCTGTCTGTTCCTCTGGGGGGAGCGGGGGAGCGGGACCCCACTTCAAATAATTCAAAACTATCCCTTGTTTGCTTTAATCAGTGGTTCTTAAATGGGGGTACACGTACCCCTACGTACGTGAGATTTGTAAAAAATATATTTGAAATGAGCATCCATTCAAAAATCCTTTAAAAATTGTTATCTAATACATATTCAACACATTATAAGTTCATAAACATCATTTTATATTCTATATTAAATCAGACACTGATGGCACAGCGCTGTCTTTATTTTCAACCCAAAAAGCTTTGCACTGGCTAGGGGGGGACTTAGCTGAAAAGATATTCACAGGGGGAACATCAATGAAGAAAGGTTGAGAACCACTGGCTTAAATGATGTCAATATGTGACACCGATTGATACAAATGCTATAAAATGTTTAAATTAAGCATTTTAATTAGACCATTTGAAGTCATTCGGCTTGTACTCCAACAGGGGGCTTTCTGAAAATCCCTCCCTGTAAATTAGGCTACTGCAATTCTCCACGGTGAAATGCTTAAAACTAGTAAGCCTAGCAAGTAGTAAGACAGATAATTGGCACATTAAATAATCTTTTTGTTTGCTATGTTAACCTGTGTATAACTGTATTGGTCATAATTCATTGTTACATCATAATCTGTCATAGAGGGAAGCGTGACTTACATGTCCTGAGTAGACGTCGTTATTGAGCCACAGGGAGACGGTGACCAAGTGCAGCACTCTGTTCCTCTCACCTGGAGAAAATACAAACACTGATGAGCTCGAACTCTGAAGAATGTCACATTCACAACACACCAAACACTGGAAACATGGTACAACGACAAAGGAACTCATGAAAACACCTTTTTTCTGCACAGTGAGGAGGGGTCATCCTCGTTACCTGGGAAAAGACATTTACATTTTATTTACAAAATGCGAGTGGGGTTATGAATATATCTGGAGGAAGAGCGGTGTTAACATACATTTCCTCACAAGTCCTTTTGTTTTGCCGTCTGCCGTCCTCTCCACCTTTTGCCGTCTCAATCTTCTTGCAGGCTTGCTTCTGAAAAGAAAAAAAAAAAAAAAACATCTAAATAGTTCAAGTTGATTTCATAGTCAACAAAATCCAGATGACCCAGAATTTTATACCTCATCACTTTTCCCTGATTAATGATTGATTAAGTAGATATCATTAAGTAATTTATATAATCTCTGTAAAGACCTTTGATACAAATACTAACTTTATGATCCTACAAAAAAAAAAAGGCTCACACTCACTTGAGACAGACTTTTTGTTCAGGGTTTCTACAGCAGCAACTCTCGGCTTCAGGTGGAGTCGCTCGTTTCCTCACAGGAACCTTAAAACAACGAGGACAGACGCACATTTATTTCTGGGTTTGACGGACAACTGACCCGGCTTTATTTGATTTTTTTGTGATCATTGGACAGAGAGAATGACGCCATCCGCGAATAAATTAACAAGTCTACAAGTGGCGAAGGGTACACGTGATTGTGTGTGCGCGTAGAGACTGAGGGAGTGGGCGGGGCTAGGTAACAACCTCTTGTGTACAGTTGATCTGCACCACAGAGTGCAATGCTGCCTCTGCTCGGGGTCACACAGCAGCAGTAGCCCATGACACCACAAAGGTACCCTATAAAGTACACAGTAACGTCCTCCAAGTGACCGCACTGGTCCTACATTAGAGAACCACTAGTTTATTGATTAATGTAGCTAACAGCAGGGACCGACCCCCAGCCCGTGAACTACCACCACGAGTACAATCTAATTTTGTGTGTACAGAGCCAGATTACAAACAGCATGCAGACAAATGCCCAGACAAAGGTGCCAAAATGACTGCATTTGTTTTCCTCTCAACAGTGCCAGTAACTTCAGATTAGTTTCCTTGGGTTTACAGTGTTGGATTGAGAAAAGAAAGAAAAATCAGCACATGGTCTCTTCTGAATGACAAGTGCACAAGGCGGGGGACTGACCTGCACACAGCTGAGATTCCCATCCCATCTGTAAACGTTAGTGAAAGGTCTTCTGTCCACCGGGCAGGAAGGAGCCCTCTGCAACTGTAAAGTGAATAAAAGAGCTTAAAAGATTTTAAAAATGTATTCATTCTGAAATAAATTATATTCTGGAGGAAACACAAGATTTTATTTTTAGCATAAAAATGTTGCAATCTAATAATGTTTTTCAGTGCAAGGTCAATATCAATAATAGGCTTAAAAAGTTGACAACATTGATTACGCCCTGAAAAAGATCTTCCAAATTTAGATGCGAGAATGAGCATACCAGTTCAAAGTGTTGCATCAGTCATGTTTATAGGCCACCCAGGGGAGTCTTAAACTGTTTTTCACACCTATCTAGATTATGTTTTCAAGTCCAAACTGGCCCACCAATTCACTTCGGGTTTTAATCAATTCTACATCACAAATGTCAAATAAAAAAAAAATTGAATGGAGCTGAACTGAGCGTCACCTCTGCCCATGTGAGAAGACATCTGAGGCAGAAGACATGGCAGCAGCTGTCGGGCATGGCCAGCTCGCCTCCAGCCAGGACGCCCAGGCAGATAGGACACCTCTCTGCCTCCTCAGGATCCGGCGGGCCCTGGCCGCCTGAACACACACAAAACACAGGGTTTTTAATTATGTAGCCACTCAGCACTAGGATAAAGGTTTTTCAATGTGAGGATGCATGATGTACTTGGACTATCGGGTCATGCTGTTCATGCATGCATACATACCACAACACGTCGCAACATTTTATCTAAAACATCATTGTGCCGAGTCAAGTCTCACCACTTCCAGCTCCAGTCATGTCCGCCCCGGGCTGTCCTGATCACCACTACAACACAGAGGAGAGAAAATGGAGATGAAGGGGCCGTTGTTTCAAGGGAGAGTAGCGCTGATATTATGTTATGCACTCTGTTTAGAACCCAGGGAACTTCAAGTAAAATGTTGATATAACCGCATCAAGACACAAAAGAAAATACGGCAAAAGACCAATTTGTTTTAGTGACTTGAAGTGTTCGATTGGCATGTTTACGTTTCCAAGTCGGCTGGTGGTTGGCAATGCTGACATCATCTCCACTACTTAACTTAAGAAGTTGTAGAATGATGTGTGTTGTGATATTTCCTTTTAGATGAAGGAAGGACGCAACGCAACTGCTAGGGATGCACCGATACCGATACCAGTATCGGGTATCGGGCCGATACTGCGTTAAAATACTCGTACTCATTCAGACGCTGTTGTGCTGCTACGGATGATATTATGAACCCGGACACGGTGGCGTTTTATGGTCCGACATTAGAGGGACTTCCACAAGAAGTTTAAAGCTTGGGATAGCCTTCTGTTAATTTTGTACTATAGGTTTGACATAATCTGCAGAGGATAAAATAAAATCTGCCTCCAAATTAATTGCACTTTCATGGAGACCAAATCTAAGAAGTATCGGTACTCGGTATCGGCAAGTACACAAATAAAAATACTCGTACTCGTATCGGTTTGTAAAAAAGTGGTATCGCTGCATCCCTAGCAACTGCTTCCATGACAGAGTCACAAAATCAAATATATTACTGACAAAACAAAAGACTTAGCAACAGCTGCTGCCGCAGCAACCCAGACCAGGATGAAGAAGCAGAAAATTGATGGATGTTATGAATAAGTTGTCCAGCTCTAGCATCCAGAGTTTCAAAAAAAAAAACTGTGCGCTAGCTAGCCAGTGAGCCTGGGTGTTTGTGTGGAGAGCTTACGGCACAGCTCATACGCACAAAAAACTGTAGCTAATGACGATGATACAGCTGATGTCGCCTCCTCAAAAATGGAAATCGAAAGTTTAAGAGATTCTCTCCTTTTCAGTATCACAAATCTGGCTGCTGCAGAAGGTCATCCTCCACTTCATTTAAAACCATTACAGCATTTTCTGGCAAAATTGTTAAAACTTGTGTCCTAAAACTGTGCAGCCCAAGAAATGGCTGACTTTACAGCAAGCTGACAAGACATATCTTACCCATCATTAGTGTATTTAGCTCTTGATTGTCTATAATAATTTTAAATAAAATCGGTTGACCTCTAATTTACAGCTAAACATAATAACGTAAACTTCTTTATGGAAAAATATAAATAATTGTTACAGTTTCTCAAATTTAGAAAACATTTATGAATAAAACACTTAATTGATTGCACAGAAGATTCCTCACCAAATATATCAATGGATATAATGGGACGCAATGTTGGTTGCGGTCCTCATTTTGAAATTTTAAAGCTTCAAAACTCTTTTATGTGAAATGTTGTTTTATTCTAGTTGATAGTTTGATCACTCTTTGTTCAGATAGCAGTGGCATAAAACTAATAGATGCATAACTGAACATCTTTAAGTTATGTTTCACTTGCTTGAACGTCCAGAATACAAACTTGACTGTTATTTACCTTCAACACCACAGTGAACCCACCTATATCTCTAAGTCAATTAGACTTTTCTTAACCCTCTGACAGTGAGCAGCAAGTCTGTGTCTAAGATATAAAAAGGAGTTTGACATCTGATCCGGTGTTACACCACAACTGGTTTTCAAACCTACTGGTTTCCCTACTCGTGCGTGCGTTGTGTTCACTTCACATCTGCAGCGGTTGTCTGTCTCGGTCACCAGATTCGTCACATATTCACAAACATATTGCTGGAGATCTTCAAGCTACGTTTCATATCCATTGCGGCGATCATGATTGTATAAGTGAGCACTACATAACAACCACGTATGAAGAAATACATTTAAGAAATATATATTTATAGAAAGACTGCAACGACCTGGATTCGTTCTGTCGAGCAAAACGATAACGTACTGAAGGACGATGGCTTAACCTGTAAACATCAATTATTAAAGAAACTCATCGAAGTCATTTAGGCTATTACTCAATACGTCACATCTGGTCTGTGTCCAGGACACCTCTTGGTCTAGGTGAGCTGAAACAACTGGTTACCTCGGGCAGATTAAAACACTGTCCTGGAACTCCACAGATACATTGTTGCAGATTCTGGAGTCAGCGCTACAAGCAAGGCATACAATGGAGATAACCAGCAAGCCGCTCAACACTGTGGTATCTTTTCTTACCAGTGCTGAAGGAAGCAAGATGAGCAGCAGCATCATCTTGAGAGCTGACTCCAGAATCGGCAACATATTTGTGGAGGTCCAGGAGAGTGTTGTAATGTCCGCCCGATGTAACCAGTTGTTTCAGATCACCAGACCAAAAGGTTTCATTGACACAGATGCGATGTGACTTAATGAATACATTCCTAAATGACTGAAGTGTGCTCACCACGTATCGCCACCGTCCATCGTCCAACAATGGATCGAAACCAGTAGGGGTGCAACACCGGAACCAGTCTTCCTTGGTGCTAGCCACTTTAATTGGGACGATCTTAGAACTCGTCTAAAGTGAAACCTTTTCAACAGATGTTGGGAAAGCCCTCACGTTTCATGACTAAACACATTAAATAAACCACGTCAACACGGGCCACTAGACACAAGCCTTGTGCACAAACTGTCATTACAACTTATGCATCGAACACCTCAATCAAGAGTTAGCCTGACGTCAGATAACAGTATTATGGCAATTTACGCTGAAGTGGGTGATTGTTGTGGCGGAGATTCAGAGGAGTTTGATGGGCATAATCTCGTGAAAGCGTGTTGCTGTTCGGATCCAGCACGGCCTGGCTCCCAGATAGACAGAATTAGCACCAACTTGATCAACCAGTGCCAACACGACGGTGACAACATGATTGTTGATGGTTAGCCAAACGGCTATTGCTAGCTAAAAACACAGCTAGCCAAGGGCTAGCTGGTTGTTGTTAGCACGGAAGCAAACATGGCTAAATAGTTTATAATATTAGTCACGATAATTGCATTGAAGGTCACAAGTTAGCTAGCGAGCTAGTTAGCGGCAAGCGAGTGTAGCTGGAAGCTATGTAGCTGCTTTGAACAACAGCACCTGCTTACGTCGTTTGCAGCTCGCTAGCAACTAGCTGCAGTTAGCGTTAGCTCCAGTTAGCTGCAGTTAGCTAGTAGCAAGTATCGTTACTCACCTTTAAGCGCGGCTGCAGCTGCTTTGCACCTATTAGACTGGTGTTAGCGTCCAATCTAGTGCTATGAAATTCTAACGACTCGCACTGTCCGGGAAATGTGTTTAGCTAAAAACGGAGCGCAGCTTTCTGAAAGTCTCAGCCACATGTCTCGCGGTCTGGCTGAGAGTTTGTGTCGCTGGCGCCTCCTACCGGAACCACCGCGCGTTACAGCGCAGAGTGGATTTATCCCTCTGCTGCTATTTACAGTACAAAGAAAAGCAGCAACAGGTGACCGAGTCGCCAAAGGCTGTATTCAAGTTCCACTTCGTGAAAGTCGCGTGGACGTAATCGACTTGCTTTGTTTGTTGTGCCCGATGCCTGCTGATTTATTTACCTGATACGATGCTGATGAGGTACATCATCCGCAAATGTGTATGAATGGTTTGTGAGGAAGGCCGGTATTGGATCAGCCCAACCCCGTCGGCCTTCCGGGGATTTCCCCGGTATCCCCTATGCCTATGGTCAGCCCACCCCTGGTTTGTGTGTTCGCTTCTTTTGTTTTCCCTGAGAAATAACGTATTTATTGTTTATAAGTTTCTAAATTCTAAATAATAAAATGAATGATGGCTGAATTCCATTTAGCTGCTTTGATTTCAGGGTCCTGCACTTGTGCAAAGGAATATATAAAAGAAGAAATTGTGTCTACGTGCAGAACTCACATTGGTGCTAAGTTAGTGTTCTACACACATTTGATTGTAATAGAGCATCATTGATATAAATATCTAACCAACCATCAAGCTGTTAATTCTATTAATATTACTGACATTAGACAGTTCTTTATATTATTTTCAGGGGTTGGCGATAATCACCAAATGTTATAACATTATGCCAACATAAATCGGAATCTTTATACTGGTATTTGGCAATTATTTCGTCAATTAACTCAGTTAGTCTCTGCATTTTGTTTAGCTCACGTTAGCCAGCAGTAACTGTGTTGAACTGAGCTCAATACATTTGGAGATAACTGTTAACGTTAGCTTAGCTGCATTGTTGGTGAGTGTTCACAAATGTTAAAGTCTCCAGAGCTTAATAGTGCGGTGACTAACACTTTATTAGGCACACCTGTCTAATTACTTGTTAACACAAATAGCTAATCATTCAATAACATGGCAGCAACTCAATGCATTTAGGCATCTAGACGTGGTGAAGACAACTTGCTGAAGTTCAAACCGAGCATCAGAATGGGGAAGAAAGGGGATTTAAGTGACTTTGGAGGTGGCGTTTCTAAAACTACTGATTTACTGGTTTCACGCAAGCATCTCTAAGGTTTACAGAGAATGGTCCGAAAAATATCCAGTGAGCGGCAGTTGTGTGGACGAAAATGCCTCGTTGATCTCAGAGGTCAGAGGAGAATGGGCAGATTATCGAGATGAAAGGCCACAGTAACTAAAATAACCACTCCTTACAACCAAGGAACGCAGAACACCATCTCTGAACACACGACACGTGGAACCTTGAAGCAGACGGGCTCCAGCAGCAGAAGACCACACCGGGTGCCACTCCTGTCAGCTAACAACAGGAAACTGAGGCTACAATTCGCACAGGCCCACCAAAATTGGACAATAGAAGATTGGAAAAACGTTGCCATTTAAGCTGCGACATTCAGATGGTAGGCTCAGAATTTGGCGTAAACAACATGAAAGGGTGGATTTATCCTACCTCGTATCAATGGTTCAGGCTACTGGTGGTGTCATGGTGTGGGGATATTTTCTTGGCACACTTTGGCCCCTTGGTACCAATTGAGCATCGGCCTACCTGAGTATTGTTGCTGACCATGTCATCCCTTTATGACCACAATGGATCTTCTGATGGCTACTTCCAGCAGGAGAATGCACCATGTTACAAAGCTCAAATCATCTCAAACTGGTTTCTTGAACATGACAATGAGTTCACTGGACTCCAACGGCCTCCACAGTCACCAGATCTCCACCCCATAGAGCACCTTTGGAATGTGGTAAAACAGGAGATTCACTTCATGGACATGCAACCGACAAATCTGCAGCAACTCGCGTGATGCCATCATGTCAATATGGACCAAAACCTCTGAGGAATGTTTCCAACACCGTGTTGCTACAACATTGATGCTACAAAGAATTAAGGCAGTTCTGAAGGCCAAATGGGGTCAAACCCGGTACGAGCCAGGTGTACCTAACAAAGTGGCCGGTGAGTGTATGTGTATGCGAGCTACTAATATAGACTGGTTGACTAGCATGTGAATCGCTAAGGCAAACTGCAGGCATTGTAACATACGTTCAAGTCCTAGATTTACATCAACATCACGTTTTATAGTTTATATTTTTCAGTCAAAGGATAAAACAACACAAATATGATGGATTATAGTGCGACTTGCAATGCCCACTTTTTTCCCCTTAATGAAATCAGCGCTAAAGTCTGGCACCAATGCAAAATTTAGAGTGCTGTCACGATGACGTAATGACCTTTCCCTTTTTATGGGTTCTTCGGTCTTGTGCACGCTGGTTCACGTCACTCTTCCTGGAACACTTGAACACAACTGAGGGTCTTGTCATCAGAATGTTGATAGTTTAGATGGTGCTGCAGAAGCGTGTTAGGTATAAATAATAACGTTAATGTCGTTTTCATTCCATTTAGCTGCTTCAGTTTACATTACATTACATTTAGCTGACGCTTTTATCCAAAGCGACTCACATAATTAATTATTTAACGCAAGGACACAAACCAGGTCTTATATCTATGGTTGTTTAAATGAGCATGATAGCTCCCATGACTGAAAAGATGACAACAGCTATTTCAACCCAAACCTCAGCAGAGATCAAATTCCCTGCACCTTTTGAATGCAGGAACCCAAATCAAAGGCGGATGCCAACATAAACCAACATCAGGATCTCTCACTGTGCTTCAAGCGCGGACAAAATGTGAGACTGTAAAGTCTTTTGATGAATTCCGAAAGTTCTGTGTAATGTAAGATTAAGCACAAAGTAGGTTTTGGGAGCTGTGGGAAGTGGAGCGCTCAGTAAAGTCATTAACAATTCAATTACGTTGACAAGCCAAAGGAAAGCGTCCGGTGGTTAGGCAGAACAAAAGGATCAGCTTGTTGGGTTATATCAGACAGGAGGGCGGTTTGAAGTCCCAACTACCAACTATGAAAACTGAGTGCTGAATATTAAAAGCTCTGGCATCGGTTCAGACATCTCTTATTCAGCACACAACACGGGGAGCCGGGACGACTCCTGGCAACGTCTCAGTCGGAGTTCTCTCCACCAGCACGTCCCGTCTTCTTGGTCAGAAAGCCCCGTCGGATGAACTCCAGACATGGTCATTTTTATTTATTTTTTAAATGTCTCTATAAAAGCGGCTATTGATAGTGATTTTTTTTCATAAAACGTTTCGGTTGGTTTGGTCAAGTTCGCATGAGAACAACTACCACCTTAGACGACAAAGGCTGGATGTTTCAGCCGTTTAGTCAATACTTTTAGCTAACAGCTCAGACATTTATCCAATTACTTTTAGATAAGCAAACTATTTATTCATTACTCTATCCATTAATTTAACAACTTTTTATCCAATATTGTTAGCTAAATATTACACCCATCTATCCATTACTTGTAGCCATCTATTACAACTATGTAGCAATTACGCTACCTTCAGCTAGCTTTTACAAGTTTACCTATTAATAGCTAATTACAACCATTTATACATTACTTTAAGCTAACTATAGCAACATTTAAATCATTACTTTAAGCTCATTGTGTAATAATGAGCTATCCATTACTTGTAGCTAACTATAACCATATAGCAATTACGCTACCTTTAGCTAACTATAACAGTTTATACATTGTTGGCTAAATATGAAAACGTAAACATTTAAATAGCTTTAAGTAATGGATAAAAAACTGAATGTATACCTTACTTATAGGAAAATATTTTGTTTAAATATCCAAAACCTTTAGATAACTATTTTGACTGTTTACCCATTACTTTTAGTCTGAATTATTTGTGAATATTTATTGTTCAGACTACAGAATTCTCTTCTTCTCATGCATTGTCAATCGAAACAGTTGTTCAGGTGTTATTGAAAAAAAAAAATAGTTTCCACGTATACATTGCTGCATAAATTCATGGTGGAATACCCATACCCCGGGTTGGGAATCCCTGCTCTTCATCAACTGCTGCGTTTTGATGCGCTTTGAGCGACAGGAATGTGGGAGAAATTGGTGGCATAAAGAAACAAACGTAAAATCAAAGCAAAATGTTCAGTGTTTTATTTAAAAACTATAAACAGTCACCAAAGTAAATAAAGCCAATCTCTAACAGACTGTTAGGTCTATGTATAGTCACACATCCTACTGACACCGCAGAAATGAGGATGGTTGGGTCGCCCCGGTCTGATGCTAATACGACAGGCAGTCATAAATGTTACACAACACACGGTAGAGAGGACAGTCTGAGGACGTGAGCCGGAATGTGGCATGGTATTAAGAATGAAAAAATAGTACAATAAAACTCCACACTATATTAAGATAGAAAAAAGTAGTGAAGAAAATATCATACCTGCACGTAAAGCAAAGAACACAGGAGAAAACCTGTATAAAAACTCCATGTATTTAAACCAATTTACAAATACAAAAAAATTTTGGTACGCGCACTGTGGCCCGTACAATGACAAAACGCTTACAGTGGATATATGTTACTTGTGTGTGTGCGTGTTGAGGGGAGGGCGTGTGAGGGAAGAGGAAGGGAAGAGAATACCTTCAATATTTTTTTTTCTTCTACAAAATGACATGAGATATATTATTCCATACTCTTTCAGCCAGCAAAATGAGTTCTACAAGGTATTATAATACAAAAAATGTCACAGTTCCACAAAAAACTGTTTTTACCCCCTCCCTAAGCTTTACAGCATCAGTACCTTTGCAGAATTATTTACAGGTTTTTAAGTACATTCATCCACTGCTGAGTATAGAATCACATTAGATACAAGTGACCAGGGATCATAAAAAAAAGCAACAAACGAAAACATACTACTTTATTCAATTCTACCAAAGTAATGCTTCTATTACTCCACAGAGCAAGTTCTCCAGTGGCTGCATCGGCATGAAAGAGGATCTTCTTTATATATATTCACAACATATTTACAAGATTCTTTTTCATTAATTGTAATGGTATTCATTTCAATAATAAATAAGTGAAAATATATTGACTCAAGTAAGAAAACCAAGCTACCAAGTTTCTAAAGAAAAAAAAGAAAAAAAAAGAAATCATCTGTGCCAGTTGCCAGCTGAGTCCTCCTCCACCCGACCCTGTGGGACGCCTACAATAGTCCCCTCCCCCCTCGCCGCCCATCAGTACTCTTCAGTCGACCGCCACTCACTCCAACGCACACATCAGTTCACGGGACAAAGAGGAAAAATAACAAAAGAACTGAAACAAAATGTGCTCATGTTTAGGGTTTCGTCGGTTGAGTCCCGTGGGGAAGCAGTTTTACAGAGCCCCCCCTGGTGGGCAGCTGGTGGAAGACCCCCGTGGCAGTTTTTTGTGTGTGTGTGGATGGGGGAGAGCGGGGGGTTAGAACACAGGTTGGCGAGGAAGAAGGTGAGGGATGAGAGGCGCGGCAGAAGGAGGGTCTTCGTTCCGGTTCCTGCGCTCCTGCAGACCCGCTACGGCTCATCTACGGCGGCTTCCGCCTCTCGTCTCAGGAGACGGGTGGCGTCGAGGTCATCCTTTTTTGGGCGTTAAGCCTGGAGCGAGCGCGTCAGTTCGTAAAGGCATTTGGCGAGCGTGGTGGAAACCTCCATGTTACTTAGCGCGAGCACAGAGAGGTGCGTCTCATGCCTCTTTACCAACCTGAGAGACGAGAGGAGACAGGAGGACTTAAGTGATCAAAAATTGAAACATATAGGACAAAACTTGTAACTTTATGAATCAATTCTGACAATTTCTGGAACATTTAAGCTCAAAGCTATTGTATTTTTGACATCCGACTGGTTACGAGGTAAAGGAACAAACATTAGCAGCTTTCACTCAACACTTCTGAAAGCCTGGACACTTACATGCGACCACAGTCTGAGTGCTTGGCGATGTTCTTTAACGTTAAGGCAGCAGTTAGTCGTATGTGTTTGGTCACTGGTCCCTCTTTCTCATCCTGGGAGGGGAAATAAAACAATATTCACTGTGAGAGATGAGAGGATAAGAAGGAGCGGCAGTCAAAGACGTCGTAATAATATCGTGACATTGCAACAAGCTAAGTGTTTCGTTTTCATCCCAAAAGTTGTAAATTCTCTCCCACACAGCATTTCCACTCATTCCTGAGCCTGCGTTTGAACCATGCAGTGGAGGAAACAGTGGGATTTAAAAAAAAAGCTTCTGAGCAGCTTTGGTCCAACTGAGAGCTTTCATACAAGTCATACTAAAGTGCTTGTGCACTGTGAGTTGAAGGAAGTCTTGTTCTACTCACAGTGAAGTCCCTGAAGACCAGGTTTCGAGAGCCTCTGCGGAGGGCCATGAGCGCTGCGCTCGGGTGATTCACGATTGCTTTTGGTGCTCGCGGTGTCGGAGTGCTGCCTGCCGCTGGCGGAGTCCTTAATAACACATCAAGCAGACGTCATTAAGGTTATTGTTCAAATATCGGTACACTGCTTTTCCCAGATATTGATATGCAGTACATCTGGTTTGTGTAGCTCTCAGTGTACTTACTGGGAAGAAGTCTGATTGGGACTTTGCGCCTGCTGCTCCTCTAGTTTGAGTCCAGCCAGCAAAGCCTCTCGAGAACAGTGCTTGTCCTGGAAGGAACGCGTTTGTTATTGTTTCATGCTGACGTGGTACTAGAAAATGTGATTCCCTGTAGGACCGGCCGCATCTCACCTGTAGATGCGTGATGAAGGACAGTCTCTGCCGGGGAAAAGGTTCACAGCCCTCCCATTGACAATGCCCTCCGTACACGCCTTTACCACCGTGTTGCGTCGCAGCGTGGTAAAACACCCGCGACGGAGTTTCGAACCACCTAGAGAAGAAAGGACAAGGAATCAGCGGACGCTCGACAGCGGCTCGGCCGAGGACGTTATGATGGACGGCCTCTGGCGCGTACCGTTTACAGGACTGCCACAGACACTTGAAGTTCTGCCCGGCTTTCCTGCTCTGTTCCGGCGGCGCTGCGGGGCTTTGCTGCGCTGAGAGGTGCGGGCTGTGGTTCCCGCCTGGAGCGGGCTGGGATACGGGGGGCGGGGTGACTGTCGGCTGTGCGAGAGTTGGAAACAAACTATATGAATTAGCATAAAACAAATGTTTGACCTGTTAAAATAGAAGTCATTAGTTAGGATTTTGGTTACAAAAATAAAAAGGACCTATAAAAAGAGAAAACCAGCTGCCTCTGTAATTTCCCTTCACTCTGGAACTGTCGGCTGAGATGTAACCCGGGTCTGTCTATTGGCACAAGTTGCTCTCTCAGCTGCTTTGCTATAGGAGGTGGGTATCGGTGAGAGCCACATGGTCTTAACTGGCCTCACCTTCTTAACCTCCAAACAGTAACTTACAAGTGGTGTGAAAATAGTTTTGCCCCCCCTGCAGAATCACAGGAATACTTTGGACCGGCTTCGTTCAGGATCTTCATCGTCTCTAGCATAAATAGAGCATTCCACAAACGACTAAAACATATACTGTTATCTGTTTGTTATTTATCTATTAGGTTTTATTTTGTATCGTTTTATTGTTATGCACCTTTCACCGAGTCAAATTCCTCCTACCTGGCAATAAACACATGTGATACTGATAGGCGTGGTTTTAAACAGGAATAGCCATCAACAGACTGTGTGGTGTAAGAAATGCACAAGAAGCCCAATTCCGCTTCACAATAATTCACTGCACATTTATGGTCTGTACTCGCGTGAGTTTAGTTGCTCGACTTTGTGGTTAACTCGCGCCTGAAATAGGGCAGGGCTTATCTCTGTGGCTGATCTCCATAAAAACAGTACCATTTCCGCCATCCACCATTAAACTAACCACTAGTTCTGCTTTAAACTTCTTGTGGAAGTCCCTCTAATGTCGGACCATCAAACGCCCCCGTGTCCGGGATCATAATATTATCCGTAGCCGCATAACAGCGTCTGAATGACAGCCGCTCCCAGCGCTACTTCTGGCGGACCAGCAGCAGTTTGATTCAGGACGGCAGTGATGACGCGCAGAGCTTCTCAACGCTGATTGGCTTTCGCGACGCGAATTTTCGCCCGAGTTGGAAAATGTCAACTCACATATGCGGCGTTAGCCCGGCGTAAATTCGCGTCTGTTGCAACCATACGCGCCTGTGCATTGACTTTACATGTAATCTGGTCACGCCAATAATTTGCGTCACGTTCGGTGTGAACACACCATTACCATTGAGTGGTAAGCTCTGGTGTAACTCCACTAAACTCTGTTATTTGACACACCATAATGCAGTAATAGTACTGTAGCATACCAAGCTACTATATTGTAATATTAAATTAAAGCAGTGGGAAAATGTTTGAATGAAAAACAATATTCTCTTCAACCTGCAGTAAGTCCTAGGAAGCCCTTAACCAAATCAGACTTCTTCCATCCATCTCCAAAACAAACAGCAATTTGAGTGCCAAGCAAGTCCCTTTTCCTAACTGCACAACTTTTGTAATTCTAAGTTATTGTCCGATTTAAGTCCGGCACTAAAAAAAAAACACCGGAATCATATTAAAAACATACCCTGAAAGGTTTCTGGCTGACAGTTGAGTAGTAGAACGTAGTGTAGAATTGAGCTGACGAGTTGCCTGTGTTCTACCAACAAGTACACGAGAATACGCGGCATGCCGTAAGCATGGTGCCTCTAAATGTCACATTTTAGTGTCTTTGGTCGCATCTCGCAGATGTGACTTCATCTGTTTCTCAGCCAAAGACATACGCAAGTCATTAAGACAAAGAAATCTGAGGTCATAGTATTTTGAATCGTTACAATGTGGCCTACATAAAAAGGTATCTGTCAAATAATAGCTGCATCTCAACAAACCACAGAGCATGACCACAAACTGCAGCTGCATTCTGTTTTAGAACCATGTGTAAAATATCTTGAGAAGTTTTAACATTCATCAACAGTTCTGCCCCCGTCCCAAAATGGATAGATTACAGCTGCCTACAACAAAACTATGACGGGTATATGTTACAGTTTGTGTGGACACCATTATGGCTGGCTATCTGGCAACATTCAACTCCAGAAGAGGCATTCTGGTTTATGCAAGACAAAAATAATATAATATACACAAATATATAATGAATATTTAAAGCCTTGGCATATGTTTCACAGTAGGAGACGCCTCCAACTTGTCTGCTAGACTGTTAAGTCAACATATGTGATTATGCTTTAATTAGAATGAAAATACCACCAGGGTACAGAATTAGCACCATTTACCAGTTGAATGCTGTTAAAAAAATGCAGGTAGATTTGCAAACAACTATAATCTATTCAGTGTCTGGTAATATGTAAACATACACTAGCCATTTGGCCGGTGGACAACAAAAGGGACATGTGTTTGAAAATGAGCCAAACATAGTAGCAACACACAACGTACGCGACTGCAAATACTCTCTCGTGTCACAGACATGCTGACAGAACTGACATTGAGTCACACTACTATAAGACCAGATAAATGCGGCTTACTGCGAGACTAACCCTCCAATGACTCACCGTCGAGCCAGCTGCCAGTGTGGGCGAGCAGTTCCTCTGCTGAGTGGCGTTCTCTATTGCTACTTTGGCTACTGTGCTTGGGTCTGTTCCTGCCGGCACAGCCACCATGGTGGCACTGCTGCCGGCGTTGTTGGGGTCAGTGATGGTGATGATCCGCACTCCCACTTTGTTGGGGATCCCCGAGGCCGCCCCACTGCGGTCCTCGTTCTCTGCGGGCCTCTTGAGACCCCGGGCCTCGGAGGCCAGCCCGTTTGCGGTAGAAGCGGCGGGACTCTGGGAGGTAACAGTAACAGAGGAGGGGAAAGTGGAATTGGGCAGCAGTTGCTGCCTTAGCGCTGGCACGGCCCGGCCCGGCCCCAAAGGTCCGTTGGTTATTTCCGAGGGAGGCCTGTTGCCGACTGCCTGGGGTCCATTCGCCAGGCGCTCGGCCTGCTGGGCTTTTGCAGTATCCTGCTGGGGGGGAGGACTAGGAAGAGGCGGATCTGAACCGTGACTCTTCTCAGAAGGGCCCACCTCCCCATTCCCCAAGTACTGTTTGGAAGCAATGTGATTTGGAATGTTTTTGTTGAAGTTGCTGCCACTATCACCCCGATCAAAGTCACACACCCCGTTGAGGAGAGTCTTTTTGGGGTCGGGGGTGTCTTCCAAAGGAGTGTTCAGGCTGGGGGAGAGAGCCTGCTTCCCATTAGCAGGGTGGCCCTCCGTAGGCGGACCATTGAGTGCCCCCTGGCTGTTCCCTGAGTGGTATGGAGGTAGATTAGACTCCATGCACTTCCGACCATTTAGCAGCTTGGCACCTGCCGCCACATTGCCATTACTGGTTTTTCCGTTGGAGTCTCCTTCTGCCAAAGACGAGTTCTCCATCACCTCTATCTTCCTCTCATGGATATGCAGCCCCGTGGCGTCCTTGGCCTCCTCCTCCTTTTGACAGATGATCTTGTCCCCTCTGAGGGGAGCCGGCAGTGGTGGTGGTGGAGCCTCAGGGGCGTGGTGGGGCACTAATGCAGTAGAGAAGGTAGGAGGGGGGACTCCCGGAGCCACAGCACCCTGGCTGACAACAGCAGCGGTAGATGTGGTGAAGCCTGTCGTGGGGACCATGGTGAATGTGACTTGTCCAGCAGCCGTGGGGCCAATGATGGTAGCTGCCCCTGTGCTACTTGTGGAAATGAGTTGGCCTGGCAAGAGCTGAACCGTCTGGAGGGCTGGGGCTCCTGCAGCGGGAAGCTGACCAGGAACCAGCTGGACATTGAGCTGCTGAGGCTGAGGAGAGGGATTCTGGGTGCTGTAGCTCGTCTGGTAGATCATCTGCGAACTAGACGCCATCGTGCTATTCGGTAGGGGCACCTGTGGAGCGGGTAGGATGAGCTTTCCTCCCGGCGTAGAAGGCCCTCGCTTTGGAAGCAGTAGCTGTTTGATCAAGCTGGACTCGGTGGAGGTAGGTTGAGAGGGGGGAGTTTGGGAAATAAGCTGGAGTTGCTGTTGATGCCGTTTCATGGACAGTGCGTGGCTGACAGTTTGATTGGACTGGACCTGGGTATTGGAATGAGAAGCAGGAGGCGAGCAGGGGTTGGAAGCAGCTCCGGGCTGCCCTGCTATCTGGATAGTCTGGGAGCCGGAGGGGTTGGCAAGAACGATCTGGTGTATGGCAGGGGTGTAGGCTGGGTTCTGCTGGGGGTTGGGACCGACAATTACGAGACTCTGCGACTGCTGTTGTAGCTGAGGCTGCTGGTTGGGAGTGGCCATCGTGGCTGCTGGTCCACCCGACTGGCTTGGCGCTGGCTTAGGGGCGATATTCTGAAATGTGACACGTGACCCCTGGGAATTGGTCACACCCGCGATACTGAACGCCAGACCACTCCCCGCCTGGGCGGAAGAAGAGGGTGTCGATACCGTAGCGACACACTGAGGCTCCGCCTGGGGAACTCCACCTTGAGGCCCAGACAGGGGAGGGGTTTGAGGCAGGGCTGGGTACTGGGTGATGGGAGGGCACACGCCGTGTACCCTGGCGGTGAGGATGTGGCCCTGTGGTACCTGCTGAAATAGCGTGACAGGCGTCCCTGTGGGGAGCATGGGGGAGTGCTGCTGAGCAGCAGGGTTCTGGGGGCTGTGGTTCTGGGTGGCCGCCGCCGAAGTCTGGATCTGGACCACTGGACCCGGTCGGACCATTTGCTGCTGCACTGCTGCCAGAGGATTTGGTGGCAACTGTGGAGAAGCCTGCAGGGGCCCCGGGTGATGGGAAACAGTCTGGTGGCTCGCATGAGGAGGGTCCTGTGCAGTCAAGGCCATGGATGGGGCGGCCCCAATGGCGCCGACACTGGGGCCCATCACCCGGACAAACTGGGGTCCAAGACTGGGAGGCCCGAGAGGTAAGCCTGGTTACACAAAACACACAGAACTGATCAGATCCAAGATGCTACTTAAGTTAAAATGTTCTACTTTTCCTAAAGAATACTCTTTTTAAATCGGGTTGTAGTCAAATGTGCTGCGTCAAAAATACATTAAAGAACATTTAAGGATTACCTTTTACCATAACTCTGCCATGTTATACTTAAATTTGTATAGACACAAAACTCTGCCAAATGTCTTTCTCGACATGCGATACAGCTTTCAACCCATTCAACCGTCTCGTGATGCCCAGCTCTGCTCTCTCTGCAGGACTGTGAGCATCCTTGTGCACATTATCACTTTTCTGGAAGTTCTTTAGCTTTTGATATCCATACCTTGTCGGTCCTAAACAGTATCTTAGGTGAGTGGACAAAACCTGATGCTCAAAATGATTTTAATGAAAAAGCATAAACATGATTCATTCTACTAGTTCTACCTGGAGACGGGGCCTGAGCGTCGCCAGGAGCTTCGAGCCGGGCTGCCGGAGGTGTTGGAGCTGCTGCCGGATTCTGCTGTTGGGGCTGCTGGTAGTAGAGCTGGATGGGCAGAGGGATCGCCCTGCGCCTCAGCCCTACCAGGAGAATCTGGACCTGACCATTGGTCTTGGCCTCATCTTGCCGCCGCATTGTGTGGCTGGGAAACACGGTCCTGTAGGAGCAGGGGGAAACGCAGGCTCATCACAAAAGGGAAAGGTTTGTTGGTATCTTTGAAGCTGCAGAAAACAAGCTCAGAAAAAAACTGGACGTAAAAGCATCGGACAGGATGGGGAGGAAAGGGGACTGACCGCAGACATTTGAGGAAGCCTGTTGAGTTCAAGATGTTGCTTCGTCCCATTTTACTACACGTGGCCAGGTACTCTGAGTACATTTCTGATCGAGACACGGAGCCCTCTGGGTTTGTCTCAAAGTGTGCGTTTAGCCTGTTGGAGAGAAACAACCGAATGAGTGGTTACTATGCGAGCAAAAAACCCATCTGAACTGTATTTTTCTTCAGCTAAAACATCAGAATAGACATCTTTAGGTGACTTAATCTTACCACTGCAGTGTAAATTTTTCCCCGTCAAGTTCAACAATACCAGGTGGGGGTTGGGTGGATTGAACTGCGACCCGTGTTACTGAAAAAACAAGTTAGTTAGGTTATGCTTCTGGATAGTTTTAATGCTCAAAACAATAGAATATGGTGAATTTATTTACGTTTGTAGTACTCCGCAGAGTGTCCACTAGATGTCAGCAAACTAATAACCTTGCAGCCCTGTGGAGCATATTGACAGCACAGGGATGGATATTTCCAAGGTTAGGGAGTTTAGCTCCCACCAAGGGCCACCTGTTCATTCACTACTCAGGCTGCAGTGAGAGGACTGGAATCTGATTCCTTTGTCTCCGCCCACCATGATAGAAGCAGGAAAACACTTAAAAGGAGCGCAATCTAAAACTAAATAGGTGTTAATCTTCTTGGTGGTCTTCAACTAATCTTATCTTTTTTTTAATCTACAGTTCTAAGGATAAAATATGGAAAACTGCTCAACTCTGGCCGTCCTTATCGATGACCATAGAAGAATTAACAGATCAGAAAATCGCCAAACCCGTATGTACTATTTTTCAGTATTAAAGAAATCCAAGCAATTTATTGGAGTGACAAACAAACCTCAGAACTTGTAGTGAAGGATGCTTCAATTGCTCAGCAGCAAGGAGGTGAGTTATTATAGATATTGAGTTATTAGGCGAGTTATTATAGATATTGACAGATGAGTCAAATGCAGACATTGTTTGGCTATTCATTGAGTTTTGTTGACATCGATTTTAATTGAATGATTTGTATCATTTACATGGCTTTCTTAATTTTATTTGCGTAGAAATGCCCCTACCATCCTGGAAGTTGGGCAAACAAAGGTGTTTTTTTTTATTTCAAGTAAAGTGATTTGTAAAAACTTAATTGACCCTGTACTGAGTCCCACCCCTCAAACACAGACTGGCCAATCATAGCGTAACATCATCACCCTGGGAGGTTGGATGGAGATATACATTTAGAAAACATTAGCACATCACAGATTTCCAGTGGACCATAATGAAAGAAATCCAAAGCTCTGTTAATTCCCTAAGGTGTACCAAGGTTCAAAGTTGACACATGCAATCCCCACACCCACCAGGCGCTGCTGCTCCCTGCACGGCTGCAGGGACCTGCTCCACCAGCTGTGGTCGAACCTCGGCCGCCTGGTCAGCGCTGGCCTGATGCTCGATCAGTCGCACCGCCGTCAGGGCGTCGGGTCCAAATGTATGGAGGTCAACCGATACCAACCGCACCAACAAGTCTGACCGGGGAAAGGGGAGAAAGAAGGCAGCAAACAAGGATCAGCACTGAGGAGCCTGGTCACGTATCCACCTTTTAGCAGATCAAAGAAATGCTGCACTCCTGCGGTGATAACGCAAAAGAGATCCTTTAAGACAGGGGTGCCCACACTTTTTTGGCTTGCGAGCTACTTTTAAATTGACCTAGTCAAAAAGATCTACATTAATAATGCTAAAAAAGATCTACATTAATAATGCTAAATATCTATCTATATAGATATATATCTATATAGATATATATTAATAAATAGCATTATTAATGTATAAATATACAGAGTATACTTTATATTTACAATATTGGCGTACCTTGCATAACTGCATAAACCTTTATGACACAATATAATTCTGTACATTTTTGGTCATTACATTTTACTCTGATGACTTGCACTGAATAGAAACAGCCAGGGTTATGCTGCGTTCACACTGAATGCGGCACGTATTATTCGCGAGTAGATTACATGCAAAGTCAATGCACAGACGCGAATGACGCGAATAACTTCGCCGAAAGATTTGCGTAGTGAAAGCCAATCAGCGTTGAGAAGCTCCGCATCATCACTGCCGTCCTGCCGGTGCTGAATCAAACTGCTGCTGGTCCGCCTGAAGCAGCGCTGGAAGCAGCCGTCATTCAGACGCTGTTGTGCGGCTACGGATGATATTATGAACACGGACACGGGGGCGTCTGATGGTCCGACGTTTGAGGGATTTCCACAAGAAGTTTAAAGCAGAACTAGTGGTTAGTTTAATGGTGGATGGCGGAAACGGTACCATTTTTACGGAGATAAGCCACGGAGATATCCCTGCCCCTTTTCAGCCGCGAGTAAAGCGAATGGCGCAAATTAACCACATAAAGTTGAGTAAACTCACGGGAGTAGAGAAGCGCAAATAATGCATTCAAGCGGCCGACCATGCGGGCGCACCGTCCGTGGTGATGGACATTGATTTACACAAATGCCGTAGGGAGGATACTTTTTATTTTATTTTATTTTTTTTTTAAATGGCATGCGATCTACCCGCACTACCCTGGCGATCGACGTATTGGGCACCCCTGCTTTAAGATCTCAAGGGCAGAGGGAAGCCATCGGGCCAAGTTAACGGCCCCGGTGCGTTTAAAACCAAAAGAAAACATAAGGCAGTAGACGAGTCATACCTATGCTATGGTTGACGGAGGCGATCTTGCTGCAGGGAATCTCTCCGAGCTGGGCCAGCAGGTACAGCACCTCCAAGGAGGCCATGAGGAGCATGAGGTCCGGCAGCGTGAGGAGCATTATTACCTCCCGGTACGAGTCCTGGTCCACGTACTCGCAGATGAGCATGCTGTTGTCCTCTGCCTTGCTGAGGTTGCCCAGGATTTCCATGGCTAAAACGAGACACGCGTTTAACTCAAGAAGCTTCACCATGTATACGGTCGCCGTAGTGACCCGCCGGATAACTCACCCCTCATTTTGAGAAACCTGTCCCTGGACATCAAACATTTGGTGATGGTGTGAAAGATCAGATGAGTTGTTCGAAAGTCTACGGGATCCAGCTGGAGCTACAATGAAATCAGACGAGATTCATTCAACGATCCGCAACATCTACTATACAGATTAGAACCCCACTTTGAAACACCTATGACAATGAGACCTCACATGAATAATACATATTTTATTGTTTATGTAGCAGCTACAATGCATGCTACACATAATACAACCAATTTCCATCTGTAGTCCCCGGGCAGAGGCTGAACCAAACAAAAGGAAGGCCCTGCTGCAATATTTAAAAAGCTGCAAGCTGGCCACGAGACAAACCACAGTAATTTCGCCGTGACGTTGATGATTTATGTTCTTGCTCACAACATATAAGCAACCAAAACGGGTGCTCTAGTAGTTATGTTACAACAGAAGGCCTTGCGGTATCATATCTGAAGAATGTGCTAACTGGCCTAAACCCAACCATCCAATTAATGACATCAAAGGCTTAACCGATGATATCAGGCACCCTATGCATGCAGTTTCTAAAAATAGAAGTCGGCTCATCACCATGCATCTCATAACAATAAATGTGAGATCAAAACGCAAGCGAGCCCACGTGATGCATTTCTCACTCTGACGGCTAATATTTCACCAACGTTGGCCTTTGAGACCACGTTGACTAGAAGGTTTCTTTTGAAAGTAACGTTACCCCAACAATGTTGAGCAGACATATTTGTTTTTTCAGCCGGACTTGATCATTTCATTATAAAGGAAACTTCTAAAACGTCAAAGCGAAGAGCAGATGAACACACATTAAATCCATTATTTACTCTCCTGCTTTTAGGTTCTGTAAAAAGATTCTCTAAAGTCTTCAAATAGCGAGCATTGCTTACGCTCAGCCTGATTCACAGCTCAACTACATGTGGGGGAATCCAGAGCGGTAGTTACTGCTGCTGTGCCATGAAGGGACAATTGCTGGTCAATTAAATCTGTTCGGATCAATGGCCACTGATAGACGGTTTACTTTTCCTTTAAATGAAACTGATGTCAGAGATTAACTAAAATGCTCCAATTCAGAAATAGTGGCAAAAGACAGGACTGTTTATGGTGTCACAGTAACCTACATTTGGAAACAAATCTCCCCATCAGATGTTTCACTGACCCAACCCAAATCACCAGTTTAAAAAATACAACCCATTATGAAATTTCTTTTGACACGCTTGTTATATTTGACAAAAGCCAACAGCGGACCCACCTCGGCAGCCACGTTGCCCAACGTGTCCAGTCCAAGTTGTCGGAGTGAGATGAGGTTACAGTGGGCACAGAGCAAAAGGAAGCGCAGGCACGTTCGGTTGGCCGCCAGCAGCTTGACGTTGGCCTCCTCGAAGGAGAGGTTCCGCAGGATAACGGCGATCTGCAGAACCCGCTGGGCCTCCATGTCACTGATGCCCTGGTTCCGCGGCGGGTGGAAGAGGCTCTGCCAGCGCTCCTCGCTCGACGTACCATCTGCAAAGAGAACTGTTGGTCTTTTTAGAGAGTCCGTTCATCACGAGCAGCTGGAACATTTCTCCAACTGGTGCAGCTCGTTTGCAAATCTCGTCGTGCCACTGTTTTTCTCCTTGTGATCATCGCTTTTACTTATTGATAAAGATCTTTTGTAAAAGGAATGTGAAATACTACGTTTGGGGATGGGGTGTTAAAAACACACATCCCACTTCTCACTCGCAGGTATTACGCAAGCAAAACTGAAAGGGAAGTCGCAGTAAACAAAGCAAAGCACACGTGTGCATGTCACAGCATTGGAAGTGTCAATAAATACACAGCGGGAGCATACAGGAGTGTTCCCTTTTTTTATTGCTTCCTGTGGCTTTAAGCACCAAGTGTGTTTACCTTGTGCTGCGCTGTTCTTGTCCCAAATCAGATCCCGGACTTCGACATCCTCCACCACCTCTTTCCAGAACTGCAGAAGAATAGCAGCTGTTAGCGTCGAACGGAGAATAATAAGAATAATAGTTCAAGCCAAAGTAATAGTAAATTCATTGAATCAGACGGACTATGACAGAACTGAAGTAACTCAATCGTTAGAAATAATCAAAATCTTCCTTCTTTATTCCACGTATTCACACGCATCCCAAATGTAACTCAATGCAACCTCAATGCGTTAGCGCCGTTATTATTGTTTTCTGAATTTTTGTTATTGACCTGGTAGTATCAGTTCTAGAGACATCCCACTCCACATCCCCCCATTTCTTTATTTTCAAATGAAGAATATTTTCAAGACGTCACAGAGCCCCTCTGGAGCCACATAAGGCTTTACACAACTTTTTTATTGTAGCTCTCCCGAACACCTCGAAAAGGACATTGACATTGCTCCCCTTTAATCTAGCACATTCAACACTATATTGTTAATACCTCTTTGGGGATTTTAACACATTTTTACCCACAATCATGAAAACCTGCACTATTAAGATAATCCGAGTCGCAGACCAGCCTTCCACCATACACAGGTCAAAGTGTTATTAATGAATAGGATTCTATTGGCTGGCTGGGGATATATAAAATACTATATTGCATTATTTCTGAGTCATGCCTCTTAAATTGAGTGAGATCAAAGTGAATTGACCTCCATTGTGATTTAAAGACTTTCTCAGAGAAAACTGCTCTCTGAGGCTCCTCTGTTGAAAAAAAAAAAAAAAAAAGCAAGATTTTCTGACAATCTTCACACTGCAAAGAGTGAAACAGATGCTTTGTGGCTTTCTTAATGAAAGTCATCTTTAATATCTATATATAAACAGCCATACCAAGAGACGCATTGAGAAGAAGGCATACAGAGGTCACACAAATAAAACAAACACTCTTTACCCTGACAAAGTCCCGGGAGGTTTTCTTCTTCCAGTCCGTCCCGAATACCCCAGAGAAGCTGCCAAGCGCTACGGGAGGCAAAGAGGCAGGGTTAGAGTACCATCTCAGTTCAGTATTATTTGTCTCTTATGCCCTTGTACTTTAATTCCCTCTTGATAAATTATGAGGACCTTTGATCCTCAAACAAAGAGGTGAGAAGGCTGCCAGCAAAATGGGCCTCACAAGTAAAATTTAAACTAGGTTTTCCTGAATAAATAGTTAGGAATTCATTTTGAACAGCTGAAATTAAACTACAGTTTAACAGGTAATCTCTAGACTAATTCAAATCGAATGTCCAAAGCTAAGTTCCTTTGTATAACATTAGATTTCATTTAGCTGACGCTTTTATCCAAAGTGAATTACATGCTATTCAGTACACAGCAACGATGAGCAATTAGGGTTGACATGGACTAGCAGAGCCTCTGATCCTCTGATTGAACAACAGACATGCTAACCACTGAGCCACAGTCGCCCCTCTTTGTAGTCTGGAGCTAATGTGTCCGCAAACCACTTTCCTGCTTATTTATTTATATAAATAAATATGAAACTTTTCTACTCTGCCGTTCAGCCTCTTGACTAGAGAACACAATCCGAGGGAACGTACAGTCGTCGAAGACGCCGGCGTGGGCCAGCAGCAGCGTGACCAGTTTGGGGTCCTTGTCCAGCTGCATGGCGTGCTTGCTCTCGTTGGACAGCAGAGTGCAAACGTTAACCGCAAAGTCCACTTCGTTGGGTAGACCCGAGAGGAGGGACAGCACCAGTTTGTTGTAGTCGCACGGCGGAACGAAGTCTGAGGACAGTCCATAGCTTTGGCGGAGATAGTCTGCAGGAGGAAAAAGAAAACGCGTCTCAGGGTTACTTCACATGATCCATCATTGAAATCTGGCCTTTAGAGGGCGGTGAGAGAAACATCTTTAACTTCAGGTCTGATAAATCCACTTCATTTACCGAACACTTTTCAGCATAACAGTTCCTATTCCAGAATACCAATTTGTATTTTATATGAAAAAGATTATAGTATAAACATATACGTAGATTTTCTAACATGCAGTTCGCGAATTCAAGTTTGAGCACATAATAAGTCTCACATTTAAAAGCCCTCAATTAATGTCTGAAATCAAGGAAAAGAACAATCAGTATGTGGTATTTAAAGCAAAGACAAAGCCTTAAGCCTCAGACACACTTCCCCCAGACTTAAACCGATCTCTACAATCGAGGGTCTGCGTCGGTCTGGCGTTCCCACACGTGCTCACGTCCACCCTCTACTCCAGGTGGTAGCGGTTTAACAACATAACAATGTTGTAAAAGGGTTTAAGGTCATTTGGCCACCTTTGTATTACTTTAAAGACAAATTCTATAAAAAGCTTAAGGCGGATCTTCTTGTACAACCTCCCTTCCACACTCCCTTGTTTCCTCCTTCCTCTTGGCAAACGAGGTGCACACGACCCCGACTGGAGTGAGGAACCCAACCGGATCATGCAGCGTGTACAGTTTGCGCCAGCACACATTTTGAGCTGCATGCGGAAGTCCACATGGAATTCCCCGGGAGACGGGCGGACGTACAATATCTACGCCAAGCGGAACAAAACCGACCATCAGAGAAATTCTGAATTGGCCTTTAAAATGTCGCAGAAGCGCAACACAAATGGCTTTAATGTACGGCGGAATGTTAATGATGTGAAAATATAAACCACTGTTGAGGCATTTGGCCCGAAAGCGCTCGCCTCTGGAGGAGATAAAGAACTGGAGCAACCCTCGCTCACCGTAGAGGATGTGCCCTGCTGTGGTCGCTCACTGTAGCAGCGTAGCCCCTGCACACCTTCAGCCGGTTGAACTCAGACGGCTTTTCCCTTTAACCGCGTTAGAGCAAACCAAATGGGGCGTAGGGTTGTTCGGTGAAGGCTGCTTTTCAGTCCAAATGAGTTTGATGAGCCGCGACTTGTGTGCGACCGAGGAACGAGAATGTTCTCCAACTTTTAATTGTGTTTGTCTTTGACTCGGTCCACCTCCGTGATGGGCTTTCAGAATTAAAAGACTTCTAATCCTAAATAGCGGGGAGGGAATCATGCCTCGAATGGTATTCGACAGCTCTAAATGACGATGATCCGGTCTGCGAGAGCGCAATCGCCAACATAAGCCCACGCGTTCCTCCCGTCCTGCTTGATTTCTGGCCAGCGATCATTTGTGTGCATAGGTTGTAATTTCATTTCTTCACCGTAACGGTGGATATTTCAATTTGGTGCAGGATCTTTAGTAGTCTGCTGCCCCTGGGAACCAATCGTGAAGCAGAGTCCCGCTGAGGGAATTTGATTTCCATGCTGAAGAAAGAAAAAAAAAAGGTTTGTGCCGCTAAATGTGATTCAGCAGAGTTGCTATTAGAGCGGCAATGGCTCCATTCAGAAACCTTCCGGCTCCAACACCTGCAGCGAGCCAGAGGTGCAGAGGACTGAAGGGCAACATTTGACAAAGATGTCTTTGTGAGCAGAGTGGATTAAACGTTGTCTCGGGGCCGACGATCCAAAACGTGATGAGACAACAGGGAAGACCAAAGCTCAGCGGGAGAAATTTACAGACCAGCTGTCAAATATTTAACCATCATTGAGCCGGCCAAGTTGACAGCGCGATTTCAGCCCGGCTGTCCGATTACATTACAGATAGTCAGAGAGGGGTACGGACGAGATGTCAGTTATGAAACCGGAATAGTCCAATAAAAATCAGCCGGGCAGATATATCAGACAATACCCGCTTACTGCCAGAGTGTCAATATCAACGCATGTCTGAAGACGAGGGACAAGAAAATATACAGAAATACTAAACTAGGCTGGAACGCTCCAATATGAGCCACTGCGATTTGTGAATTAATCGATGAGTTGACTGAATGGAAAAGAAATTGGAAATAAAAAAAGGGTCCTCTCCTGTTCAAAGAACAATGTAGTTATTTGAAGAACTACATTGTGTTCTTCAAAGTCAGACTCATCTGGGTGGGTAGTGAATGAGGGAAAGCCTTCAGAGCCGCAGACAAAGCTCACCGCTGTTTGCCGTGTGTCCTTTCCCAGCCCGCGGTCATGTAGTGGAGTCACTCTGCTCAGCAGGCACACGGCTGGTTTGAGAGAGGGAACAGCCCGTGACTACAAAAAAGCCGGAGGCTCCGAGAGACGAGAGCCAACAAGTGCTTCGCTCCTTCCCCATCATCAATAAACCGGCTCGGCGGACGGCTCCCGTTCGCCGCACGTGAGCCGGCAGGTCGGACAACACAGACGGGAGGTCGGGCCTCGGCGAGCGACACTTTTACGCTTTCAAACATATTGATCGTTACTCAGGGGCACTTCTTTGCTCGGGTTTAAAAAAGTAAGAAACCGGTAGTCAATACTTGGCTGTGCGTAGGCAACTTCAGATAATTAAAGAAAAGAGCCACAAACAATGCATTTCACAGCCTTGATTCCAACACAGCGGTGCTCGCAAGGGGAGAGATGAATGAAATGAGTCACGGTGGAACGCAAGTGATGAATGTGGAAGTAGAGGCGTGAAAACGGCAGAGAGCTCAGCCGTGGCACGAGTCCTCGGCCAGGCTGTTTCTGAAGAGACGATTGGGCTCTTCAATAGCGGGTGTTGCAGAGTAACTCGAGCCCCTCAGTGCGTCACGAATAAAGATCACCATGGAGATTACGCACCAAAAACAGCAATTGAGACAAATAGCCAAGGACTTTTAGAAGAGTAAGAACGGACCAGAGCAAAAGTTAAGAAGAAAGAATCTGTAGCAACAGATACAGAGAAAAAACCTTGGAGGTGACGCAGTTATTTGTATCAGTTTGAACTGTACGAAGAGAATCAACCGCAACTTGTTGAGAAAACAGTTTTGGGAAGGGCTGCAACAACCAATGGATGAAGATGATCGAATCTGATTATAAAAATTATTGGAAACAGCTTTGATGATTAGTTGGGTCTATTTTGTTGCAAGGCCGTGCCGCAAGTAACGTATCCGTACTTACACCGTCTCTCTCTTGTGTTTTACCTTTGTCTTTTTTAGCATTTATAATACTTGACCAGCTTCAGTGCTTTTATATATATATATATATATATATATATATATATATATATAGTTATTAACCCTGTCATCCAAGAAATAGATCAACATATTACTTGCTTATAAAACCAGTTGTGAGTTGCAGCCCTAATTTGGGGACACACAAACACACACTTTGCTCTCTTGCCAAGAGTTTTGATGAGAGGATCATTGGCACTCGTCTACACAGTAAATATTAAGCCTGGTAGCTTCGCTTCGTCCAAAAGGTACAAAAGTCCTCTTACGGGCTCCTCTAAAGCTCACTGATTAACATGTTCTGTTCAAGAGATACAAAATAAATAATCAAGTGTTAAAAATCATGTTGACGCAACAAAAGGACCTGACATGTCCGCACTAACACACTCACAGGGGCTTTCCAAACGGTTGGATGTTTTAATGCGTCTTATACAACTTTTGGGGACATTAAAGCGGTCTGAACCATCATCAAAAACGCAAAAGCAATCAACACAATTCCTTCCTCGTCGCGTTCTTGTGACATGAACTCCAAACAATCTGTTGCCGCTGAGGGGCGTTTCTTTACATACGAGAGAGAGAGAGAGAGAGAGAGAGAGAGAGAGAGAGAGAGAGAGAGAGAGAGAGAGAGAGAGAGAGAGAGAGAGAGAGAGAGAGAGAGAGAGAGAGAGAGAGAGAGAGAGAGAGAGAGAGAGAGAGAGAGAGAGAGAGAGAGAGAGAGAGAGAGAGAGAGAGAGAGAGAGAGAGAGAGAGAGAGAGAGAGAGAGAGAGAGAGAGAGAGAGAGAGAGAGAGAAAAGATGCAAATAGAAACAGACAGAATACCAGAGTGAACTTGTGATCGCAGAAAGAATTAAGAGCATCTTCTGAAGACCAAGCACCGAGCCGAGTCTCTGCCTACCTGATACAATGTGTTGCTGGTAGTTGTAAGAGCTGGGAATTGCACCGATTGGAAGAGAGGCTTTGGGATTCCCGGCTGCACTTCTTCATCGTCCTCGCCGAAGTGGTGGACTTTCTCATACTTCTCCAAGTATCTGCAGAGGAGGAAGAAAAGAGGAAACACACAGATGAGCCCAGACCTTTTTTGCATTTTACTTTCTTTACAAGACTTGAGTGATGTAATAAGTTGTTTTCTTTGTTTTAATTATGCCTTGAAGAGGATGCAGCGTTCCCCTAAGATGCACAAACCCCTAACAAGCCTTTGACAGTCAGTGCAGTTTGAAACTCTTAATTGGCAACAGCTTCTTTCAACGAGACACTAAGAAATAGAGATGAAAACAATCATATATAGACCGGTGTTCCATCGCTAGGCAACAGCGTGGGTTTGTGTTTCCTGCCCGCCTGTGTCCTTCACATGCACTGCAACAGGAAACAGACCGGGACACATTTGGAATGTTTACAACCGTGAAACCCCACACACACACACACACACACACACACACACACACACACACACACACACACACACACACACACACACACACACACACACACACACACACACACACACACACACACACACACACACACACACACACACACACACACACACACACACACACACACACACACACACACACACACACACACACACACACACACACACACACACACACACACACACACACACACACACACACACACACACACACACACACACACACACACACACACACACACACACACACACACACACACACACGGAACTCCTAGCTCCGAATCAGGGTGCTGCTGTCATGTTTTCTAAAAATATTAATAACAAAGAAATGTACTTGAATATTGTGCTGTGCTTGAAACCTTTAACAGACAACAACCATCTCAATTATAACTGATGTTAAAAGTAATTATCTCTTGAAAATTTGGCATCATTTTGACTTGAAATAATGTATTAAGAACAAAACTTAATAAATTACTTCAGTGCCAGATAGTGACAACAATGAGAACAATACAGAGAACCAGGAACGTCAGATAGTTTCATCTCAAACAAACAAATTCAACCCAACAGTTTAATAGTAGCCTTGAAGGCAATTCAATGTTGTTGTTTTTTAATAAACTCCAGCTATCTCACTCCAATTTAAAAGCTACAGAATGGAAACACGTGCAAATTCACAAAGCTGGACAGCAGCCATACAGCACACCTGTGGTGTACGAACACAAAACATTACATGTCCCACCCAGGGATGGGATGGGGGGCAACCTGTTGATGCCAAACAGAACCCTCAAACGAGTGTCACAGCTGTTTCACAAAAGCAAATCCCCGGTTTCTAGAGAACGCTCCGTCACAAAGGCTCTGCAGCCGCACATATTGCAGAGGAGACTGTGAGCGGGTAGTGAAGGGACACAAGTCCAAAAAGCCCTCTTCCTTTACCGCTTAGCATTCAATAAGGAGCACAAACGTCTGGAACAACAATCCACCATCAGCTGAAGGAGTATAAATTATTCCACAGTAACTCGGTCAAACTTGAGAGTACAAAACGAATGAAAGAGTGTGTATGTAGCAGCAGCGGTGTCAACAACCGTGGCTGAGAGACAAAGAGGCACCTATAGACACAGACAGCATCTGAAGAGACTTCACAGCGGCTCCCGAACAGTCGGCCCAACGAGTGCACCTTTAAGTCGGGATAAAACGTGCATCTACTTCTGAGCACACAAGAGTGAATCCATCACATTCAGTGTGAATTACACAGATCAAAAGTCTCAATGTGAAAATGTAATTTGATAGCTGCAACGGTGAGCTTTCACCTCGCTTTACTAGTTCTGGGAGCTAGTATTATTTTTTTTTTTGAGCTCGACAAAGCCCGTGGAAAATCACTTCCAGCAAGCTCTTGGTGCTTTCAAGGGCTCAAATGTGTGAAGTGAAGCATGATCCACACTGAAAGTGAGGTAAAAAGAGCACCACACAGCATGAGATAAGCAGGAGAGTGTCACTGCAGCTCAGAGCGACATCAGTCGGGGACATGGGTGTGTAAAGATGGGCCGCGTCACAGAACAGTGGAGATTTTCATGCAACATCTTTTCAGACGTCGACAGCTGTGGTCAGTTGTCCTGGAGGTGCAAGAGGCCGGGTTAGTTCAAGCCACTTTGAATACAATTATGTAAAACGGGGGAGGGGTTATTTGAATAACGCCACTTCTTGTCTGAACGGTGCAACAGCCTGTAGTGGAAACAAGTGAACCGGCTGCAACACCCACAGCTTCGAGCCGACATCGAGCTAAGAACTCCTCTTCAGCGGCTACCGGGCTCGCATTCTTGAGAAGTTTGCACTTCACTTGAAAAGGAGAAGAAAAAAAGGTCTCCTTGAGCATGCTTTCTTGGATTTTTACAAACACAGCATAACAATACGGAGAGACAAACGAAAACACACTACCTCAGCGGCGATAGTGTGGTGAACCCTGCCTGTGTGGCCGTGAGTCACAGAGCGAGCGCCTGTTTCTAAATGATGCCCCGCTTGTTCATCGTGGCCGAGGTAATCCCCCGTCCGCTGGCTGCCGGGTGACACGCTGGACTATAAATACACTCGGCCTTCATTTGTTGAGAGAGAGAGCGAGAGTGAGGGGCGCATGGGGGGAGAGAGAGGCCCCAGCCCCGACTGCAGCGTCATCAACCGCTGTCTGGGCACAAGCAAGAAAGAAAAAAAAAAGAGGCTGCGGGTAAAGACAGGTGGGGGCATGAGAGGGAGAGGGAGGGGGGGTTTGACTGCAGCTGCTCAAGTCTGCACTTCCCCTTTTTCTCACACACACACACTATTATTTTGGAGGGAAAGCAGCGAGGCACGAGAAAGCGGGACGAACAGCCACGCGTTGGCAAACAGCCGCCGTCATTACTGCCTTGTTATTTACGGTCATCTGGATCACGGCGGTGCAGTTGTGCTCCCCGGCTTCCACTGCCCAAATGCCCTCGGTGTGTGCGAGTCCATTGCCCCCTGCTGGACACGGGCGCAAGCAGGCAAACACACACAAACAAACACCCACCGCTGCCAATATCTGGCCAGAAATGTTTGCTGGGATTTGTCAATATTCACAGGGGCCGTTTGCCGAAGGCGGAGCCAGCTGAGGAAAATTCAGTAAAAGCTGGATCACTAACAGAGGAGACTGTTTGTTGCCCGAAAGCAGACTTAAAAGTCACACTAGAGCTCTGCACGAAGGAACCACGGCTGTGACTGCAATACTATCTCTGTGCTCTGATGGTATTCCTGTGACTCATGTGAGGCTGCATCACCCAAGTGGAGAATGCGTGTATGATAATGGAGAGGTTACAATAAAAAAAATTAAAAAAATCCCTTCCAGTAAAAACGACCCATTTAACAAGCGCTTCCATTCCAGCTATCAGCCGTGTCAATCTGGCTGGCACGGTGGATCCGTGGTTAGCAGCACATCCTGGGTTCAAACTAGACTTTTTTTTTTGCAGCAGAAGGATAAGTTCCTCCAGAACACCGCCAGCACGGGTGATACGTGTCAAGGAGAAGATGTTTTTCTCCCAAATATCAATCCTGAAACGTTGACGGCTTGCTGGTCTGTTTGACAGTGATCAGACGACGTTTAGGGCTGATCCTGCCCATCTGCAGCTGCAGCTGCTTATTGTGTCGATTTCAACATTTCCCTTATTGTGCCACTGATCATTAACCTTTTTCTCTTTCTTATTTTTGTCATGACAACGTGCACAAAAGCGAAGTGGCTGATATCCACCTATATCTGCTGTCTTGAGTCAGTACAGTCCTGTAAACTGGGACGTTATTGGTTACAGTTTATGGGAATGTCACAATTACAAGTGGCGAGCTTGCTCTAGCTATTAAGTAGTGAATTTAGCAGGTTGCACCCACGTTATGGACAAAAAAAAAAACAGCGTTCAGATGAGACTTTATTGAGGCCGTCCCTGCCGTGTAGCAGAGCTGTTAACGTTAGCTAACTGGGAGTCTTCTGATGTGTGCGTGTGTGTGATTTGTATATGCATTAGGATTTCAGCCCTGTAGGTGGTGCAGGTCTTTTATTTCTTAGTCATAAAAATGTAATTGTTTTAATTTGTCTGCATTTATGCATTAATGAAAATAATAAAAATGAAATATCTGCATGCCACCCCTTGTTAAGGTCTCCACTCCTCTCTAGATCCCAGACTCTTCTTCCATTAACCAAATTACATCACTGTGGAGATCTTTGCTCAGCAAAAAGGGGGCGACTGTGGCTCAGTGGTTAGCAAGTCTGTCTTTCAATCAGAAGGTCGGTGGTTCGATCCCAGGCTCCAGTAGTCCATGTCAACGTGTCCTTGAGCAAGACACTTAACCCTGATTGCTCACTGTTGCTGTGTCTACAGTCTACTGTAAAAAAGCATCAGCTAAATGTAATGTAATATGCAGTAAAGACAGACACAACACCATTAGAAAGAGGGTCAGCTCTTGCAGCCTCCAAATGAACAAACAGGTGGGGTAACGTAACCGTGCCTTTAAACAATCAGGGTGAACGACTGCCTGTGGTGGTTTTAGGTCTAGTTCTCAAATAGGAATACATGAATTTAATTGCTTTTCAGCACCAAGCGATCGGACAGAAACTACTAAAGCGGTGCATATAATTGTGCGCGGCACCGTTATTTGTGCGTGCGCTGACGGAGTGCACGCACAAAGGAGTTTATGCTTAACGCGTTGTTTGTAGCATTATGCTACGAAACGCCAGAGGGTGTACAAACTAAATGTATGCCATAAAGTAACCACCACAATGCTGAGGAGGAATAGCATTCAACGCTCATGCTTTGTTTCGTGCTTTACAGGATCATTTACACAGTTAAATTCTCAACGAGGCAGGCCATTAAGTTAGCACAATAATGTCAAAATAAAAAAAAAGCCCAACCCTCCCAACAAAAACTGACACCACTGATATATTTGTCCAATCCCCTGATTGGCAGACCCTGTTTCCTAATCCTTAGCATGGACTAAACACACAGAACAAACTCAAGTTGTGTGAAATGCACTTAGAAAATGAGGAGAGACTACTTCTGCTTAAGAGCTGTAGCCTGCAAACATTTTAATCTAATCTAACCTAATCTAGTGAAACGGCAAAGCCAGATTCTAGGCCCACCATCATTTACATTACATTTCATTTAGCTGACACTTTTATCCAAAGCGACTTACATGATATACAGTATACAGTAGACCGTAGACACAGCAACGGTGAGCAATTAGGGTTAAGTGTCTTGCTCAAGGACACAACGACATGGACTGGCTGAGCCGGGGTTTGAACCACCGACCCTCTGATTGAAAGACTGACTTGCTAACCACTGAGCCACAGTCGCCCCCCATCATGCACAAGGCAGATGTAGCAATCTGCTGGTTAACAAGGGAACTGAGAGAAGAAGATTAGACTATCAGTGGTGGCCCATGCTGCTGTCGGGCAGGTTGGATTACAGACGGGACGAAAAACACAAAGTCTCAAAGAGCCTTCAGATGTTATCTTTGATAGGAAGTTTGCTCTTGCGCTCTTATTATGCTGCATTAATGAAAAAAAAGGAAGAAGCAGAATCAGACACGCTGGTCCACACAGCCCCGTCTTTATCCATAACTAGTCTGAGTCTGAGCAGCAGCTCGGACGAGGCGGGGAGGAATACAGACACGACTAATGCAAGCGAGATCAAAGGCCACTTCAGCCAGATGTTTCAGCGGGAGAGTCTACCGGCAAACACAGGAAGCAGAGAGGGATCAGTTGTGAGAATTGACACCGGCCGAGCAGAACAAGGTAGTGGAGTGTCTGTGGCGCCAGGCTGGGCAATCGTTCAATGGTTGTTGTTCTTCCTCGTAGAAACAGCGATGCAACACGTCGTCTTTGACCAAATCAGGTGTGAAAGTATGTCATTTGAAAAGCAAGACTTTTGACATCGCAACTGCACCGCCGCAGTTTTGCACAACCGACTTCAAGAGCTACTCTGGCACATAAATAGATGAGTGGACACATTAATAGATGCAGTGGCCCCCGAATGATTTCCAACGGCAGCGATACCTTTTCAGTGATCACCTGATCCAAGCTTTGTGTCTCCAACTCTAAACTAAAAGAAAAGATTCTCTCTGCATTTGAACTTTAGTTTCTCTGCAGCCTCGACGTTCAACCGGACAGTTTCCCAATCTGCAGTTAGTGTGAGTCAGTGAGTGCTACAAGGACAGGGTCACAAGAGATCGTTAAATGGCTTCAATTATACTTATTTGACTTTTTTCTTATCACAAGAAGTTTACAATACTATTAACTATAATCCACTTGCCAGCTGGCTGAAAAATAAAAAGGGAAAAGCACATCATGCACAAAATTGGCCAATCAAGCTGATTCTGAAATCACAAGTCAACTGAAACAGCGTCTAATTGCCGGGGTCGTGAGAATTTTGGGACCTAAAATGTGGGGCTGCATGCTAGAAGCAGCAGAGGTAAAACACTTGGGCCTCTAGTCTGGCGCTAGAGGGGCGTTAACATCAAAAACAGTGAAAGGCTCAAATACTGGCTGAAATGAGTAAACATGTGACTCGGCCTGCATCTGCTTCACTTTACCACAAACAGTTAGGGTGACAGACAAAAGTGTGGTGGGATTATTTCGCTGTAAAGGAAGCAGCATGTTCCACTCTGAAAAAAAAAACACATGACTTGATTGGCGGCGCTGGATTCAGCAGAACGAGTAGTTAAAAGGTGGTTTGTTTTCCTGCGATTGCTGAGGACAGGTGAAACAGAGCTAGAAGCCCTGCATGCTCGCATTACAGCGTGGGGTTCAAACGGTGTAACCGGACCTGCACTGTACGACTGCGCCCCAACACTGATGAATCAAAACACCCTCCATAGAGCACTGTTATATGCACACATCAAATCAAAGTTTTTTTAAGCCTATGTTATTCCTCACAATAGAGGCCATATGATATGACCTTACAGGGCAACAATCCCCCCAGTTTGAATCGTTAAGCAAGGCCAGTTAAACCAGTTTTGCCTCCAACACATTTCCAGCAATGTGTACAAATCTCGTCAAGACAATTTGAGCAACCAGAATAAAGTAGGCGGGTTTTCTAGATGTCAGCGCCTCCCGGGCCTGATTTCTTCCCGATGGGGATAGTGCTGAGAGGGCAAACAAAGGTTGAACCGGGGTGTCCGTCAGCTGACTGGGCTTCTGTGTTGAGCGTGCTGCAGTTTGGTCAGAGACCTCATTCCCATACAACTTTCATTCACTGCTCAGAGGCGCGACCTGAGCCGGGTGGCGTTTTAGTGGAGAGAAAAAAAAACAATCAGGACCCTAGCTGCTCCACGTGGGTTGAGCGCTCAGTGCCCCAAATCATATGAAACGACTAATGGAAGAGGGAAAAGCGTGGTGATGTGAAATAGTATTGACTGAGAATCATCCAAATTAGTGTAGCCGCAGGAAAACTGGAAGCAGCTGCCGGTGCCGGTAACTTGAACCCAACCCACTGAAACGGAGTGCAGACATACAACATAAAACGGATGTCAAATTATGGAAATGTAAAAGGTTCTTTGGAGTAACGGGACTAGATCTGGAGAACACAGGTCAGTCCCTGAACATTGCACAGACTATTAAAGATAGTGAGGACTCTATATTGTAACACTGTTCATTTAGTTTTCCTAAATTCCTCCACCTCTGAAGCTTGTTCATGGCCAGTGGAAGATCTGGCCACGGGACTTTTCACATGTTCACTCATGTATTTAACACTTGCCACTTTATATCAGCAAGTTTACCACTCTCGCACCTGAACACCCCACATTTTAATATACATATTTTGCTTCAATCTTGCTAATGAAGCCAAAATAAACATGCCCTTAAACCATGGCCTTTAGAGTGTCGGCGTGATTTGATGCCAACACTTTTGATCCAGAGTGTGAACTCTTCCTCCCCGAAGCTGGAAGTGAAATCGGCTCCGTCGGTGTCCAGGCGGCGCATTCAACAAGCTGAAAACGAGCTGGAAATAATATTTTCTGGCAAGCGGCGGTCACTTATTACCGGGTGACATTCAGATATCAAGTAGAAGGCAGCGGGAGCTGGCACGGAACTTCGGGCGCTGCTTATTACTCTGCACTGAGTGGGACGTGGCGACCAGAGGGAGCAACATCGCGATCGTCCGATTGATTCCGTCCTGTATCAGAAAAATGTATCCCTGCAGCAAGGGAGTACCCTCCAGTCCTTCCTGCAAACTCATTTTAATCGCTCAGGTAAAACAAAAACGAAACACCGGGACTTGGCACTAAAGTTGTCAACTTGAAGTTGAAATTCCAGATTGCAAAAACTGAGCCAAACTACGATCTCATTAAATGTTACGCGATGCTGTTTTCAAGATATCCAATCATGACCTAGAAAGACACATCTATAATTATTTCTGTTGGCAGTACAAAGTCTTAAAAATGTGCACACTGCAACAATAAAAAAAGCCCGGTTCCAGATGGTCATTCAACGGGCTTAGCAAACATCCACTCATCTTAAATGTCCTTGAGAGACACAATGAATCTGAACCAGATCCACCACATATCCACCCTGGATCTGACAATCACCTCTGACCTCACTGGCTGAGGGCAAAATGACCCCCTCCCCACACACACACACACACACACACAGTGATCACATTATTAGTCTACTTATGAATAGAATAACTGGAGAGAGAATCTACTGTCAGCAAAACAGCAGCATGGGGGAGACGAGGAGAGTCCATTTATCAGCTTTAGTGGAGGCAAGACCAGTCTAGCCGCCTGCTGCCTCTGACATCCACCGCACTGAACCGCCCGATATAAACTCTACAGGAGAGAAGCCGGCAGCTGCCCGGCGATATTCAGTGGGTCGTAGACTCGGCGGTCAGGCCTCCCTTTGCTCATCCACCTTCCAAAAATATAGTCACCGTTAATAATTACAGTGCCTTGGCTGTTCAGAGTATCGCATGTTAAATTGTCTTCCCAAAGAAAATAACCACGATGATAGCTTTGTGTTATTTTCTGCTCCCACTTGTCCCACCTGACTTTAGATAAAAGACACACTTGTTGGCCAAACTGTGTCCAGCTTTCAGGTATTATAGAGGTTCAACACAGCATTTTACTTTCTGCCACTTTTGACACTGCAACTAAGCCTGCTAGAAAGAGATATCTGAATATTATTGGTTTACTGAGCCATTGAAGGAGAGTTGACACATTAAATCAGATCACAGAAACTCAACATCTTTGTGCTACAGCTACTTCCACTCGGAGAACAGACCTAAACAATTGTCTAGTCAGCTGTCTGGACATCCAAGCAGACTATTACATAATCATCTGCTTTAGAGAAAAACCTTTGTCAAGTGTTCAGTCATTTACACTAAATATGTGGCAGGTAAATAGTGGTTGTGGCCATTATGGTACCCACAAACACCTCCACCAACTTCAGCAGCACCACCTGCCCTACATGTGCCCGGGTTGCTCAGACCCCTGCAGCCAACACTGATGTTTATCTGCAAACTTTTGAGGATCAACAAGTCTCATCAGACACGTACTGTTGGCAATCAAACTAGCCACTACACTCCCAACAGCTTGTACCAAGTTAGTTCGATCAGCAACCTGCAGTTGCCTGCAACATGTCCATGAGAGGCTGCCACAGGGGTGCAATGTGTAAGGTGCTAGTGATGGGAACAATTGTTGCATGGGGTAGAGGGGAAGAGAAAAAAGGGAGTATGGCAAAAACATCAACAAAAAAAACACCCCACAAATGCCAGCTGTTGAGGAGAGCTGCAGATCCACCCGACTCCTATCACCGGCAGCTGACTGCGTTGAGACATAGGCAGCCTGAATGTTACAAGCTAAAGAGCACAGAGCTGCACAATTTGTAGTGCTGTAACGTAACCAGGTGCCACAGCATTTTTCAGGAAGGAATAACTGCCATTTGTGTGTGGTTCAGAGTCATCTATGCTCCAGACTTCACACAAAAACTGAAGAAACATAAGGCCCTACACTTGTTTTTCAAAATAGATCAGTTTTCTTTTCTCATGTGGAAGAGGGCCAGGGAGGTAATCCACAATGTCATGACAAATATACACACTATTATGGATCCTGCTTTAATTGCACACGTCATAACACCGCGCTCGTGCCGCTTCCTAGTAAAGGGGAGCGCGGAGGCTCCAGATGCTGCCGGCTGCTTCTCCGCGTTTGTAAACACTTCCCCACATGCTACCTGGGAGGAGGAGAGCTGCGTGGCGCGCAACTTACCGAAGGTAGTACTGTTTTAAAGCAAATGCAGCGTTGGAGCAACTCCTCGGACAGTTGAACTCGTCCCCGAGTTCGAGCCATTGGTTTTTGTCAGAGACCTGCAAAAGGAGGAGAAAAAAAACGGGTCTGTTAAGGGGTAACAAGCACTTGCAGCAGCAACAACACAAAAAGAGCGGTTACACTGCTACCATCTGGTCGGCTACAGGTCCCCCCAATGAGGCCAATCATTAATCAATAACTTCCTCCAACTGCTGAAAATACCTTTAATATAGAGTTTTAAATGATCCTGCAGTGGCTCACATTTAGAAAAATATCGTTCAACTAGCTGCTAATATGCCCGTTATCCGCACATATTTACATTTGTCACACCAATAAGTACAACTGACTCCCTTTAGGATAGTATCGTTACTGTTGAGGCTAGTTAGCATCGTAGCTAACAGGCTAACTTGACTTTTCCGTTTTTTGTCGTTAAAACCGAGCGAGGCTCAACTCCCCGGCGGACCGACTCCGCCTCAACACGAACGCTTCGGCGTGCGCCGAGCCGTTTGCTGCCTGGAGTCGTTTTTTCTGTTGCCGTTTGCCCTGTTCACTACACGGGCCTGTGAGGCCTACATTTTGAGCTCAGCCATGAAGCCGAAGAAAGATGGCTATGGCGAGAAAGCCATATCAAGCTTCCCCCTGGGTGGAAACCGCCGGCGAAAACCCCGGGCGAAGCGCCGAGTCCCGGGCGGTGTTTCCCGAGGCCGGGCTCCGTGCCTATAATCGATGTTAAACGTGCCCGCTAATTTCGACTCGCTCCGACTGCACTCTGGCTCCGAGCGGTTGGGACTCTCGATTCAAACCACACAACAACACAAGCCACCACATTGCATAGAGATACATGGCAAACTAGCACAAGGCCAACGCCGATCCACTGCCGTGTGTGTGTGTGGAGGGTTACACTTGTCCCGGGATTCCCGCACAGAGTTGTGGAGTCGTCCACCGACAAGTCCACGGACAGCAGAGTGTGGAGAAATCCACTTTTAGTTCCCACTCACCTTAGCAAATCCACCTAAAGCGACGACTCTGACATAGAGAGCATTCAGGTCCAGCTCTTTCCCACCCACGATAGGAATCTTCCTGAACGGCGATCTGCGGGGAAAACACAAGAAATAAAGGCATACATGTTGAAATAACAGTTTCGGCTAACTCTCGGCCGAATGCAATGAAGATTTAAAGTTGCATTTCTTGGGAATAAAGACGCCCCAATCTCACCCTCTGCTTTGGTGAAATTGCCGCAGCTCGTCCAGGAAAGCCTGTCCTTTCCTTCGCTGATCTAGTAGATTTTTCCCCGTCGAATTTGCCATTGTTTTTGCATGCAAAAACGGTTGAACCGCACTTCAGACGCTTCTTAAGACACCAAGGATCCCATACTCCGCCGGCGCTCAGTCATTCGCGAAGCTGAGTGTTTAAAAAGTTAAAGAAATAGCTGATAGCAAGAAGAGCGGCAGCTCGCTAATAAAGACTGATGCACACAGAAAGCAAGCCCGATCAACCCCAGACTAAGTTCCGACGAACAGTCAGAAATACGACCGATTCACCGGTAGACTGGAAACGCCATGCCAAAATGTGTAGAATTAATGCTTTTGGTCGCGGTTGTATTCGTTTGGAGTGGTTTGACAGTGTGTTGCGGACGCAGCTCCGAGGCTATCGCACACTGTAGAGCGGCAGAGGGATGCAGTTCTCAGACAAAAAGATGTGAAGGCCGAGGAGCCCGGACTGCCATGCGTGCAGCGCCCTCTGTGGCCACATGCGGCACTGCACCATCCAGAGCAGAGCGGGCGCTGGAACAATAGAGACTGTTTTCTTTTTTAGGGACCGTCTGACAACTCTTTTCTCTGTTTGGAAAACGGGTCAGGAGGTACTCGGAAATGTCCCGTGGGGGGAGGGGATAACACTAATTAACATAGCTCTCTTGTTATCTAAACCAGGCGTGTAATAGAGGGCAACACTACTTTTGAATTTTTTTATTTATATATCGGTAAAATACTTATTTTCCAGGCTGGCATAAAGCCTTATAATAAGTGGCCTAGACCGCACACATTACGCCTATTAATTAAATGACGATCGAGTATTTCCAATAGGAAAGAAACTAATTATATTCTATTTTATTTTATGTGCAATACACTATTCTACAACAAAAATATGTTCCTTAAAAAATAATAATCAATTCTTCATTTAAGAAGGGAGGGGGGCTGCAAAGTACTTATATGATCATAAGTAATGATTGTTTACATGTGTTTTTTGTCCAAATGCCAGTTTGTCACGTCATGCATTTCCATTTTCGGAAGAAATTATATTCTTGCATGGTGCATTATGACTGTCGTACCTTTCCCAGAAATATGTATTTAGCGCAGTTATCTGTGTCTCGTGCCATATTGAACAGTGGTTGAGTGCAATTGGGCTTTGAACTCTTAATTAAACGTGACAGTAATTGAATGAATGACCAGCATTGCCTTTTGACCATGATTTGTGATATCTCCACATAAAGGGGCACTTGGGTCGCAATCGTGTTTATTTGACATATTTTGGTGAACAGGCTACATTATGATGTCAATTCAAAATATATACTTCCACTACACGTTGTGATCACTACGTGTCAAAGTATCTATTTATAGTTGTTGGTTGTAAAAAATAAAATAATACATGTGGTTTGCATATGGCCACTAACGTGTTAGTTGTTTTTATTTTATTTCATGGAGCCACTGGAAGCGTGTTAACGCTGCGGTAAGCAGCCCCTATCCCTTGCTGACCGCCTCAAAACGACTTTTATCTCGCGGGGTGGTTGAAAATTACTCCTGATCCCTTCTTCCTGTAACTGCCAAGCGGATATCTTCTTGATGGGGTTACATTCAACCATTACACGTACCCCTTTGCTCAATGAAAAACCTGTCACAAAATGGCGGAGACGTACGTTAGCAGACCCCATTTTGAGGAATTGACACTAGACAGCGGAAAAGTGCGTGTCCTGGCGTGTGGTTTTCAAAAATACTGCTCCTTTTTGTTGTCGTTGTTGCAAACAAACTGCGGCACACCCGAGTTCACCACGCGCCCATTTGGACTCCACCAACCGTCAACCCGAATATTGGGCTAACGAGTCGCTCGTGCGCTAGCTTGTTAGCTTAGCAAACATTAGCTAACTTGCCAAAATGACCACGAACCTGTTGTGAGCAGCTTGCTTTTATCCACGAGCACACCACGCTAACAAACGACGCGTGTCTGCTGTTTAGTGTCGTTACTGGACGGTCGACGGAATCCCTTTTCCGGCGCTAGCGGTCCGTCTGACATTAGCATGAACCCAGTCCCTTATTAACACGGCTAATAATGCTAAGTAGGTTACCTCCGGATGCCTGCAGCTCACGTATTAACTGGCAAAGTAAACATAATGTTGTGGTGGTCATCGTTTAGGTTAACTAGATGGAGCACCCACACCACAAGATACTACCTGTCACGATAATGTAACGGCAGGTTGCTCTTAAAATAGTTTAAGGCACGCGGGTGTAGCTAGCTCGCTAACGGGGGGGGGGTGGGGGGCTGGGAGGGGGGGTAGCCACCGTGTACGCGAAACGTGACTTCCAGCTATTTAACGGGTTTTAATCAGTTCGCTGTTTGGTAATAATGCAATTTCTTGCCGGGTCGTAAAACACATTATTAAGCCCTCCGCATTGTGAGTGTCCGCTACCGGTGTAGCTCGTGTTGTAGTGTGTAACGATGCAGTGTGTGAGGCTGGACCACCGCGAGCTGCGTGTGGAAACGCGTCTCTGTATTTGTGGACCGGAGTGTTTCACCGTTTAGGTTTACAGATATTAATATTGCCGAACGGAGACATGCATCGTTTCTGTTTATTCACCAAGTCCCAGCGTATTATTTGCCCTTCTCGCCCACGTCACATTCGCTATAACACCGGTACACTAAATCATTATAAGTAGGACTTTAGCTGGATTGTTGTCTGAACAGAATACAGTAATAGTTACAGAAACACTGGTCATATCGTGAATGCTTTGCTAGAAAATGGCCTACCTCATGCATTACGGCATTTCCTATAGCGGCCATAAGGTGCAGTTGGGGATTATTAAATTATTTCAATGCAATAAAACATCTGCAGTGATACTTTTCAGTGATCTCTATTGTCTTGCGTTATTTAGCCGTCGGGCCCCAGATTACGTAACAAAACATGACATTTAATTGCATCTTCTGAATTGAAACATGTTGGTCATATTTAAAATATATTCTAATTGGACTGAATGCAATATCTAACGGGGTGACATTGCCAATGTACATCAAAACCCCCCTTTGCCTCACACACAGGGATACAACACATGTTGTGTATAAGGCACCACATTGCGGGTCCAAACATGAAATGTTGTTAGCAATACAATTACCACGTGATATCTGAAGTGTTTGATGAATGCAGTCTGACTTTTCATGTAGAAATGCTCAAACGCTTTCACAGTAGGTCTTGAAATCAATAGTCGTGGTATTAAGGGAATCGTGAATAAACAGGTGTATTAATTGACTTCCAGCATATAATCATCATGTACATATCTATAAAGGATCAGTTCAAAGAGCATACATGTTATAGTCATACAACTGTATTCCCAACTAATGCCACAAAAAGGTACACATTAACCGGAAATGTGGATGCTTAAAATATGCAAACAAAAAAGCACCTTCACACCACCTCCCAGTGAAACTGCTTTAAAAAAAGAAGTGATGAATGGTGTGCAGTGGCTGTGAGTGTGCACTTGAAAGCTGCACGGTCAGTTATGCCATCACGCGGACGTCCTCATCTGATGAGACAGCCAGGCCCCTCGTGGCATATGGCGCAAATGGGGCCAGTAAGCCCAAGCTGCCTCCAAGCAGCCGGACAAAAAGACCCCAGTGGGACGCTAAGTGCGTGTAACGTCCTTACACCTCTCCCCGCCCCCCCTGCGGCCTCCTCCACGCCCGAGGCCGGCGTCTCTCTTAAGTCTTAATTTGGTGGGAAATGGCTCCATCTTGTGGCAGCCGAGGCAACACGTCCTAGTTGGGCCGGGTCCACCTCTCCGTGTTAGGAACACATTGTACTTGGAGGGATCCGTTGAGATGTGTTTTTGTATTTTTTAAACTGGATACAGTCACAGTTGGAGCGAGATGCATGCTGGGAGATGAGGGGCGGGAGCAGCATTGGGTGGGGGTTGGTGATCCTAATACAGCAGTACAGTACGCTTGGTGATGTCATTCACAACACATTTTTTATTTATATTATTTGCCTAAGACTTTTGTCGATTAAATATTGATAAATGAAATAAAGGAAAAAACATTTTGCCTCGCATTAAATCTATTTAATGTTTACATTTAGGATAAACTAAAGACCATAACCAATGCACCAATTTATAACCTAAGTTAATTAATGCCTTTCCTTTATGAAAATACACAAACTCAAAATACATACAAAACTGCACAAAACACACACAGCAGTGCAAAGAGCAAAATGCCTCTTCATAAAAGTTACACTTATGAATGTATCATAATGTGCAACATTGTTTACTTCTTTCAGTTATGCTGGGTTTTTTGGTGCTATTTCAAGGAGACACCAATATCCCCCATAAATGCCACAGAATAATGAATCATTTTATTCTTGTTCCCAAATTGATAAATTACTGTAAAATAATCAACATCACATTTTGAACTGCGCTGTCTAGCGTACAGATGTGTTTTTTCATTAAAAAACAAATTAGAACACATTGTATCCTTTGTATTGGTTTCGATTATATCCATCTTGTTGATCTAAACAGTAATATATTAACTTAACATGGCAGTTTTATAACCATTGAGAAGTGAATGGGGGCATGAAACAGACTTTCTTCATTGCTTAGTCTGACAAAGTCAGAGCTATACATTTTAACTGTACCTCCACTTAATATTACCAATCCAATGTATGCATGCCAGTCAGTGGGATCAAGTGGCTTCTGTCTTTGTTCCAAAAAACAAACATATTTCCAAGTTTACCACGTTCACTGTAAAATTGTTTAATTTTTGAAGATTTCAAATACATTTATTGGTCTGCTTATTTCACAGGGACAACACAGATGAACATTGTTACGTAAGGACAATAAATGGCATGTATATGGATACATCTAGGATTTTAAAACTGTGCCTTTTCCTTGTCCTCTGATCCATTATCATTTATGTATGTGTACGTCATAACTAGTTGTAAACCATGTATTGCCTTTCTGTTCTGATTTCCCCTTATACGTACTCCACAGAGGACAATGTGGAACCTAGCTTGTCCTTATCACTGTTGCTTAATAAAAGATAATACTTTATCTCTCTTCGCAGAGAGCTCGCCTCAAACAGCAGTTTCATATAAAAAATAAGTATTTAAAAAAAGCATAATTTTAGATAATTAGTTGTGATCGCAAAAAGAATAAATGAGCCGATCCAGAAGTGTACGATTTTAGTTTTAATTGTTTGTACTAACATGTTCATTTTAACTCCCTTTTTAATAAAGTAGACCTGCCTTTAAAGTAGCTGCCAACATTGATTGTATTACTTTTTAAATAAGTATTTAAAACAGTGGTTGTCCTGTGATGTGTTCAAACGTTTTCTGGGTGTGTTTTTTCATCACTAGGTGGCAGTTGTGTTTAAATGTTGGGAGCAAGATGAGCGCATGGATGTTGCTCATGAAATAAGGCTTTTTTAAATTTACCACACTGATATGTTTCTCTATTTCAGTCTTCTTCTTTACAGTGATCCAGCCGATATATACACATCAATTCAATCAAGAATCCAACCAAAGTCCCTTTTAAAAAGGGCCTCTTTTATCTTCTATGCGGGTACTCATTAGCAGCTTATGGGGTCTATGAGGTTGAAGAGGTTGAACACTGTTTAGAAGAAAAGCTGCAGTTCAAATGAGCTCAGCACACAAGGGCAATGTTTGCTCCGCACAGTATTCAGTATGCCAACACTTCAGTGCCAATTCGGTTTGGGTTTAGATTCTTCACAATGAAAGATTCTGTTTATCGTCATCTACTGTAGTCATGTCTGTTATTACTCGTCGGCAGCAGAACAATATCCAGTTTCGGGGAGCTTAAGAGGGGTCAGCTGGCAGGGAGGCAGCTGGAAGTATTTATGACAAAAAAAAGTTGAAGCGGAGGCTGCCATGGTTTCACACACTACAATGGTAAAGGGTGCGGCTGAAACTCAACACAAACCCATCCTCCTTCCCCCTCACGGGACGAGGCAGCTGTGAGCAGCCTCTGAAGAGATGGCTGGCTGCAAAGGGACTCATCCTCCTCATTGTTGAACAGGAAGGAGGCCAGAGTGCTTCCAAACGACGGGTCAGTGATGCTTGTGTGGCGAAGCTGCAAACATCAACATCATTACTTTCCTGTCCATCACTACTACCAGGGGTCCAACAAGGGGCCTTTAAGACAGTTGAGGTGATTAAATGTTTTCCCCACTGCACAATGTGAACCAGTCGACATGGTATACCCTGACTATTGGTATACCTTTTTTATAGTCTGCTATTGGTGCTATTGCAAGGAGACACAAATGTATGTATTGCATACCTGAAAGACAGCCATATGTCCACAAAAAGCTATGCCTCACCCAAACTTTATTTAATAGAATTTTATTTTATTTTTCCATTCAACACTTTCTCATTCTTTCCCAACTGTCCATCTTCTTCTAAGCAAGTTTGTGGTGGCAGTCCCACCTATTGCACTTGGACAACAATCCTGTCCAAAGGCAGTGGTCTAAATTAACCCTTGTGCGTCGATCACATTGGCTTTAAAGCCAAGAATCTTATTTTTCATCAAATATTTTGTTTGTTTTTGACATGTAGCAACTTTTTCCTTTGACAGAAACTGAACTTGCACATTTGTCAAAGGTGACGAAATACAGAAATGAGTATAAAGCATTTAATTACACCAAATAAGGTCACACTTAATGTTTATTGGGCTAGAAATGACCATTGGTTAAAAAACATGCTCATAAGCAGTTTCTTATCAAAAGTCATGCAGTTTCAACTTTTTTTATATGAGTGCATTTTAACTGCACACAAACCAAACAAATGAAGAACATAGGGTGATAGTAGGAAGTGGTTGGATTCCTAAAACAGACGAGGGAGGCGCTGAGAAGTAAAAGACTGTAAAAGACAAACAATGTGAAAATGGAATAAAACATAACTAAAATAAATAGTGACTTTAGTTTATTTCTCTATCTCACTCGTAACTTAGATAATGCACTTATATCTCATTTACATGAATGGTTTTTCATCATTCAGTAAAATTACACCCAGGTGAGCTCGCTGTCCCGCCCCCGGAGGACCGAGCGCTCTGATTGGCTGATTCGAACAGCGATGCCCACAACACACAGCAGCGGAGAGCATGAGTAACTCCCGACAACTGGAGTACCAACTCAAGATTTCCACAAGGAGAGAGAGAAAAAGCCTTTAAATGAATACACACTGCTCAGACTTTCTGCTTGAAAACTCCACACCCTTCAGTGTAGCTGGTAAGTCTCAAACCTTCATGGATATAAACGGGTTAAGTTTGTCCGAAAAGTTTTCGCCTGTTAGAAAAAAGTTTTCCTCCTGTTTCTCCCCAAAACCCATGAGGGAGCCTCGTGGAAGCTTCTCGCATGAAATGCTGAAAATACCGTCATTTTGTCTAGTGTGTTTTTAAACTAATAAGTACTGTAAAATACGGATAATTGTCTTGGCAAGCTGCCAGGAGTTCAGAGCTAACGTAATAATGGATATTAAGTATTTGTATACATATATAGTTATATATTAAGCTTTTGCTAAAACTTCTTCACGCAGCAAGCTCGCAAGTGACGTCCACGTCACTCGGCTGAAGGCGCTGGTGGTGTTTGTGACTGGAATGTTAAATCCACGATGCGCGTTCCTGCTGGCGCGAGCCACAATCCCATTTAAACGACGAGGCTGCAGCCCAGACTCACAACCCTGCCCTTCACCGGGTCCACTGTTACGTCATCACAGTTAATTGACACTGACGGGTCTGAGCGTGCGTCTGTGGAGTGTGAAACAACAGACATGCACACGTTGGTCCTTGATTGGCAGGTGGGAATAAATGGAGTATCAGCAGATTACAGGTGCAGATGTCTCACAGCCAATGTTTGGCTGCAGTGGCTGATCATTAAGTGAATGTTGTGTTTGTGGTGAGTTCATGAGGAAGAGAGGGAGGGTGAACTGGCATCAAAACACACACACACACACCCCACTTTACCCTGCTGGGGTTCCCTATTGTGTTAGGACAATACAGAGGGAAACATTAATATGAAGTTTCCTACATTGTGACAATCCTGGTTTCCTTTTTGAGGAAAGAGGATGAAGCCAATGCTCTGCAGGTGCTTCCTGCAAAGAGGGGGTTACACCAGGGGATTGGCATTCACACTGGCCATGCACCTCAGATGCCAGTGTGGAGTTCATGGAGAGGATGTGTATTTCTGTCCCTACAACAGCAATATTTCTGTTCATGGCCTTGAGATTTAGCTCGACGATCCTTTTGCTGTATTTGTTTCTATAGGAATCGCTGAATAGGTAGATGTGGTGTTGTTGGGGTTCTTGAACCGGTCTGTTTACGATTATGGCTTTGAATGTTTTGTCCATACCAGTGACATGCACTTGTTCATTTGAAGTTGCCTTTACCCGACTACACAGAACGTGACAACAACATTGTCTCCACACTTATGTAACTAATCAGCACACCGTCCAATATTTTCCACTATTGATCCCAGCACCAATCAGCGGTCGAAGGCCGACGCATGCTGGCTTCCCCTGCTCGGCTGTGGAGGAACCGACCGGCATCGAGTGATGGATTAGTTGACTGCTTTTTGTTTGATTCTGGGCAGGAAGTGTTCACTAAAAGTATCTGATAAAGGAGCCTCTTTTTGAGTGCATGTAACTTTTGCTTATCGTGACGATGTTGTCCCCAGACTGAACAACGATCTGTCACCAGATCACTGGAAATACAGTACAGCCCTCTGTTTCAGACCAAGCTGTCACTGCTCAGCTCTCAATGAATAGCAGCCCCAATTCCAACTTATCTTCATAACCACCATCTGCTTGATCTTTGGCATCATGCCTCGCGGTTAGGGCCGAAGGAAGTTTAGGCCGAGACACACACACACACACACACACACACCAGGATGAGACAAAGAAGGCTTAATGAGTTAAAAATGCACATATGGGCTGCGTGTGTGAACACAATGGCGATGATAATGCAATCTTGGATTAGCCCTCATTTATTTAGGGTACAGCTTACATGAAGGGACCAGTGGGGTGCGTGCATGCGTAGAGCTTTGTTATTCTGTATTTGCGTGTAGATGCTGTATACGGTTGCACAGTAGAGAATATAAATAGCCATAGAAATATTTGATATGTAAGATAACTGATTAATCGGTATATTAGGTCCTAATGTGGATACAGTAGTATTTCTACGTTTTTAGAACTAGAATCCTCATCTGGAGGCTGGTGGAAATTTCTATTTGGTTGATTTTAAGTTGGATTTCCTGACCTTAAAACTGTGAATTAAACAGATTTCATTGTCATATTCTCTTAAGTTTTAGGTCTGTCATGTTTTATTAGATTTTTCCTGATTTAGAGACCGACCGCTTAATAGTTTCTGATGATTAATTGGCGCCTATGAGACGGTTTTCAAAGTATTGTTATCCTTGAAACTGGTCTCCAAATGTGTGGCCGATGACAGCAAAGCCGCTGAAAATAATTTTCCATTTCATGGAGAAAAAGAAAACGTCAATGCGTTATTCTGGCGATAGGGTAATACATTTGGGCTAAAACTTTGTGGCCCGGGTAACTGCTGATTTTACAGCAAGCTGAAAAGATATCTGACCCGTTTTCAGTTTATTCCTCCACACAAAAGTGATCTCTCAAAAGTATAACTCTACTTTATCAGCTCTTGATAGATATCTGCTTTTTCCTCCTCCAAACCTAGCGTTATTCTATCAGCCTTTAAAAATCCTCTCTTGGTTGACCTCCGCTTTCTAAAGCTCAAACGCTGCACAGGTTTCTCCCACCATGTCTTAGCACTGGTGAGGCTTATTAAGGTGAAAGGTAACCCTGTTTTGTTTTTTCCTACTCCCCCCTCCCACACACGAACTAGGATTATTATGTGACAAACAAACATGGCTTATTAGACAGAGTGAGACGACCCCCTTGACCCCTCAGGTCTCCTTAGCCTGACCTTCTGTGAAGAGATGGGAAGGGGAGACGGGGTTGTTTAGGCTACAGCGGCTTATCTAAGCTGACCCTGATGAAGCTTGTTACAGTTTAATGTAGTAGACGTCCAGTATCTTTGAAATTAAATTGTCCCTGCGACCGTTTATTCCCTTGACCGTATGGTACGCCTTTCTGTCAAGTTTCACGTCCCGGTGCAAGAACACATGATGTGATGCACGGTTCATTATGGGATGACCATCAGTTGCAAAGCATTTGAAAATAACAGCAGAGGAAAGAGCAACGGTCAGGTTGGCGTGCTAGTGAGATCAGGTATTTCAAACTGCTGCCGTGTGTGTGTGTGTGTGTGTGTGTGTGTGTGTGTGTGTGTGTGTGTGTGTGTGTGTGTGTGTGTGTGTGTGTGTGTGTGTGTGTGTGTGTGTGTGTGTGTGTGTGTGTGTGTGTGTGTGTGTGTGTGTGTGTGTGTGTGTGTGTGTGTGTGTGTGTGTGTGTGTGTGTGTGTGTGTGTGTGTGTGTGTGTGTGTGTGTGTGTGTGTGTGTGTGTGTGTGTGTGTGTGTGTGTGTGTGTGTGTGTGTGTGTGTGTGTGTGTGTGTGTGTGTGTGTGTGTGTGTGTGTGTGTGTGTGTGTGTGTGTGTGTGTGTGTGTGTGTGTGTGCGCGCATCATGCCAGGCCTGTGTTGGACACTGCTGATTGACTCAACCAACTGAATGCTGACATCATGTGTGTTGAGGGGGGGTTGTGGAAATGGAAAGTTTAAAACTGTAGGTTCATGCTTTGCAGTTGGCAGAGACTGGTGCCATGGTGGTTGGGAAACGGTTAAGTTGTGGTTTGGCCGTAGCTCCGTGTAGTAATGTTTTCAGACAAAGTTAGGAACATCCAAATGTGGATGACTGGGACGCAGTGACACAGACATCCTTAAGCTAAGGCCGGCTTCTGCTTGTTTCAATCAAACCAGTGCATATGATGTGTCACCTGACTGCATCACACAGCCCCCATTCATTCATGTTTTCATAAACGCCAAAACTTATAACATAGAGCGGATTGGTTTGGATTAGATCGTAAAGCTGTTAACTATTGGAGTCACCGTTTGGTTTCTTCTCCTAAACTGGCAAATATTGCCGATTTAGTAAATCTTTTACTGTTTCAAGGTGTGAAATGTTGTGGGCTCGTCTTAGATGTTGTGTTCAGTTAGCTTCTTGTATCTTCTGCTGAGGGACTATGAACAACCACAGACTTTTTTAATGAAGACGGATGTGGCGGCCAAGAGAGTGTGACATATTCTCCAAGGCTTACATAGCAAGCAACCCGACTTTTTAAAGGGGTTGCATATATGTCTGATTGTGTCTTCCGTTTGACTTAAGGACAATCTTGTGTGGCGGCTCACATGCTGATGGTCCTTTTTGTATCTGATCTGGAATCAGTAAGTGTCTGTTCCTCTACTGGCCAAGGTTATGGAAGGCAAGGCAGGGAGCCTGATCCTGAGCAGTGAGGGGCTTTGAAGTCTCTGTGATGACCCGGTGGTGTGTACTGAGCTGTGGATTAGCATCACACAAATCAAAATGGGATTGGCAGGTGGCTCCCACTCATCCAAGCCTTTAAGATGGATTTTACTCACTGTCTCACCTCTAAGGAAAAGACCTCTCCAACAAGGACGAGAGGAAAGAAGCCAAGAAATGTAATCCTGCTTGAAACGGGTTGGGGGATTGTCTTTTACCATGGAAAACCATGATGTGCAAGCTTGTACAGGCCCGAGGTTGAATGAACTGCTTTAGAAAGTGAAGTGTCATTGAAGATGTTGTGCTCAGTTCGACAACAGGCCGTTGACGTATATTTACTTTTTCATTCTCCTCAACTGAATGAATTTCCCTTTCGCAGCCGGGCCCCATCTGTAATGAAAAGGGGGGGAAGCCGAGCTCCAAATGAAACGATCCACCGACAGGGTAATTAAGTCCAGACACAAAGGGCTCAGCAGGAAGGAGTTTAATAGAGGAGGAGTTGGTATTCTCTGAGGGGGAAGTTTGGCCCAGTAGAACCCTTGTGGACTGCAGGGAAGTGGGAAGGACACAGGAGGTTCACTGGCCTGCAGCCACTTCACACCACGGGTACTGGCTACACAAAGGTATTACTCATCCGTTTCTGTCTGCTCAAGTTATCAACTGAATGCCTAAAAATAGGGCCTCTTGTTCACATCGAAAACCTCCTTTAAAAAAAACCTGTGTCCAGGAGAATCCTAACCGAGAAGCCTTAAGGTGTAAAATATATGATGCAACAGAATCTGCATCTACAGACCACGATGTGCTATAAAGAAATGGCTAACATGACGTTCAGGCTACTGCCGGATGATCCGACGAGCACTTCGAATGAAGCCCACTGACCCCTTAGGACTCCATCACGTGCAGAGTGGTGTATACTAGAGCCAAGGTTCCCCTTTTTTTAAAGTTGTTTTTTAGTTATTTGAGGGGGGCTGCAAACAAAAGCTTAAAGGTCAAATTAGATGATGGACGTCATGAGAAACCTATAGAAATGTTTCCCTTTAGGTGTCCTAACCTCCAGGCCCAGAGCTACTGGTTAGGTAAACAAACAAGACAGAGAAGGGAAAGCTGCACGGAGTGCATGTCATCTGTAGCCTATGCTTTAATTATGGTAACTTCTAGAGGATTAAATAATTAAATAAAACATTTATTTCCCTAAAGGGGGCTCAAAAAACACCTCAAAGACCACTGGTGGTTCTTAAAAGTGCACATGGCCAACTTTGGCTTTATTTTTTTGCTCATCGTGTTTCCCCTGACAAGTGCACAGTACCGCGTAGTGGAAAATCAAAAGGTCATCAGCGCCTGAACATTCTACTTTTAACTCATTGCATAATGTGTTCTCATTTCAGTTTTTTTATTTGCACTTATGCACGGGTGCTCGCATGCACCGCCGGAGCACCGCAGGGCTGCATGCGCGTGCCACGTGCTCTGTGTTGTGACGACGGAGTGCGTGGAGGTGGACGCTACTCCTCTGTCTGGACTAGCGCCAATCCTCTTAACTGATTACTATCTGCGACCAGAGAGAGGCGACCTGCGTGGGCAGCATGCGGACAGATGTCTCACCCCCACCCTCCCCAAAACACACGCAGCATCTATGTTTATGTCAGGCTACAGGGAAGCTTGTACCAGATCCCTTTCCTTTAACAGACTCCGAGTCTATTATATTGCTCATTTGTACTGGGACAAAGGCAATTCCTTTCATTTATTCAGCAGCTTTTTCCCGACAGGAAGTGAATTATGTATGGAGTACTTTAAGAGGAAAACAGGCTTCTTAATGAGGAAAGTTAGCTAAATTAGTTGGGGCACGGTTTATATTGATTTATCCCTTCAAATCAAATTTGTGCAAGATTTGTTTGAAAAATCTATCTTTTGTGGGTGCACGAAGACAAATTGACACAGTCGTTAAATTCTTAATTTCTGTTCGTGACTGTTGGAGCCCTGCAGGTCTGACACCACATCCACTTTGAGATTTAATTGCTACTAGTGGAAATTCAGCTACAATCATCTGAATATTGCACAACTAATCTGCAGTTTCTTTAATGGCATACACGTGTAACACCGCAATGCTTTTTGTTTTACAAACATCTGGAAACGTTATCTGAAGTTGATTCTTAAAAGGTGGTTGAGTTCATTCCATGTGGAAATGTGACTCCTGAGGGATAAAACGCACAACAAAGCTTTTTATTTGTCTCCTAACGAGAAATACAGGTTGGCCAACCCAACCCAGAGCATCTTTTGTGTACTAAGTTTGTAGTAGTGGTAGTAGTAGTGGTAGTGGTGCTCACATCTGCACCACAACAAACGCCTGAATGGGGAATTGGGGTTCCCGGAAAGTTGTAGACGTGGCTTTCTCAGAACATAAAATCATGTAACAGCTGCATAGAAATCAAAGAGCATAGTCTGAAAACCTGCCAAATGTCTCTGAAGCAAACCTCTTGTTTGCCGACAGAAGCAGGCCGGTGACGGCGTTAACGCAACGTTTCAGATGGACGGCAGAAGAGAGCGGACACTGTCGGACGTCGTTTCTCCCGGCAACTGTTTGGGGAATGTGCGTGGTCGTGCTCCGTGTCGCGCCCTGCCCTTTGCAGCGCAGCTCCCAAGTTCACCATTATAAAACATGTTTTGTCTTCGCCTCTCCCTTTTTTTGGCTCTGACTCTCTCGCCCTCCTCTGACATTTGGCTGTGTGTGGGTGCCTTTGGTCCCTGTAGGGAGTCACGCTCTCCGCCGGGGCCCCAGATGCACACAACTGGAGCCCAGAGCCAAAGATTTGCCCTTTTTGTCCTGTGTTGTTCAGAGGGAGCCTTCTTGCACGCCTGCGTGCTGAAGGATTGGATTGTTTCCTCTCTTTTGAAATCCTAAATGTCGCCGGTTGGACACGATTTCTGGTTATTCCGCTTTGGGGCCTCGAGGACATCGATTCAAAAGACTTCTCTGACCCTTTCAGAATCCTCTCTGACTCAGCCCCATTTCCATTCAATTGTCAAGCTAATTTCTTTTAATATTTATTTTGATTTTACAACTTTACAGGACAGAACTCTAGAACTTTAAGGATACAATACAAAAGAAAGGGAAAGAGAAAACAACAACAAAAAGAATAGGAAAAAAAAAAGCAAATGATAACACATTCGCACATCACCAGTCTGATATAAGTACATCTTGGTTATATCATCAGTTCAAGTCAGCATTGGTAGCAGTGTTTTTGATCTGGCAGAGCAAAGTCCAGTCTGGAGGACAGAGCGGTTTCCATATTTTGACAAATCCCGTGACATTGTCACGGAGGGTGTGGAAGAACTTCAAAATCCCCTTAAACCAATCGTCTGGAGAAGAGGTATCTCTAGAAATCCAGAATTTATGAAGTCTTTCATGTTATATACACAAGTATTCCAATCAGTTTAGCGTTGTTGTTGCTACTCCTTGCACTGCTCCCCTTAGCTGCCAAAACCCATTGAGGAGGTGACAGCTCCAGGTCATATCCGATCAAAGGCACCACTCCGTCAAGCGGATTGTAGGAGATTCTTGAAATGCAGATCAATCCGCTTTGGAGCAAATAAACTGCTACAGCGTAATTTGGTTAGAAGGCGCCATCGGCTATGCTTGGCTCTAGTCTGCTGGTAAATCTAAGATAATTTAAAATCTTAGATTTACAAAAAATGGAGTTCTTTAGGAATTTGTTTTCCACTAAAAGACAAATGCCTCAAGCAAGCGTAGAAACTTGTTTTGCATTTGTGGTTTTGGCGAATTTTGCCGTTTCCATACATCTTTTCTAATATAATGTTTCTATGCTCTTTCCTTTACAAGTCAAGCATTATTATCTTGACTTTCAGATTCTGAAGACTGACATTGAATCTTTGAATCGCACAAGGTACTGTGCATGTTTTGTTTAATATTAGTTTCATCTGCCGTTGAAAACACACAGCAAATGGAAGGGCTTGCGTGGTTAGAATAATTTGCCTATTTTCATGTTTGATTATTCAGTCTTGTGCGGGATGCGGTGCCCCAGGACACTTGACATAACATCTGACAGTGCGTTTACAAAACGGGCTTCGTTAATGGTGCATCTGAGCCAAGCGGCATTGTCGTCATCAGAACAGCTGTGGAAAACCAACATCTGGGCATCCGAGTTGAGTGTGACGTCATGTCCTTTACAGTTTGCTCTCTAAGGAAAAAAAACGTGCTCATGTTCCACATGAATGTGCAGGTGTTCTCTCTCTCGATGCTCGTCAACCACCACGAGAAACCAAGAGACAAGCTCATTGTATTTCCTGCTTCCCACCCCGAACTTACTGGTGGGGTTAGAGGGAGAGGGGGATGAGAAAGAAGTGGAGGTAACCTCACTGTGTGTGTGTGACAATGGAGGCTTTGTGAGAGGGTCCCACTGTGATACGAGGGGGGTGGAGGGAGTCCAGGGCTTATCGAAGCGTAGCCAGTTCATTAGTCAGGGCTCTCTGTTTGCACCTCCTCCTCCCATCCATCCTCCCTCCCTGTCATTCTCTCGCTGCTCACTCGCCGAGCCACAGAGGAGAGAGACTCTCTGGCAGGACAACACTGAGCGCAGCGCATGTTTTTTTTTTTTTTGACTCCATCGATGAGGATGTGCTTTTGAGGCTGATCGCAGTCGCTCGTCACCCGTACCGCTTTTTTTTGTGTGAACCTGAGGTAAGTTGTCTTGCGTCGTCATCCCGTCCCGTCCTCGGCCGCTGACTTCTTCTCTGCCCCGAGCTGCAGCTTTGGTGTCGGATGACGGCACGCAGCACTCAGGCAGGATGAACAGAGGTGATCTTATTGGTTCTGAAGGTGTTTCTATGCAGGAGGTTTTGTTTTGCTTCTCATGTAAATATCGTCACTCTGTACATGATGACATGAGTGGAAAACACCATGCGGGTAGAAGTTTCACAAACCCGTCTTGGCGTACATTGACAGGTTTGAGGTGATGTTGGTGTCTGCAGAGAATGGGTGTTTTAGGGGGGGGATGGGAGGAGGGGGGGGGAGACTATTGCCTCAGCTGTGTTGGCCAAATTATCAGTGTTATTAGGATCTACTTGCATGTGATTGCTTTCTCCCCCCACCCACCGCCTCTCTTTGTCAAACGCGCCCCCTTGGGGATAGTTGAGCTTCAGGGTGATCCTTCACATCCTGTGTGGGGAAAAAGGCAGAGAGGAGCACTCAGACTAACCTCATCACTTCCTCGTGAGAAAGTCCTATCTGAAGCTCACTGAGAGTCATAAAAAAACAGCAACAACATCCCGGCTGGTTTTTACCCAGAGGGACATTCGCAGCATCCCGAGTGCTCGTTTGCAGCTTCTATCAATGTTCAACTGTCCGTTCTGATGTTCTTTATTACTCTCCTCGGGCCATGCAGCTACATGGTATTACACGTTTCCATCCGATTCACCAGGAGGCCTTGCAAATTTATAATGTTCTGTCTTGTACATTAGATGACACACGCATGACACAGTGAATACAGGAAGACTCTAATGTCTGGCTTCTTTTCAGAGGAATCACTATGACAGTGAAGGTGTAGTGTAGGTGGAAGAGCCACATGTCTGAAGAGAGATGGGATGATCAGAGTATGTCCCGTATGGAGCCTCATGCAAGAACCCCTAGTAACAACCGATTTGTTCTTAAGCGGCTTGTACGAGTGATTTAGGATAACTCGCAGCATTTGCTAATTTTCACGTATTTAGAATTTTCTCTAGAGTACAAACACAAGTTACGAGACCTGTTGTCGGATTCGTGTACAAGTTTCTCCCCTGACTAGATTGTGTATTTGATTACATTTTAAGCAGTTTTGAGATTTAAAACCCCCATAAAGTACACTTCATAATTCCAATGACTTTATCCTGTTTTTTACCGATGGCCTTGCTGTGGCAAGACGTTTTTCACAATGAGCCTTATATGGTAGTATTGGGTGGGTTAATTATGCAAATTATTCTGTATAATGACCGCTCACTCATTCATACACAGGTGCCATTCGCCATGTTTATTGCTAGTCGTTTACCGTTATCTGAATTTAGGAGCTCCTAGATTGCTGTTCACCAAGAAATAGTTCCAGTATGTAGTAAATCCCTGTTTTCCCGTTTGTGTTTAGCCTTTAGAATAAGCTCAGCAGCTCCTCGGATCATGGCTCCACGTGACACACGATGGTGGTGTTATCCGTCTTCTCATCGAACTCTTGGCGAGGATGTTTCTAAAACCTACCGAACTGTTTCTGTGCGACCATCTGAACCTCTTCATTCACACTCCGAACTGAATGGTCATATGACGATTTGATATGATCTCTTTTTGACCCAAGTCTCTGTCTTATCTCTCCACAGAATGAAGAAGTGAATCATCCGTGATCACAGTCATGGCTGTCCAGACTGGCATCCAGGTAGGCTCATCGCTGTCTAGATTGGATTAGGTGCACTTTGATTGGCCAAGTGGGGTCATGTAGTCCTTCTAAGTCCCTTGTGAATAGGGGTCCAGGTTTGAGATGAGAGTAAGAAAATGTCACATGGTTCAAGTTTCAACACATTAGTAAATTAGTTTCAAATCTCGACTGCAGTAGGGCTGATCTTGACCTTAATATAGTGCCATTCTTAGTGTCCAGGCAGTGAGTCACCAATCTGTGTGCCACATTTGGGCAAAAGCTCTGTGCTGTAGTTATTCTGGTTAAATAAAGAAGTGCAGACATCTGTCTCCCACTCAACAACTGCAGCGAGCCCACCTGTGTCGACCTCTTGTCTTGACGCTCCACTGCTCGGCCCCTGAGGGGTTTCTCTGCACATTTCATTAGGGGGAGTGGGTGGAATGTTCAACCCTATTTTTATTCTTTATTTTCCCAACTTTCACTCCCAGGAACGAAATGTCAGCCATCCCAAAACCTCAAAACAACAAACGTGTCGTGTTACAGATTTGTCACATGACAAGCACCTCGTTGAGAAAGGCTTCACTCTCCGTCATCTGGTTTGGAATAGTTCTGGAGCTCCCCGCCCGTCTTGGACCGTGGATATGTAAAAATATGAATCCCAGTGCTGCGCGCACAACATGTGGCAGAAAACGTCTCAGACGGCGTGTTGACGAGGCTGTGAAGTCGCAGATGCTCGAGCTTCAGCTGCACCAAAAGTGTTAGTTTGGGTGTTGGAGGGTTGATTGCTGCGTTCCATTTCCCCAAAATGATTGTTACTGTTGAAAATGTGGGTAAGAATACTTTAACATGCAAACGAATGAATCAAGGACAGTTCTTGGTGATTTTTATGACTCGGAGACGTGCTATGTTTTCATGTTTTTTTTGTTTTGTTTTGTGAATGCGATACTTGACTCAAGGATGAGTTGATTTAACTTGTGCATCTTATTCCCATTTTATACTAAAAAGCTACAAAGCAAATACAATAAAATAGTCCCTTGATTGTCCGCCGTGATGCCTACATGTTTCGTTAATGCGTGTATGGTTGCGTAAAACGGGAGAATGAATCTAGAACACAGTGGCCGGTATTGGGTGTAATCACCCTGTGAGGCTATCGATCCGTCTCCGGCTGCCGTGACCGGTCACCGCGGCTACTCCCAAAGCTCAGCTCGGAGCTTCACTGCCCATGTAGAGCACCGTCGCATCGGATAACTGGTCACACTCTTGACTGCTCCGTCCAGCCGCGATGCAAATGCACGCACTCATGGAAGTACAAGTAGCATACGCGCACATCTATTAATGCAACAGTAGAAGCCGTTGCAATGTCTGCAGGTTTTGCGATGTCTTCAAATGGTCACTGAGGGGCAAAAAAACGTGCTTTTGATTTTACTTGATGGGTTTGGGAATTTCTCAACATATAATCCTTTATTTCAAGTTCACAAATGGAAGGCAAAGGCGATCGATGAGCAGGGCTAGTTGTCTCCTTGTAGCATCTTTGTCAGGTGGTTGTAGAAACTCTCACACACACTCAATCTAAATGCCCAAACAGAACGGCCGAGGAGCTCCAAGTGTTTGAAGAGAGCAGCGTGACCTCGTTAGTTCAGCGCGGCCAAACCAAACAGCCCTGGGTTTAGTTGTGATCCTCGCCAGGTCAGAAGTTAACAGCCGGTCCATGGGAAGTTTATGCAGTCAAAAAGGATGGAGAAACGACATTATTTCATTTGATTAAAGTGTAACCCCCAGTTAAAAAAAGAACAGTAAGGTTTTTTTATTTTCTCCCGCTAGCTTACAGGCTTCCTATACACGAATCATTGACGCACAATGTGGAGAAAAGGTTTTTGTAATAATATGAACAGATGATGCATTCATGAGAGCAGCTTACGTAATGGGAAGAGAAGATCAGTCAAGAGAAAAGATCATGAACATTTACATTTTTATCTTTCAATTTCATATATTCTTGTAGTAATTTCGTAAGTTCATCGCTATACTTCCCAATTTTCCCTTTGACCTCCCTGCTATGGGCTATTGTTTTGGCGAGCTTAGTCGTCCTGGGTAAGTGTCTCAGGTTAAGAGCATCAGATAAACCCCTCCCACGTAAATAGTAATGTCTTGGTCCGCATTTCGTAGCAGGATTACAATCCACATTCCAGAAGTGATGAAAGAAACCCAGATTAACCTTCTCTGTACCCGTGCAATGCAGATTGTAGTTCACAACACTGGGTTTAGTTGTGAAAGCCCGACGCTCTCTGTGAACCTGCATGCAGTCAGGTGACGGCGTGCATTACTTCCCTGTTCAGTCGCCTTTTGCGTAGCTCCCAAACGCTACGCTGCTTTATTGTCTAATTAGCTCTTGTGGAGAAAGACACATATGTTGTTGTGAACCTCCAGTGCGCCGCAGGGAAGCTTGCCCTTCTGAACCATGTTATGTAATGTGTGTGTGTGTGTCGGCTAATCCCTTTTTTGAAGTGCGGTAACCTTTTTGCAGTCTGGAACATCAGGTATTTTGGCCACTTTCTTCTCCCCCTGCATGCTCCACAGTCCTCCTCCACCAAACACCCTTTTGGGTTCAAAGGTCACCCCGATGAGGACCAAAAAAAGGGCAATGGCCTCGCTTTTGACAAGCATTCGTTTGCGTGTCCCCAATTGTAACCGTGACTAGAGGGCTTAATGGTTAAATGTTTCACCAGACAATCAAATTACTCATAGGATTGATCAAATTAGTTGGATGTTAAGGGGCATGAAGTTCAGTTTACGAGTTCTACTCTGTAGGAAAACAGACTGTCTTCTTTACAAACCCTGATGATGTCAGCAGGGTTATGTCTGCTTGGGCCTGGGGAAGGTTTGCATCATAAACTGGAATAAGGTCATTTAGGATTCAGAGGATGTAAGAGAGATGCCGTTAAGTTGCCTCATGGAAATTGTAGGAGTGACCCATACTAGGGTGTAAAGGTCAGCATATCTTGACTTCTGCTGCTTGGATTTTTAATCGGTCACTTGAGATTTCCCCAATTTTACAGGGGTGTAATACTAAATAATATTCCCTTGAGGTTAAAATATTTTTGCAGTTAATCTACATGACATATTTGAGTTTCTTTTAGAATAAAAGATCCCCTCATTAGGCGGACAAGTTTAGGTTCAAGTTGCGCGTTATGGCCAAATCTTAACCAAATCTTGAAGTGAGACTTATTGTCACTCTAATTAGTCCTAATCTTTTCTACTTAGCATTGTGAGACTTTAGTCCTGTTTTCCCCGGTTCCCTTTACATCGTCCCAGTAAGCAACGGTTTTAAACATTCAGTATCCAAAAGCTGGTCCAACTCTTCATTAAATCTAACACACACACACACACACACACACACACACACACACACCAAGCAGTGCTCTCGGGGCATAAGCAGTACATCCCTGTATAATAGCCTCTCTGTTGGACTGGCCAGAAGGTTTCCGGTTTGTAGGCTGATCAGGGCCTTGCTTTAATCACAATAACCCACTCACTTTGTTATTGCTCGACGACATGTGACAAAAGATTACAGGCTGTATCTCAAACAGATGTTTACAGAATGGAGGGTGTGTGGGGGTGGGGGGCGTAGTCCTGAAGTGAGTTATGTAATGTCTGGACAAGTCGTCATAGTGCACATCTGCCGCTGGGTTGTAGATGGCCCCTCCTGTTGGCTGCGAACACTTAAAAAGTTGAGACAAAACAACATAGACATTTTGTTGTCAATAACATCATGCTTATTCTGAGGAAAAGAAGCGTTGTCGTTCTATATCTTAAGTCATTTCAACAATTGGGTTTCAAAATTGTGCACAATATGTCCTTATCTCCATATTAACATTCATTTATTAATCATTTTTGCAAAACTACGCGCCGCCACACAAGATTGATCCGTCTCCCCCTTCATATCGAAGACTTAGTGAAGTCTTGTCTGTGTAAAAGACGGCGCAGAGTGGAAGTACGAGAGAAGGAACTGGAGCTGAGGGATGTGACGCTGGAGATGGATATGATGGGACATCCGTGATCAGCGGCTGGCTTCAGGCACCGAGCCGGGCCCGTGAACCAGTGGCAGACACCCATTTAAGCAGTCAAGTGTCTCTGTTCTGCCTTTTGGGTTTGCAGCAAGATAAAAGAACTGGGTCGTGTTTCAGTGCACGATGAAGGACGTTTAAAAAACATGAACATAATAATAAAGATGTAGTTGAAGCTGGGGTTGTGGTTGTTACTCAGAGCGTGCATCCATGACGCGTCCTCTCTGCACGGACCGGTCACCAACAGTCCGCGCTGCATGGTAACTAGAGTACGATAATGTGTTGGCCGTGGAGAAACGCTAACCTATATCCAGGGTCAGAACGCCATCCATGATGATGCGTTTCTGTTGTACAGCGTGTCGAGGACGTGCCCAGACCCATCTCCCAATGAAGAAAGGGAGAATTGGTTCTGCTTTTTTTTTTTTTTTTTTTAAGTGTTAGATCATAAAACCAGGACTAACTGGATCAGATGAGTGAGACGTTATTCTGTTAGTTTTAATCCTTAACATCGTACAAGGACGCGTGGCAGATCGTATTAATTTGATAATTTCCGAGGTCTCGTTGGCTGCTGCCTCTTTTCCTAGAACGCATTACATTACATTACATGTCATTTAGCTGACGCTTTTATCCAAAGCGACTTACAATAAGTGCATTCTACGGTTACAAACAAGAATCAGAACAACAAGAATCAAGAAGGTACAATTTCGTCAAAGGTTCGACTACAAAGTGCTATCAGTAAGAGCCATTTCAGTGCTACTATAGTGCTACATCCTTTATTCAAGATATAGTCGGAAAAGATATGTTTTTAGTTTGCGACGGAAGATGTAGAGACTTTCTGATGTCCTGATGTCAATGGGGAGCTCGTTCCACCATCGAGGAGCCAGGACAGAGAACAGTCGAGACTTTGTTGAGTGTTTAGCTCGCAGCAACGGAGCTACAAGGCGATTGGCAGAAGCCGAGCGGAGCGCACGAGCTGGGGTGTAAGGTTTTACCATGTCCTGGATGTAGACTGGACCAGATCTGTTCGTAGCACGGTACGCCAGTACCAGTGTTTTGAAGCGGATGCGGGCGGCCACCGGTAACCAGTGAAGGTCGTGGAGGAGCGGAGTAGTGTGTGAGAATTTCGGGAGGTTAAAGACCAGTCGAGCTGCAGCATTCTGGATGAGCTGCAAAGGTCGGATGGCACCAGCAGGTAGACCCGCCAGGAGGGAGTTACAATAGTCTAGACGCGAGATGACCAGAGCCTGGACGAGAACCTGTGCCGCCTTCTGGGTGAGAAGTGGACGTATTCTCCTGATGTTGTGCAGCATGAATCTGCAGGAACGAGTTGTTGCGGTAATGTTGGCAGTCAGGGAGAGTTGACTGTCCAGGGTCACACCGAGGTTCCTGGCAGTCGGGGTCGGGGCCAAGACTGAGTTGTTGAAAGTAATCGTCAGGTCGTGAGTGGGGGAGACTTTCCCTGGAAGGAAAAGTAATTCCGTCTTGTCGGGGTTAATCTTCAAGTGATGTGCGGACATCCATTGTGAGATGTCAGTCAGACAGGCCGAGATTCGTGCTGCTACCTGTGTTTCCGATTTGGGAAACGAGAGGATCAGTTGGGTGTCGTCAGCATAGCTATGATAGGAAAAGCCATGTGAGCGAATGACGGAGCCAAGAGAGTTGGTGTACAGGGAGAAGAGGAGAGGACCGAGGACCGAGCCTTGAGGGACCCCAGTAGTGAGAGGACAAGGGTCGCATAGATTTCTTTTTCTTCTTTGCATCCATAAATGGTTCGTAATCTCCCGTCCTCTGCTCCCTCCTCTCGTCTCCAGGTGTGGTTCGGCGAGAAGTTCGATGCCCCGTTGCTGAGCCCGAAGAGCCCCAGGAGCCCTCGCAGCCCGTTGGCACAGCGGCACGGCCCCGGCCTCGCAGACGTCTTCCAGTATGACCAGTGGCTGGCAGTGCGACACGAAGCCACCCTGGTGCCCATGCAGGAGGATCTGGCCATCTGGCTCAGCGGCATGCTGGGTAAGAGCTGCGTGCCAACCCCAGCTTTTAGGGGGGGTTTCTCATTGTGTTTGCCCCCTGGACTGTCTGGTATGTTTTGACATCTTCCAGGGAAAACAGATGTTCATTGTTTTTCTTTGTGATTTAGACTTAACCACAGTGTAGTTTTAAGAATACATAAAAGTGAGTAGATCTGCCCAAACCTGTGCATATGCAGGGCACTAACCAGGCATCTGTTTTTGGTTGCCATTTCTTCTCACCTTGTATTTTGAGTAATTAAGATACTGTACATGTCTTGTGCATGTTGTACAGCTCAAAGGGATAAAATACACAAATCTACTTTGGGGTTTTCCTTCGGCTTCACCTGTTTGTTTTTTAGTTTAATACATTTTCACATTTGTTTGAGTCTAACTTTTCACCCCCCAGTCAGATAACTTATCAAATATGCTTTGCTAATGTCTCTGAAACAGATGTGACGCGAGTAAACTCGGCAACGCAAATCTGGATCCAGTCCTTAAATATCACTGATGCAACAAATATTATGTATATTTATTCTGGGGTCCTGGATAGACTGGCGACTTGTCCAGAGTGTACCCTGCCTTCGCCCAATGACAGCTGGGATCGGCTCCAGGGCCCCACGACCCTAAACAGGATAAGCGGTTCAGATAATGGATGGATGAATTCTGGGGTGCATGTTTTGTCGTTCCCAATGTTTCATATTTTAACAAAGTCAAAGCCGTGGCTTCTCAAAATGATTGCCAAAGATAGTCCTGATGTGAATCCCCACCGGGCGGCTGCATGCTGACAGTTCCCCCCTCCTGGCTAGTAAAAGTACCGACACAGTCGACTCCCATGTAATTGGATTTGGATGCTGCCGTTTCCAGCAGCGCCCCAGCCAACAACAGAAACGGGGAGTGGAACAAACTCCCTTATTTCATCCGTCACTACTATTGTGCTGACATCTATTGTCCCTTACGATACAATGGAGCAGTGAGGAAACTGAAGCTGACTCCATTGTTGACTGGTGAAACTGTTTTTTTTTTTTTTTCTCCTGAGGAATGTGGGCAGGTACCGAACGCTCAGCATGAGCTATTGGTACCGTGACCGTATGGCCTGCATCCCACATTTCTTTTAGGCTTTTTAAAACCTAATCTGATCGTGGGGCCGGATGCTGCAGAAACGGGTGGCGTGCAGCAGATATTGAGTTTCAGGCCCTGAGGCCTGGCTGTTGTAGTGCAGAGAAATACACTTTTGTGGAGCAATCTTTTGTCACTTAGCGTTTTCCTTTCTGGATTTTGTTCCCAATGAGAACTCAGTTCAAACAGCCTTTTGTTGAGTTTCCTAGGGCAGTGATTTACAGCGAGGGGTCGTGGGAGTGTCGTAAGAGGGTTTAAGGGGATTCCTGTGTTGAAAAGCAACCGATACTGTGCTGTCCGTCTGTGACGTTGAAAACAAAAGACACCGTAAAGGGGAGGGGGAGCGTAAAGAAGAAAGTGCTCTTGCAGATGACAAAAGTCGGATGATTTGATTTGCTGTAACCTTTTAATTGTGTCTTTCTCCACTTTTCCAGGCGAGGAGGTGAGGGCAGAGTTCTTCATGGACGAGCTAAACAACGGCGTGAAGCTGTGCCAGCTCATCGGCGTGCTGCAGACAAAGATCGCCCAGAGCTGCCCCGCCGAGCTCTGCAAGGTGAGTCAGACGCCAGCCGTGGGGGTGGTGGGGGGGTTAGGCAGGTCACAGAGTGGACAAACCTCTTGACTCAATTAGTTTGCAGTGCAGCTGCACACGTGAGAATCCTGATGTCGTGAATCTAAACGTCTCGTGGTGATCTCCCTCGCAGCTGTTCCCCACGAGGAAGATCGCGTGCAAGCGGGACGCCTCACCGGGTTCCTTCTTCGCTCGCGACAACACCGCCAACTTCCTGGCCTGGTGCCGCCACGTCGGCGTGGAGGAGACCTACCTGTTTGAGTCGGAGGGCCTCGGTAAGAGCGGCAGCAGATCTCGCCGAAACTATCGACTTCCTTCAGCCATTCTCTCCTTTCTGTGTTTCTGTATCACTTCACATGCCTCCTCCTTTTCATGAAAAATGAAGCAGATGTTGAATCCATAATGTCACGTTTTGGCTGAATAACAAACAAAACTAAATCTATAGTTATTTTTTTCCAAATAAACTTTACTGAAACTCATTTTGTTGCCCCCCCCCCCCCCCCCCCTTTCTCTCAGTCATGTAGAACAGGCTTCACTTTGTTAAAATAAAGCTGCGTCTCAAAGGTCAATGTGAGCTTTCAGAAACAAGGACATTGTTTGTTTGAAATGACCTGACTCCTGTTCCCGGTTATGTAGATGCAAATCTACATAATCACATGTTGCAAGATCCCACAGTAACCTATGAAAGAGCTACTTCTGGTGCTCTGGCATGGATTATCACAACCATACCTCTTGAATAACCAGATTTAAAAAGAGTAAAGGTAAAAGTACTGCAAAGTCCAAGGACTCAAAGTCCAAGCAACAGAAGAATCAGTCAGCGATTTGGTAAATCTTTTATTCCAGAGGCTCATCGGTCTCTCACCACAAGCCATGCTCTAAAACATTGGAAATTGTATCATAATGAGTTTCCCCACTGTCTACCTATTGGTAGACAGCTTTTCCTTCTTTAACCAGCCGTGTTGAGTCCAAGAGGGTTTTAAAATCCAGCCAAAAGCAAGTTTAGACCAAGTAAAAAAAACTGCCATGTGCAGTCAAATGCAAGAGCGGACAATTCCTTAAGGAGTTCCTTTAATTATTTACTCGGATGATGACTTGATCCATTCAATGAGAACACCAGCTAACATGAATATAGTTAACTCCTATTAACGGTTAACACGCTATTGTGGAGGATGTTGGCAGCGTGAATCAGACTGCGGCTGTAAGCTCCTTTGCAGAGCTCTGTTGTTTAAGCCTCATTTCTTAATGGTTTAATACGATCTGTTGTGGAGACCAATCGCCCTGAGTACTCTGCATGGGGCATCGCTTCATTACTGGCTCTCCAAAAATAAGGGATCGAGGCGATTTTTAGATAGAAGGCCATACGTCTGCTGTGATTACACTACAAACTTTACTTTAATGATTGTCCTTGTGCGACTTTTCCAGTTGCGGCCCCAAAGCTCTGTCCTCTTCTGCATGAATCACCCAGCGACCCCTCTGGGAATAACTAACTTTATCTTACAGTGTCACGTTTTCCGAAAGTGGCACGTGAATCCTTTTCATCACCAACACCTCGTCTCCCCCCCTATTTTCGGTTTGTTTGCGAGTGTACTGCTGACGAAAGCTTCTTCACATTATCTGACCGTAAACTGTTGTGACTTCTGCCTCAGTGCTGCACAAGGAGCCTCGCCAAGTCTGTCTCTGCCTCCTGGAGATCGGCCGCATCGTCTCCAAGTGAGTGTTTGAACGCAGGAGAAGGGAGAAGCAGCACGGGTGCCAGAGGTAGAGGCTGTGAACTCTGCTGTGTGTCTCAGGTACGGCGTGGAGCCTCCTGTGCTGGTGAAGCTGGAGAAGGAGATCGAGCTGGAGGAGACTCTGCTGATGACGGAGGAGCCGCCTCCGGCCGTCAAAACCTTCAGCGTGTGCTGCCAGCACGGCGGCCTCTACCAGGCCGGGGTGAGTTCACTGTACTGTTTTATTTTGTAAAACAATAAATGTTTCCAACTGGCAGGAGAGCGGCCTTCCTCGTCTTAACCTGGTTGCTATCATTGGCAACAAACGCTTGCGATATTGCCGAGCTGTCGCCTAACCTCCTGTCTGCACGACGGCGTTCACAGCTGCTCGCACACGAGCGTCGACGGGGCCGCACAGCTGATCCCGTTAGCATCACGTCGGCGGCCCATGTGCGACCCATTTGAGGCCGCCTCATTGGCGCCCCACGGGGTATGACACATCGCAGCTTGACCACGTGACGCTCAGACCGGCCAGCCACCGTGACTCACTCGCTCGCAGCCTCGAGTACGCACGAGGCTGCGAGCTGTTCGTGTGCCGCTCTCTCTCGGTGCGGCGCTTCCTCCATCAACATGTTCTATAATAAAGCTGATGGAAGTTGTGATCCTCACACCGGCGGTGTTGGGTGGGTTTATTCCCCTCAGCCGGGCTCTAATACTGTCAGTGTTTGGGGTGGTTATTCGCATAGGAGACAGCTGGGCTAAAAATAGTTGCAGTCATTCAAGTGGAAGGCAGTTTGGATAAAAGCAATAAACTATTATCTTTGTTCCCAGATTGCATATTTTCTTTTACACATTCAAATATCAGTTTTGAAGCTGCAGCCTTGAGCAAATTCTGCAAGTTATTTTGGTCCAGTGTGTCTTCATGCCCTCGTCACTTGCGTCTCGTCTCGGTAGATGTGTTAAAACTGCATTGTAACTGCATTGCTAGCTGACGCATGCAGTAAAAAACAGGAGAACCTAAAATGTTTGCTTTGTTTTCCAGCCAAAAACTAATTATAACATATGTTTACAAAGCGATTCCAGTATCAGCCAACATGGCCGCCTTATGAGCCTCTTGTGTCCCTTGTAGGAGCACGGCATGGACGACCCACCCTGCAACTGTGCTAACCGAGTCTCCATTGAGTACCTGTCTGAGGGGCGCTACAGACTGGGAGACAAGACCCTCTTCATTCGGGTGAGTGCACTCTTCGGCTCACCTAACGTCAGTAATCCAGATCATTTAGTCAGTCGCTGAGTTGTTGAGCTTTTGAAATCCATATGACGGATTATTATTGTTACTTTGAGAAAGAAGTTATATTATTATCTAGTTTAGTCGTAAATTCAGAATCCAGTTGCATCCAGAAAATACAGTAAAGATAAACATTGCAGCCAAAAGTTGCAATGGTCAATTTGTGTAATGCAAAAAGCAGAAGCACATCATCACTGATGGTACTGTATAATACAGGGGTCCGCATGTGGCTCTTCAGCGTGTGTGTGCTGCAGAGATGCAGGAGTCTGCACCACTGGAGGCCGTGATTGGACACGTGTAAGCTCGGTAGTGGCAGATTCCGTTAGACAATAACATCATAATTACTCTATTTTGGGAAGGAATACGTCACTGTAGGTTTGTTTTGACTGCCTACAAAGATCAACAAACGTGTCTTTGAGGGGGAAACGTGTTTACCAGCTGATTTATTTCCCCACGCAGATGCTTCATGGGAAACATGTGATGGTGCGCGTCGGTGGCGGCTGGGACACCCTGCGGGGCTTCCTGACGAAGTACGACCCTCTGCGAGTGCTGCAGTTCACCACCCTGGAGCAGAAGATCCTGGCCTTTCAGAAAGGCCCCCCTGGCCTGGGAGGTCACCGCGGCAATGCGGCTCCACCCCCTCCTCCCGATATGGACCCCCTCGCCGCAGTCAATGACCTCATCTCCTCCTCGTCCTCCTCTTCCTCTTCCACCTCTTCGTCGTCTTCCTCTTCCGGCTCGGCTTGTAAGCCGGCCTCTGTGACCGCCGCAGGTCAGGCGTGCCGCTCGTACGCCGCTTCCCCGGCCTGCACGCCCACGTTGCCCAGGAAGGGGGCTGCCTCAGCGCCCAAGAAGAACCTGCAGGTGACACCTTCCTCCCCCAGGAAGCCCACACAGCTGCCCCTGTCCATCACCACCACCACCAAAGCTTGCTCCTCTCTGCCCTCCACGCCGGTGGTAAGCTCCAAACAGCCCCCCGGCTCAGGGGGTCAGGGTGCGCAGGGCCATCGCAGAGCTCTGACTCCATCCCCGGTGCCATCATCTGCCCGTGCAGATCCGAGCCCCGCCTCCAAACTGAAGCTCAGGCCGTCACCGCGTGGCCTCGCCTCTCATCCCAGGAGCCCCGTCTGCCCAGAGCCGTCTTCCAAATGCCCCAAACCCTCTAGCCCCTGCACCTCTCCCATCGCCGCCTCTGTGCCTCGCCCCGTCACCACACCAGCATGGGGCCCCGCCCCAAAAGATGCCCGACCCCCTTCGGGTGCCGGCCAGCGCTCTCGCCTCCTTGCTCAGCGGCGTCCGGGCTCCCCGGCCTCGCGCCTTCGTCTAGAGGCTGCCAGGCGGGTGCGGACGGCCACAAGAGGTGCGGTGACGCAAACGCCCCAAACCCGGACCCCCGACCCCAGTTCACGGACGGCCTCCCCGGTGCCGCCAAAGCCTAACTGCTCCCTGCCGAAGAGCAAAGAGGTTGCTGCCAAAGCCAAGGGGCCGGCACCAAACAAGGTGGGTGGTGCCCCCCTCCGTGGCACTACGGCCCCCCTCCGTGGCGCTACGGCCCCCCTCCGTGGCGCTACGGCCCCCCTCCGTGGCGCAGCTGCCCCTCCAAGCGGAACCGCTCCTGTCCTCAGGCGGGTCCCATGTGGCAACACAGGCCCTTCCCCCGCCAGCAAAGCCAATCAGAAAGCACCAGCCACAGCACAGAGGGTGGGGCGAAAGCAAGCAGCCACCACCAACCCCATCAACGGGAGGTCAACCTTCAAACCTGAGGCGGGACCGGCCCTGGCCCCGAAGAAAACCATTCCCAACGTCAAATCTGCAAAAACCGAGCCCAGCGTCCTCAAGAAGATCCAGCAACACAAGGGCAAAAGTGAGGACCCTTATTTTGAAATGAACAGGAGGAGGCAGAGGACGTGACTCTGCGGTCTCTGAGGACTTCGCCAAAGCCAGCAGGCTTCTAGTCACAAAGCAGCACTTGTTGGAACTCTGATTCCTCATCAAAAAGCTTCTCATTTTTGATCATTGTTTTTGTCTTCAAATGTATTTCTGTTTTTTTGTATGTTATTTAACAGCCTTTTATTTTTTTATCTTTTTTTTTTAAAACCCAGGATCAAAGGTGTCATGCTCTGTATGTCTTGTCTCTGTGGTGATTGAATGGTCTTTTTGATTGAGTGGTCAGGTGACTGGTCAACACTAAAACGTTTACATTCTCACTTGTTACATATGAAGCCGTTACAAAGGATTTGTGTTTGCAGACTTTTGCAGAACAAAGGATATAATTTTATAGAAACCATTCTAACATTAACCTCATTTTTAGCTCATTACGTCATCATAGGATACAGCCATGGTTTAGTAAAAGGAACTTAGGTGAATATCTGCAGGTAAACAAATCCGTTTTTATTCATAAAAAGCCAACAAGCTACCAAAGTAATGAAATGTCAGGAGTTCAGTGACAACTGGAATACAAATCATGGTTTCTGGTGATTTCATTTTTTTTGCTCCCCAGTGAGAACATAGTTTCCACTGGTGGGTATTGGACGTAATACTTGTGTCTGATGTTTGTACAAGTGATATCTAGGTGGGAGGTTCGGCTCATGGCGCCGGACAAGGCGCCATCAGGAACGGCCCTTCCTGTTTGTGCCTTCATCAGAAATGTCTCGTTTCTGAGCGGCATTAGAATGTATTAGATGATGGGGGGGGTTAATGGTTTTTACTGATGAAAATTGCACAGTGTGTACGAGCACTCATGACTATGGTTTCTCAGAGAAAAGCCTGAGTCGCAGATGAACTACTGATCAAACGCCTCTTTTCTTTTTCACAGGAAACACTCCAGAATCCGCTGTTTTTATATGGTTTCTAATGGTTGTGTACAAATCTAGTTTTCTATGTGGTGTTTGTTTGTGTGAGTGTCTATATATAAAAATCAGTGAGGCTTTTCTTTTTTCTTGTTTGGCACTTTACAGGAACCGCCATGTTTGTCAGAATTTGAATGTTGATTCTGTCGATTGTGTCTCTACCTTTTTGTCGTTTTGATTAATAAATGGACGAGTGTTTTAAAGACCATCTAAAGTATGTCACGTGTCTTATTTATTAACACGTTATCGCTCCAAGTGTTTTTGAGGATTTGTTCCCCCTCCAAAGCCTTATCACGGTCTTAGCCTGGATACCCAACAAAGTCCTGAGTGTTCAGACTGGACTGTGTTTAAACGCCTGGAATCATTGTAATTATCAGAGTAGTAAAAGAAGTTGAAGGAGCAAAAATGGACTCAACCCTTTATTTCCGGTTCCACCAAAGCAAGTGAGCGGCAGATAACGTACCGGCATTGGCCCGAAGGAGACGAGGCAGCAGAACTTACAGGGGAACAGGTAAGACTGTTTTTATTGCAAACCTGGGGGGGGGAAACAAATGGGAGGAGTTAAGTTACTCATTTGTCAAAGTTGAAGACAGACAAACAAAGTAAGTTATTAAAAGACCTTGAGTTGTTTGAGTCCAGTGAACCCACAAGGTGTCCTAAAGAGCTCTGATTAATCAGAACAAGTGAAATCACCTGTGATTGTGTTCAGGCCTCCGATCATCACCTGTTGTGCTCTGCTGCCCCCAGTGGTAATGAAGAAACACTACACCGGCTCCTGGTCGTTTGGGTGGTTGAATGTTGTGATTTCATGTTGGCTTATAGAGAGCAATACATGGATTCTTTTAAACATGAAAATGAAAACCACACGAGCCAATCTTTTTAATCATCCTCGTGATAAATAAGACATTACAATTTCTTTCTTTTTTTTTTTTAAATCTTACAACAGTGGAAGATGATTCATGTCAGCCCAGCAGAGGTCCACAGGAACATCCGGTAGCTGAAATGGAATCAGCGGCTCTCAACTTGGATTAGTCTTCTGGACGCTAATCTCTGAGGCAAGAGGAAGTTTTGATATGAGGCAGAATGAAAAGCTTCTTTGATTTCAGGGTCCTGGGCTCTGGTCCAATGCTGATGGGTTTTTCTTCAAAATGCTCAGGAAAAGAAAGAACTATAGATCACATTTTTCATAAACATGTCTCCATATTGTTTTAGATTTTTATTTTTATAAAGTCCACAGACAAAAAAAAAAGCTAAATATAAAACTTACAGGCTTGAAGACCAAGTCTGGTCTCAGTGTGTTGTGGTCTGAAAGCTGAGCGTGAAACCCTGAGAAAAGTCACGGCACACAGGCGGCAGTTTCCAGACACATAATCAATCAGCACCGTCACAGCCGGTGCGTTGAGGTCCAGTGTGCAAATAACAAGACTGACGGGGCCGCAAAGGTCCAGTCCAAAGACACGCATGAGAGCAAGAGGGTTCAAACTATTCTGACACTGAATGCAGAGAAAAAAAGTGTTTTCTCTTATTCTGTGTAAAGGTGTAAAAAAAAAAACATTTATTCACTTTGTCAGTTTTTTTTTTTTACAGCGAGTGTTCGCCCTTACTGTTTTTCTTTTGCAGCCTCAGTTTACGGACTTTCAGGGCTAAAGAGTTTAGAGTTGAGTCAAAAACATCAAATCGTTGCATACACTTTAACGTACAGTTTAAAACTTTAAGGTACACATTAGTTTAAAACCAAACTACAACAAAGTTCTGACCGACATTTAGATGCCAGCTGAGCTACAAAAAGGTAAATTAAATATTTTGTTGCATTGAGAAACAACATTGTTGTATCGATCCAACTGCCCACAGATAAAATGCCACCGCTTTGCTAATTGTTAGTCGTTTGTAACTTTAGTGCAGGAAGTAAGTAACAGACACCAAAAAGCATCTACAGCTACACTTTAGACATTCAAAGGTTTCAGTGATTCGTTCAAATGTCATTGAAGCGTTAAATAAAAGTGGCGTTGAGGGACAAAAGGTCGCAGTCTCTGTACAAAACCCTTTTTGGGGATTTAAAAAAAGTGGTGTAACCCCTCTGTGTCCTTTGTGGTGCATTCCTACTGGGACCATCCTTCAGTCAGCTGATCTGCGGTCCCAGCACCAGTTGTGAGGGACAATGTTCCTCCAGATCACCAAGATCTCTCCAGGGAAGAATGCAGCACGGGGATCTTTTCCCTCTCCGGCTCAGACCGGCGAGGTTACAGGAGCAGAGGCGTGTGCTCTCCGGCCGGCTCCATCCTCTTGGTGAGCTGCCGCACTCTGGCCAGGAGGCGGTTGGGCAGCGGGGGGAAGTGGTGGCTCGGGTCCAGGACGTTGGTCTTGCGGCGCTCGCGTTCCTGCAGCCACATGAGGTACGGGCTGGGCGGGAAGAAAGGGCGGGTGCGCTCGCGGTACAGCTGCACGACGATGCCGCCGACGCCGAGCACCACCCACACCGTGATCATGGAGTAGTCTGCTCGCCGAAAAGACAAGATGGTGTTAAGACGAGACCGAACGAGCCAGTTGGAAAGCGCCGCCGGGCTTTGACTCAAGATGTGAACTCACCGATGGCTTGGAAGGGCACGTCGGTGAACACGCCACTGAAGTTGTTGTTGAGGAAGCGTTTGAGGATGTTCAGTGTGATGAAGGACAGGCTGGTGTAGATGTAGGCGTTGACGGCCAGAATCACGGCGTAAGCACCGACGACGCCGCACGTGACGATGTTACCCTGGTAACACAAAAAGGATAAATGAGTAATATTGTTCTTTTATTCATACTTTTTACATTTAAAATTTGGTATTTGGTTGGCTGTAAAATCATAACTGAAACACAATTAAATTTTTTTTATTGGGACAACAAGTAAAGGTGATCCTCTTATTTTAAATTACGTGTCTTTTCCCCCCTATAATTAGTTTAAAGTTACCATGTGTAGAATCTCTGATTTAATGAAGTGCTGCCTACCACTGTGTAATCCTTCCATACTACCACTAGATGACGCCAAGCAAAGAGCTTAAATCCTACACGCACGTGGTTGAAGCGAAGATGCTCGACAACACAAATGAAGCATTACAAGCCGGTGGTTTGAAATGATATGAGAGTTTGCTGCAGCCTTCCAAGAATACATAGGAAGTCACAGGAATGTTTACATCCTGTTTGATTCATCTGTCCATCTGATTTATATTTGTTTGAAAATATACATGTACATGTGAATCTGGCATTGTATTCTTTCTTTTGTTCTAATGTCTGCCTCTTAAAACCCCGTGCTGCTTGTTTTGATATATGCGATATAAATAACATTATTATAAACCACACAAGATGCTTCTTAGATTAAACCTTTGCACAACATGAGACAAACGGCCAACAATGTAGCGTAAAATATTATAATCACACAGATAAATGCGGTCTTTGTTGTCAAAACTGAGAGCCAATCCGCTCTCTGATCTGGCGACAGCCAGGCGTTTCCCATCATGCCCTGGGTCTTGCAGTTGGTTGAGAGCAACTGCGGCACCTGGCTCTAAAAACTGCGGCCGCCTCGCTCTTGTGAGGTGATTGTGCACAAATCTAACCTGCATGCATTGTGCAGTGATCTATTCTGCCTAAAGGGGCGGGGCAGAGGGGAGGAAACAGACTCAGTGGTCTCCTTTCTGAGCGGTTAGTAAATTCGTTACCTCTCTGGGCCAACGCACGAAGAACAGCGGAACAATGATCATGATGCAGCAGAAGGTCACCCAGAAAACGGCGTCCGAGCGTCTGAGCACATCGAGGTCACCTGGACGAAGAACACACTCAGCATTTATGAGACATAACAGTAAGGAGCCACTGAGGTCACGGTGGGGGACCAGGCCCACTCGTCCTCCTACCGAGAGGAGTGAAGAGGACCGTGGAGGCGACGAGGAAGCCAAGCATCAGTCCAATCACGATGATGCAGGCCATGACTGAACCCCAACGCCACCAGCTCATCACCAGGAGGACCCCGCCCACCACGCCGATCACCGCTGACACGGCCAGACAGACTGCAGAGAGACGGACACACGCGGTGGAGAGGGTTCTTACTGTGGGATATTCTGACAGAGTCCTGCATGGTAGCTTTAATCGTGTAAAGCTTTGCAAATGATGGAAAAAAACAACTCACTGTCATAGTCCAGTTCTGTGGTCCGTGTGATCAGCACGAAGAAGAAAAAGGTTCCAAAGCTGAATCCCATGCAAAACAACTCTGCATGACGAAGAGGCAGAAAGAGAGAGAGAGAGAGAGAGAGAGAGAGTAAATAACACGCAGTGGCTCCACACGTCACAGTGACTCAAACGTACTGCAGAACCAGGACAGACAGGATCAGTCTTCAGACATCCAGAGTTCAGCTGCTGGAAGTGGATGAAAGCACACGCTACGGGATGAACCCCCATATCAAGAGACTCTGTCACTACCACATCCGTCAGAACCACATCATGGGTTCACAGAACAAAATACATTTCTGCATCACATGCGAGGGCGACCACAGCACAGAGTTCCTGATATCCATTCTATCTACATGCAAAGCTACATGGGATTAAATAAAAGTATCCATACCGTAGCTCTGCTTCTGTTTGAGTCTTTTTTTTTTTTTTACGTCCCTCTGGGGAAGTTCAAGACTCGCAAACATGACATCTGACCCCCACAAATCTACTCTGTTGACCCTGAAGTGAACTGAGCCAAAGCAAAAGCAAAGACATAACTGCTCCAGTCTGAGTGAAAATAGGGAGCCCTGTTTTAAAGAACCGTGTGTTCTCAGACTTAAGAATACATTGTCTGATTCTTAGGGGTTGAATCACACAGACAATGGTTCAATCCCCGGTGTCCTTGAGCAAGACACTTGACCCTAATTGCTCACCGTTGCTGTGTCTAAGTGTAAGTCACTTTGGATAAAAGCGTCAGCTAAATGAAATGTAATGATGTAATGTAACAATGCTTTGTGAGATGAAAACCTACAACACATACAGTGAGTACAAGTAAAATCACCAAGATTTGAAGTCCCTATTGTCCGTCTGCGATGCCAGCGATGCACCTGATCCCAAAGCCTATACCTGCGAATGGCGGGCCCACAGGGCGGCGGCCCCATGTAGATTTCTCGGGCCGTGCCCAGCAGAGCCCCGTGTATTAAGGCCCAGACCCCACAGGTTCGCCATAGGGCTCCCCTCCCAGGTCTGGTTCCAGAAGGGGTCCTCAGTTTCCCTTATCAGGACGAGGTCTGGGGTCTGTGAATCGCTCTGTGAAACAGCCCTTCCTCTGGGACCCCTCTGCCTTGGGAGGCCCTACCAGGAGCTACTGCACCCGAAAATACCTGCCGCTGTGTTGGAGTTCCTGGGGAATGAGAGGGTCGTATCTCCCGTCCCTCATCTATGGTCACGAGCTTTGGGTTGTGACCGAAAGAATGATACGAGCGACCCACATGAGCTTCTGCATTGCAGCTCGGAGTAGAGCCGCTGCTCCTTCTCGTCCAGAGGGGCCGTCGATTCAGGCATTTGATCAGGGCGCCTCCTTTTGAAGAAGATTTCCAACTGGCAAGAGGCGCTGGGGTGGACCCAGAACACGCAGGAAGGGTTATAGACCTCGTCTGGGCTGGTAAGGGATGTCTAGATCGCCCTGCTAAGCCCACAACCCGGATAATGGATGTATGGCTCAGTATTATGAGGGGAAGTCATAATAGATGTATAATATATAATAACAAAATAACAAAGTCCCATAAAGCCATACTACTCACCACATTTGAAGAAGCGATGCCCAAAGAAGCAGACAAACAGGCCGGCCAGGCCAGCGATGGTGAAGAGAATCTTTGTAGAGATCTTTCCTGAAAAGGAAATAATATTAATAATATAAATCGTGAACGGTGTTCAAAGTAGAGTAGTTAAAAGGTCACGCCTTCACGCCAGCATTCCTTAACCTCGAATAATAATACAAAATCCAATGGAAAAATCCCTTTGTTTTTTTGTGAAGGGAACCAAAGCTAAACAAACATCCGGGAGTTGGCCAAAAAAAATGCGTCATCCCAAGAAGAAAATGTTGTAACCCGAGAAGAAAATGGTGTCATTAATAAATTGACCTTATTTAAGTTTTTCCAGAAATTTGTATGAAATCAAATATTTTCAGTTTCACACACGATGAAAGCAAAAACAATGAATCATCTGAAAAAGCAAGATTACCAGCATTGGAACAATAAGCCCGTAACGGGTCCGGGGAGCGGCTCACCGAGTGTTTGGCAGCCGTCCAGAGTGGAAGCGAAGCTGCAGGCGTAGGTGTGGACGGGGACGTAGGAGGCCGAGCTGTTCATCAGCGGGTCTCTGACGATGACCGAGAAGATGACGCCCTGACCGGGGATGGAGTTGAACAGCGCCATGCTCATGTCTGATGACAGCAGCGTCATGACCTGCAGCGGGACGGGGGGGTGAAAGGTCAGCGGGCGGCACGTCGGCTGATGTACTTTGGTTATTTGTCACGATCGTGTTCTTATGAGAGCTTGTGTTGTTGGTGTCCCACCCGCTTGCCGTTCTTCATCATGCCCTGGATGTCCGCCACGGCCTGAATGCCACTGAACAGGCTGCGCTCTGATAGGTCGTTCTCAGGCAGGAAGTACTGGTAGATGTCGTACTGCAGCCGCCAGCGCGTGTTGGCTTCTGTCGATTGGTCGCAGGCCGGAGGAGCTTCTCCCCTGAAGGAGAGCCACAACAAATAGTACCTGTGAAGCTGGCTTCAGCTATTAGATACCTACTTGTCTGAGGCGCTCCTCTAGTGTGATTTACATTTAGTCCTAGCTTTTGATGAACAAATAATAAGCATGGAAATATGTATTTTTGGGAGACTTACAAATGTGGAAGCATAAGTAAAGAAAGCAAACACAGATTTAATGCTTTAGTTAGTTCAGGATTCTCTGTGTAGCATGACCCAAAGCCATACTACAAGCTAATTCTAAGCTTTTGAATATTTCACAAAATTAAGAAAACGTGTATGCATTCTAAAAATACTTTTGGAGTATGCTGCTGGTGTACACTATTGTCCCACAATGCATTGCACAAAGGAAGTGACGGAGCAACGAACAGGTGGTAAAAAAAGTGAACTAATTGTAGATGGGAGAGCTGGAACACTAGATATTAATTTATGAAGTTTAATCACAAACCCTGCAGCTGGACCTCGACGACCATGACGATCTATAAAGCAGCTGTTGACCCCTGACCTCCGTGTTTACACATTGTTGTTGTTCCAAATAAGGCTGGGAACGTACCGTGTATCTCATCTCTGTAAACCCAGAAGCTAGACAACTTTTGTGTCTCATGTGCTGGCGATTTAAGTGAATTGGAGCCATTTTGGAGTCGACTGTCCAGTTACTTATAGTACATCCAGTGTTGGAGCGCCTATTGCATCATTTCCTGTTTGCAGGGCTGTATCGAATAGTTCAAAGCTTTATTCAGAAAGTTGATATTCGACTTCTAAATCAACACGACTTTCTTTTTGCACGTCTATTGTGTTGAAACTACTTACTGCATAGCTGCATATAAAGATCAGGCTGCACTAATCAGTATTATACTATTTGTAGAATAAGATGCCAGTGGTGGTTATGTAGGATGGTTTCCAACAAACGTCCAAACATTTTTCCATAACTCCAGAGCGTTGTACAGGCTGAAAGTCCAAATTTATTGAAAAAAAGATTACAAAATTCCCCAAATATTCAGCTTCAATCCATATTTGTTGGCGGGTAGACTTCCATCTCATGCTGCACACAAAGGAGGCAGCACTGATGACTCATATCCATTAAAGAAATTTGATTTCATGAAAAAACTATTTTTATATAACCTTTTTTAAAACCTCAATAGAAGCTTCGACAAACAAAAAGGTCATTCAGTACAGCCCTATTTGGTATACACACGTATATTAGTACGCCTCATTTTGTCACTGTTTCAGCGTGATCATGTGACCGATTCTAAAAACGAATGAAGCTTTGCATTGTTTATGCAAGTGTAACAGCGTGATTGTGATATCAGAAAGCGTAGCAGGAGTGGTCATCATGTGGGCTCCTCACATTTCACACGTCAGACACGTCAAACAAGTCAAGCTTCAACTGAAGTGAACCCACTGCCGAGCCTCGTCTTTGCCCAAACTGCTGTTGTATGCATGCGGTTTGGCATTTCCAAATCGTCCCACAACACAATATTTCTTACACAAACCACAACAGCACCGCAATAAAGACGTGCAGAAGCCGTTTCCTCCTCGGACGCATCAAACATTCTGAGAACCGAAGCCTGATGTGAACCTGCCAGTCTGCGCTGCCACAGACGGGCTGGTAATGAACAGGAAATGTTTCAGCGAGTGAACACAACTGTGTGACACATAACAGACATTCTTGAGAAAATGAAGCGAGTACTCTCAGCTGCAGCGGAGGAGGAGGAGGAGGAGGAGGGAGAGAGAGAGAGCACAAGATTCTTTCAAAGCAAATAAGCAGCGAGGCAGTTTGGCTACAGGTCCTGGCAGATGTGCTTCTTGGACAGGGCTGAACAAGCCGAACAGGAAGTTGAGCAGACGTTGCCATTCACTCTATTGTTACCTCTCGTATCCCAAGTTTGCCGGTGCAAACCGGATGGCGGTCTCGTAGAGGTTGTAGCGGATATAGACGTTTGGGTCAATTTCCAGTGTGAACTCCGTGTTACAAGCTCCAGGGACTGGATCTAAAAAAAAGAGAGAACAAATTCATTATTTGTTGCCGTGTCGGTCACGTTAGGCCAAGAGAAGACCAAAACCAAATTCCCCTGAGGGCTTAGTGGCAGCCTGCCACATCAGGATGACTTGTTGTTCGGGTGTTTCAACACACTGGGATGGCTGATGAGCAACCACGCTCAATCCATGCCAGCGCTCACTCATGGTCTGCACGAGCTTCCTCAAGTCGAAATCACCATCAACTGGGTTTCTTTCAGCTTTATTGAGCTGCAACTTCCACGTTCTGACTTCTGTCATAAGACTCCGATAGAGTGGCACAAGTCAGAAGAGAAGCAGTACATACATCGCCCCAAGAAGAGTGTTTTAAGAAGAAGTACCGGTGCTGGAGTATGGGAGGATGACCCCGGTGCCCGCCACAGTGTCCTCATCAGGAGAAGACAGAAACAAGGAGAGGGAGGCCTGGCTCGGCTGGAGAGCCGACAGGAGCCCCGAGTCCACGGCCGTCAGAGAGGTTCCCTGGCCCGGCATCTGAACCAAACAGACATCATCACTTTGTCAAAGCAAATAAACAGTACCACCAAAATCACTGCAAACAGTAAGAAAACAAGGCAGCGTACGGCTGGACGTGCTCAAAGGAGTTCTGCAGGAATGAGTCTCAAAGCCAGCGTCCTTTCTAAATGGGTTTTTGGTTCGCTTAAAGTACAGCCGAGGCTGATGGGAACGCCATCCTTGTTCTGTAAGTGTTTGGTCAGAACCACATTCTGACCTGACGACATTACAATTCATCCTGATGGGAGACATGAACGTATGGAACAGATTTCATCTCATCCATCCAATAGTTGCCATGACATTTGACCAGAAAGCACCCAGGTCAGGCTCATGGTGGCGCTACAGGAGAGGTCAGGGGATCCCCAGCAGGCACGCCTCTTCATCTGCTTTTAGACTGATCTGTACTAAAGTTCATGGCAAGTGGTTGAGACAATCTCCCGCCAGCCAGCATTAGCCTGAAATATTTTCTCTTCTGAAAACAACACACTTGGGTCTTTGTTGAATGGATTACTGTGTAATTCACCTATAGTGCACGTCTCTTACTGAGGAATAGGATTCACTACACTCCTAAGACTGTGACATTTTCATAATGGCCGACCTTATGATGAGACTGTGGCGGCCAAAAAGTCAACAACATGCTTTGGACTGTTGGTGTCCTTAACAATCTCACTCGCTAAAATAAATGGAATCTTATTCAAAACAAATTGCATTAGTTGCTAATAAACTCATGAAACTGAATTAATGAATTCAATCAAGAAGTTCAAATAAGTCCAAGGGTTGAGCTCACAGATAAGTGTGCTTATGCTCAATACTGTTGTCAACAAATCCCATGAAAAGCCTAAACCAGCAGTGACAGTGTTGTGTGTATGGAAGACACAAAGCTCCATTGTTCTTCAACAGCTATGAACACACATCTATGAGCCACACTGTTGGGTGACATGTTCCTTTTTATCATGATAAACCTATTGTTTTGCGAGTAACCTCAGGTGTATTACTCCGCAGCTTAAAAAAAAAAAAGAAACACCTGACAAAAAAAAAATGAATTATTAATTTTAATGAGATTTTCTCACAATAAGGAAACAACTGCATAACTCCAGCCTCATCCGGCTTTATTAGCACTAATACTGATGCCTGGTATTTGGGTATTGGCCGATACCGAGTACTGATACAATACCAGGGTTTAATCAATAAGCTGTCTGACTCAGTGTGGGATCATTATTGTATTTTCAGAGCAACACCAGGCTTGTCTTTAAACTCGGTAGAACAAAATGTAACATGAATACAGAGATATAATGTACTGAAGGTTTATTTTTTAGAATGATATCCGATACAGATCCCTGATTCAGATATTCAGCCATTATTGGACTGATATTAGATATGAGTTACAGTGCAGCTCTATGAATAACTGTTATCTGCTAATAAATTGGGTTAGGAAAACTTCCAAAACTAATTTGTTGTTTCAATTTATAATATAGTTTTAAACATTTAGCAAATTACAGTGCTTACTACAGTAATTTAAAGCCATACATAAATAATGTTCAGCCTTTCGCAGTCCACCACATCCTGAACTGTTAAACTCTCAGTTCACACGAACCAGTTCCCAAAATAGGATTTGTGTTACCAAATGTCAAAATATTGGCCGTGGCACAGAAAAAACTAAAGATCCAATCTGACCAACGTGTCTCAGACCAATGAAAACCAAGTGGGTTATACTTTAGTGCTCCTTTGGTTGACGTATAGAGGCAGCTTTTGCCAAAGTTCTTTTCTTTTGTTTTAAGAGTTCAAATTGTGCGCCTGTCGATGTAGCAACACTTTTGGTAGCAACACTTCAGTTCGGCAGATGAGGGCTTATTTTGAGGCAAAGATTTGAGCCGGATTCCAAACCAGGTCATTGTGGCTAAATGCTGTGCAATGGACCAACTGACAGCAGAGTCATAACCGTGAAATTGAGACAGACAGCAGAAGGAAATCCCTTTCGGGGGGACCTCCCATATATTTTGCCATATGTTTTCTAGCATGCAGACGCTGAATTACTGTTGTGTGACATTGAAGGCCCTGTGCGCACACAGTGTGACTCTCGCACAATACCTCTATTGTCCGAAGCCGGTCTTGTTGTCGTCACAGTGCAGGAGTGGCTAGTGATTCTCCATTTCTTACCGTTTTTATTTTTTTTAAAACGCCACAGAAGTAGAGCAACTGCCAGCCATTATGATCCTAGTAGTATAATATAATAGTGTGGAACGGGTTTACAGCAATATGACCAGGAAACACAGTGACTAGGTTCACATGCACACCAACATCCCATTGTTATTCAGAGTATGACGATGTCCAGAAGCTGAATCTGGTCTTGTAAACAGCATATTCCTGTTCAAATGGAGCGTTTTCCGAATCGAGACGTGTGTGCGACACGCCGATTATATTTACAAGTTTTAGGCGCATTCTTTGGACATGTATACAGTTTGTGACACGCAGCCTCTTGCTCTGCGAGTTAGGGTTGCACTGACCAACTAGCCGACAGATTGCAGCGATGCATGCCCACAAGAAAAGCCCACATCTCTGGCCGGAAGGCGATACACCCCTACTTTTAAATGTTAGAAAAGACTTGGATGTCAACATGGTTTTTATAGACGGTGGTTAAAGGAACGAAAGGGGGAGGTCGAACAAGTCCGCCATCGGCTAATCAGGGGATGCACGGCTGCATGTCAACAGGAATATTAGTGGAATATTCATTTTCATTAGCCATGGACATTGCTTAGTAGGAATATTGCCTTTTTTTGTTGCAAAAAAGTTAAATATTTTGAACATGTAAACAAAGTCTGAATGTCAGGTTATATGTAGTATGAAACCATGGGCAATTTCCATCTAAAACATACTGAAGTTTATCTGGGAGAGTTTAATACGTCTGGTTTGTTATCTGGGAGTAGATGAGTCATGAGCATTAATAGCAACACTGGCTGATAAAACAAATAAAAAACATAAAAAAGGATCTTGTGGTTTACCACCGGCAGTGAGTGAGAGTGATATAAAATAAAAAGGAAATGAGTGAAGTAGAGATAAAAAAATATAACAGGAACGCGAGTAGGGTGCATGTTCTGAAAACCCACTTTCTCTTTCTTTCTGAATTTCTTTTAGCAATTTTGGTTCTTTTGGCTCCATCTCAAGTGTGGATGTCTATTTCTGCCACCGAGAAACTCGTGGATTTGTTTTTCTTTATCTTGTTTGCCAACGTTTACATTACCAAAGGGGGAGAAAATAATAAAGCTAAACTAAATTAGGCAATCTCCCCCCCCCCCCCACACACACACACACACACACACATCTGTGCAACGTGGACCCAAACCGAGCTGTCCTCTGGGACTTCTGGGGCTGACGGCAGAAGGTTTTTCCCTCAGGGCCGCCCAGTCTGCCGCTCATGACCAGTGGCCTGCACATCAGCTGACTGCCACTTCTCTCAGTGGGCCAGACGGCCTCGCTCACAAAGCCTCATTCACTACTCATGGGGAGAACTAACTGCCTGCTCCGACATTAAGCATACCTCCAATTTCACAGTTCAGTTTGCGTTTTTTCTTTTTACCGCTACCACTAAAAGACTCACTTGATTAAGGATGTGGAGAAACTCTAGATAAATGATTCAGCGTTTGATTTGCTGATTTACCAGAACATTATACATTTTAAACTCATAACACCACTGAGCTTTCATCCACCTTGAGAGCAATGTCATGCTCCGTGCAATCTGTGCACCATGAAGAACATGCCAGCAAGCAGTGTGTGCTCTCAGACCAGTGGCGCTAAGCTGGTTGGGACTGAAAAGGTGGGGCTCTTTAAAAACAACCTGCTGCATGCACCAGATGACTTACCATGAATCTTATCAGAACTATATCTCTCAACGTTCAGTTCACCACTACAATGCATCCGCCTCCAGATGAACAAATATTTACCGATGGCAACCAACAAAAATAAATGGAAGGAATTATATTAAGGAAAAGAACCGCCTCAAACAATGTTGCTGTTTTTCATTGTATCTATACAGGGGGACCTATTGATTTATGATTTACTTATTGAGTTTACTTCCTTTACTAAAAAGGATGTTCATATGTCCTATCTGTGATGCAATACAAATTATTTGTTTCTTAAAAGGGACAGTCCACCCCAAAATAAAAAAACATGTTTTTCCTCTCACCTGTTGTGCTATTCATCAATCTAGCTGGTTTTGGTGTGAGTTGCCTAGTGTTGGAGACTTAATATATCCCAGAAACCATGACCCAGCTCCTCAAAATCATCCACAGACCTTGTTGTGAGCAGTTTCATGTAGGAACTATTTTCTTTCAGACAGAGCCAGACAAGCTGTCTCCCTCTCCTCTAATTAGAGGCCTAATGCTAAGCTAACCAGCTGCTGGCTGTGGCTTCATATTTTGTGTACAGAGAATGGCATCAATCTTCTCTGATAAATCCTCGCAAGAAAGCACATAATATTTTAGCTGATGAGGGGAGGGATGTCTCCGTCAGTTGTGTTTGTCAGCACTTCCTCACCCTGGCGTAGGAGAGCGTGGCGTTGCGGTGCTGCGTGTGGAACTGCAGAGTGACGTAAGCGACGTCCGAGGTGATCCGGGACACCACCGCCTGCACCGTCTCGTTCTGGGAGACGCTCACGTTCTGGAACGTTCCCGGCAGGAAAATGACCCGGTCTGCGACAGAGAAGGGAAAGTCTGATTAATCTTATGGTTTTATTGGAGTCGATTAGTTGGAGCGTGCTGCCTATAAACCTGCTTCAGTGATTCCAAGTGACTCGGCTGAAAGACACCGACAGTACCAGGCAACATTCATTCAACTGTTTATCGCCCGACATCGCAGACAGCAGAGTGGCAGTTGGTGCTTTGCCAAGAAGGTGACCTGAAAGCAGGTCAGCAGCCCATCAAAGAGAGAACTTACTGGGGGAAAAGCTGAATGGAGAAGTACGCTCTGTGTTGAGTAATGAGGAATTTGTTGCTGTACAAACTTCTTCAACGTCCAGATTTGCAGTGGGTTACAATTATTTTCACAAACGTATTGCTTGCCTTTGGGGAACGTGTCAGCCGTTCATTGAGGAGGTTACTTGTTGGCTAAAGTCTAAAAAAAAGTCATGATATGCAAGCAAAAATTATATTACAATTGGAACATTCAATTAAATTATAAAATTGATTTGTCAGTCTTCCGTGATTTCCAACATTATCTGAAAACCTTTGGACTGGCCAGTATTAGTGAGCGTATCATCCTTTGATCATGTGCTTACGTCAATGCTGTATTTTTTCTATTCAAATAAAACAGTCATAATGAATCGACTATGGATGTGTTAACTCTTAAGTAACCATTCACTGTGTATCTGCGGGGAATGTGCAGAAAAGCACCGACACTTGATTTGCTATGTGATACTGTACCATGACCGCTTCAGATGATCATGCAACAGCAACCACCCAACTCATTAGATCTGAGAAGTAAATGTAGTTTGACCAATAGATTAAAAAAAAAAAAAACTGTGGCAAGTAGTTTTGCAACCACTATTAAACTGCCAATGTCAAACAAACATCACACTTCACCAAAAAAAACTTCTTCAACTCATCTAATCACTGCAACACTTCCTCAACACTCATCTCTTTCACAGATCACTCTGAAAATGAGCAGCAGAAAGTGACATAAATCACTAGTCATCTGTGACTTCCACCTACAGCAGACATTAGAGCGTCCGGTCTCCTCTTGTTGTATCTCACCTTGTTACGTCTGGTATTCTGCTGTCTAACAAAGTCTTGATTTATTTACTCACTCAACCTGGTTTCACATAAAACTGTCAACAGCTCATGCGGTGCTGCTGTTGTTATACTGTAACACACGTCAGTGGGACATGGACTGAGATATCCTATTAACATCCCAATACGAATATCACAGGAACACTACTCACAATGTATGTTTAAAATTGCTCTGTGATGACCCACAACATCTCCGTACATTGATTTATATATATATATATATATATATATATATATATATATATATATTTACATATACATATGTATATAGCCTGTTAAAACATACACCCTTTTCGCAAAACTACGAATAACTGAAATAAATTCACTTCATGAGGTTTTGGGGGATCAAACTGGACTGAATAAACACGTGACCACGAGTACTTTGTGAGAAAACATGACATTTAACTGCTACCTAACGTGAGCTAAAGCTACACAACAATAACAAGTTCCCCGGTGACACTTCAGTGACTTACAGCGTCAAGGAGTCACAACGTAACGCGTCCCCTGCTACACAACGTTAACGTTGGCTAATATATCACCCGAAACGTATCGGCTTTAAAGACTGAGAAAGATACATGGCTTACTAAAAGTAAAAGTAGTGTTAGCTACATGAAACTGTCTGTAACTCACTTTCTACTTGCGCTTGAACTTCACGAGCCAGACGCAGCAGCAGCAGCAGCAGCGGGCACAAACCCCCACGAGACATGTTGCTTTGCTTCAACGAGGCGCTTCTATCTGCTGCTCAATAGTCATGGGTGCCCTCGCAGCCTCCGGTGTTTGGGTAGCAGGAGTCCCCGCAAGAGCGACATGCTTGACTGGACTGAGAGGTTTCGCGGGACAACCTTCTCCCCCTGGCGCTCTGACGGCTGAAATGATGCCCCCGCGAGAATCTCGCACTCGATCACGCGATAGCTGCCCCTCCCCTGTCCAAACAGCTTTTTTTCCAGCAATGACTGTATGATTTCAATAAAACATTATCTTGAAGCGTCTTAGTATGTGAATATATCGGTGTGTTGATGTCCATTCATACACGTTGGGTTGCGTTTTGTAATGGCCTTTAAAAGGATGTTTGTGGATCTTGGAAAAAAGTGGCAGTGTGAACTCTTTGATTTATTTCTCAGACCATAGCTGATCACAACAAAGTAATTTATACTAACAAAACGGCAAAAAAAAGGGCTGCTGTTTACAGAAATATTCTTCAGCTATTGAAATAAAACACTGTAGTGTTGGAGGAATGCTTTCCAACATTACTCGGATGACTTGTTTCAGTTCTGCAGCAGAAAGGGAAGTTGGATGTTACAACAGATCCTGTGTGTTGAATAATGATTCTATTAAGCTGCTGATGACAATATGCTACAACAACGCATATAGTGAAAGCAAGAAGGCACCACACAACTAAAGACAGAGACAATTTACATGTTTATAGATTTATTTCAACTCAAGCCCTTCTTTTACCCATTCATACATTAAAACCTTACAGGCACCCAAGACTCATGCATGCTGGCAAAATGATCAAACATAATAGAAGTACAAACAAAAAATAAAATGAGACTGATCTTTCACACTGTTTGTGTCTGAATCACCAGACGAGGATGCAGCTCTGCAGAATCATGCTGTAAATACTCCAGGAGAAGGGAGAGTATACAGAATCTGTAGGGCGAAAGATGAAGTGGTTTGTGGCAAGAGACTGCAGACAATAGTGGCAGCGACAGGGGGGCGGGGCTGGGCGGTCACCAATGGGTTCTCTAATTCTTTCGTAAGCTGATGTCGGCGCTGGTCAGCAACGGCGACAGCGACGTGCTCTCTGATGCGTCTTCTCTCTTCAGAACCAGGAAAGCCTCGCGACTGATTCCCAGCAGCTCTCGGAGGCCGCTGTTCTCCAGCTAAGACGCACAAACAGAAATGTACATCCATGCATTCAGATGAAATAATACCACCACTGCTACTACTATTACGACTAATGTGAAATTTTCGTTTGATGCTGCATCAATCAATGCATATTTGCACGTTGGTGGCTCCAAATCTATCACATCACCACATGTACCATCAACTTTGCACATATTTGAAAGAAAGTGTGCCGCGTGGTTACAAACAATAGACTTAGGATTCATTCATTCACCATCATTTTATTTGGGCAACTGTTGAATGTTCATGTGGAACAGATTCAGGTATTTTCTTTTACCTCTAGCCGTTTAATCCTCTCCTCGTCTTCACATATTCGTCCCTCGTCCACCTCTATTGCCTTCCTCATCACAGAGGCCATCTCGTTGATCTTGTCTATGTGTGCTTGCATTTCCTACAAAGATGAAAAATAAATACATAAATAAAAAGGCAGTGGAAGTTGGGAAAATGGGTCTTTATTAAATCAGCTGTCATGTTTTTTTCCCGTTTATGATCAAGTTTCACAAGTAATCCCCAAAATACCCAGGTACTTAAAGAAGGATTAAGTGGGCCTCACTGACCGTGGTGTGCTGCTCCTTCAGCTGTGTCAGGATGGCGGGGTCGTCTCTCTTGCTGGCCTTGAGCAATCTGAACACCTGCTCCCTGTATTTGGTCATGATGAGCTCCAACGCAGACTGGTGTTCATCCAACGACGTTCGTAGCTCTGCAGGAAGAGTAAACACAGGCTTGTTGTCGGAGACATCGCTGCAGAAAACCTCTACAAGAACATCTGTCAACTTCCTGTTATCTGCTGTGATTAGCCATCTTTGTGTTTGTGACAATCAGGAGTCCACTCCAAAACGGATCAGGAAGCAGCCATCCCACATTAAGAATAGGAATAGCATTACAAATGAAATGCCGACCTTTGTTCTCCTGTTGAAGATCTCTTATCTGACGGTTTTCCTGTTGGATTCCTAGGACCAGACTAGAACGAGGACGATGTCGCGCTACCTGGTTCAACGAGTCAATCTCCTCCTGGTACTGCCAACAAGAAACCATATCCCATTAGAAAACCGGAAGATTACAGACTAAATTCTTTTACAGCCCATAGTTTTGCAGTGATTTACGTCACTGCCTTACACTTACTGTCATCAGGCGGTCAATGTTAGTTTTGAATAATTATGCATTGAAGCATCTATAAAAAGAACCTTCATATTTAATTGGCACCAACACAATGCGATATCATACCTGTTGCATGGCCTCCACTCGCTTGTTAAGCGATGTTGTCTGTTCGATTAACATCTCTGCCGCGTTATCATGGTTACGAAGCCTCTCCACTAACGACTTGGCATCTGCCAGGACCTTTTCTAATGTGCAGTTCATGCCTGAGGAAAGACACGTCATCATTACCAGGGACTATGAAGGCTTCATAACCACTGCATTCTGGTAGAAAAGAGTGGATTCCTTACGTTATAATAGGGTGATGTTGCCATTAAGAGATGGTATATATTTCAGTGTTATAAATACAAGATAAACTTAATGACTAATCCATTTTGTAATCAATAAAATCATTGTGTGTGCTGGGCTAGGGTGTTCTCTTTCCTCCTGTCTCGAATCAATATACCTGATGATTGGCTCAAAATGATTGCATAGAAATATATATATATCTAATATCACTTGCCTATCCCTCACTATTGGCATTTAAAAGTCTACTTTGTATTTCAATCAGGCTAATATCTCAGGCAATACATTGAGGTAGATAAAACACATTATGCCTCATCAATCTGTTCATTATATAACTTACTGACCACGTGAAGTCACACGAACAGAAACTGAAGCTCTCTATTTGTATATCTTTAGACTATGATCAATTAGAATCATTAAAGTTAATACAACTACAATGCATTGCTCAGTACAATGTCCAGAGTGAAGGAAAAATAAATGACTTATCAAAGAACTTAACCTACCCTCCTCCTTGTCACACTGTGGATGTCAGCTGCTGTGTCCGCTAATTCGCTCAAGCTAACGTTACCTTGCTATAAATTATATTTAGTTACTGGTACGCCATATTTATCTGAGCTGGAGTAAACGTCATGGGAATCACGCAAGGTGTTTCTGCTTCAGTTAACTGACTGAGTAACGTTAACATTTTACCAGCAGCACTAACATGAAGTATTTGCTAACATATTAGCCGACGTACAACCCACACTTCAGCTGTCACACAAATCCACTTCAGTTTCATATTATAAACATGTTCCAACTGATCGACTGACATTACAAATAGGTCTTCCTGATGAACTTTAGTAATGTAATTGAAGAAAACAACTGTCATACCTGGGGAACTCAAAGTGCAAGACATTGAAGATTAGCTTGTCCGTCGTTACTTCCTGTTGATGTTTGGTAGCTAATATTAGCTACAGGCTAACATTGGCCCCATCAAGGGGCAACAAGTCGGGTTAGAGGTTGTGATGCAGCGCTATTCCTTTTTAAAACACGAGGATGTGTCAGCAGACATTAACTATGGACTTGATTTCAACACTCAACTCGTTGTAAGGTCAGTCTTGCTATGACTTGACTGGCTACAACTAACCTAAAGGATAAAACGATGCTAAAGCTTCCAAAATCCCGTCAGAAAATCCCGCGAGGTTTTTTGATATCATCATATTCTCGCGACAGTTGCAGCGAGACTTTTGTTAAATTACAGAAAATATGGCGGACAGGCTAACGCAACTCCAAGACGCTGTCAATTCGGTAGGACACATTTTACAGCATTTAAACATTAACTAACGATAAACACAATTTTTTTTGACTGGTTGTGTAATTTGAAGGTGGTAGGTAGTGTCTAGTTGCCTCATTATGTTCCGTTACTTTGTAAACATCGCTACATCACTGGGCAGCTAACAACCAGGGGCCTGTAACGTTACCACGAACAAGTTTAGCTAGCTTCAGGTTATATGGCACACAGTCGGAAACATTTGATACAGTGCTGGAGTCCTAAAACATTGGGACCTCAAAGTGACGCAGTCACTAAAAAGCTAACGGGTGGCGGACTGGCGTTTAACGGTATCGCTTCCTGCATGAAGGAAAGTCGTATCCAAACGATGTTGTTTTATGTGTCCAGCTTGCAGATCAGTTTTGTAATGCCATCGGAGTCCTGCAGCAATGTGCACCTCCTGCCTCCTTCAATAACATCCAGACAGCTATCAACAAAGATCAGCCAGCAAACCCAACAGAAGGTGAAATAATTGTTTTATCCCTTTCTTATTTGTCTTCTCATTAATACATATCTGCATCACATTGATATACCAGTCAACCATATCAAATTGATGGGGTATTGATGTGATCAACGTTAATCCATAACACATAAAATGCTATTGTCATAATTTGCAAACAACACAATTGTATTTCACTATTACTGAACATTGTCGTCTTCCTCACTTAATGTTATCTGTCTTATCTGTTTGCTAACGACATACAGTATAGAGACACATGATTTGTTTAACATTTAAGACTACATTTTTCCTATTCTCTCTACCCAGAATATGCCCAGCTATTCGCAGCCCTGATCGCCAGAACAGCCAAAGATGTGGATGTATTAATCGACTCCCTGCCCAGTGAGGAGTCCACGGCAGCTCTGCAGGTCAGCACATGCTCAATTAACTTTTCCAGGATCAGATACAGATTTCATGATGAACCCATAGAAAAGCCCAGCTATTATTTCTAGCTTTCAGTCAGCAGAGGGAGCCGTACAGCTGCGTTCTACAATTTGACAAGAAAGATTATGTCTGCTCATGGGTATAAAATAAATAACCAAATGATTGTAATCAGTATTCAGCCATAACATTCTCCTGGATATTGTAGGCATACAAATTATCGTTTTTTTTTTTAAATGAAAAAGTGATGCGGGAGACAACCCTGCTCAACTTAAAGCTCCTAAGCACATGGGGAAGGAATATGACCCTGGACACATACATTGGTATTCATAATCTCAGTCAGTGATGGCTGAGAGTAAGCAGACTATTTATTTCAGTCATTACATCGCACAGTGGCAGAACACATACTGATATCCCAGTTTTTATTTTCTCTTTTATTCAGGAAGGTGGTCCTCAGAACATTATTAAATATCAAAGTGGGCCTCAAATGAGAAAATGTTTGAGACCCCTACTTTATGGAGACTGATCGGGGTACGATCTGAATGTATTGCAATTGTTGAAAGGCAAATTAAGATTATTGTGATGAGCTTTGAAATTCAGATGCAACAACAACTCAGAATATTATTGTATGTGGTTTTTCAGGGTCACTGAGTTTTTATGAGGTGCATCTTTAAGTTAATTTCTTATTTGCCCTACAAATGAAATGGATAGGAAAGTCTGCTGATGTGTCTGTGTTGATTCCTGTTCTAAAGATAGGAGGCTATATTGGATAAAACCAGAGATCCTTGCGGGTTAAAAGTAATGCAAGTGATATGAGTGAGTGTCCAATGTATATCTGGAAGGACTGTTAGGATAGCTGAATGAAATTCAGCTGACCATGACTTCCTATGTATTTTGGAGCACTGATGTTTTTCGCTATAGATTCAAAGTTACACCAAAGTGTTCAACAGCTGAAATAAACAGACTATGTAATGTTAGGTATACAATGATGAGGATGACCCTCATTCTTAAGTTACTTCTAGTTCCTGTGCAACATAGGGATTCTCCAACACAAACATCTTTCAACATAACATTTTTCTTTTACTTTCCTAAACAAAAAAAGAAGAGTTTCCTTATTTTTTTAACATATTCTTGTGTGTAGACAAACATTTTGGATTCTGCCACAGGAGAAAGCAAAGAGCAACACCATCACTGCTGGACTCCTCTTTAAATGAGAGGACATGTGAGGACACTTCCCCTGGATGTCCTCAATTTAGTCTTGTGCTTAATAAGCACATGATGTTTGAAGCTCTTTCCAACATATTTGTTTATTTGCACAATTCATACAATAAAATAAAAACAGAGCGATAAATGATATTAGTGCAGGAAGAGACAAAAGCCAACTTGGCTTATTTGAAGCCTCCACCTATATAATATTTAAAATTTTACAAACATAAAATGAAAACATAAAGATGGAGTACTTTGTTAATCGTAGTGGGTGACTGTAGCATGAATTCCAAAAAACAAAAGGAGACTCAAAGAAGTATAAAATAACATTAGTAAGAACATGAATTAATCAATTCTAAACTAAACTTAAAGATACATCCATGCAATAACTGTAAATGCATATGTGGCAATGTTCCTTCTTGCCCGGGGATTTGATCAGCTCGACAGACAGAACAGAGGCCGTTTGCTCCATGTTCACAGGCTTTATTTGTATACACAGGCGCTCTGCTCACATGTACCATCACCAACCGCTCCGTGCACCCCACTGTGCGGCCTTTTGTAGCCGCACCCCTTCCCCGCGCTCATCAGAACCAGCCGCTCCCACTAATGAGAACGGCTGTTTCCAATGAGCGCGCCTCCCTCTCTCGCGTCGCAGGTGCGCTAACCACGCCCCCGCCCACATACCCCCACCGCCCGACTTAGGCCGGGGAGCCACCGGTCTAACCAACTCCCCCCCCCCCTCCCTCCCACTGGGAGCGGGAGCGGGAGTCAGCCCCGACCATCTGCACCCCCGACCTATGGACCACCATGGAATTAACTTGCGTTTCCGGCAGATGCCAACGGGTGGTCCGGGCGTTGGCATCCTCCATCCGTGGGGGTCCGGGCGCGGGACATGGCCCGGACAGAGGGCGATCGAGCGTCCCGGGGGGCCGGCTCCTCGCTCTCTCCGCCGCCCCCCCCCCCCCGGGACCAAACCGGCTCTCACCGAGGCCCGGAGTCTCTCCCCCAGCTGCCTGACGGTCGCCTGCGCCCGCTGCCGGTCCTCATTGGCGCGGCGCAGCCGGCTCTTCAGCCGCGCCACCTCCTCTTGGAGCCGCCACCGCCTGCCCCCTCTCCGCCTCCCCGCCCCTGGCTGGGGCTGGGCCATCAGGGGGTCCCGACCGGCCTGCGCCTTCCTGGCCCCTCCGGGCCCTGGTCCGTTGGGCCGGGTCGTCCCGACCCGGCTCACCTGGTCCACCTCCATCAGATCGCAGTCCTGCCGGACGTGCCCCAGCTGTTCGCACGTCCAGCACCTCTGCGCCCGGCTTGGGGCGGGCTGTCTGTGGTCCCCCCCGGTCGCTTCTGCTTCGGGGCGCCGGGGAACTGCCCACAGCTCCGGCCACTCCCGGGTCTGGTTCCCCGGCGCCCTTCGCCTAGGCCGCGCTCTCCGCCGCCTCTCCGGGTCCGCCCGGGCTGCTGCCTTCGGCGGCGACGCGTTCCTTCGCCCCGCCGTCTCCGCCGTCGTCTGCCTTGCCCTGGCCGCGGGCCGCCGAGTCGCCGTCTGCGTCGCCGCAGTCGCGGTCCGCCGCGTCGCCGTCTGCGTCGCCGCAGTCTCGGCCCTCCGAGTCGCCGTCGCCGAAGCAGTCTGCGTCGCCGTCTCCGCCTCCGTCTGCGTCGCCGCGGTCTCGGCCCCCCCCCACCGCCGTCTCCGACGCCGTCTGCGTCGCCGCGGTCTCGGCCCTCCGAGTCGCCGAAGACGTCTGCGTCGCCGTCTCCGCCTCCGTCTGCGTCGCCGCGGTCTCGGCCCCCCCCACCGCCGTCTCCGACGCCGTCTGCGTTGCCGAGGTCGCGGTCCTCCGCGTTGCCGTCTCTGACGCCGTCTGCGCTGCCGAGGCCGCGGTCCCCCGCGTCAACGTCCCTGCCGCCGTTTGCGTCGCCTAGGCTATGCTCTTCCGCCTCCCCGGGTCCGGGACCGTCTGCGTTGTGGTCGCCGTCCTCTTCCTCGCCGCGTCCGTCTGCGTCGAGGTCGTGGTCTTCCGCCTCACCGCGTCCGGGACCGTCTGCGTGAACGCGGTCCTCCGGGCCGCCGGCACGGCCTGCCCCAGGACCACCCCCACCGGCCGGGCCCGGTCCGCTGCGGTGCCGGCCTTCGGCTCCCGGCGCTGGTAATCCTCCGCCCTCGCGACGGCCCCGATCAGCGTCGCCGGCCGCCACTCCAGGACCCAGTCGGCCATCTGGACCGGCAGCCCTCCCAAAAATTGTTCTTTGGCCACCTGGTCCACCACGTCCGCCACGTCTCCCCTTCCTCCCGGCTGCAGCCACTGCTCCGTCCGCCGTCGCAGCCGCCGAGCGAAGGTCAGCAGCAGCTCTCCCGGCTCCCGCTGGGCTGCGCGGAGCCGCTGCCGGTGCTGCTCCGGGGTCAGCGGTGGCGGCACGGTCTCCCCACCGATCTGGGCCGGCGGCACCTGCTCCACCCGAGCCACGGTCTTGGCGCTGAGCCGCTCCTCCACGGCCGGCCCCTTCCCTGTACTCTCGGGAATGCCCGCCAGTCGCATGAACAGCGTGTCCCACGCCTCATCCTCCTCTGCCGGCTGTTTCCCCCTCTGTTTTTTCCCGGTCCGTAAACCCCGTTGGGCGCCACTGTGGCAATGTTCCTTCTTGCCCGGGGATTTGATCAGCTCGACAGACAGGACAGAGGCCGTTTGCTCCATGTTCACAGGCTTTATTTGTATACACAGGCGCTCTGCTCACATGTACCATCACCAACCGCCCCGTGCACCCCACTGTGCGGCCTTTTGTAGCCGCACCCCTTCCCCGCGCTCATCAGAACCAGCCGCTCCCACTAATGAGAACGGCTGTTTCCAATGAGCGCGCCTCCCTCTCTCGCGTCGCAGGTGCGCTAACCACGCCCCCGCCCACAGCATACAACGGTAGTGCCCGGTATCATTCTTACCATGCTTCGTGCAAGTGTTGTTGGTACTTTATTGGTTGGAAGTCCACCGACCATTGTATCTCAAAATCCTGTGGGAACCACTGCAACATGTACAACATATTCCTCTTTCTGTCTCTAACTTCCCTGTATAAAGGCACATATTAACTCATCAATAACTGTCAGTATTTAAGGAGGGAAATTATCCATCCATCAATCCATTATCTGAACCGCTTATCCTGTATTTTAGGGTCGCAGTGCGCTGGAGCCGATCCCAGCTGTCATTGGGCGAAGGCAGGGTACACCCTGGACAAGTCGCCAGTCTATCAAAATTATTAATTAAATTATCCGCTGTAGATAAAAATTCCAAGAGACTTAGATTTTATTTTCTCAGAAAAGTAATGCTTTTTTCATCCTAAGCAGTCAGCCTATATTCAATCAATTACAGCTAACTGGCAGCAACAGACCTGCAACTATTGATCAGTAAAACAGAGTATGATGCCGTAACGGACTGAAAAGGCCGTTCCTCGTGTAAGGGCTGGCCGTTTGTACGGTTTACTTGTGCTCAGGTCAATTTTAAGGCTAGTTTGCGAATACAATTTAATGGACAGACGACTCATTGTAAACAATATGTTCCTTCTCGTCAGGCGGCCAGTCTACGGCAGCTGGAGGAGGAGAACCATGACGCAGCAGCTCGCCTGGAGGAAGTGGTGTACCGCGGCGATGTGCTGCTGGAGAAGATCCAGAGTGCCCTGGCTGACATCGCCCAGTCTCAGCTCCGCACGCGCAACGGAGCAGCGAGCCAGCCCTCGGCGGCCGAATCCTGACCCACTATGTGATAACGCAGTCCTGGACAATTCTCGGTCATTGCCCTCCTCACTCTGACCCCTCAGACATCAGCTGCAAGCCTCAAAACACTCATCATTTGGTTGCAGCCACTGTTCTCAAGGCAAACGCACACGGAAACCGTGTCTTCACGTACACACTGTTTTGTATATGAACCTTTCTGCTGATACAAAAAATATGTCTCCAAAAGGCTGGTCTGAATGTGTGAATGGTCACTATGTCATGTTGTATTTGTAATGTCTATGTTGGATGTTGATCAAGTCTGTTTTTGTAGAAATTTATGAATGAAATAATTCAAATTCGCGTTTTGGAGTATTTCCACTTAACCTCTGAGAACTCTTTAGACCAAATAACAAACCCACTCAGCTCACTGTTACTCTGAAGTTTTCTGTTTAGTTTTTTTAATAAAGCTTGAACAAACACTTTGAAGGTGTCATTTGTTCCAAGTTTTTGTATCTTTAAAATGCATTTGCTGTGGGGAAGTATTTTTACCTCCAGAACACAAAGGATGTTTATGTTTAGAGAGACCAGCTGCTGATGACTCAGATATATATATATATATGGGAACCATAACCAATTTAGGATTCAGGATGAGACATCAGAAATGTTCGGAAAGACCAAAAAATGCATTTAGGATGGGGTGTGTTATGGGGTTTTCTTTGGGAAACCATGGGACTTAAATTGCATAATTCCTTTTAAATTAGAAAAAAATGGCTGTTCTGCCTCAGACCATCCTGAAAGAATGCCTGTATAGTGGGAAGACACATACTTGGTTGAACTGTTCATTTTTGAAAATCCAGCAATAGTTATGTTTTCACACAACAGTGTGGCCTTAATTTCACTCAAATCAAAAAGTGTCTCAGTGGTTCGGGTCCCGGCTCCCAGCCAGAAGGTTTATAGCCCAAATCTAAATTTAGGTGAGAAATATAAAAACAGCCTTGTTTGCTGAACACCACACCCAACGTGTTAGCAGGGGCACACCCACATCTGTCCATGTTGACATCATGGCTCTTACAGTAAAAACATTTGACCCGTCCAAATAAAGAGATTTATGTCCTGGACTGCAGTTTGTGTCAACACAAGTCTGTTGTTGGTGTCTTGTTTTCTTCATTTTTCCCCCTGCTGTAATTAGTTTACATTTGATTTACCTCATACACCTCTGATTGAATAATAGGAAATTAAAGATTACGGTAAATGCATGTTGAAGCATCCTTTGTGGGAATGATTGGAGGAAACAAGCCAGTATCCGGTGGAATTTCCAGATTGCAACATTAAAGTGTAAAACACATATTATCCAGTGTCTAGTGTTTTAGTGGTTTTAGTGTTTAGTGTTTTACTATTACTCATAGTCTTTTTTCATCCAAACCAGCTACAGTTGTCTCCAGAATATACTTGTGGTCTTGGTATTTGTGGCACTCTATTGTGCCTTTATGAGTAAAACCTATAACATGTTTATGGGTAATGATTACAGTTTTTTATTTGTATGGTAGTAATATGATATTGTTAATCATTCCTATACGTTTGTTTTCTTCTGTAAATATATCTGCAATATAACTATTGCAATAAAAAAAACAGCAATTTGGTGTCTGATCACGGTGTGACCTTTTATTGACCTTAGATAACCTCTTGTAGTTCATATGCCATTTGCTATTTATGTGGGAAGAAACTAATACATTTCGAGTGTTGTTTCTGTCACGTGATTCTAAAATAGTATCACATTAATATTTGTTCTGTTTTTAACATTTTGCGCTGAGCATAAGCAATACAATTATGTAACAACGCTTACAACTACTTGAGCCACAGACCACTCTTTCATAGCCGCAGATGCTTGCTAGCCAAATTAACCTGCGTCCTGGAACGCAACGCTCGTGGGGCGGTTTAGATTTTCTCATTGGCTGATGCGCATGTCATTTTCATGAATATTGCATATATGATTGGCCAGTGGAAACCACGGGTTCTTTCTTCATCACTGATTGGTTCTTGCCGACGTCAATCAAATCCTACGCCGTTACGTTGCCGGAGAGTTGGATGAGCCCGACGGTCCCAGAAAGCCGCCTGCTTATTTCATATAATTCTTTTTAGCGATAAAGGCGGTTGAACCGCTGATATTCGAGGCCAGGGAGTACAAATGAAAAAAGCAAAATAATTTAAATTAATTTAAGGTTAGCTTTCTGTCAACGCCAGGGCACATTTGTTATGATTTGGTGTTGATATCGGCGATGTTTACTATGTAGCCTGATAAGTTCCTCTAAAAGGTGGCCAATATCTGGAGCCTCGAGCCGACCGCTGCCTAAATATTAGGCAGAAGAAACAGTCTATTTCTCTTATATCGTGGGGTGGCGGCAAGCCAATAATTTACTCTGGAGCAGGACACGGAGGTAAGTGGAACACATTTCCCACTAAATGCTCTTTATTTAATGCTGCCGGATTTTTCATGGGACCTGCCAGACAGAGCAAAGGGAACATAGCGGACAGTTAGCTAGCTAACACACAGAACGTCTCTATGAAGTAACTTGATATTATTAAAAACGAATTAGTATATAAAAAAGAGAGAATATAAAATAGTATCAGCCGTCGTGTGTCGGGTGGCAGATAGAGGTTTTGGCAGGGTGAACACAAAGTATAAATATAGGCGAGTGGTGAAAGGTTCGACGGACAGGATCTGAACGTGTGTACGGAGCTCGGTTAACGGTCCGTGCAGGTCCACGCGCCGTCTGCAGGTCCACGCGCCGTCTGCGCAGGTGGATGGAGGACGTGTAATTCAGCACATTGCGTTAAAATTATTACCGTGACGACCCAAAAAGTCAGACATTCACATTTATTTTGCCCACTTTAGCGATGCAATAACATTGTCGAAACGCACATGTCATGTTTGAAATTCATCTATTTTTTGGCATTTCTTTCCAATTGAAGCTCATTCTGCAGTATATGTTAAGACTGGAAATACAAACACTGCGAATAAGGATATATAACGATCATATTTCCTTATTATGTGTAAAATGATACTGCACAATGTTATATTTCTGAATAATTGATGCACACCATTAAGTTCCCATTAAATGAATGTTAAGGTAAACATGGTCGTTAAGCTGGAGAAAAAGTGTGTGTGTGTGTGTGTGTGTGTGTGTGTGTGTGTGTGTGTGTGTGTGTGTGTGTGTGTGTGTGTCCCATTCTTTTCTCTGGCGTCATGACTGAGTTCTTTCATTCAGGACGGAAAGGGTTTCCTTTCCAGTCACTTACAGTACTTGTAGGGTGGAGTGTCTGTGTGTGTGTGCGCGCGCACAGACACACACACACCGGAGCTTTAAAACCATTGCTTATTAATTGAGACCAAAGCCTTTACTTTTATTTGTAGATTGACAGATTTGTCCCGTGTTGCATACTTTGGTCTCCAAATAGTGAGTTTGCTTTTATAGTGCCTTAATTATAAGTGACTGAGCGGTGTAGCCTTGTTGGTTTAGCTAGAGGAGGGAGAAGTTTTCCACCGAGGTGGGGAAACAAGCACGAAACACATCCAAGTCATTAAGTGTGAACATTAAAGGGGAGACACTCCCATTTTAAATATTCATACACAGCATTTCTATGTTCTAAAATAATACTAACAGGCGAAGTCCAAAAGCTAGAGTTCTAAAACTAAAATTTCCGATTTCATCTGGTACTATAAAAAATAAGTCCATGAAGCAGCTCGAAAGGCTACGGTGAATGTAGTGAAGCATTTAGCAACTAAAGAGACTTGGTGGAGACCAAAACTAGGGATGCACCGATACCGGTATCGGTATCGGGGGTCGATACTGCGTTAAAATACTCGTACTCGTATCGATTTCAATTGTCGATACCAAGAACCGATACCACTCAACAGTATTTCGCTACAACAAACTGGTCGCGCTTTGTGGAGAAAAAGATTTGTTGTCCTACCTGACTTCAACGTCTAGGGCAGGGGTCGGCAACCCGTGATCCAGAGCCGCATACGGCTCTTTCGTCGCTCTCTTGCAGCTCTTGCGGCAAGGTGTGTAGAGTTATGGTGCGTTCACATCCAACGCGACGGAAAATTACTGCCGTTCCGCCGGTTTGAATCAAACTGTTGCTGGTCCGCCAGAAGTAGCGCTGGCAGCGGCCTCATTCAGACGCTGTTGCGCGGCTACGGATGATATTATTGTAGCCGAGTGTCTGCTGTGTGTCTATATTTGTAATTCTAATAAAATGAAAACACGCTGCAGGGTAACTTGAACCACTTTTTTATCTCCTTCACACACGTATATCCCACAATTCCACTCCTTTTCCTTTCCGTTTCTCCCTCCACGATAAAAGCACTGGAAACATAACTTGGAACACAGCTTCCTATATAATTGCTCGATCCTTAATATTATCGCTTACATTATGAACCCGGACACGGGGGCGTTTTATGGTCCGACATTAGAGGGACTTCCACAAGAAGTTTAAAGCTTGGGATAGCCTTCTGTTAATTTTGTACTATAGGCTTGACATAATCTGCAGAGGATAAAATAAAATCTGCCTCCAAATTAATTGCACTTTCATGGAGACCAAATCTAAGAAGTATCGGTATCGGTACTCGGTATCGGCAAGTACACAAATAAAAATACTCGTATCGGTTTGTAAAAAATGGTATCGTTGCATCCCTAACCAAAACTGAAGCAAAAAGGTGAGTCAATATTAAATAAATACTCAGACAGCCATAAACACAACTCCAAGCATTTTAAATATTTACTCTAGACAAAGTGTAATTCAGAACACAAACACAGAGTCAATAGAATTAGGTGCTGGCTAAATGTCTGTTTAGAGCTGTTTATTACCAAAGTGTATGAATGTACTACTGCTGACATGTTAAGAATATGGACCTTGCAGTATTGTCAATAATGCCATCTGTCAAATGTTCTACCATACATGTTGACCAAAAAATAACACCAGTCCTTCTCAAAAATGTGCTACTGGGCTACTTAAGTGAGACCACAAGAACTGCAATTAGCCGGCTTGTGCCGCTCTGTGTTTGATCAAGGTTGCCAGTTTATTGGTGATTATCAGCAGGCTTCTCCCTTTTTACACTGAGCTTCCGAGGAATGTTGCGCTCATCTGCACAGACCTCAATAACCGCTTGGTTTTCCAGTGTGCCCGAAACAAAAACCTCCCGAACCAGGCAGTTTTCACCAGTGAGTCAGAGAATGTTCTCAGAAGTCAGGAAGCATCTTGTTGTCGGGACGGGAAAAGGACCGGTGACTAGACAAAACATGGGTCCTCTGTCTGAGCTGCAGGGCTGTTTTATCTCTGCGTGAGCTAATCAAGTCCGTTCTGTCTGATGCCATTCTACAGAAATCTTTTGATGATGCACACACTTGTCCACCCTCTTCCTCTTTCCGTCTATCGCATATGTTCAAATGTACTCATGTTGAGATTAAGAGAAAGTAGTTCCCATGAATAAGGACTTAAATGCTGTTCTTATGTGAACCAAAAAGAATGACAGTCCTCCTCAGGTGTCTTTTCATCATTTTATCGTCATGACCAGAGATTAGTAAAGATGCAAAGGAATGCGTACTGAGAGAGGTCAGGGCAGATTTCACTGATTAGTTCCTGGAATGCAACCCTGCAGACCGCGAGCCGCCCAGCACATGATGGATGGTACTTAAAGTGACACTCAACCGATATCACACGTTAAGATCAATTCATTGATCAGACAATAATAGATCTACTTGGCCTGTTTAAACAGACGGCACTTTAAACATCTGAAAAATCATCTTTGAGAGACATAGGTATTTGTATGGAGTGGAAGGTCTCATGAAAGACACTTTGAAATTGCATAGTTTTTGGAGTTTGGCACGCACACAAGGTAATATTATGTTACAATATCTTGGCCCTTGCTCTTTGACATTTTGTATGTACAGTATTTGCCATATGAAAATAAATCCTGAAACTTTCACCAGGTAACTTGAATAGCTCTTTATTTTGAAAGTAATTAATCATTCTATAATTATTGGGGTGATTTGTTGGAGATTGAATCTTTAAAAAGCTGGAAAATGACATACTTTCTTCAAGTTTAACACAGAAGCGGCTGAAAACTTTTTCTACTCTTGGTCCTCTCTCAAAAGAGGTAATTAGGTAGTTTTATAACACCTTTTGGTCAACATCATCCGTTCTGTAGCAGAAAAAGGAAGACTTGTTTGCAAAAAGCAGTTTTTCTCCTATTTAGGTGGTTGTCGTGCTTTGGTTATTTGAGATATTGTTGGAGTGATTGTGATTGGTGGTTCGCTGTGCATGCAGAATCTGCATCTCACTCACCAAGAACCCTTAAATCGGGGCTAATCGTGTTCTATCAGACAGACTTATCTAGTAGATTAGTCATGGAAAATGAGACCCATGCAAGTTTTCCTTTTCTATCAAGCAGCGAAAAAAGTGTTTGAGTTAATTTGCTTTCCTTGACTAATGCACATGTGCACATCGCAATGTTGATGCATCATGCAGCCCTACACCCGATACTGTAGAGGACAGAAACACAGGTGGCACAGGCACCGTGTGTTTAAGTCCTCGAGGTAAAGCTCCTCTCTGATGGGTGAGGATATTTTGTTTTGTAGAGGACTGAATTGATTTTATATTGTCTTTCAGGAGAGTGTGGCCATGACGGGAGAGACTGCAGCCACCCTTCCCATGAGCAACCACACCCGAGAGAGGGTGACTGTGGCCAAGCTGACGCTGGAGAACTTCTACAGCACTCTGCTCACCCAGCACGAGGAGCGCGAGATGAGGTGAAACGTCCGCCTGGACTCAGGGAAGAAGTGATTCCATTTTGCTGGGCAAAGGCACAAACACCTTTTTTGGCCATAACTCAAGAAGTTATATGCTAATCATGACAATATCACGCAAATGTCTAATCGGCAGTGACGCAACCAACATTGTGGCTCATATTTATTTTGAAAGCGCAATGTCCGATGCTGTAATCTCATCACTCCCTCAGTCAGTGTCAGTGACAGACGGCTCTTTTCTTCCTCTCTGGCAGCCACCACAAATGTGAATAAAGTTACAAATGCCAGAACAGCTTGTTAGAAAACAGCAAAGACACCTGTCAGGGAGTTTTGGCGAGAGCTGGAGGCGGGATGAAATTTGGAGGAGGCGACCACCTCGTAATCCTCTATGCCAAGGGTGGGCAAACTACGGCCCGCGGGCCAGATCCGGCCCGCCGAGGATTATGAATTATAAATTATAGTAAAGACCGCTGTAACGCTTCTCCGTCCCCGACTTGAGTTTTCCGAAGCACGATGACGGCAAAAGACCAGCATCGATGTTTCTTAACTCAAGTCGGGAACGGAGAAGCGTTACAGCGGTCTTTACGTGCCGTGCTTTCTGCAGCGCATCAGGCTGCGAGTCCAGCTGCTGCTGTCTGCTCACCTCCACCCCTCCCCCACAGGCCAGCGCGCCACGGAGACATGGTCCGTTTTATACGGCATAACGAACGCACATCAGACCCACGGGACTCATGTGACATATAGGGTTCTGCCTGCCAGCCTCCTGCCAGCTTCCTGCATTGAGCCCCTCTGCAACAGGGGGGCTTTTTTTAGACAAACTGCTAGTCAAGTATCAAGCACCAAGGCAAGTTATTTGCTAGCATTTAAATTAGCAAAAGCCAGCAAGCCTTTCTCTGAAGGGGAGTTTTTGAAAGAATGCATGGTAGAGACAGCAGGTCTCTTGTGTCCAGAGAGCAAAAACAAATTCGAAAAATTTAGTTTATCACGCAGGACAGTGACTCGGCGTGTAGAACTAATTGACGAAGACTTAGCGAGCAAGTTAAACAAAAAAGCTGAGTCATTTAAGTTATATTCGTTAGTAAGTAATGTAAGTTATCTTTACTTTTTAGTTATTGGCTTTTACTTATAATTTATATTGGTTCACACAAACACTCTATCCATCTGATACTGGCCCGGCCCGTCTGTCAAATTTTAAAAGTCAATGTGGCCCCTGAGCCAAAAAGTTTGCCCACCCCTGTTCTATGCAGAAAAAAAGCCAGGTTATGAGACAACTGGCCTTTTGCTCCACACAAATGTACAGAAACACATCCTAGCAATTGCATCTGTTGAATATCACTGTCACTCAGTAACATTCCAGTCCATGTTGTACGTGTCTATTAAAACAAACAACTTCCTGCACACCATACTCGTATTAGTAACCTCACCCGTGCCCTACAACAACCATCCTCAGAACATGGGCCGGTCCCCTCAGTCGCTCTCTGGGTGTAAATGGAGCTGTAGCAACAAAGGACATCCCATAATCTGCCTCTTGTGTTGTCACATTAGCTGTAGAACTGGTCTGTAGTCCAGGTAACATGGTAAAAGACAGCCGGCTCACTGTTTACCACCCGCGCACAAATCTGTTTTAAGTAGCGTGCAGTGTTTTTGCCATGTAGCCCTCATTCAGCTTCCCACTGTGTGTAATGCATTGTATTGTTCACAGGCAGAAGAAGCTGGAGAAGGTCATGGACGAGGAGGGTTTGCCTGATGAGGAGGTACAATACGCTTTGTTCTTCTTATTTAAGACATTACAGAAAAAAAGATAACGATTTTTTTTCTTTTGGACTTCCTCAGTTGACTCCCTGTTTATGTTTTGCAGAAAGTAATGCGCCGCTCGCAGCATGCCCGTAAGGAGACAGAGTTCTTGCGACTCAAGCGGACACGACTTGGCTTGGATGACTTTGAGTCCCTGAAAGTGATTGGACGGGGGGCTTTTGGAGAGGTACGGTGGAAGAAAAACGTGGCAAAGCTCTTGTAGATCTTTATTAGATCATCACAGCTAAATCCCATTTACATTCCTTATGAACAAAACTGTGATGTTGTCTCCCTCAGGTCCGTTTGGTGCAGAAGAAAGACACGGGGCACATTTACGCCATGAAGATTTTGAGGAAGGCCGACATGCTGGAGAAAGAACAGGTCGGCACCGCAGTTCTCAAGAGTGTTAAAGACGCGCCTTGGAAACTGCTGCTGCATTCGTGCTCTCGTACCGGAGGCGTCTTACGCTGTCTTCTGTCCCCCTGCAGGTCGCCCATATCCGGGCGGAGAGAGATATTCTGGTAGAGGCCGACGGCGCCTGGGTGGTCAAGATGTTCTACAGCTTCCAGGACAAGAGGAACCTCTACCTCATCATGGAGTTCCTACCTGGAGGTCAGCACGGATCCATTGTGTGACCCTAGCATTTGAGGGTCATTAGTATGTCGAGTGTTTTTAAAACCGCGATTTACTGAACTGGATACAGGACGAATCGCTGTGACTCGAGTGGGACAGACAAACATGTTGTGCCGACTTCTGCCCTTGTTGCCAGGCGACATGATGACCCTGCTGATGAAGAAGGACACTCTGTCCGAAGAGGCCACCCAGTTCTACATCGCAGAGACGGTCCTGGCCATCGACTCCATCCACCAGCTGGGCTTCATCCACAGAGACATCAAACCAGACAACCTGCTGCTGGACTCCAGGGTGAGACAGAAGGACGGACACCCACACGCTTCACGCGCTGTTGGTAAAAACACACGGCGTGGTGCACGGGGAGACTCATTAGATGTTCATTTGCCCCCAGGGACACGTAAAGCTGTCCGATTTTGGTCTGTGTACGGGACTGAAGAAGGCTCATCGCACAGAGTTCTACAGGAACCTGACACACAACCCGCCCAGTGATTTCTGTGAGTTCACAAGACATAACATGACTAGATGCATATTAATGTGCACTATAATAGGTGGTAACCTAGAAACACGGCTTTGGTCTTTTGCATCTATTACGTGATCACTTGCTTTACTCTCCCGCCTCTTGCAGCCTTTCAAAATATGAACTCCAAGAGGAAAGCAGAAACCTGGAAGAAGAACCGGAGGCAGCTGGTAAGCAATTTTACTAAAGAAAAGAATTGCATACAAAGTATTGTGGTCACACTGGAAGGAGAAAACACAAATTTAGCTTCCTGGTTTCTGCAAATATCATATTTACTTAATGTAAATGTCCAACCTGACTAGAACATGTTGGTCAGTTTTGAATTTAATAATTTTGAGTAAATATATTCCAACCCAGAGCCCTCACCTTCTATCTTTCTGTGACTTTCAGGCGTATTCTACTGTGGGAACGCCGGACTACATTGCTCCTGAAGTCTTCCTGCAGACGGGCTACAACAAGCTGTGTGACTGGTGGTCTCTGGGCGTCATCATGTACGAAATGCTCATCGGTAAGCATGAAATGTCTGGATGTAAGGCACAGAGGTTGAATTAAATACCTCTGGAAAATGGAAAACACAGATATTTGGCATAATTGTTTGAGTGTGTTATTGTTTTGCATGTAATGAAAGCATTGCAGATGCTATAAATGAAATAATGTGTGAAATGTCTTAAAGGGATAGTTTGATTTATTTGAAGTGGGGATGTACGAGGTTCGTCTACATAGTCAGTGTACTACTACCTTCAGTGGATGGAGTTGGAGTAACAGACAGGAGAACTGGCACAGGAGCAAAGCAATGTACTGCTGTGGATGGGGGCTGAAGCAAAAATGTTTTGCTACCTATATAAAAAGAGTACGCTATATTTAGAATATTTTTACCACTGAACGTTATCTCCGTGCTCTTTAAAGCAACGGCACTCCTTTGACCCAAAAAAAAGTAGTTTTACCTGGCAGAACCCAGAGGTTGCTGGTCTCCCGCTGCCTCGATCAGTTGGTTAGTTAGTTATTATGTGACTTTGGTGATTTAAAGGGTTAGTTTAGATTGAACTGGAGTCTGGTGGCTCTAAAGAGGGCACGGATGGATGAAACAGCTTCAGTCTCTACGTCTAAAAAGGGTGGTCTAACGTTAAGGTAAAGCGGTGAGAATATTCTAAATTTAGTGTACATGTAAACAGATTTTTTCTTCAGCAAATGTTTTCCTTCTGCTCCTGGTCACAGCAGTACATCGCTTTACTGGTACACATCAGAACTACCCCAGGATCAGTTACTGTAGATCATTTCCCGTCTTCCATGTTGCTTGTGTGTTTGACACAGGAATTAACCGGCTGCTATCAGTGGACTTCTGCAGGTTGTATTGCTGTTTTTTTTAATGCTTGTTGTCTGTGTTCAGGTTACCCGCCCTTCTGCTCTGAGACGCCACAGGAGACGTACAGGAAGGTGATGAACTGGAAGGAAACCCTCGTCTTCCCACCCGAAGTCCCCATCTCAGAAAGGGCCAAAGACTTGATATTAAAGTATGCTTTTTTTTTTCACAAGCTCACGTGCTAAACATATTGTTGTGGACAGTGAATGATTGTCCAATTTCTTTATGAATGTTTGTTGTTGATGGTTATATTATCAGTCTGCTGTTTGTGTGTTCCAGGTATTGCACTGATGCCGAGAACAGGGTTGGAGCTGTGAGTGTGGAGGAGATCAAGAGTCATCAGTTTTTTGAGTCTGTGGACTGGGAGCACATCAGGTACATGAACACGGAGCCGCCGTCAGACATAAATGTGGTGGCAATTTCATTTTTCTAATTAACCACTGAGCTTTACTTAATGTTACACAGAATTGCTCTATTTCTCTAAATGCATCATGATGTATATATTTTAACTTTAAATATCAGCCTATTAATTATACTGTTTTTGTAATTAAAGTTATTATTAGAAAACAGTATTATTAGCCTTTTAGTTACAAGATATTCAAAGACCTGTAATAATTACACATATTCAGAACAAACAAAACTAATATTTAGCTAAACATAACAGTAATACAGCTGGAAACGCTGTGAGAGATAAAGTTCCTCAATCACTGACTCGAGCGAACGTGTTCATATGAAACTCATTCTATATATTCCATCCATGTTTTTTTTAAATATTTGGACAGGATGTACCTTTCTACATAAAATTACTAATAATACAAATGTTAAAAATAACTACATTTTAAATATTAAGCATCAGAAAAGCTGAATGACAGCAACATATGGCTACTGTTGGAAAATCACATGCATTAATCAGAGCACTCGCATAGCAATGTAGCGCTATCCGAGCGCTAAATATTACGATTTACATAACATAACATAACATAACAGGTGCAAAAACAGCTGTGTTTGTGTCTCTCTCTGTACTACGGACATCGTAGGACTGAAACTGATTTGAAGATCAGTCGCCGATATAGGCGAGGCCTGACCAATTGAATTTGAATATGCAAACTCTTAGCCGGGGACTTTAACACACAGACAAGCCAGCAATGTACTCGGTGTCTAGAAGGGCTCCACTTGCATGAACGCTAACCCTGCATCTGATTCCCCGTCTTGCCTCCACAGGGAGCGTCCCGCAGCCATCTCCATCGAAATCAAGAGCATCGACGACACCTCAAACTTTGACGACTTCCCCGAGTCGGACATCCTTCAGCCAGGTTCGTCTTATGAAATCCGCGCTAGCCGCACTGTAGGAAAACTAGGAAACCTTAGCCCAGGGTTTCAATTCAGACAGGATTTCAATTCTGACTTTAGATGAGTCATAACAGATGATTGAAGCAGATTCTTGACAATGATTACTCTCTTTCTACTATAACTGCTCTAAAGGGGCCCTTTTCATTTACATGATGCAGTAATAATAACATCCCATCTTGTTATGTGTCCTTCAACAGCCAATGCGACAGAGCCGGACTTCAAATCGAAGGATTGGGTGTTCCTCAACTACACGTACAAACGCTTTGAGGGTCTGACTCAGCGAGGCACCATCCCCACATACATGAAGGCAGGGAAGGCCTGACACGGGGAGACGGCGTCGTGGAGGAAAGGGGAAAAAAAAAAAGAAAGACGTTTACGGACACAGGGTCGGGCCGCTGAGCCCCGCTGGTGCTGAAAGGCCGCGCCGTCGGGCCTCTCAGTGTAAATCTAACCCTCTTCATAAGTCATTTAGGTCTGCTCAGCTGCCGCAAGAACGCCAAGAGCTCTGAAATGAAGGAGCGTTTACCGCATTACCTCGGTTGTTTATATCGTATACACGTGCCGTCTTTAGCCACAGCTCTCAGGCCAGCTCACTAACTAGGACACTAAATCAGCATATCTGCATGTACAGTCTGGAGAGGATGTTTCACTGCCCAGAGGCGGCAGTGGGAATGAGGATTAACTGCTTGGACATCTTCACAGCCGTAGTTTCTACTCTGGCGGCTAATTTAGCTCTGATGCAAGCACCATTTCTAACACTCCAGACGAGCTTTATTCACTGTAGTAAGAACAGGTACACCTCTCACTTGTTCCTGCCCATAATGTTATAGTCAGCTCGTGGATTTTAAAGGAAAGTTCCAGCATGATTTCAAGGGTTTTGGCTCACGCTCTGCTTTTGTATTCAGGAGATACTCCCACTAACGAAGGTAGCTTCCATTTTAAAAGCATTGAGCAGGAAAAATCTACTCTTTGTGGTGGTGGTAGTTAGCAAAATGCTAGTGGATCCCAATGGATGCTCAGTTAGCATACAAATTGTCTGGGACAAATAGGAATGTGGAGAGGCTGAAGGGGAACAGCATTGTTTTTATACGATGCCTTAGGTTTACAGGCTTGTTCGGCCTGCTAGTGGCGTAGTTATTACTATCAGATAAAGTGTAATAACTTCTGGGATCCCTTCACTCTTCCTCTAGCATCGTTTGTCCAATACTTTATTTTATTACTTTATTACTTTATGACCACAAATATCTTTAAAGTTAACTGACTTTCCCATCAGCACTAGCGACTTTAGTGCTAATGAGCAAAGGTTAGCATGCTAAGATGGTTAACATGGAAAACCTGGTTGGCGGTGTATGTGGAACTTAGTATGCTAATGTTAGCATTTAGCTCAAATGTGACAATCTATTTATAGAAGAAAATTCTTTAAAAGCGTAAATGTTTTTATTGTAACAGTAGTACTGTTTTTGCCTGTAAAGCGGGAGATTGAATTTAACAGTCTAGTTGTTTTCACGAACAATTAACATGAAAGGGAGAGAAAATAAAACTCAATTGGAGTAATGCTGGAACCCTCCTTTAACCGCCTTTCCTCTGGCATCGCTTCGGCGGCGCTGCTTTTCTCTCAGAGGCACAACGTGTTGCCAGGCGACGTGCAAAAGCAGTTTGCCCTGTGCTAGATATCCGTTAGCGTGAAGCGTTGACCCGCTCACGCGCATACCGAGTGCGTCGCCTCCCCTCAGAGCAGTTGTGTGTGTTTGTGCAGGTCAGCGCTGCAGTAGTGGATATTTCCCCTGATTTTACTTCTAACGAGCCAGAGGGCCGACCTGTTCCGTCTTAGATGGACAAAACATGCAAAGTGCCTTGAAAATAGCGATAAATATTTAACCAGATGTGTTAGCGATGTTATCAGAGATTAATCAGATGGTGTCAATTACTTTTAGAAAAGTTAAAGCGCTTTGAAGCAGGGAAAGGTGAAAAGAAAAAGGGAAACATTCTCAGCTTGTGAAAAAGCAACACTTTTTCTCTCAAAGCAAAAAGAAAGCTCTTCTTTTGAGTGTCTGCAGAGTGATCAGACATCTGTGAAGCGATAGCGGTGATGAAACGGTATAAGTTAGATAGTTAAGCAAGGGGCTCATAGAAACCATGCCTCAGGGCGAACACCACAAAGTGTTTGTTAAATATTAAATAAGAATATATCAACATTGTGGATATCTTAGACACTTGTACTTTATGTTTTTAAAGGTATTTAATGTTCACCCCCTCACCCTAAAAAGCTAACGTCGGGCCTGTTTTACTCGACAAAACAAGCCCTCTAACCATCAAGTCCGCTCAGAGTTGTGACCGGACTCAGCGCTAAAAATAGTAACCAAAGAACTCTGATCATCACACGTCATCGATCTGAACGCAGATTCAGAAGTAGCTGTCGCTTACTGCACTTAACGTAAAACTACCTTTTAAATAAAACGCCATTCCACGGGAGCTGAACTTGGCTACGGAACCATTCGCCATTTCCAAATGAGTGAGCAGAGGCAGATGTTTCATTGGTTTGCACATCTGTAAAGTGTGTCAAAATGCAAGTAAAGCTACAAGTGTACATACAGGGACCGGACATAATACTGAGGACTTTACCATATTGGACTAAGATCAGCTGCAGCCATCACAGCAATCCCATATTCAACAGTTTGTGATGATATTTCTGATAAAATGAGACGGGAAGTGGTCGTGCAGTTTGATAAACTAGAGCGTTGTCTATAATTAAATACACCTCTACTCTCTCCTTATATTATATTTTGTATCTGTTTAAACAGGTAGTCCTGTTTCAATTGACCAAGAACGCTCCATACGGACTTGCATTGTTTATTTGTATGCAAACAACAAAATGCATTATTTGTTTTTCAAACAAACAGAAAACGTCTGGAAACACATCTGCATTAGATGGACCAACGTGATTGGCCAATCCCTCCCCGTCCCCTAACACACACAATACAAATCCAAATGTATAATCTAACGCAAATACAAATCAAACCTAAAAGGATTGTGGTCCTACTGGAGCGGTACAGATGCATGATGGGGGATTTTGTTGATGGCTGCTGCTGCAGATTCCCGGTGGTGTCTAATCACTGGAACACACCGATACGCCTGGGAGAGGCCAAACCGCCGTATTCACAGCGTCTTGTTTCACAGCCAAACGGTTTACGAGTGTTCGTGAGAAACGAGCGTGTGAGTGAGTGACTGAGTAGATACTCGGTGCTTCTTCTTTTTTGTTGTCGTGAGGTGATGTGACCTTGTTCGGTGTCAAACTGGTGTCCTGTGTTGTTATTGAGAACGTTTTATTTCTCACTTGAAAAGGAGATGAAAACATGAGGGTAAATACTGCATTTGGCGTCCATACGCTTCAACATATGTACGAGATGACTCGAGATCCGTTACTGTGGCACTTTATCTAAAGGGAGCTGATTTAATTTGACTTCACGAAGGGTTTTACTTTCGAGTTAAGCTGGACAGTTCATTTCTGACGGAAAAAAAACAAGCTTTTTAACTCACCCTTTGTGTTGTGAATCAACACAGTGTTGCATATTTCATGATTCATGTTGAGAAGCCACTCTGATAGCAGGGGAAAGTGTATTTACCCTCTTTAGGAAAGCAGTTGAAGGATGAAACAGATTAAAGGCCCACTCACATCTATGGAGTCTAGTTTTTAGATGGAAGTGGTCTCTGCCTCGGAAACCTCAGCGCCCATGGATTCATCTAATAATGTCATCCCCCTAATAATGTCATCTTGTTAATGCAAGAACTCAGTCTCGAGAGGAAGTAAAAGGTTGAAAAGAGAGAAGAAAAACTCCACAGGACTGTGTCGTGAGGTATTTAGTGTAACGCTGTGTACATACTGTTGTAGACACTCAAAGGAAACTGTCTGTGGAGTGACGGAGGAAATGCTCATTAATATATTCATTCTCTGATGACTTTTCATGTTGATAAAATGCTTAAAACTATAAAAAAAATGTAACACTTCAAGTCTTTTAGGTTTCTTTTTTTGGTTGGGGGGCATGGGAGAGAACTTTGGAAGTGGGAAGGAGGAGTTGCACAATCGGCAACAAATAACAGAGTTATTTAGTATATCTGAATCTTAGCATTTAAAAGCAGTTGACAGCATTACAGTATTACTTTATCTTTCTGCATTTTAAAGGACTACACTTATAACTAATTGCAATATCTAAGGATTGGTGTAAAAACGGAACAGAAAAAATAAACCAACACTACAACATACAGTCAAAATAATCATTTGACCTTGAACGAATGTAGGATTTACTGTTAAGTTGGACTCCTGGCTATTTTCATACAGGTGTTTCCTGTTTGTCTCCACACGGCTGACTGTCAAATAAAGACTCAACCGTGGAAAAAGAAAAAAAAAAAAGACTAAAAATAAATTGAGTTAGGGAAAGACATTCGACAAAAAGTAAGAATTTCCAAAACAGAGTAAATAAATGAAGAAAAACGAATAGTTTTTTTTAATGCAGCGCAGTTGCTGTGATCTGCTGAGGCCTCTAGGGGGAGCGCCTGGTCCACACTCAACTGCTTCCCGTGGACTGAGGTGCTGCCGCAGTGAAAACATTGCAGTTTGTATTAATTCCTATGAATTGACGACAACAACAACAACACATTGCTTTATATATATGTGTATTGGAACACACTCTTTTACAAATGTAGTTCTGATGTGTACATAAGCTAATGTCTTTAATTTAAATACGGAGCGTCTGAACTAATCTCTTTAGCCTCTTTGACCATCTGTGTTGAACTGAGTTTGATGTTCGGCTGTGTCAAACTATTTATTCACTACAGTTTCATTCCAACTTTGTTTTGTTGATTTTAGAAACCAGGAAGGACGCACTAACATGTCGAGGTGTCTCCACTCATCCCGCATGTTTTTCCTCGACCAAAGTCCTACATATTTTCACGTGTCGGTTGGATAGCAGTTACGGGATTTCTTTATTCTAACCCTAATCGGGATTATTAAGGAAACCGAGTTTCTGAATAAATGAGGTTACTGCAGAAAGCCGGAAAAAAACAGGGTACATAAACGCACCAGATTTTGTTTGTTGTTTGTACCATTGTTTGTACATTTATATTTCCCATTCATTATGCCATTTGAACGTTTACTGTAGAAAGATACATTTGTTATCTAGCACTTATTTATTTGTCCAGCTCCTAATGAACCTGCTAGTATGTGTATACACACGTGGACTCTGCTGTGTTTACTTACTATTGCTATTCAGACAGACTTCAACTGGAGCGTCTTCACGCCTTTAATTTAAATATTAACATTAAGAAGACGCAGCCTTTAGTGTCCGTATAGCTAGCGTCCAAGTTTAAAAGTTGACCCATATTTTTTTTATTTCTTTAATTCACAATCACATCTTATCTCATTATTTGCTGGTTGTAACTGCGGGTCCAGCACTGAATTCACCTCAGGAGAGCCTGGGCGCAGGCTAATGAATAAGGTTAATGATGCAAAGAGGTCACAGGCAAGACCCGAAGACCCAAATCAGCTACACCTGCAGGTGGAGTCGGGCCTGCGTTGTAGACTCACCACGCCCTTAAACAAACAGACCTGCGTGCAAAAACCGGTCTAACTATACATCGTATTGTTTTGAATAAGAAAGGGCTGTAAAGGTGAGTACACAAGATACACTGTGATATTAGGTTTGTTTGTCAAGTGATTTGTCAATATATTTTAATCTAAATTAGTTGTAAAAATGTTAACTAAATGAAAGCAAACCATTGTGTGCAGGACACTCAAGAGAAGCAAAGAAAAGAGCCGAATTCTGTATAAGAAAAATAAATCAATATGGATTCTCTCGTTTCCTACACACAAGTAAGAGGGTTGTCATATCAGTAATGTCATTAAAATGCCTCAAATAGTCGTGAACCCCCCCTGAAAGTTTCTCAGAGCGTTAATACCAGCGTGTTTCCTGTCCACTGACGACGCTTCCTGGTTGCAAACGCGCAGGGACGCGGTGCTTTCTCTGCTTTAAAGTGGGTTACCCAGCCAAATGTCACCACGTGACCGTCACGTTATATAATATATAGGTCAACACGTTTCTCGTTGGCACGTGCAGCCTTCTGCCTCACGTAAAGTCTCGGGTAAAGTTATGAAATTAAACTATGTAGGTGAGGGCCAAATATCGTCAATATTAGACATGACGTATCACTTAGATATTTTTTAACGGGGAAATGAGGACGCCATTGAAATACTACATTGAGTAGCCTACTTTTTACTTCTGTCGTTTTTCCAATTGATGTTGTGTTTGAACGAGATAAAAACCTTATTGACTAAAATGTTCAAAGTAAACTATTTTCACAGTGCCAGGGCACATATAAAACTATTTGGAAGTTACATGTTTCTTTTACATTGGGGTTCTTATAATGTTACCCAGTCAACATTATAACATGTCACTATGTTAAATATAATTATGTAAAACACAGATTGTCCCACTTACTGGCAACCCTCGATGGCCCCATTATCAGACTTGAAAGTAGTGGTGTAGTGTTTTGTACGGTGACAATTATTTGTTTTAGTTTGGAAGGACCATATTATTCAGTGTATGTTTATGTTTTAAAAGCATATCTTGAATAATGCTATTCAAATAGTGTCCTCGTAGGAAATGTGTACCCAAAAAAATCCCGTCTTGTGTTTATTTTCATATGTTTCTTTTAATGCGCTGTCATTCCAGTCCTGACAGTCCAGTTAGCCCATCCATTCTTAAAATAATCATTTCATGCGAGTTATGGTTTACGACCTTTTTGTTATGGGCACAACAAATCAGCAGCACTGCAGCCAAAATACAAAACAGGCACATGTTTATGTTTTATAACGGCAGGAAAATGCACCAATAATACAAATAAACTGTGGACTATTCTGAAACCATGCATTTAAAATAGCATACATAATTGTGCAAATGTCACCCCGCTTCACACCGAGGTCAGCCAGTTTCAAGAAGAAGAGGGGAAAAAAACACATTTTAAGTCGTTTATTTCCGGTTTTATTTTCAAATTAGAGGGCTGCTGTTTCACTAGTGAGACCAGCTGAGATGAATGGATAGCAGCTGTCTTCGCAAAACCTCGTGCCCCCCGTCAAGTAAATACGGGCATGAATGAACCAAAGAGGCGATGGAGGAGGAGACAAGTGTGAACGATTCCTAGACATGGGTGGTCCGTTCTCACCCATCCCTCACGTTTCCTGCACCACCACCCCGCCTCCTTAAAAAGAAATACGGGAGGAGTAAGGTGAGGAGAAATTTAAGTCAACCATACAACAACACCCGGCTCTCCGCTGCTCCCTCTACTGTATTGCTACTACAGCTGATTGCTCCGCATGCGGCGCTCCACAGTCAACACCGGGGACACCGGCTCCAGTCCGTAGGCATGTCGGCCGAAGGCTCTGACGGGACGGCGGGCAGGCAGGCAGGTATGTGCCGAGGGACGGGCCGCTTGTGGACAACAGCAATGGTTGTGTGCATTCCGGAGCGCTAGCGTTGCTTTATAGTATCTGAGTTACTTTTTTGTTTAACTTTACTTTCGCTCAACTTTGACACTGAACCAGTTAACGTAACGTTACGTCTGTCAGAAGCGACTTTAAGAGCACCGCCTAACCGAACGGAAGAAGTACGCTGCTAACCCAAAGTTACGGTGTCAACCGGGTGAATGTAGCCGCCCCGGCAACCTGCCTCATACCCTGCTGTGCCGAAAATACCGCTTGGAAACCGGGGAACGACCGTGCCGCGTGCGTTGCCGCAACCTTTGTCCATTTACTATTCCGCACAACGTGCTCGTCTCCGATTGGACGCGCGCCGCGCGCGGACGGTATGCTTTGTTCCTGCACGGGAGGGTAATCCTCGCAGAACCGCCTAGCTGTAACCAAAGTGACGATTTCACCCTGATATTAAGTAATTTTAATATTTTTTTCAAGCCTAACCATACTAATTTGTGTTTGCAACCTTATTCCTCGCTGGCCAAAGTATTTTTTATGAGCCTCTCCTTCTCGAAAACGTCCTTTAGCTAGTCACGTGATTCCTCGAGGTTCCGTGTATTTTGCTCCTCCAGCTTCTTTCAGAAGTAGGTCAGTAGATCAGTAGAGCAGCGCTGCCTTCGCTGTGCAGCAGAGGGCGGTAGTGGCTCCTCTCTTCTAAACCAGACCGAGAAGCAATACACTCACTGGATAACATTTCTTAATGTTAAGGGACTGAAGTATAAATGGCACAGATTAAATACAATTCTTAAAAAATAGAAACAAATACATGGCTTAACGTTGTTCCAAAAACGTGTCACTAACTGTATGTTAGGGTGCATAGCCTCTGCTAATATTGCTTATAACTTTCCTCGTCCATGTTTATAATCCAACGCGGTCTCACATCAGTTTGTGAAACAGTCACAAACTGCAATCTATTGTTGTTGTGTACAGAGACACAAACTGCCCCAAAAAGTCATTTAATTTGCATGTGCTTTGTAAGTTTCAGAGAAATGCAGAAATTGTAGGTCAGTCAAGCAGAAATAGTCAAGAACATACTGGAACTCTAGTAGTTGAGGCTTGCCTGTCTGTTCTGCATCCATTAAAACAACAATACTCGTGGGTCTGTTCCTAGAAGCCAGCAGACTGAGCTCTGGCATGGTGCGACTATATAAATGTCTGAGGCGGTTCAGATCACATTGTTAAAAATCACACCATGCTGAGGTCAGAAGACAATTAGAAATATTTAATTTGATTATATTCTACATGGTGCAGTAGTTATTTTGAGTATCTTCATAGTCATTTGGGGATTTTTATGGTAGTTTTGCATGTTTTTGTAGTTCTTCGGTGTCATTGTAGCTATTTTGAGTACAGTTGTTGTGTCTTTGTGGTCATTTTGCATATCTTTATAGTTATTAGTGTCTCTTGTAGTTATTTAGTGTCTCTTTGTAGTCATTTTGTCTCTTTTGTACTCAACAGTAGTGAATTTTAGCATCATTGTTAACAAAATGCAGGACCACAGTTGGGGAATTCAACTAAAACTTACCCCAAAAATTGAAATTGATTTCAATTCTGTTTTCTTAACAGCATAATATTGAGCTTCCACCTGCTGTTGGCGGGCACATGACAATCATTTTTTGCTTGGTTATTGGATTTGTTCCCTGCCGATGTGCATGTTGGGAGTCATAGTTTATTTTCCCCTGAAATGTTTCTGTCCACAAGAATAGTTTTTATTTAAAACAATCAGATACTTTCTATTTCACTGATTATAGATTCTAAAATGTGACAAGACTTTTAAAAATTATTTATTTTATAGACAAATGAATAATCAAGAAAATTGCGAACAGATTAATCAATAATACAAATAACTGTTTTGCTTCCAGAATTTTATATGTTGAACGCATGTGATGATTGCATTTTTTCAGTAAGCAAACACAATTATTGGTCTTGATGCTGCTTAAGACAGCCAGGTCCCATCTCACACACAGCTAAAGAGACTTGGCTGTGAGATTTAGCTGTCCCTATTTATTTATCTTTATATGTTAAAGTGGTGGTTGTGTCGGTCAACAAGATGTATTTCTGCTGTCCACGGGAAGTTTATTTGGCAGTTGCGGCTCTGTCTGGCATTTATGGCCAATTTCTTTATCTGACTGGTTTATTGCTGAATTATCTTTGTATCTTTTCACTGTTCACATCAAATCAGGGTATTGCATTCACTGGTGATCTGGCGGACCTGGTGCCACATCAAGTCTGCAATTCAAAGCAGGTCATCCTCTATTCTACATTCAGGTCACGCAAGCTGAATGAAACGTACACTTGTTAGAAAATGCATGTAGGTCACATCGTGCTTCCTCTTGCACCCGCGGTCATACTGGGTTTGTTACACCCTTGTGCATCTCCACCCCGCGGAGGGCGGGTTGTTCCACGTTTCAGTAATGCGCCATGTCATCCGCTGCCCTGGCTGCAGGCCGGGCCCTCTCATCGCACTCCTGTCCAGCTTTTGTCTCCGACTGGCTCCCCCCAGCACAAAGCAGGCACTGTCCCTTCCTCGATGGCACGCGTTCACTGAGCAGCATCACTGGTGAAGTGGTGGGTGGAAGGGAGCGCTGGCTAGACTCCACTGCTCCACTGGGATGTGGAAGTTCCAGCTTGCATGTTAGCCACCCTCCCTAGTTTACGTTACACTGTGACTTACGTGGAGGACGGCTTGACAAATAACATGCTTTTCGGCGGTACAGCTCATCTGCTTCATATTGTAAGATGAAAAACAGGAGAATGTGGGTCATGTTTAAAAGTTTCTTCCGGTTTTCTTAGCACTAGTAAATGTCACAATTTCCCACATGGTCGTCTTGAGATGGAAGTGGGTCAGTGTCACTGCATTATATAAACGTGAGGTAAGACGATAGCCCAAAACCCCATTTACTCTCACATGCCTTCAAACTGACAGTCAAGAGCAGAGCTGGATGTTTGAGGCCGCTCAATGACAACCATGAAAGAAAAGAGACGGATGACAGCAGAGCGTGCGTGTGTGTGCGCGTGTGTGTGCGCGTGTGTGTGCGCGTGTGTGTGTGTGTGTGTGTGTGTGTGTGTGTGTGTGTGGAGGTAAGGGAGTTTGTTTGGTGAGAGACTTAAATAGAAGGAAGGGAGGAATTCTGCTAGTCGTGCTGTAAGAAATGTTTCTGGCAGGCATGGGACGGCCTTAAAAGCTTTCCAACGTTTAGAACAGCATTCCTGAATGAGGGAGGTATCAGCCTTTTTGAGCCTTGACATCCACAACTGCAAAGACATTTACAAGTCATTGATTTGCTCACAAAAACAACAAAAGTTGATTCTGTTCAGCTTGTGCCACAAAATACTTGTAGTTTCAAAATAAGACAAGCGGTCACATCTAGAATACATAAACACACAATGCTATTTCAGGACCGACGGATACAGTTCAATGCACATGTCTGCTTGTAGGACTCCTATGGGAGCAAAGAAAGGCCAGTTATTAATAGTATGGTCAATGCTAAGTTAATTGTCAACAGTAAAACGAACATGTTTAAACTGTTGGATGATTCCAAAGAGTGCCTAAAACAAAGAAAATCAAGTTTATAAAAGCAAATAAATAATGATGAAATAAATATGAACACACAATTTAAAAACATTACATTTTTCATTCAATTGCCCCGTTGGGCACTTGAGTCAGAATTCAACATGCCCAAAGTCAATTTTGACTTGCCCCATATTCAACATGTTGTATTTATAAGTGTGAAGTAGCAATATAGCTACAAAGAGTAAAGTAAATCGTCTTGCTCTCTAACTTGCGACAAACTGCAGAATACATAGTCAGAGTTTAGCCCACATCCTCTCTAACACCATCCAACTGTACTCCGGTTTCCAGGATCATTGAAATAGTCATTTGCACGTTAGATCATAAACTTCGTCTTGAGCTGCCGTCATTTTCCCCTGCGTGCCCGATCGGTACTGTGCATGTGAAACTCTCAACAGAGATAAGCAGGAAGTGAGATGGCTCCATTTTTTAAAATTAAATTAATGTAAAGAGCACACTTAAAAACAACAAAGGCTGGTCAAAGTGCTGTACATTGGTGAAACAACAATACAATATATAAGAAGGCTTACTCCTTAGCTTAGATTTACTAGCCCCATTTTCACTTAATAAGAAACGGAATCAGCTTCACTCGTGTGTTGATTCATTATTTTTATTTTCTATAAACAACAAACCCAACCAACCCCAGTGGCAGAGCAAGTCTTATTCATTCATGGTGAATTATTAATAGGGCACCCGACAAGCCAGCGCCACAGAGCTCTCATGGTTGATGCATTAAAAAGCCGTCTCTAACGTCTCTGTGATTTTGTTTTCATGTTTCAGATCTCGCTGCAGAGGAGGAAGGCCCAAACCAAGCGGGCTCCTCGCTGCCAGCTGTCGAGCTGCCAAGGAAACGGAAGGGAGATGTGGAGGAGAGGTCAGGCCCCCATCTACAGTAAGACGAGTTTTAAAAAAAAAAAACATACTGTTGAAAGCATATATTCTTCTTATAATTAAATTAACAAAAATATGTTCCATCCTACAGGCACAGCGTCGACTTCCAATTGGACGACGACCTTTGCAGGTACACAGTTACTTCTTGCTTTTGTTCACACTTGTCTTATGAGAGAATACTGGCAAATAATTACTTTTTGATCCTAATACTTTGTAGATCTGAGGAAGACGATCAGCAGGTCAAAATAAAATGCTTCAGGTAATTCTATTTTAACATCAAATTATTGTGCCTTCTGTGTCTTGAAAAGCCTTCGTGGCTTTTGATTGGTCTCATTTACTGTGTAATGTGACTAGTTTTAAATTAAACAAAACTATAATGACTTTCATATTTTTTTAAACAATTACTTTATATAATTATCCCGATTATCCTGATTTGTGACTGCGCCGGCAGGGAGCCTCACCGGCAGATCGAGAAGCGGCGGCGGGATAAGATGAACAACCTCATCGACGAGCTGGCTGCCATGATCCCCGCCTGTCTGCCCATGGCTCGGAAACTTGACAAACTCACTGTCCTGCGGAAGGCTGTGCAACACCTGCAAGCCCTCAAAGGTAACTCTGAACCCACCCGATAGTTTAAAATGTCAACGACGTCTATTCCGATCCATCTAAAAGCTTTTCTCCCCTTCTTGTTTTCAGTTGGCTCGAGCGGCGCCTTTACAAACGGCGCCCTCAAGCCTTCAATCCTGCCTCACGATGAGCTCAGGCACCTTCTGCTCCGGGTAGGTACTCCTGTACGACCCTGATTAGTCCCATGTGATCATAACATCCATCTATCTGTCTATTGATTTGTTCTTTTATACATTTTTCTCCCAGGCTGCGGATGGTTTCCTCTTAATTGTAAGCTGTGACCGGGCTAAAGTCCTCTTCATCTCTGAGTCCGTCTCCAAGATCCTCAACTTTAACCGGGTATGTTGCTTCTACATCACGCCCTCATCTGGCTGAGGTCATCAGCTATAATTATTAAAAAGAAGGCCATCCTCAAGTTTTCCCTAATTGGACATTTTCATTTTTAAAATGTTCTTTTCTTGTATTTTAATGTCAATTGGCAGAATGAGGCAAAACAAATGGCATAAACTTTAACGTTAAAGATGACGAGCTGGTGAACACAGGGGAATGTTTTCATGTTAACAGCTAAAGGGCTCCTGCATTTTGTCAGTTTGGGGCCTCGTATGAAAGTCTCCAATCCATCTGCTCTCAGTATGTGCTTCAGTCTATGCTGGTTGAGGAGCTGGATATCTATTCAGCCTACAGATTGTATGAGCAAACAAATGCCTTTTGTTTTAAGCTCTAATGAAAGTCTGATAATACTGTAAGTAAATGTAACAATCAAGGCCTAATATGGTTTTATTTTGGCAGCGCCAACAATTCCTGAGCTCTATACATTTGTGTCAGTGTGGGGATTAGCAGCCAGACATGATAACCACACCTGCTCTACATTCCTGACCACATTTCCCAGCTTTGAGACGGACTTTAGGCAAGCAGAGAGGAATGGAGATTAAATCCAAAGAAAAGCGTCTGGAGTAATCTGACACCATGTCTGCAGGGCAGCACGTGTTATCTTGGGTCTTACCAGTGAACCTTGACTGGATACATGCTGCAGCAACTCTCTACACCATGAGCTGTGTGACGACGACAATTAAGCAACTTGTCGTTAGACTGTGAAGAAAGACAAATAAAATAAACCCTAGATGTTAAAGTTGTATCAATGGGTGCCTTCACAGTTGGAGCTGACTGGGCAGAGCTTGTTCGACTTCATCCACCCCAAAGACATCAACAAGGTGAAGGAGCAGCTGTCGTCTTCGGAGTACCCTCGCCAACGCCTCATTGATGCTGCCAGTAAGTCTGCCGCCTTGCCGGGTCTCAGAAACGACTAAAGTCGTAACACGGTGTGAAAGGGTAGAAGACGACTGAGAAAGCTGACGACTAATTGCTGTCTTTCTGTGTGCAGCTGGGGTTCAGGTCCAGGTGGACGCCCCCGTCAGGCCGCCACACTTGTCCACCGGGGCCCGGAGATCCTTCTTCTGTCGGATGAAGCACAGTCGGCTGGCAGCGAAGGAAGAGGACAAACACTTGCTGCCCTGTACTCCCAAAAAGAAAGGTGGGTTCGATGATGTCGTTGTGACATCATCATCGGGGAAAAGTTTTTAGCCACACGCCAGTTCAATCGGAAACACTTATGTGAAGGATTTAGCCGTGCAGCGGCAATGCTTCTGCTTTGAGTTTGATTAATCTTATTGAGCCACATAACTGTAAAATAAAGGTTTCTTTTGATAAATATGCACAGGTAGAGACAAACCTTGACTTCCCTTCAGTTCACGTGACCACTAGTTGCTCCAAGAGTGCTTCTAGAGCATTCTCATTGCTGCTGATCTGTTTGACAAAAAACTAAAACTAAAAAATCTTTTGGGAAGTGTTTGGCATGCAAATGGTCAAATATCGACAACATTTAAACAATCAGCTCCAGATTAATTAGCATTTTCTTTCACGTTCTCATATCGGTTGAACCCTAGATAACTTAACTGAACACTGAATGGGGTCCAAGCAATAAACCTCACTCATTTTTTACTTGAGCCTCTGTAAATGTAATCTCTGAAATTATTTCTAAAATACTGCTGTTATCTTCAAAGCCATTTTGACCGCACTATTGTATGGATATGAGAGTATGTAGGTACACAGAGAAAAACAATGAGTGTGTGTGTGTGTGTGTGTGTGTGTGTGTGTGTGTGTGTGTGTGTGTGTGTGTGTGTGTGTGTGTGTGTGTGTGTGTGTGTGTGTGTGTGTGTGTGTGTGTGTGTGTGTGTGTGTGTGTGTGTGTGTGTGTGTGTGTGTGTGTGTGTGTGTGTGTGTGTGTGTGTGTGTGTGTGTGTGTGTGTGTGTGTGTGTGTGTGTGTGTGTGTGTGTGTGTGTGTGTGTGTGTGTGTGTGTGTGTGTGTGTGTGTGTGTGTGTGTGTGTGTGTGTGTGTGTGTGTGTGTGTGTGTGTGTGTGTGTGTGTGTGTGTGTGTGTGTGTGTGTGTGTGTGTGTGTGTGTGTGTGTGTGTGTGTGTGTGTGTGTGTGTGTGTGTGTGTGTGTGTGTGTGTGTGTGTGTGTGTTCGTGTTCAGCCATGTTCTGGACCTGCAGGGCACTTTGGCCCAAACATATGATGAGGATAAGGATGTTTGCCAAAGACAATGTAATTAGGTGGACTTCAATTTCCATGGAGATAATTAACAAAAACTACTCACTTATTTCTGTAGCTGCTTAAGGTAATCATTAAATTCTGATACTTGTTTCCCACTTCAGACACTATTGTCTGTGATAGATCAATTTTGAGCAAACAATTGTACTGTTTCTTGTTAAAATACCCATACATAGTACTTTTCCTAAAGAGTTTTCCCTAATAGATGCCACAATAGAAAATCAAACACTTGTCCTTCACAGGAAGTAGGTCAGTGTTGCAACATTGTATTGTGGTGACAGAAACAGGAGGTGTAGCGCCACACAGTGGCTTATATCAGCAACTGCACTAAACCAAATGTGTATTAATCCGCAGCTGGAGATAGTCCCTGAAAAGTCCCTGAAAAATGCACTATTTACTTTGGCATTTAGTTTAAACTACAGTGCTGAGCTATCTAAGGATATTCTTTAGCCTTTAAAAAAAATGTAATACAACATTTGTGACCATAGTTAAAGATTTCCATCTTTTGGTTTGGAATGAATGGGCCCATTGGGGCTGATTGAGGCAGGGGAAAATAAAAAGTATTAACACATTATTGTCATGGGATTTGTTTACCATGAGGAAATAAAGTATCGGCAGTCTTATTTCTTTAACAAGTCAACACTATAATGGACCCTAAATGGCCACAAATTAACTTAATTTAACTTAAATTGAATTAAATTACTTACAAAGGGGACTTTTTTTATGATTATGTTTGGGGCATTCATGACAATTTGATAAGCATTTGATTGATTTTTAAGTGGAATTTTGCACACTAAACTTAAAATAAAATCTGTATTATGTTTACAAATCTCACAAACCCGTTGCTTCTGTGCCCACAGACACTTACAGATACTGTACCCTCCACTGCACCGGATACATGCGGAGCTGGCCGAGCAGCCAGCTGGACTCGGAGGCCGACGCCGAGAAGGAACCCTCGAACCTGACCTGCCTGGTGACGGTGTGCCGCCTCCTCACCCACGTGCCCAACCAGCCTCCCAAAGGCATCAACATCAAGCCCTCCGAGTTCATCACCCGCTGTGCCATCGACGGAAAGTTCACTTTTGTAGAACAACAGTGAGTTTTCCTCCGTCTGCACACGTCTTCCCGTCATGAGCCATGGATTTGTTTCCGCTGAGAAAGGAATGGCGGAGTTGTGGCGAGGAAGTAATTTCATTCCACAAGTATAGTAATCATATATATTCCGCGTATGTGTGACTGCTGAACGTTACACGTGTAGAGGCTCATCTAGCCGGCATCCCGTCAAGAGATGGAGAAGGCCAGAGTAACTGAACTCCCTCTGCGTCCTCCTCTTTTTCCCCAGAGCCACGACAGTCATCGGTTACTTGCCGCAGGAAGTTCTCGGCACATCGTGTTACGAGTACTTCCACCAGGACGACCTGCGGCACCTCGCGGAGAAACACAGGCAAGGTGATGGAAAGCAGCCGGCAACTTTAACCCTAAATCTAATTTCAATTCCGAACTTAATTGAGACGAGTGTACCCCAAATAACAAGATATGCGGGACTTATGTGTTTTGGTTATGGAGAAGCTCAAGAATTGACCCTCTTTACTATTTTCTGTTGTAACACTGTCAAATCTCTTAGCAGTTCTTCGAAGCAAAGAGAAGATCGAGACGCAGTGCTACAAGTTCAAAACGAAATACAGCTCCTACGTTTCCCTCCAAAGTCAGTGGTTTAGTTTCACCAATCCATGGACCAAAGAAGTAGAGTTTATCGTGTCTTCAAACAAGGTTGTCTCGTAAGTATTGATTCATTCATGAAGATGTTGACGGTTTCCTGCCTCAGATATAATGTCACAATAGGAGGGAATGTGGGAACGCTTTCCACTCATGTTTTCCAAAAGCTCTGTTACTGTGCTGGTTTCTCATCATGTCCCTGTAGCTCAGCTTTAAAATACAGTTTATTAATGGTCTTGAATTGCAGCATAAATTCTCCTTTGCACCATCAGGGGGCCTACTCACACTAAAGAGGAGGAGGCCGGAGACTCAAAAGCACCTCAGGGTAAGAAATACATTCCGTGTATTCACATAGGCATTTATCTCTCATGTGGGAGATTACAATTCTTTTTTTTACATAACGGTTGATCTATTGTCTTATTCCCCAGAGGACTCAAAGCAGTTACCCATAATTCCCGGCCTTTCCAGCGGTGTGGGCACTATGATCTACGCGGGCAGCATAGGGACCCAAATCGCGAATGAGCTCATCGACTCCTACAGGTGCATTGTGGGAATATATGTATGAGATGGGAGGGGAAGACATCTTACCTATGGAGCAATGGGTTAAAAGTCAACATTGACACGAGTAAATGCATGGCATAAATAAAACAAATAAAAATCTAATCTCCTGCTGTGTTCCCACCTGTTTCCGAACAGGATGAACTCCTCTCCATCAAGCGGAGCTTCCAGTCCGTTTGGCCCGGCCCAGGAGAAATGCCCACTGGTTTCCCCGCAAACCAGCAACAGCGTGAGTGTCCTCTTTACCACAGCAGCACATTATCTCGGGGGGAATTGCACAAGTTCTTTTATTTCTTAATGTTCCGTCCACTCCAGTCTCCTGATCGTATCTCGTGAACACCTGGAGGGAGTTTCTTCAGATCTGGCAGAAATGTCCATCTGGACTCAACGCTGAACTGATTAGAATTCAGAGGCCAGAGGTCAAGGTCACTGCGACCTCGCAAAAACATTATTGGGCCAGTTTCACACAAACATCTAATAGGATAAAAAGAGATGACATTTTGGAAAGACTTGTTGGAGGAAAACCCCCACGACTCAGTCCTTTTTTACTAGCAATTGTGAAGTTATTCCATAATCAGTGTTCATGATGACCTTCTGATCAACGTATATAAACCTTTACTCTAATATTGGGACTTTAAACCTTAACCTTATTACACTTCAGAGGCATGTCTTGTGTTTTCTCGTTTTATTGTCAATTACATTGGCATAAGGGAGTTTGATTCAAATGCATGCCAATGGAATTTGTATGGGAATATATTTTTGACATGTATCACTTTATGCTAATGTTGATGCTGCGTGTTATTTGTATGCAAATCCAGGCTAGTTACTCGTACATGCAAATGAAAGCTGACACAGGAAATTCTGGGGAGGCAGGTGCATTACCTGGAAGCAGCTTGCAGGTGACCCGTGATTGAGGTCGCCACCTCATGTAACAGCAATATGAAGTGCTGTCACTTGATTCCATCCTACTTTTATTTTAACTAAAGTAGTGATTTGAGTTGTATCTCTACGACTGCATGCTCACCTGTGCTTCTAGTGCGAGTCTTATTCAAATGTTAGACCTACTCAAATTTGCTATTTGCAGAAAAGGCAGCGGTTACTTTTACATCTTGTTTTCCTGGGTTTAATCACATACCCCAGTGGAGAAAGGTGAAACATGAGGCCCTCTGCAATGTTTTGACATCTCACGATTTGTTCCAGGCGTCCAGCAGAGAGGAGGCAGCGGGCAGTTCCTCACAGTCCCAGTCTGACTCGAGGACAGCAGCGGGCGCCGGCAGTGCAACTTCTGAGAGTTCAGGTACTGTCAGCGGGATAATCATGAATCCAAACGTACCAGTTTCTCCCTACATCAATGCAGAATAGCAGGAGAAGAAATGTGCCGCTGTCTCAAAACTTGACCGAAGGCTTCAAAAAGACCTTTAGACATTTTATATTGACAATTAAACTCCTGCAGTCTTTGTTTTGTTGACCCCGCCCACCATTTCACCAGGTGATCCAATTGGCATCATTTTTACGATCCTACAATGAGTTTTTTTTTAAATCAATAACACAACAACGTCCGTGCAGTTTCCCCCCTAAAGTTCTCTTTTCTTTACCCTGTTCCGTCCAGGCGAGCCGTCCCAGCTGGACTTGGACAGCATGGTGGTGCCGGGCCTGAGCAGCTTCAGCAGCGACGAGGCAGCCATGGCGGTCATCATGAGCCTGCTGGAGACGGATGTGAACATGGGTCAATCTGGGGACTTTGAGGACTTACACTGGCCTTTCTAGGGGACGCACAGACTTTAAGTTCTCACGCACGCGCCTGTGTCGTTCCCTCGGCCGTGCACTTGTTCCTTCGGTGGCCGACTGAGCCGGCCTTGCGCAATTGAACCCACTGGACTCGTATCAAAGGTCGAGACGCGTCGTGCTTGAGAGAGCGTAACGAGAGTAGAGAGGAATTATTGTATTAGGGGCGACTGTGGCTCAGTGGTTAGCAAGTCGGTCTTTCAATCAGAGGGTCGGTGGTTCGATCCCAGGCTCCGGCAGTCTGCGTCGTTGTGTCCTTGAGCAAGACACTTAACCCTAATTGCTCACCGTTGCTGTGTCTACGGTCTACTGTATATCATGTAAGTCGCTTTGGATAAAAGCGTCAGCTAAATGTAATGTAATGTAATGTTACTGTGATCACCTTGTTGCCCCGCCCCCCTCCCTTCGGCTCTCACATCAAGGAATGTGAGGTTCAAGTGTACCCGGAGCCTGTGGTGATTCAGTGTCTTCCTCATTGACACTTCAGCTTGAACCCAGACTTTCCAAGATTTTTTTATTCGCTCTGCTTGCCCGTGAGGAGAGTCAGACTCCTGCCATGTGTAGTGTTGCTAGAGAAACTCCTCAAACCTATGAATTGCATGTTTTTCAGGACATGGTCTGATTGTTCTATTATTTTTTTTAACACTGTTTTTTAAAGGTCCCCTTTCGGACACACGTTAAGTCATGTTTTTGCGATATTGTTTCCAGTAAGACCTGAAGCGGCAAAAAAGATCCCTTTTCTTCTTTTATGGAGAATTAAAAACACATGATATGTGTGAAGCATTGCACCACCACCACTAGGGGTCCAGTTAGCCTCCGTTCTGAAGATTATAGCTTGCACAAGCAAACAAACCACATTAACTGTTTCTTTTAAAATAATTCTAGATGATTCAAATGTCTGTTTTTGGAAATTCATCAGAAAGCATGTCAGATTATGTCAGCACACAGTTTTACCAGCTAGCTTAACATTTCTCACAGCTTTAATGAGTGCTAATGCTATCAAAATTTGCCACGGAAATGTGTTTTAAGGCAAAGTCCCAGGATAAATAGTGGTCATGAAAATAGGCTCTATATTACAATACAGTTTTACAATGTACATTTCAGGGATAGATCCCGGATGTCAAAGTGGTAAGAACAGGCCAAAACGATAAAGATGGAAGCTAAAGCCACAGAGCACAGTGTGAAAGTGAACCACCACCTGGTTGATTCACTTTGCACTGTGCAATCATTAAAATGCAAAAGCAGCGTGCGTATACTTTCAGTAGTATTTGTGAGGATGAGGGACTTAACAAAGTATCAATTCGGTCTGTGAGGTTGCTCGGTAAATAGGAGGAAGATGAAACTGAACATTACATCTTTAGTTTGTAAGTTGAACCACTCGATGAAACGTGTGTGTGTGTGTGTGTGTGTGTGTGTGTGTGTGTGTGTGTGTGTGTGTGTGTGTGTGTGTGTGTGTGTGTGTGTGTGTGTGTGTGTGTGTGTGTGTGTGTGTGTGTGTGTGTGTGTGTGTGTGTGTGTGTGTGTGTGTGTGTGTGTGTGTGTGTGTGTGTGTGTGTGACTGACTCAAATGTTTAAAGGCTATGAACAAAAATATTTGACCATTTCCCATATACACAATTACTTACAAGAGAATAAATCACATTCTGAAACTTTAAACTGTTAAGTTACTTAAAACCGCTAATTTAAAATCACAATATTAGTATGGAGAAAACACCTTTTTTGGGGTAAAGTGTTTGATTTCATATTGAATGTCTATACTGTGTTCACATATTTATTGTACTCAGGCTAACCCTAACCCATTGTGCACTGAACTCCTGGGAAGTTATGGATGGGAGACTGTTTTCCAGTGGTAACGAGGGACAAGCCAACGTGTTTCTATGTTGTCATGTCTCATGTACTCCCTCACCTTATCCTTCCTGTTGGCACCAACATAGTATTTCAACCGCCTTGCACTGCACATAAACTAGCCATAGTATTCGTATTGCCAGGGAGACGCTACTGTTGCAGTCCATCTATGTCTGAATGTCTCATTACTGTAACAGCCGCTTGGAAAACGGAAATCCCTAACAGCTATTCTGGATCAATTCAGTAGTTGGAAGTCTTTTTTTTTTTTTTTTTTTTACATGCATTGCTGAAATCAAACATTTCCTTTAAAAAAAAGCCAATGCAAGACAGCCAACCAACATGTTGAAGTCTGAGTAAAGGTTGTGGCCACGATCAGGAATGATCACATCCTCAAACTATTTATTTTCTGACGACCTTCATATCGGTAAACGCCAGTCATCAGCAGTTTTATTTTTAAACTCAGTGACGGGCCTCATTACGGCCGGCACCTGTAAACTCTGGTAATATCACTGGTTCCTCTAATCTTGAAAGCATAATGTGATTGTGTTGCCTTGAGCTCATGTTGTTTCTGACCAAGTTCATTTGTAAATCAACCGTTATGTGCTCTCTTTGGCTTCAAAGCAAAACTGTTGGACAACATTTGCTGCTGCCATTAAAGCCATTTGCCATGGACACTACAGCACATTGAACATGTCTTGCTATGAAAAGACAAAATGTCTGATATTTGTATATGAAAATTGTCATCAATGTATCTGCTGTAACAAATAACAGAGGTTGAAGTCTTTAAAAAATAAATTCATTAATGATCCAAGTTCTATTTGGTCTTTAGCACAATTTAAATTTAGTTTTAGGAATCGTGTGCATAACTCCTGCATTGCTATACAAAGTATTTTCTCAGTGAAACAATGCTGAGGTAAAAAGGGACAATTAAGGAGCACAAATCATTTATTTCCAAAATATTTATTAAACAGAGTTGTTGGCTTTTACACAATGCATTAAAATCAGACTTGTATAAAAAAATCTTTATGTATACACCTAATGGTGCAGATTAATGAATGCACACAAAACAGATTAGAACATGTAAATGCTTTCAAGCTAATCTGTAAAGGATTAGGTTCCACGATGTGGCCCAATATAGTATTACGGGGACTACGATTTGTTCTCGCAATTGAAAGGTTGGCCATAGCAATAGGAAATAATCAAAATGTTGTAGATGTCATTTTTTTGTGTTTAGACTAAAATCTGACATTATTCGGAATACCTCAATAACATCCATCCATTATGTGTAACCACTCATTCTGGAGCCAGTCCCAGCTGACATTGAAAACAAAACAAAACAATCTTCCTCCTAAAGGTTGTATCCATATATATTATATCTGATAGTATAACATTTACAACACAAAACACACAATATTTTGCTCACACCTCCTTGGAAAATAAAACCTTCAACCATCAATCTCTGGGTTGAAATATTGTCTTGTTATTACACTCTATATACTAAATGATAGCTTTATCTATATAGTACCTTTCAAAACAAAGTTATAAAGTGCTTCACAATAAAACATGAAAGTAAATAAACAAAAACAGGTCTCTATTAATTAAATATCTATCCTGTTTTATCAGGGCAGCACATTTGTCTTGCTTTAGAGAGATAGAACAGAGGGCCTATGAATACACCAAACACAGGGAATATCATAGATAATTCAAAAAAACTACAAAAGTCGCTGTTAAAATCATTATTCCAAAAGTAGAAGACCATAGGAGCAATCACCAGGACTGGGAGGTAAGCCATCACTGCAAGCACCACCACGACCAACACATTGCCCACCGCCCGTCTCTTTAGGGGTGACTCAGAGCGGACTTGGTTACCATTTGTGGTGTGGGCTGGACTTTGCTTCTGCAGTGACCAGATCACTCCTCCAAGGCAGACGAGCATTAGGCAGAAGAGGCTGGAGATGATGATGGAAACAGGCGCCATAATAATGGTGAAATTGTTCATTAAAACTGTAAAAGAAAAGGAAAAATGTCTACTTAACACATTAAATTCCACTTTGGAAGGAAGCTGCTGTCTGTAATTCAGTCGTTTTTTTTAAACCCATTTTATCCTCAAACATGATGTCAGGACGGAGCTTCTGTGCCAAACCTTTACCCAACACTCACCTGCCGCAAGACAGAAGCACAAGGTGAACGTCCACACCACAACAGAAACAGCCATGCGGTACTCCCACTTCCTCACTCTCAGGTACAGCACAGGTCTGACCACGGCCAGGTAGCGCTCCACGCACATACAGGCCAGCAGCAGGGGACAGCCAATCAGGTTGAACATACTGAAGCTCTGGCTTGCCAAGGTCAGTGGATGTGTCGTAGTGTAAGGTTGCCAGGCAGTGCCTGAAAAGACAATTACAGGGTTTAGCACTTGTCTATTGCAGTCAAATGTGAAGGCTTTCCAATACCATCGGAGGATTTGGCTAGCAAAATCATTTAACTTACTTACTTAAAGAACATTTAACATTTTAAAAGTAGAACAAGCAGCTCTTCACATTGCGGTTTATACTTTGTCTGGGCAGTGACACAGATGATACTATGATAACCTCTATTTTAGACTCTGGTTCTCCACTCACTCAAAGGTCAGAGCTGACATGACGGCCTGCAGTTGATCAAAGGACAACTTCACTGAAATAATTAATTACAACCCCCAAAAAGAAATCTCATCTTTGTGTCAAATCTCTGGCAGTGTTCACCTGAATTATTTCTGTCGGCACTTTCGCCTTTCCTCGGTTTGTAAATCATGTTGAAAGGCATTATAGACAGAAAGATAAGATCCATCACGACAAGATTCAAACCTAGAACCTGAAAGACAAAGGTTTAGACACAAGACGCAGTTTAACAACAGAGTGGTGTGCCATATGTTACATTTTGAGTCTCCAAAGCCAAGCACAACTCTAACTGGGTCGGCTAACCCAGCTGAAACTACTTGTTTTAATGCATTGAATACAATACCTCAGAGCGGTTATCAGCACTCTACCTGTGAGGTTGACAGCGATTTCCTTTCCTTCAGGAACAGCGAAAGCAGTGCACCGTTTGCCACCACCCCTGTGATCAGGACGAAAATGTCCGTGACAAACCAGACGTCTTCCCACTTGTTTTCGTTACAGAGAGGATTGATATTTCTGATATAGGCCTCTGACTTTGACATGTTGGCCCTCTCGGATACAGTGGTACACCTAAATGGATTCTCAAAGAGTCAAAGAGAGTGATTATTAACATTTTACATCCTTTCCTAAGGCCTTTACACATAGGAGGTGTTTCTTTTGTCTTGTGCGAGTCAATATATTTTTTCTAACTATTGTTTTTGTACTTTCGTACAGAATGTAAAAATGATGCCGTGGAAAAGGAACTTTTTCCAGAACAAAGTTGATTTTTCTGAGCTTTCGCGCCTTTAATAAAGGCATCAATCACGTTGTGTGGACATATTCCAAACATACACGTAGTGTAAAACAACGGCAAACTTTATTACTTTAAGAGCCACCATTGTTGTTCAGAACGAACCAAAGTCATCTCACCTTATAGCCACGCCCGTAGCTGCTCCTCACAGGATGCTGAACACTTTACCTTGAGCCAGTCAGTGATGTGTGATACTGCCGTGCACGCTAAAATAAATTGTTTTGATGGTAAATATTCACAGGCGAGTATTTCGCATTTTGGTGCCATTTATTTGTCAAGCACTCGTTGTGTCTAGTCCTTTATACTCTCGCACAATGTAAGAGGAGATCAGCTACATTACATATGACTCAACTGTATCTGAATAGTTACAAATGATGAGGTAGAATTGAGAGAGTGGAACATTGTACAGCTTTCAAACTTACTCTGAATACTGTTTCTGTCTTGCACTGGCCTCTCCAGCACATTGAGAGGATTATTTTGGGAAGTAGACAGGACTTTGTGCACACTGAGAGTCACCAACACTGGGGAGCATCCCTGCTAAGTTTGGGGGGTATTTTCAGACTTTCACCAGATGTCTGTTTTGTTCTTTGCTCCCAGCGCCTCATTTGCAGTAACAGGGTAAGTGTTACTGCAGAGAGAGCTGCAGCTGTTCAATTCTTTCATTTTTCAAAGTTGTGAGCGCTAGCAAATAAAACGTTCTGTTCACCTCCTTTGTTTTGAGGTAGAGGCATCTCAAAACCTGGAGAAATACAACCAAAACTTAAAATATTTTTTGTTGTAACTTGGCTGAAATGACCCTTCAAGTTTGTCTCATTTAAAAGTATTTCAACTCTCCAAAGCCTGCACTCCATTGTAAATGATAAATGATAACACGTACTGTAGGTACAGTTTATGTAGTAAGCTAATGGATCTCAATCGTCTTCAAGAATGAATTAAAGTAAAATACATAGATAATACATACATTGCAATCAATCAAATCAAAGCTAAGCACAAAACTCCAACTAACCTCTTTGTTGGTCTTCTTTCTCCTCTTGTCACTACAGTTCTTGCCCACTTGCAACTGAACCCAACACATACACAGCTAAAGGTGGTCCAAACAAATGAGCAGGTGTCAGTGTTGATTTTCCACCCTGAATGCAAAGAGGAATGGATGTCTCTGCATGCCAGGGAATTTACATTGGCTGCCGCGTGTTTACAGCCTGATTTTACTGCAGGGTTTCCATGCTTGTGGTCACTTCTGTCTATATGGGGACACTTCTCATTATTAAAGTGTTGGGAACAAATTGTTTTCCTCTACACACACATATAGTATATATATATATATATATATATATATATATATATATATATATATATATATATACAGTACTGTGCAAATGTTTTAGGCAGGTGTGAAAAAATGCTGTACACTAAGAATGCTTTCAAAAATAGAAGTGCTAACAGATTATTTTCATCAATTAACAAGATTTTCATCAATTAACAAGATTTTTCTTTTGTTCGCTCACTTTGCGTTTTGTTAATTGATGAAATTAAACTGTTAGCACTTCTATTTTTGAAAGCATTCTTAGTTTGCAGCATTTTTTCACACCTGCCTAAAACCTTTGCACAGTACTGTATATATGATATGGCCTGTGACTGAACTTTCCTGATTATGACTTATGTGTGTACTTTCCCCTAATTATGACTTATGTGTGAACTTTCCCTTATAGAAAGCAACCCAGTTATGAGTCAAGTGATCTGCTATATCTGTATGTTCCTGACTAAAGACAACACATCATTGTTTATCAAATGGTGGGAGGAAGGTTCACGATAAGTGCAAAGACGCCATGAAGGCTCCTGTGACTGTGTTTTCTGGATATAAGGTTTTGTTCGATGAGCAGACTTGGATATGCAATTAGTAAAGTAACACGTTGTATGTCAGTCTCTGCTCCTTTTTTGCAAAGAATAAATGACCTGTTGATATAACCACCACGTCCCGGTGTCGAGTGCGAATCATTTTTCTAACACAAAGTTTTGACAACACCTTACATATTTGTTTTATTCAAATTCATCCAAATGTGATTTCATGAAAAATGTATTTAATCTACCAACATGTTTTAAATGTTTGAACTGTAATACCAGACTGTTGGAGCCAGTCAGCTTTAGACAGGTCCTCCTCCGTGTCAACCAGTCTGTTTATATCTGTTTCTCACTCTGTATCAGTGTCACAGGAAGCCAGCATCCTTCATCTACTTATCTATTCGCTGCTACATCAACTTTCCATTCCTCATGGTTGCATCACACATCTATTACTCAGGTGTAAATATGAGACGTGGCTGCTGAAGCCAGCGTGAGATTACCTTTTCTGTCATCTAAGTCCAGTGTAAGCGGACCGTCTACCCCATCTTCCATTCTTCTTCATGTGTCAGTGCCGCTCTGCAGGCACATGAGGCACATCCTCTCCTCATTTCGACTGTGATGAATTATGTCCATCTCCTCCTGAATATCCTCAGTGTCCCTCTTTCACATTACATTTCATTTTTCATTTATTTTCTCTCTTCCTTCATCTCTGTCCCTCCTTTCTTCCTCTCTGCTGTCAGAATATCACACATTGAGAAACATGCTGAACCATGAACTGTTCAACTAAACAAAAGTCTCTTTATTCAGCTTAATGGCAGTATTATTATTATAATACAACAAGTAGTTTACAGTAAAGGTTTAAAATTCACCCTTCAAAAAGTGTAAAGTGCAGATTTGTTAGTGTGTCTACTCGAGTCCTTCTATAAAAAAATAAGACATCTCACAGCTGGAGTGGAAACGAACAAACGCAACAATAAATGGGCTCTGAGACAGAGTTTACGATTAAAATGCATGTACATACAGTAGACCATGGGAATGGTTAACGGTTGATTATTCATTTAAAGATAAGAAATTATATTAGAAGCGATATCCACACTTGAGAGAACTCAAGTGAATCAGAGTTCATAGGTCATCACGGCCCAGATGTCTCTCCACCTCGCTGCTCAAACTTTACATGTCAGTGCATTTCTGTTTGCAGTGCATCAAGGACAAACAGCAGCCACACAGTGCTTCTGACCTCCTTATGATGCTCTGACTTACACAGAGAACCTTTGTTTACATCATGCAAGAGGGTTTCTTGATATTAAGTTTTACATGATTTTCTCCCTGTAAGACTTTAATTCAGTCAAGTTGTTATAATTATTTGCAGTTATTATTTGACCTAGCTCAGTTTTCCAGTCCTGTACACTAGTCATATTCACCATAGATCCACCATAGATGCTGAATGACTTTAAACTGATGAAACACAAAACATCAACTGTGACAGAATGAGTTGCTGCAGGACAGACAGAGAAAATAAAACCTTTTTCTTTTACATTTCATTGAAGATTCTGGTGAGAAGTGTCAATTAAAAACACTCACATGTCTTTAAATCCATACAAACTGTACAAGGTGGCTGCATCAGCAGCGTCCTCTGAGCAATGTGTTTGCTACCCATAAAGCCATTGTCAGTTTACTCTTCACAGTGTGAGAAAATACCAGTCAAATACCAGTTAATGAGGTCAACACACATCAGATTTCAGAATTTCATGTTAAGTCTTGAGCTTTAAAGCAAAAATATATATATATATCTTTCGAGAGTAGATAATGTGGACTTAGGAAGACTGATAGGATCCTTTTCTTAACAATAAACTATTAAAAAATAAACACTGCTGAGAGCTTTGAGCTGCCTAAACATTGGCGGCCATCATCAAAGTCATGGAAGGCATGGTTACTGCCATGGCCGCTGGGGTGTTGGGTTGGGGTTGGGGTAGATGGGCGCCGGTGACGGGTGGTACGCGGGAACCGCCGTGTTGGGGTGGGGCGGGTACGTCGGAGTGGGGTGCTGCGCCATGATGTGAGGCTGACCGTGGGTCGGGTGGACAGGCGAGGAGGCGGAGGAGGGCAGGTGGAGGTAGAGCGGGGCGGAAGGGGCGGAGGGGGCGGAGGGAGCCGTCGGAGTTGCCACCCTCTGCAGGACGACGTGTGGGTAAAGCTGAGACTCGGAGCGGTAGAGTCCGGGCAGGGAGGCCTTCAGCAAACTCTCCTGACTCCTGTATGAAAGAAAGAAAGAAGAAGGTCAACTATCAGCTGACGTTAGAACTCACGGTTCGGGGTCAGTGTTAGCCCATCGCTCAAAACCTTTAGACTTCCCTACGCTGTCTGTGGCATTCCTACAGAAGATGTCAATCTTTAAAATCAGCTCACAAATACTGTATGTTTCATAGAAAACATTGCCTTTGTTTGGGACTATATTCAGCGGTGGATCAACACACACGGGATGAGAGTATTTACATGAACAGGGCTGTGTATATAATATCACATATGCTCGCATGCGGTGATGTGATACACTTCTGTGGTTTTGCATGTATTTGGATGTTGGGAACTAGAAATGCGTTGGACTCCATTTCCCATGTGAACTTGCATGTCATAGCACAGGTGTACTCTATTTGGTCCTGTTATGAGGTGATAGATCAGCTTGTTTCAAACATTGACAGTCGTGGGACGGAAATCTTATTTCATTTTATTTTAATCTCAGCTCAAACACTTCTAAAGGTATTTCCATTAAATCCTCTCGCGGTGAACTGGATGCATTTGAGCATCTGATATTGTTAGTGAACTACAAGCATCTACAAGACCCCAAGATCTCTATTTAAAGATCTCTATATGCGTTTGATAGAGTCCCCTTCCTGGACATGGTGTTAGAGAAAAACTGCTAGTACACAACTTTATACAGAGATGAAATATAGCGAAACATCCTACTGCTTGCAAATAGCTATCACCACACACTCCTAAAACAAACAAGGTTTTTAAGATGAATGTGTTCCATCGCAGAGGATTTGTGTGTACACCCTTGCAGAAACCATACAAAATGAATTGTTACAAAAACATCCTCCACAGAAAAAGAAACCCTATTGTGTTTAGTCCAACCTATACCCCCACTGCCACAGACTGGGCTCAATTATTACAATCCGACCCAGCGATCTCCATGGATCTGACCATTAATAGTTCAACACAGAGGATGGCATCTTAGAGACGGCCTTGTACATGCAAATGGTAAATCAGTGGGAAAAGAAGTACAGTCTTGGTGAAAACTTTGATGCTACAAATACAGAGTGTGTGCCCGATGTGTTGCGGTTGGGTTGTCCTACGTTGGTAAGACATCACGTCCGTTAAGCAGAGAATAAGCGAACACAAGAGCTTCGTCAGTAGGAATGACATCATTCAGGTTCCAGGGCATTGGAAAGGGGACTCTGCTACAGAGAGAGAGAGAGAGAGAGAAGTATACCGGATATTTCATCCCCCAAAGGATTGAATGGTTGAGGTACCGTGGTGTGTCGCGCTCTCAGGACTCTTATGGTAAACTCAAGATACAAGTAGTAGGATATGGTTACACAACTTTGAATGATTAATGAAAGCTGCGAGGCCGATGTTTTCATCCATCACATATGCTGAACCACTGGAAATATTCTTGCAAACAGTCAAGTATTTCAGATCAATGTTGAATGAATTGCGTGAAGCGCTCTTGACGAAGAGAAGGTCCTGAGGGATCGAAACGTCCGTATAACTGGAAGGTTGCGATGCCAAACAACAGCAGAGTGCGGGATCTTCTTTTTTCTCAAGCCTCAAGTGACGCTTTCCAGCTTACCTCTGGTATCCTCTGTTCTCATATCCACCGAGCCCCCCGGTGAGGTAAAGGGGGCTGTCTGGAGCCAGACGGGGGTTCATCCTCTGGGAGAGATGGAAGATCTTGGGAGGAGGGAAAGCTTCCCACTCACCCTCTTCTCTCTCCAGCCAACACTCGCTGCGACGGGACGAGCGCTTGTCTCTGCGCCTGAGGAGAAGACAACTTTAGCAGCTCAGGTGGCGCTCACACACCAGGGGGGAGACTACGTGTAACCAGCAGGGGGGATGTATTCTCTACGGTCCTACCTGCTCCGTCCATCTTTCTTGGCTCGGTACCGACTGGATCGTTCCTGCACGCAGCAGATGAGGAAGGACAGGGACATGGCGAGGATGACGATGGCACTCACCACTGAAGCCAACACAGCCACTCTCAGACCACGGTTCTCGGGTCTGGGGATTGCTGTGGTGAGGGGACAAATTATGTTTTAAAAAAAAGTTTATCTCATCAGCAAATGCCCTAAAAAATCTGTGGCCAAATGAAGCGGCTCACCTTCGCAGACAGGCAGGTAGTTGCTCCACTCCGATTTGCCGTTCCTGACATTGCAGTAGATTTTCTCGCTGCCGACCAGCTGGTATCCCTCCCTGCACCAGAAAGCCAACACACTGCCGATCGACACGCCCGTGCCGCTCTCCACGTAGAAGGAACCCCAACGTGGCGGCAGGACGGGAATACAGGACAGACCTGAGGGTGAGGGGGGACAAGACAGAAGGTCACGACCAAAAAAAACACCTTGTGATTGAGGAGCTAGGGACATGACTGGACATGAAGCCTCAAGTTTGGCATTTTGTCTGCGGCAATCTTGTTTTTTGGTAGTGACCTGTCAATCAGGTAACCACGCCCGAAGGTTTACTCCTCTTTATGGTCTATTGGTCTGAATGGACCATATTTTACTAAATCAACATCATGCTGTATTCAAGAAGTAATAAATCAAGAGAGAAGAAGAGTCATTTTCTTTTCAATCGGACTGCTTTTTGCAACCAGAAGAGTCGCCCCCTAATGGCCATTAGAGAGAATGTAGTTTTAGGCACTTTTGGCATTGGCTTCACATTTCCAAACCAGAGGTCGCCGCCTGGTCTTAATTAAATGTCCATTCTATTCCATTATCCGAACCACTTATCCTGTTTCTTGGGGTCGGTGGGGTGCTGGAGCCAGTTTATCCAGGGCACATATATATAGACAGACAACCATTCACACTCACATCCACACCTACGGGCAGTTTAGAGTCCAATTAACCTAACCTGCATGTCTTTGGACTGTGGGAGGAAGCCGGAGAACCCGGAGAGAACCCACGCTGACACGGGGAGAACATGCAAACTCCACACAGAAGGCCCGCCCAGACCGGGATTTGAACCCCGGCCCCTCTTGCTGTGAGGCTAGCCACTACACCACCGTGTAGCCCCTTTATTAAATGTTCTTGAAAAAAACTCATATTTAAGGTTTGGACAGAATCTTCTGGCAAACCACAAATTATGGGTGTTTACTTGAAATCAGATGCAAGTTTTTTATGTGAATGCAGCATCTGTGTGGTGCTTTGAGTGTATCATTCTAGAAATAATATCTTTTGTCAAAAACACTGTCCGTTTTCTTGCTTTATTTTATCTTAGTCATCCTGGACTGTGTATGATTGTGGACCATTGTTGGATTACGCCTGAGACACAATAATGTTTACTTCTATCAGATGCATGAGATTTAGACTCTCTGTACTCGGTTCCAATTCCTCTTTTGCATGCCCTTTTCCTTTGTCTCCGTCTGCTTCTTTCTACTCGTCCCTCTTCCCTTTGTTTTTACTTTTCTGCTCGTTCTCTTGTCAAACGCAGACACAGCTCGGTCCAGAGTGTCTGTTGCGGAGCCTGAGATCATCAGTTCCACTGGATAGATATAGACACAGAGAGGTGGAGAGACAGAAATAACTTCTTTTTTTTATCTTCCTTATATTACAATACGCAAATGGAACAGAGAGGTCTTGTGACACAGCAGCTATTGTTAGATTCTGCAGCGGGGATTTTCAAGGCTCTCAGGAAATCTAATGGAACAGCGCCACTAGTCGCGCAAACTGAAAATAAGTATGATTTATTTCTGCGCGCCATACCACATGAAGACCATATGATATCTGCAATGGGTTGACAGGGTTATTGATCAATGCCGGTGCCTTGGCCAGCTACTGGAATCTTTGGCTTTTCAAACTCACATCACTGACTTGCAGTATGTGTGACATTGACATTGACATCAAAAAATACAAATTGATTCGATTACAATGCCAAAGAAATGTACATTTCCAAAACACTACGCTGCACCAGATTCTAGTTAAAATTAGTTGTTTACCACTTTAAAGCTGCATTAATACTTTTTATGTACACTGGGTAGCATACTATCACCTTTGACTAAATTGATAGAGCAAACAGTTGCCTATTTACAATCTAACCGACATGGAGCCTTATTGCCATTCTTTAATAGTTGTGTTTCTGGCCACCTGGTGAACATAAGTCTAAGGATGACTCCTTTTAGCTCTGTTTTGGTCTCCACCAACTCCTGAAGGTATTGTTTTACTCTTTAGCAACTAAATGCTGCACTGTGTTCACCAGCTGGTTGTTAACTTTGTGTGTGTACTGTTTGATGGCTGGGTGGTGCACGAGTGGGTTATCAGAGCTTTTCCTTGCTGAAAGCAGCTGCCTGCTGTGGCGAGAGCAGTGACTGAACTAAAACAGTAAAATTAGGGGTTGCAAAACCAAAAGAATGATCTGAAAGACACTACACAGATACCTGCAAATACCTGCAAATACCTGCAGAGCTGGGTGATGCATCTCTGTGGGTTTCATCAATAAGACAGACAACTATTCCATTAGACGTGATATTTTTTTCCCTTAGTTGATTATAAAAAAATCATTATTCGCATAGCTCTAAAAAAAAAAAACTCTTGTTTTTGCAAGAAATTAACAGAAAATAAAATTAAAGCATGGTGATGTTTTAATGAGTAATGGCCAGAAGGGCATGTGATACTGCAGTTTACTTTGCTGTGTCAATATTAGTGTAATCTGTGAGTGTGTGTGTGTGTGTGTGTGTGTGTGTGTGTGTGTGTGTGTGTGTGTGCAGAGAGGGAGGGAGAGATGTCCTCCCACTGTAAGACCCTGTGAACATGCAAGCTGCTCTCTGCTGATTAGGAAAGACAGATGGGAGGATTTCTGCAGTGGTAGAGACAGAGAGGGAGAGGATCCCGTGATCCTGTGGTAAGATGACAGCATCCCCTCCCCTCCCAGACACACACACATATACACACCAAGGCACACACACACCAGACACGTGCGTAACGGGTATAATACAGGGAAACAAGTACAAGCTGACTCGGTTTTTAAAAGGGAAACTAAAAGCTCTTTTTCCCAAAATAGGCTGCCTTTTACTGATGCTATTTGTGTGTGTGTGTGTGTGTGTGTGCGCACGTGTGTACTATGTGTGAGTGGCCACCACCTTAGCAAAAAGCGGGAGAAAGGTTTAAGTGGTCTAGTGGAAATAGCTCCATTCAGAACATCTGCGTAATCATATTGTAATGACATCACTAACATATCACTTACTCGTACCACCTCTCCTCACTTGTAGATTTATAAAAACTGAATATTCTGTAATATACTAGTGAAACACAAGACAATGACATTATTATCACTGGTCAAGAGAAAGTTGGACAATTAAAATGTGACTGTAATATGAAGATTGATCATTAACGTGTGAATTTATCTTATTTGCGATGCCAAATTTTGTTTTCAGCCCGATAAAACGGTTGTGTTTGAAAGAAATATAATCCTGTCATTTGTGTTTGAGAGATGCAAATCAAGGGAGGGACATTTGCATTTGAATGGAAGTAATATTACATTGTTTAATTAAAATGCGGTGGTTTAATTATCATCTGAGATTCATTCGATGAGTTTATCAGACCTCATTGCAGGAGCTTTCATTCATTGATCTATGAAGACTCACACATGGCGCAGAACAACACGTTATCTCTGCTTTCCGCGTGGGGATATTGGTTATGAGATGGTACGATAAATTAACTTTCCATGTCTTATTTATTGAAACGTTGTTGGGCTTGATGTCCTAACTTTTACAGTAAAATGAATTAACAGCAGCACAATAGGAACACATTTATATTAGAGACGGGCTACGCAAGCTAGTATTTGATGAATTTTGTGTATGGTGTAGCGGTGTACTCCTGCTCACGTGCTGTGTTTTTAATTTCCTCTCTAAGAGTCTGTTCAAGTCCAACTATCACACTTAATCATCCCTAAATGTTATATAAAATGCGTAAAATAAATATTATTATTAATTATTATTAATAGTTTATTTTAGTTTTTTTATTATTAATAGTTTTTTTTAATTATTATTAATAGTTTTTTTTTTAGTTAATTATTATTAATTTATTTTTATTTTTATAGGAAATATATGATCATTTGAGACCCTGAATAGGATCAGCGTTTACGAATAACGGATAGATGGATAGATGGATATTTGAGGAAATTTCTGAAATGCTGCACATCCTCTCAGCTAGCCGCAGGGGAGTGTCCGTGTGTTTGATTGACAGCTGGCAGTCATATATATATTTCATTTAGCTGACGCTTTTATCCAAAGCGACTTACATGTTATACAGTAGACCGTAGACACAGCAACGGTGAGCAATGAGGGTTAAGTGTCTTGCTCAAGGACACAACGACATGGACTAGCAGAGCCGGAAATCGAACCACCGACCCTCTGATTGACAGTCACACTTGCTAACCACTGAGCCACAGTCTTCCAGAAAGCAGGTGTTGCACTATGGAGAATGAGAGACCAAGCAAAGGCGTGTGCTGTAGCCGGCATGGCGTGGTCAGACCGCATGGTGCTCTGTCGGTGGTGTTCAAGTGGAGGGGCCACACCCAAGTGACGTCTGCCGGTAAGCTCACGTGTGGTTCAATGTAGCTGAGCAGCTAATTAGCCGCCACTCTTCCCCAGCAAATGTGAGTGTGAAACTGTGGATTGTGTACATATCCTGCAGACATGCAGCAACATCAGCATTACTTGATGCCTAAAAACCAACATTGCAGCATTTCATCTTGGTAACGAACAAAACTCTTGTTCACACCCCATTAGCACATTAGCTAATGTATGTTCTGTACATGTGACGCTGGGCAATACAGCCAACATGTTTGATATAGGTCTTCTCAATATTCTCAATGACGACATCTATCATAATACAACACAATACGTATGAAATAACTACTATTTATGTATGCATACTGAATTAAATGAAAAACATTTAAATAAATAATATTCTCATTTTATTAAGAACTTTTCAAGTGAATACATATTTTCAAACTTTACACTGACTATGTTTACATGCATGCACAAATATGCAGAGTAAACAGATTAAGAGAGTTGTTTGATTTAACTACACTGGGGTATTCCCATAAGCAGAATTCTTATCAATTTCCGATTTTCACAGAAATTAAGTATGTGCTTATTATGACAAAATATGATTTCATCACGATACGATTCCATTTAGAAACATTAGATCATCATATTGAGTTATCGCCCGGCATTATGTACATGCACGTGTTCTGGAAACTTACCGCAAGTGTTAAATCTGGAATGCACCTAAGCTACCTCTCTCACACACACACACACACACACACACACACACACACACACGCACACACACGCACACACACGCACACACACGCACACACACACACACACACACACACACACACACACACACACACACACACACACACACACACACACACACACACACACAAAGCCTCCCTCTTCGTCAAACACACACTACCTGGACATAAAGTGACATTTTTAGACACACAAGTTGCGTGCTTAGAAGTTGATGTCAGTCACAAACGCACACAACTATACTTGCAGCCAAACTGAAGTGAAAGAATAGTCAACAACAACCCAAAACCAACACACATTTTCAGTCCCTTCAGGCATTACCAGCTTTTATTGAATCTGGTCTCCACTGGGGGTGTTCTGTTTGTTCACTCCACACAGGAATCATTGTTCTTCTCTGTTTACTATAGCGTGCCGGCGGGCAGGGGAGGTGGGTGTTACTTCAATGTCCCTGGGTTTGTAGGGATGGCAAAGCTTCCTGCTTCGGCGTGGCAACAGCCAGCAAAAAAATACACCTCAACGACAATCTTAAAACACACACAGTCACGTAATATGTTTAATATTTAATCTGCCTTTATAGAGGTAAAGGCTTTTTCTTTGGCGGGCAGGCGAGTATGTGTGTGTGTGTGTGTGTGTGTGTGTGTGTGTGTGTGTGTGTGTGTGTGTGTGTGTGTGTTGACTCTGCGCTCTGTTTTTCTCTTTCCGTCACTTCGGTTCACAATCAGAAAAGCTTCTCTGTCATTGTGGCAAATGTGTGTTGCCAATCAAAGCGTTCAGCCGCCAGCAGGTCGTTAATACACTTCTGGACTCCCGAACCTGGCAACCCGACACAGACAACCAAACATCCACTCTGCTGTATTCTTCTCTAAAACCCTCCCCACTTGTCTCTGTCAGGGAAGCACTCTGAATAGTTTGTGATTAAATAAAGATTAGGCTTTCTGCATTAAAGATTCAAACAGACAACCATTCACATGCACAGAATGAGTGTACAGTCATAGGTCAGGAGAGACAAAGAATTGTCTCTCCTGAAGAATCCTGACTCTTGGCCCTAGTATGGGTCAAGCTACACTGGATCCCACTGGATCCTACACTTCCCATAATGCAATTTCATTGCATCGTTTGACCCTCCCTACCTGGTGAACACTCGTGTCTGTCAAAGGAGTAAAGTACACTCAGAAATGGTGAGTGGAACTCGAAAAGAAACTAGACACCATCCTGCGTTGTGATAACATGACCCACGACGACAAATCGACCAGGGGTGTAAAGTGGGTGGGGCCAATGGCCTAACGTTAGACCTTAGCCAAACGGACTGATTGAGAGACTTTCCCTCCATGCTTGGTCAGTTTTCCCTGGATAAACAAATGGTTAAAAATGATTTTTTTCTTAGTCAGACTACCAGATGCGCAAAGTCTGAGTTGAAGTTAATGAAATACGGCATTCCTGGCTGACGGCTGACTAGCTTCATCTCGTTCATCCTCATGTTCCTGTTTGATTCTTCTTTTTGAGTGTTTTTTTTATCCCTCTGCTCCGGCTGCTCTAGCTTCATCCGATCTGACCTCAAAAAGACATCATGCCTCGCTCTGCCCTCTCCACCAGTGTATCTATTTCTGAGGCACCTCACTGATGCACAGTATCACAACTGATTACCTTTGCTTGCGTATGGTGTGTGTTCCTGCGCAAACACATGTGCATGTTTGCCTCAGCCATGCTTTAGTGCTTGTGTCCAGTCCCAAATGCTAGTTGAGAGAAATAAAATGAACATTTATACAGTAAACGTTGTGAGCGATTCTTTTTTGGATGACCGGAGGCAAAAGCTGAAAGGTAACAGAAGTGCCCCCACGGGTGGCTGGAAGCTAACGGTGCAAACAGTGCTGACAGAGCTACGCCTGTGCATAGTGAGACTTTACTCCACCATATCTTTACACAGCAAATAGCTGTCTGAGGCTACTGTTAAGGCTCTGAATATCGTATCAAGAAACTTTAACCATGCAGCTTTCACTGGATCTGATTGAGGATGACCTCTCCAGTTATACAGATCAGTGACGGTGGGGCTGATTTTGAACGACAGACATTAATGGTATGCCAGAAAAGGTGTCACTGGTCTCAAAACTTCAGCTTTACGTGGGGAACAGACATGGCTGAGCCAGGAGCTCAGCAGACGACTTTAAAACAAAAACTGTAATTGTTTGCACAGAAAGAAACGGCATATTTAAAATGTCAAGAGTTGGATGAGAAGATCAATACCACTCGTATGTATCTTCGGTAAATATGTAGCTGTTTCCAGTCTTTGTACTAAGCTAAGCTAACCTGCTGATAGCTCCAGCTACATTTCTCATGTATAAACGTGAGAGCGGTATCGGCAATAAAGAAAAGAAGTGTATTTCCTGAAATGCCAAACTGCTGTCATTGATAAGGCAGGTTTGACCTGACATTAAAGATGTTGTGTGTTCCCATCCAGCTTCAACCATAGGGGCACAGAGAGGGCTAATTTAAGACCCTCCCTCTGTGACTTTGCTCGGCGAGCGGTGCTAGTTGTAAGCCGTGGGAAGGTAATAATGAAGTTGAGTCACTGCCAGCAACCATATTGGATTGACATGCAGGAGACAGAAGGAACTCTTTGTCTGAAGCTCGCCAAGCTTGTAGGGCTCAGGAGTGACGTGTGTGTGTGTGTGTGTGTGTGTGTGTGTGTGTGTGTGTGTGTGTGTGTGTGTGTGTGTGTGTGTGTGTGTGTGTGTGTGTGTGTGTGTGTGTGTGTGTGCCATTGCACATATATAAATTGTCCCCACAGAAAGTGCTCTTGTGGTTCATGGGTTTTTGCATAAATCCAGACATTGCATAGGTCAACATTTATCTCCTGTTTTGAGAATAATTGATCATAAGTTAATGTTCCGTGTGGCACTACACTGGTTCTGGTATATCGGTTCTTCTGTATCTGAGAGCAGGTTCACAGTATATATGCAGAACCCCCCCCTCAAATAGAAATAAGTAATTGGCTTAAAAAAACACTGAACTCCACCTGTTACCGGTTAGTGTGTGCATTTGAACTTCTGGATCATTAACTAGATTTATTGTGCTAGAAATAGCCTGGAATAGACAAAGGTAATTGGCTTTGCCTCACAGTTAATCAGATTAAAGGCATTATAACATTTTAAATTTACGTTTTAGGCTTTTGGCTGAAGATCTTTTCTGAAGAGATTCAGAGGGAAGAATAAGCAGCTTATTGTCATCGTGAGGTAGATGCTGGATCCAGAACTGCACATTGGTATTAGTTTTTGTCCAAGAAGATGGATTCTTGGACGGACTTCAAGAACTCGGCTGTGGTTGCCGAATGCTTAGTTGCACACTGTTGCACTTGCTTTATTCTTCAGTGCTTCCTGTTGGAAGGAATATGAAAGAAGCAGAGGGGGGCTCATTCTCTCAGACACAAAAGAATGTATCCGAAAATGTGATTACTCTGTATCGTAAGGTTTTTTGGGACAACAAAAATGTAAGTCATATTACTGAATAAAACAACACCCACAACAGCTTACAGTGGACAGGATCCACTGTAAGCTCTTGCTTGACCAGATCAAAAGGCAGACTGCATGCCAAGTAACTGAGATAGGCCGCATTTAGGAATTAACACTAACATTAACTCTCACACACTCTGTCCAGGTCGGCAGGTTGTGATACCGTCAAGGCTTACGGCTTTTCTCGGGCTGACAATCCTGCTACTCAGCAGTATCCTGCCAGATCGTCAACGGGACGCCAACTGCCCCAGCGCTGCAGCTTCTCGCTCACCCGGTCTGTAAACAGGTGGCTTGATGGCCTTTTGGACCAGAAGAGAGTTCACTTGTGGGCTTGTTGCATTGTGTTGTTATATATTTGCACGCCTCCGACCCTCCCTGTCCTCTGCCACCACTGAAATTCTCATCCATGCTCTCATAACCTCCAGACTTGATTACTGCAACAGCATCCTCTACGGCTCTCCCATCAAAATGATCAACGAACTCCAGTATGTTCAGAACTCCGCCTTCTCACCTCCACCCATCGCTATGAACATACTGTATCACCCCGGTTACATTACATTACATTTCATTTAGCTGACGCTTTTATCCAAAGCGACTTACATGATATACAGTAGACCGTAGACACAGCAACGGTGAGCAATTATGGTTAAGTGTCTTGCTCAAGGACACAACGACAAAGACTGCCAGAGCCGGGGATCGAACCACCGACCTTCTGATTGAAAGACCGACTTGCTAACCACTGAGCCACAGTCGCCCCACAGTCGCCCCGGTCCTACGCAACCTCCATTGGCTCCCGGTCAAATATAGGATTGACTTTAAAATGTTACTCACCACCTACAAAGCCCTAAACAATCTGGCCCTGTCCTACCTTTCAGACCTCCTCCCCCTTGATGCCCCCCCCCCCCCCCCCTTCTGGAACGCCCTCCCCATCCACATCCATCAGGCTCCCACCCTATCATTATTTAAGAGAGCCCTAAAAACCCACCTCTTCAAACTTGCCTTCACCTGCTATGACGTTGAGTCACTGCTAGCAACCATAACCCTTCACCTGCTATCCCCTGCTCTCTACCCTTCACCACAGGACTCATTCTCTACAACTTCTCCAGTGTTCTTTTGTATCAAAGTTCTGTTTATTTGTTTTGTTTGCTTATCTTATCTTTCTATTTTTGTTTTGTTCTGTTGGTCTCTTCCTATGTAAAGCGTCTTTGTGTGTCCAGAGCGCTATATACAATTCAAATATTATTATTATATACATAATATTATATGTATGTATATTAATTAATATTAATATTAATATTATTTTGTATCAGCCTAGGCCTTCAGGGTCAGGGTTGATAAAGTGCCGGTGATGAGCCAGATTGGCCGCAGCTGTGCACCAAACAGGGATACAGCCATGGGAGGTGTCTGGAGGTGGGACCGAAAACACATGGCATACAAAACAAACAGGGGAATGACAGACACAAGAGGAGAGGAGATTTGGTGGAAACAGAGGTTCAACACAGAATGGGTCAGACAGGGATCCTGACATAGGGAAGGGAACCCCACAGATACAAACCTTACAGGTTTATAGTGTGTAAATGCTGTCTGATTTGAAAGGAGGAGCACCTGAGGACGACTTAATCAATAGCAGAACTCAATGTTCAATTTACTTCCAAAAATGGCCGGTGGCGAGGATTCCTGGACGAGCTGCATAATGAGTCACAGCGTGTATTGATGGAGTCTGAAAGCTCTGGTTTGATCCAGTGCTCCGAGGCTCTGTGGGCTTTGCACGTCTGCTTCACCAGCTTTATCGATTTCTAAAACGGATTCAGCAAGCAGGTCGGGGCACGGAGGACACTTTTTAGGTTGTGTCTTCTCTGTAGACACCCACCAAAACACCCCTAACATCTGGCTTTTGTCTTTAGTGGGAAAGGTTACAAATCATACCAGGGTCAAATGACTTGGCAGTAATCGCAGATATTTATTGATTCCGGCTTCGATCAGTGATGGAGACATGACACCCAGATGAATATAGACATTTTCACCTTTTTTCCTGTGCCAGGCTATCGAACGTGCATTGAGGTGAATATATAATGAATATTGGACGATTGTCATGAATTATTAATGTAAAACATATAATATAATATATAATAATATGCTCTGCTCAAAGCCACCAGACTCCAGGGAGACAACAGTGATTTGACCTCGCTAATCGTCACAAAACACGCTTCATTTAAATTCGACAGGAACAAAGTAAAGTCTTTCCATTGTTCCAGCAATCACAGACACAGTTTGAGTGTCTGGTTTGAAGAAGGTTTGAGAGACTGAATAGGTAACAGGTTCATATATAAAAAGTAATAATTGTAGTGGGAAAAGGGTTGACCTCTGACCTATGTGAACGGCTGAGAATTAATACAAATACACATAGTCAGGAATTGCTCTAATGGCATCAATAGATGTCGTCTCCCTAAGGTTTGGAACATTCTCTCCATTAACTCAATGTACTCAACTTACAGGGAAGCATCACTTTCACACAATATAACATAAACTCTTCCCGGAAAGATCTGTCACCATTCAACACTTTTGTTTTAAAAAAAATATTGTACAAACGCCTTCTATATTTAACTGGATTTATTTTTGTCCTAGAAATGACAACTGAGGCTGGTTTTATTCTCAAAAGGCTGGATCTAAAAGGACCAAACATAAACGCAGCATCGCTGCTGTGATGTAAGACCTGAGGGGAAGAGTCAAACGGGCTTGGAATATGGTGGAAAAAAGTAAACAAAATGAAGAGTGCTGCTTTTATCTGTTAATGCTGGTAGGGATTATCTGTTTATAATGACATGCACACACGCACACTTTGGCTGGTTTAGGATGTGTTGATATTAATCACACTTCCAGGATTTTGAATTTTTTGGGGAAACTGCCGCACACAAGCATTCCGGTCTGGTGGAATTCATGCATGTGGTTCGATGTGGCAATCCAGCTGATCACTGGTGTGTGTGTGTGTGTGTGTGTGTGTGTGTGTGTGTGTTATTAAAGTATAAAGTGCTTATTCTTGCTCTGTCGGACACAGAGCTGCTGTTATGAAACGAGCAACTGTGTTGTTTATTCGCTAAACCTTTAAGAAGATTGGTGCCGTTTGGGCCGAGTGTGTCCATTTCCTGTGTGTGTGTGTGTGTGTGTGTGTGTGTGTGTGTGTGTGTGTGTGTGTGTGTGCAGTGTGTATTAGGCACGTGTGGTATGCATTTTGTCATCTACTGTGGACTATTTATGCATGCACGTGAGGATATGGGCTCTGTGAGTGAGATGGTGCAGGCCGAGGGACATACGAATAAATGGTGGAATACAAAAGAGAGCGAGAGACAAGAGGAAGGACATGAAAGACAAAGTGACAGACACTCAGAGAGGAGAAGAAATAAGAGAAAGTGATGGGAGAAACGGGGCAATAGAGCAATTAGTGGAAAAAGTGAAACAGATGAGACAGAGGTTGGGGAAGTAAATGGGGTAGAGAGAGAGAGAGAGTGTGACATGCAGAGAGAGAAAGAGAGGGAATGGAGGAAGGGCACAGAGGAGAAGAGAAAGGCGGCTCATGCTCCAGTTGAGGTGAAATCATGCGAGCAGCGCTGCAGCTTTCTCTTCAGGCTGAGCTGCTCCAGCATGGACATAACAAACTGTCTTTAACTGCATCACCTGCCGCCACACACACACGCACACACTAAAACACACAAAAATGCATATTCACTTGTATGCACTCTTCTGTATTCCCGGACAATCACTTGCCAAAGAGTGTCAGACAAAAACGCACACATGTAGAAACACTCAAGCTTGTTGTATTTTGATACCTGTATAGACATATTGACAGAATAACACATGGCAAATAGTGGCAAAAATCTCACCACTCATAGATGTTCAGGACAACACACACATTCATGCACCAACACTCCAAACACACACACATTACGGCCTGCACATGTTTACTTTACGAACTTTCTGGGTGGGTTTCGAGGTGAAAATCAACAAGTCTTTTCTTGTTTTTGTTCACGGCTCTGGATTACAAATTAAAATTGAGGTTTTTTTTGGACTCTCTTGGATCGGTGCTCATGCAAAAAACAACAACTTGCAAACCAGCTTTGACCGAGTCCATGCAAACATTAAAATTCAGGGCAGTTCAGAAACTTTCAAAGATTTCTGGATAGAATTACCAAATCAACAGCTACAGTTTCAAGAACCTTTAAGGACTAAAATGCCCATCGTAATTCCTTAAGTTGACACTTTTGAAAAGGTGATTTTTGGTCCAGACAACAGTCCAAAATACAAAATATTCACATTCACCAAAGACTAAGAAAGGCTGCTCCTATTCACACTTTAAGCTTCACGATGTTTTGCTCGATTCATTTTATTTCATTAAAAGACAGTAAAAAGTTTTGTAATTTATCCAGGTCAAAAACAACATCCACCTACATCAATTTGACATGAGTTGCTTGAAAGCAAATTTTGGCCCAAACATTAGTAAGTTTAGCTCTAACTGCACAAAAGATTTATTTCATTGTGAATTTAACTTTTTACACTTCTGGCATGTGGCTGAAAACGTTTTGAACACAAGTGGGAATTGATGACAGGGGGAAAAGAGGACTGACTGACCTGTATAGTTCCTGGTGGTGCTCTCAGTTGGCAGAGCCTCTGTCTGTGCCCCCGTCGGTGCCCCCGTCGGTGCCCCGGTTGGCACCTGGGTCTCGGTCTGCAGGTCTGGCTGCAGCCGGATCGGCGTGCCGGTCCAGTCCTCTGGCGCCGAAGGGGAGGCGGTGCTCTGCGAGTCCCCGGGGCTCAGCGTGGAGCCCCCAGCCGGGACCAGAGCACAGAGCAGGGGGCACAGGAGCATCCAGAGGAGGCTGCCTGTGCCCCGAGTGGCGGGTCCCACTTTGGGAGACATGGGGGTCAGGTGACGAAGAAGAAGAGCACTGCAAGAGGGAAGAAGGAGGAGGGATTCACTGCATTCTCTTGTTTCCCCCTGTATCCCCGCTCTGGTTTTTCCAGTCCTTTGCCCTTCTTCTTCTTTTATCTTCTTTTCTGTCCTCCTCACTCCCTTGGCGGAGAGAGGAAAACCCCCTCTGCGCTCCCGCTCATGATGCTGCCGTGTTGCAAGAAGCTATGAGATGAGAGGAGAGGAAGTAAAGGAGTGTGCATGTATGTGTACGGCATATCCAGCTGTAATCTGCTCTCACATGCTGCTGTTTCCTCTCCAGCCCTCTCCTCTCTGTCCCTCAGCTTGTGCTCTCGCTGCTCTCTCGGTCCGCTGCTCGCTCTCTCTCTCTCTCTCTCTCTCTCTCCCCCTCTGATCTCCCACTGGGCTGAATTGAGCTCTTGCATAACAGTAACTCATTCGCTGAGCTGTGCTGAGCTGTAACTCATGCAGCCTTAAGTCCTGGTATTCCTGGTTGCTGCTCTTTCCCCTCTCCGCCCCGCTCAGCACGTTTCCCTCGCACTCTGCAGTTGCAGCGTATTGATTGGCAGTCGAAGGTGTCACTTAGACTTTTGCTGGGAAACCATTCAGACTGATCAATACTTGCTATTGGATCGCCCATTTGGAGCAGAAAAAGGGGGTTAGCTTGTATCCCCCCAGCTCGGCCACCAGGCGAATCGAACGCTTGTAGCTGCTCAGACTGTAAAGTTTTAATAGAGAGTTGGAAAGAGGAGTGAAGAAAAGCATCACAGTGTACGTACAAAGCCACCGTTTGGTCACAACAACAATGGTGGCTCTAAAGAGGTTTCCCTCAACGCTGCAAACGCATCAGTTCTATCAGAGCCGGAGATGTAGAGACCCTTTTACAGCCGAAGTCATCAAAAGTATGGGTGACCATGTTGGCAATGGAAGTGGTGCTTGGCCCCAGCCATCCATCTTGCAAGCTTTGAACATTGAATTCAAACAAAATGTCTTAGTTGTTGCGTGTTCGGTTGTCAGAATCAATATTTCGACCGTTTGAGAGCAACGGGTGTTTTGGTTTTGAGTGGTCGCGTTATCTGGTGACTTTCAGCCGGTTGCCCGTTGTAACCTATGCATTGGTTGGCGTAGGCAATAAACACAGATGAAGATGTATTTAAACTCGGTTGAAGGCTTTCACTGGGACACCTACATGTTCTGATGCTATTTTGAACTGCCGCCTTCGCTACCAGTAACCTCGCACGCATTCGGCTGAGAGTCACCCGTTAACACGGTCGCTCCTTAAACCATTACATGCTAGGTTTCTCCACCTCACGTATCTGGCCACTAAACATAGAGCCACTTGCTATTTGCACGGATCTGGAAAGTCAATTTGTTTCGGTGGCCATCTTTGGTGGTTAATGCCCTTGGGTAGCTTGGCAAGCTGATGCACTCCGCCGTACTTTTACTTGTAAAAGTTTCTATCTTTTCATAGAAAGAAGAACGAAGAACAAACCTAAACGTTTTGTTTGATTGACAGGCTTCTAGTGTCAGGTGACTGTATAGCAGATGACAGAAGTATGAATTAGACTGAAGGAGGACTGTGTTCCCTGAAGGAAGCAGCAGCCATTGGATGCCTTGATTTGTTCGGGTATGTGAGGCACAGTAACAGTTACATATCAAGGTGAGAAAAATATAACACCCTAGGTCAGCTCTTCATGACAGGCTCAGTTCCCTGTGGCTAACCCACAGATGTTACTTTGCTCATTGTGATCAGGCCAGTGAGTCCAGCCTCCAGTTGCTCAATCCTCAGTGAATCTTTGACACACTAAAACCAAGCTATACTCACAAAATAATAATTTGCTCTGCAAGCCGAAACATTTGTTGGTCAAACGACACCACAATGCTTGTTTGTGATCATTTCTCTATCAAGAACTCTCTCACACGCAGCAGCGTGTCACCACTATCGTCAAGTTTCATATTGTGTCACGATAAACTGAGAGCAAGTGAGTCAAGGCCACAGTAGCGCATCTGACTCCAGATCAGAAGGTTGTGTGTACATCTAGGTCGTGAGTGAGACATCATGTGCTAAAAGATGTATATGCCACATGGAGAACCAGTGGTACTAGCCGGCAAGCTTTTTAAGTTCCACGTGACATGTTTTTGGATCTCCTGGGTTTTTCACTTCCAACCATGAGGTGAAAAAACGCGACGTCCGTACCTGTCTACGTTCCCCTGGGTCTCTGAGTGTGTACACCACCTCCCTTTTGTGCATCTGCAGTATGTGTGCGTGCGTGCCTCCTCATGTGGCGCTGTACATGTCACAGGGGGATGCTCAGGTGTGATATGATGACCCCCGAAGGCTCTTGTTGATAGCTCTCTAGTCAGAAAGTCCATGCAAAGACGTGAATAATTGATGCACGTGGGACCAAAAATAGGAGAACGAGGGAAAAAAAGAAAAGAGGTGGAGGTGGAGAGCAATTGAAGAGCGAGAGAGGAGCAGGCAGTAGTGAGCGATGACATGGGAGTGGGAGGACAACAATCAGAGAGAGGAGGAAAGACAGCAATGAGATTGGCAAAGGAAAGACAGATGAAGTGAGACCCGTCGCTTTTCGCCTGAGAAAACCGCCATCTATCATCGTTCGGCCAGTAAAAGGGGACGTGGCGGGCTCTGCTGCCACAAACTACATTATTTTCAGCCACGGCTTTGCCAAAGAGGACACAGGAAAGACTTCAAAGGACTGATGCAAGATTTTATTTTAAGTCATCAAATTACAGCTGCACAAGGTTTTATGGTAAAACCCGTCCCATCCGTGTGAATCAGAATGTGAGGCTTGATCAGACGGCCGGTTCCAGGTGTCATGTTTTAGTCTAATTGTTGCTAGAAAATGCACTTAAAGGTATTTTTCAGTCTGGACCATTTGTTCCCATGTTTTTGTGTCTAACTGACTAATGAGGACAATCTTTTTAAATTGGTCCAGTACTGACGATATCTGTCTATCTAAGCAAACCATAATTTACGTCCACTAAGAAATTGTCAGGATCCCTGTTTGACCCATTGTGTTTAACCTCTGTTTTTCCCAAATCTCCTCCCCTCTTATGTCTGTCATGTGTCTGTTTGTTGTGTTACCAGGTGTTCGTCGTTTGTTTTCCGTCCCGCCTCCACACACCTCCCACGGCCGCATCCCTGATTGGATCGTGATCTGCCTGCCTGTCTGCCTGCCTGCCTGTCTGTCTGTCTGTCTGTCTGTCTGTCTGTCTGTCTGTCTGTCTGTCTGTCTGTCTGTCTGTCTGTCTGCCTGCCTGCCTGTCTGTCTGTCTGTCTGCCTGTCTGTCTGTCTGTCTGTCTGTCTGTCTGTCTGTCTGTCTGTCTGTCTGTCTGTCTGCCTGCCTGCCTGCCTGCCTGTCTGTCTGTCTGTCTGCCTGCCTGCCTGCCTGTCTGCCTGCCTGCCTGTCACCAGTGTCGGGCCTGGTGGCGTTCCTTTGGGTGCTGTGAAGAGTGGGACCTGTTGCTGCATTCAGATGTCACAACATGACTCCACCTTGAGACTTTGACACAAGATCAAACAGACCGGATCAGGAGAAATGTAAAGAAAAACCTTTCATTTCCTTCTGGGGTCCTTCTCATAATGTCCTCAGACACTTTTAATTACAAGAAAAAACAAGTGCTTTTAGTGGACATAATGTTGGGGAAAATAGGATCCTATTGAAAAATAATGAAATATTCAATCACCACGGCAACTTTATTAAATATTATGTCAATTGTTTCACTGACTGACAACAAACAGTTTGATCAGAGGGCATTTACCAGTATTTACTATAAGGTTGTCTGCATAAACATTAACTATGAATAATATATAATGTCCTTAATATGCTACTTGCAGCATTTTTTCACATCAATAAATCATAACCCATACAAATTATCAAAATATACGTATAGCTATTGCAAGCAATTAAGCTTGTTACTGAGCAGACTATCAGCCTCTGCAAGCCTCTACTCTGCATTCTACATGTAACTAAAAAGGACATTGTGTACACACTGTGGAGTGTATTATGAGGGGACCCCTGTTAACGCCGCTAAAGGCATGCTGGGTAAAACTCGCTCTCGTTCGCTCACTCCAATATTAACTGTTAGGTTGTCGAACAGCATCTTGAGTACAGCTCGCTCTCCGTCGCTCCCTACAATACGAGCTATTACACCGCCGAACGGCATGCTGGGTACAGCTTGTTCTCCGTCGATGCTCAAGTGAACTTTTGCCCCCAGATGCCAACGGCGGCCCCGTGACAGGAGCGAAGTTGTCGGCATAAGTGGTTCTCGAGAAAGCTGCAAGCAGCAACATTTCCAGAGAGTGTCGAAGTGTCCTTGAGCAAGACACTGAACCCTTAACCGCTGCTGATGTATGGGTGTGTGTGAGTGATTGTCTGCATGTGCTGCATGCGTTTCGAGTAGCCGGTTGACGAGAACAGCGCCACATAAAATGCAGCCCATTTACTGGTTTTAATCTGTTGGGTTTGTGTATGGCATAAAACACGAAGAGGCGTGACGCTCAGATGGTTGAAAGAGTGACAGATGTCCATCAGATGTCATCGCTTTTGAGACATCGGTGTGTGTGCAAAACTGTGTGTGTTAATGTGTACTGCTCAATAGTACAGTTTGACTAGATTATGAAGATTAAGGACAGATGTGGAGGAGATGGATGGAATTCACATTTGTCACTCACTTTCTTTGTCAAACTGGAATGTGAAAATGAAGCTTTTGTTTATGATTGTTTTTCCAACATAGAAGTCGCTCCAGGAAAAATAGTCAGCATATGTGATGACAAAGTGGAAGATGTGGGACCTGATGGACAGTTTAGTAATTTACTGAGACAGGCTTCAAATAAGTTTGTAAACTTAGGTTTAGACTCCGAAATGAACGTTAGGTTTAGGAAAAACATCACAAACCCATCCCTTCACAACAACATAAGTAGTGTTCCTCACTCTAAACGGTTCATATTCACCTGGATTCTTTTAATGTGTGCGTCCATCACTGACTTTCCTTTGGCAATGTTTTTGGTGGTCGTGGCCATATGATGTTTTTCTGTGAGACGGCACACACGGCAGCAGAAAACGCCTTAAACCCAACATCAAATTGCACATTGATGTAACTTTATGACTGATTTTAATTTGATTTGCAGACGTATTAGCAAACAGTTGCCAATCTACACATTGCAACAGACAGAGAGCAACGTTAGCGACTTGGAGTCGTGTTTCTGGCAAGCCAACAGATGGATTGTTGGATATTCACTCTCATTTTAGCCTAAAATATATCTCTTTAGATGCTAGTTTAGCTGTGTCGGTCAAAACCGGCGACATGGTGGTGGTACGTAATGTGTTAAATGATGTGCCCCCACCATAAGAAAACTATTTAATGTTCCTGGAAACAAGGTGAGAGCAGTGAGAGTGAACCGAAAACAGTGGAGCTGTGCCGCTAAACCAAAACTATGAGTTAAAAGAAGCTAAAACGCTGTGTAGTGCTGTAAAGTGCAGCTTTAATATCTGCAATGGTACAAAGGAATTATGCTATACATATAGATTAAATATTTGTTTACCGTGAACCCGTGATTTCAAGTTGTAATGTCTGGAAAGACTGCAACAACACCGCATAAACTAGACAGACGTATGAGTTCATCAGCCAGAGGGAGGAAACGCACGCAGACTTTGATTTGACAATGATTAATCTACATACATGTACAATTGTAATGATTTTGAATAGTGAACATTATAAATCTGTCTGTCACACACTCACATGGGCCGAGGCAATCTGCAGCTCTGTCACCATCAACCTAATCCCTAAAGCGACATCTTAGAGCACATTGAATATTGTTATATAATTCAAAAACATGCACGTGAACACTGCGCGTGTGTGTGTTGTGTGCCTATGTGTGTGTGTTTGTGTGTGTGTGTGTGTGTGCAGCGCAGCAGCATATAAAGCCAATAATCAGTGCTAAGTATGGAAGTGCGGGTCACACAGGACAGAGGGGCTTTCCTCCAACGGGAGGTTAGCGAAGGACGAGACGGCCATTTCTCACCAGGGCTCGACTAATCTGTGGCAGCAGCTCAAATAGGGGAGATCTGGAGGAATTCTTGTGAGGAATCGGGGATGATGAGGCTGCGCTGAGCCTGAAGCAGCTCTGATTGGGCCGCAGTCTGAAACAGGATTATCTGTTCTGATTCTGTTTATTCCAGTGATACTTTGATTATACTTTACAAAAATACTTCAGCATTTAGCCCATACCACTTGTGGAAGCCTCATCGTCTGTAGTGAAATGTTCTTTTTATTTTATTTGTGGAAAGTCAAACTTTGATCCCATTTGTACTTAACTCTGCATATATTATTAACGTGTCTCAGCTTGAAAGTCGTAACATTAAGTATCCCAAATCTCATTTGAAAATGATCACCTTCATTTAAATGCCTTCAAACATATAGCTGCACAATATTTCAATGGGAATAAAATGACTCTATGGGATATGAAAGAGATCCACTAACCCACCCAGACTCGCGACCCAACACAGTGTTTTAGTGTCAGACAAAGTTAGAGGCGAGCTAGTGAACATAGTGGAGCCTTGAGCAGCTTTATTTGGGTTTTCATAATAAGTTCTTCGTATCTACATAGGGAGGTACATGTACCGCCATGTTTCTACAGTACGTGTCAAATAGGCCTGCATGGTCAGTGATGACACTCTACGTAACCAGAGTTTTGCACATGTCATTTCGGCTCCTTAAATGCCTACACTGTCAAACTATAACTCTTCCTGGTTGAATGCTCTGTGCTTTTGGAGCCAATCATCCACTGCGACCTCGTCCATACGCAGACTTCATCATGTTATACTCCGCAAGCTGACTCCCTCCTTTACTCCAGTCATAACTACAGCTACGTAGAGCGTCAGAGTTGGAGGCTTAGCGCCGCTGACCAAGCCGCCGTACTGGACGAGCTGAGGGTGAGAACTGGCTGTTTGGTGCTTTGTAAAGAAAACCTATGAAATAGGTAAAAAGAGTTCAGGATTCAACAAGTGCAGGAGGCTAAATCATTTTTGCAACGGTAACATGAGGAGCTAAAAGATCATTCTTTTTTTTCCCAGTGGGATTCATCTTAAATTAGCCATTTAATAATTTTAGCACGACATCATTGTATATAGTTCAAATCATCTTCAGCTTTCAGAATAGAGTGTTCAGGTACAAACAAGGTTGGTGTTTCTTTAGAGCATGCCTTCATGAACAATTACATCAGCTTATTTCTTATTTTTAGTGCGAATCCTTTGCTCGTGCTTCTTTGTTCTCTGGACCTGTCTGCTCCCAAACCAAGTCGACTCATTACTGTCAGCGCATCTGCACTGCACATAGCTCTTCTTTCACATCAACAACTTCATCATACTCACGGTAAACAACTCTCAGGGTCTTACTGCAGCACAGTGGGGAACTGGAGATTGAAGCAGCTTCACTGATTGGATTCATGTTTCTCATATCTTACTGAAAGTATTCTACATTTGCCAAAGTGTTTTTTTGTGAGTGCCAGCAGGATCTTCTGTTTTTCATTCCCGCCACAACAAGAAGAGAAGCGAGGCAGAGGTGAAACAAGATAGAGAGGATTTGCGGGGCAGGGGTCAGGACTGGATGGAGACCGGTTCAAATCCCTGGGACAGCTGGTGAGCCATCTCCTCCAAAAGAAACCACTGCTGGATTGTCCTCGAAGTGTCCTTCACCATTCTGTTCACAACACGTAGCGTGTCGTTATTTTGGCCATTATTATTTCAAAGAAAAAGCCCTCCCCACACTGTAGACTTTTGAGTTGTTGAAAATTGGAGTGAAACCTCAAAACGCCCCTGAGTGTGAAAGGTTAGATACCTTGAAGTTATAGATCTCTGGAAGAATTGGAATAATTGGGCCTCCGCAGCAGCGGAAGAGAAGATGGTGAGGCGTGAAAAAAATATGAAACCAAAGAAAAATTAACTTTTATGAAACTGTAATTGCTTTGACAGTTCTCTGGTTTCTCCTGATCGCCACTTAACTCACAGCACCGATCAACACTCAACTGCTTGTACTACTTGTACTCTGGGGATTGGAGTGAGGAGCCGAGCTCTAGGCGACTCCCAGCAGCTTTGCCGTTAATTTGAGAGGCGAACAGCAGCGGCAGATTATCGGACAGATAGACGCTGTGTGACGCTGGTGAGACTTTGGGACCCCCGTAGCCTGTCTGATCTTTCACTTGATCTGCGCAGCGGGACCTGGCCGCAGTGAGAGTCACTTCCTAGAAATAAAGTGATCACCTTTTGCAGTGCACCATTTAATATGCTGAAACAAAGCATCAAAACACTTCAAAATAACCAAAACAACAAAAGCTCAATGGGTGGAAAATATTAGAAAATATTAAGAAATAAAACCTGATGAAAGCCTAATCATCTTGTCTCTTTGAGAACTGAAAGTTTAAAGAACTGAGAGAGGCTGTGGAGCTGCCAAACTACCAAACTGTGTGTGTGTGTGTGTGTGTGTGTGTGTGTGCTTCATGCGTTTTAATGTGATTCCTAATCTGAGGTCAGATTTCACTTCAATCTGGGACTGCATTTTTTATTTACATTTGAGGTCTTTAACTACTGTAATCCGGTGGGAAACTGATTCCTTTTTATTTTAATCCCATTAGCAACACAAGCAGAGTGATAAAAAGTTTAAATTAAAACGCTTAAAAATGATAAGAACATGTGGGAACTGTTTATTTAGGATAACAAAGCTTAACTAAAAATATAAAATAATCATAGAAACTCATTGATTTAAAATACATATTCTTTCAGCCCAGACAGTAACAAGTCATGGTTGCTCTTATGAACCAAAGCCTGTTCAGTATTTACATAAAATACAAGCAGTACTGTATCTCTCAGCTCTAGCTCATAGCTGGGGAAGTGTGCAGCACCAGCTTGTGGTTATTAGATGGTATTGTGATGTGATCTTCACTCGTCTCCCCCTTGCACATTCACTCACACACATTAAGTTATTTTTCCCCCAAATAATTTTGTGTTCTTTGACAAAAAAAGTTATTATTATTATTATTATTATTATTATTATTATAATATTATTATTATTGTGGAGATCCCAAAATGTCTAAAGGTACCAGATATATGCCATGCTGAATTTTGAGGTGTTGAAAAACTAGCGGTCAGTGACCTCGAAGGCCACATTTGACAATTTAATCTAAAGGTTTAGGATTGTGATTATTGTCTCATTCCCAAGTCTTACTTTGGATATTTGGGGGCGAAATAAAACAAGCTGGTGCTCATTATCAGGATTCAGCACCACAGCAGACTGGACAGCTCCGCCTCAGACTAACCACGTTCATATATTATATTACAGTCTATTGTAAACAGATATTATCACATTAATATGATTTTCGAATGATTAAATGAGACAGTGGGGCTTAACACATATTTAGGGTCGCAAACATCAGCCTCACTATAATGTATGAACTACAGGAGCTCCATAGCTCCAGGAACAATTTGCTTTTCAAAAGAAAAATCCCATTGTTCTTTTGAACTGGTTGAACTGGTTTTCTGTTGGCGCCAGAGTTTTTGCTCTATCAATAGGAGAAGATGGTTATAGAAAAACGTCAGCAATACATCTCACAAAAAGTCCCCCAAGAAGGTAGGTCCCCATAATGGAATGAGTTACCAGTTGCTGGGACCACACAATGTAATGTAAACTAGGCTCCACATACACAGGGCCACAGCTGAGAAAGTCATATCCTCAGTATTGTGTCTAGAAATTTCAGGATGTCAACCTCCTGAGGAGAAGTTTACATCCCACAATTATAGTAGTTATTTTTTTTAAAAGAATCTGCATTCTTGATTCATTTTTGGCCACTTGGGGTCAGCAGAAACAAGCTGTAAACACAAAATGTGTGTGCGGACAGTTCCTTATTGTGTTTCATCCAGCAGACACAATGCAACATTAGCACTCAGTTGTAGCCATGATGTTAGCAACAAAAAGTCAAATATTCACTCTCCTTTTTGCTCTCTCTTGGTCTTTACAAAACATCCAGGTCTCTAGTTTCTAAAATCCGGGCAAAACGTCCGGTGACTATCCGTCAACGACTGTAACCCTGCAGAGTAGAACACCGGCAATCCAAACAAGACTCTAATCCAGTAAGAACCATGGGCGAGAAGCAAAAGGACAACCCCAGATGCGCTAAATGATGGCGGGTCTCCGTCTAGAACCTTCATCCACTGAAGGTTCCAGACGGGATGGCCAATAGTTACTCACACTTGGCCAAATACTATTTACACAACAGAAAATAGAGGGGAAAATATGTCTTAGTTATATGGTTTTACTCTCCGTACTACACACATAGTGGGAACTGTGTGAAGCGTGAAGCCATTGACAAAGTCTTACGCAGATGAAGACTCAAAGAGGTTTAGTGAGAATTGGCTAACAGTGATTGGATTATGTGAGCTCAAAGGTTCAGTGAAGAGGAGACAAACACAGACAATCCCTTGAAATGTCCCCCTTGCATTTACCGGGCAGCCAGGGTTTATTTTATTTTTTTGTTGCCCGGAGGAGAAGCCAAGAATTAATCCTCATTACACAATGGAGGAAAATCTGTTTGTGAGTTTAAATGGTGCATACAGTGTGTGGACTCTTGTCATGTGACAGCTCTGCACATGGTTTTGCATCCCCCGTGTGTTTTGAACGTGTTTTTGTAACATCTGACAGAGCTCTGCATGCTCCCAGCAGGAAAATGGCACTTTATGGAAAATAAAATTAAAACATCTGATAATTTTAAGCTTAGTTTTATCAAATCAGGCCCTCTAACAAAAATATCTGACCTTCTGATCAAAGCTAAAATGTTTACATAATTATCATAAATCATTCATCATTGTCATTATCATGAATGTAAAAAGCTATAATAGTCAAAATAGACCATAAATCAGGTTATGCATTTGGGCGGGGGCTACCTTGTGATTGACAGGTCCCTACCACATTGCTGTCCGGTCTAGGAGTTGCTTGTGTTTTTGTCTGAGAACGTTAGCATTTCAAAGTGTGTTTTCAGGTTTTTAATGTTAATCGTGACATTTTGGTCGACCAAAAATGTTTCAGAGTTCGGTTGTATTTAGATCCACCTTCTCACGTCACTCTCGGTTGTTTTTAAATCCACCCTCTTGCATCATGTCTGGTTGCAAAAACTAAGATGGCGACGTCCAAAATGCCGAACTTGAGGCTTCAATACGGCAGTCCACAAACCAACAGGTGAGGTCACAGTGACAACGCCCACTTCATGTATTTATTCTGTGCTCTAGAAAGGGTTATTCGGGTGTACTGCAACAGCAGTTCTCCAACAAGTTTGGCACACAAGAGAAGTTTCAGTTGGTTGGCTGCAACCCTTACTGCAAGATGCCCCGATGAACAATGCAGATTAATCTGAGATGTTAATGTTAATGTATGCTTATTTCTTTTACAATTGGTTATCCATGTGGCTTTGTGCAGCAGTTTCAATTTTATTGTGTAGATGTTGTTGTTTTTTGTAGCATGGTTAAGTGTATGCTTGTGTTACTGTATTCTTATATTTATGTTGTTTATGCTCCCTATGTCCTTATGTTTATGCCTCTGTCTTCATATGTGTTTTTTAAATGTTAAGCAATGAAATCTCCGTGAATAAAACTTCCATTGCACCACTTCACTGAATCCTCTAGAGGGCAGTGTGGCACTTCAAGGCTCAACTGATTGATTCCCTTCAGGTCACGGAACTGCGAAATGTTGGTGACGTGTTAAGGATTGCTGTTTGTGATTTCACATTACGTAATACAAACATTTGAATAAATTGTTTTAATTATGCAATTTGTCCCACACACACGAGAACACTTAGCAAGTTGTATGATTAAGGTTAATTTGTATATTATATCTATCTATCTTTAATGTTAATAATAACATTTTATCCAGTAACCCTACCATTATAATAATTCCCCTCTAAACCCCATTAAATTCCCGTGTAGAGACAGTTTTGCAGCAAAAACCTACGTATACGCGCAACCGCACACACCCACGCCCCAGTGAAAACTTTACTCACCCTGATTGGCCAATACAGGACCAGGGCGGGTGGGCTAAAGCCGTGATGAATTAGCATACCTATCGGGGCTCATAAATGTGGCGGCAGCCTCACCTGATGCCTCACGCAGCACCACGCGGAGGAGGAGAGGGACTGCCGTGAGGAGTGCATGGCACGTGAGTGGAAGTGAAATTCTGATTTGGGGAAAAAACAAGTTCACTCACCTCAAAGTGCCAGGCACAAGTCCTTTCACAGCCCGTGGTCTGTGCGTAAAAGCGCACAGCCAAAGCAGAACTTTACGCGCTCCCAGGAGACGGCTTCCCTCTCGCTCCTCTGGCCGGTGGCGGTGTAAGACCTTCCCCTCGGCCGATTGGTAACTTTCACACCCGGTTCTGCTGAGTTGAGGCCCGTCCGATCCAGAACCCCGGGTCATCCATGAGGCTAGAGGCCGCGGCCAGGATGGAAGTGTTCAGGAAGCTGTGGACGGCGCGGAAGCTGATCCTCGTGGTGTTCATCCCGCTGTCTCTGCTTCCCTTACCGCTCATCCACCCCACCAGCGTGAGTACAATACATTTAATATCGTTATCTTTTAATTATACATGGAAAAGAAAGTTTAAACATGTCAGAAAGTGACTTTCAAATTAAGAGCACAATGCAAATGGTAGAATTTAAGGAGATTAATAAAATACAATAAATTAAACAAGTTAATACTACTGGTCACAGCAATATTGATTTTTTTTCAACACTTTAAAAACTAATTTGGTTAATAAATATATCATCAAACCACATACATACATAGAAAACACCCGATGCAGCAGTAAACAAAAGATCCAGCTGATGTGTTGATGTCCCTCCTAGTAGCTGCTAATGGCTTCACTGTCTTGATGGGATTTCGTGGTGTGTGTGTGTGCGTGTGTGTGTGTGTGTGTGTGTGTGTGTGTGTGTAAGAGAGTGAGAGAGAGAGAGACTAGAGACAGAGAATCAATCAAAAGGCACACTGTCCACTGTGTTGATGAATGCTTGTCTCGAGCTGACCCGATCACCAGCTGAGCTGTGTGTGTGGAGAGGAGATGTCTCGACATGTTGATGAGATGGAGATGCTGCTAAAGAGGGAGAGATAAGGAGAGAAAGCGTGAACCACTTGATGCACATTTGGGCTCACGCTCAATCGGATTGTTTTCTGTGACAGAAGTCCTCATTCTGCCTCGTAGCTCATGTTTGTCTTTTATCAACAAGTGAGAGTGCATAGGAGACTTACCTCTGTCTTAACCTCATGGCACAGAAACCAATAGCTTACCATTAGCATCAAACATCTTTTGAGTGGGCCCATAGGCCATGAACAGAAACCGATATTTGGCCTTGTCTGCCTGTTTTAATTTAACTTAACATATTTCCAGATAAACACATACCATTCAATATCACATTTTATTTTTGTAATATGTAAGCACACCAATAAATTACTTTAATGTTAAATGTTAAACTGCAGTATAGTGTTGCGTAGACCATTTTCTGGCACTTTGCTAGAAACAGTGATTAATCTGCACTGTTGAAAACGACGCATTTACTATTGTCAAGCCTGCGACTCCTTATATTTTTGGCCACCCCTGGTCCAAACGATCCACATTAGCCCCAGTTTGTGCCTTTCATGTATTACCACTATATTACAGATCTGAGTGTCAGGTTATCTACAAAAAGAAATATCTCAATCTTCTCAAAAAGCTCAAAATCTTTGAAAAACTGGAAAATTTGGCAGAAAAAAATAATTTGTCTGTCATTAATAACTATATTTCCTTCTTTCTATTATTACATACTTTCATACAAAATAGCACGTTTCATAATCGTTCTGGTGCTTTCCAGAACGAACAAGGCCATTATGTTATCTCCAGCTACTTGGATCAGAAAATACAGATGCATCTTGAGAAAGGGCTAAATATCTTTATATTTAGTTTTTCTGAGAAACTGATGCTTTTTGCTGTGATTCACTTTAATTATAAATGGGCTCTTCTGCGTCACAGGTATATGCAAGGTCATTGATATTCAAAGGAACTGTTACTTGCTCACATGTTCGTTAGCCATCAGCTCTTTGACCCGGGAGCCCTGCTGTTATGTCGGGGCAGGTGGATGTTTGGCACGAGTCGGTGGCACAGGATGAGGCCAACCGAGAACAAAAAGTTCACTACAAAGAAAAAGAAAAAAACAATCCGAGCAATTAAGTTATATAATTACGCTGGATTTTGGCCCCACGTGGCTTCCTTACGACACCAGGGACCCCAGACTGTGTCAAGAATGTGACATGGGTCTGAAGAGAGAGAGTGTGTGTACGTGTGTGGGTTTGGAGTAGTACTGTGTCCAGCTGCAGAAAGACAGAACATCTGTTGGATGCAGTCAGGCCAGGTCAAAGGGACGGGGAGAGACTTGACAAAAATCCAACGCCAATGGCAGATATTTTGCATCTCCATACAAAATTAAAGCTGTAGAGTAGTCAAGCTATAGAACAGAAGTGAGTACAGCACAATGTATACTTGGATACAAAGACTGTGTTCCCTGCATTTAAAGTACTGTACTGGAAATACCATCGTTAAAATGTCGTCCCTGTTGATATTTGATATCTGTTGATACACTAACTTATTATCTGTAAAATACTTATTATCTGTATCACTAACTTATTATCTGTAAAATACTTATTATCTGTATATTGGTATTTACTGCTATTGCACTTCTGGTTGGATGCTAAACTGCATTTCGTTGCTCTGTACTTGTACATGTGTAATGACAATAAAGTTGAATCTAATCTAATCTAATCTAATATTTATGAGCAGAGAGCACTGAAACTCAGCAGCTGATGGAAAATGGGTGTTTATTGTTGAGTGCATGTGTTCACTTTTAATTGTGGAGTTATTTTAGTCTGCATATGGGTATAAAACAGAATGTGTGTGTGTGTTTGTGTTAATGTCATCTGTCAGTTTAAAAGCCCATTTAGACTTCTGCTGATTGGTTCAGTGAATAGAGGTGTCAGCTGTGACCTAATCTGCCTATCAGGATTCTTTAAGTCAATGTGTGTGTGTTGTTTTTTTCTCAATACCAATCCATGTCCAGAGATAAAGACAGTTGATGAGACAATCAATCTGGTTCTGTTGCATGCTGAGATACAAAATTGGTCTGTCAGCTGTAAAATTGTCGGAGTTTGAGCAAAACGTCCAACTCATCAGATTGAAGTTTTTAGGTCATGAGATATGCTGGACATACAAGTCCATGAAACCACGTGTGGAACCCTTTGGTTGGTTAATTCTGTCAAATATCTGCCAGCCAGAGATATTATGATATTACTATTTAGGGGCTCAAACATCTTCCTCTATACAGCCCACCGAGACACACACAATCACACACAAACATTGCCTCTTTCCCCTCAGGGACTCGAGCATCACATTCTTACTCAAATATCTGCCAGCCAGAGATATTATGATATTACTATTTAGGGGCTCAAACATCTTCCTCTATACAGCCCACCGAGACACACACAATCACACACAAACATTGCCTCTTTCCCCTCAGGGACTCGAGCATCACATTCTTACGTTCTCAGAAAATCAAGTTAACTTTTGCTTAGATTATTATTTTTCATGCTTGTTACTACAGTCTGACCTCGAAAAACAAACACAGGCTCTCTTCCATTAGCATGTATCGACTGAGGTTGCATCAGCGATGGATGTTTGAGGATCTGATTGAAGCTGCAGTCCTTGTGTGGCAACTATCTTCTGATAAACGAAGACCAATAGTCAATGATCAGTGACTGCTGAATCAGACATCACCCTCTGAGTTTTTTTAGTCGTCTATGTTTGTCTCTCTTTATCTCTCCATTTGTTCTCAGGCTACATCCACACTAATACGTTTAAAACCGTGGTTTTAAAACAAAAACGATATCCGTCCACATGGGCGTTTCAGCATCGTTTGATTTCTGGCCATATTAGCACTGTTTCATTGTTGTCTGCTCTCACACTCCAGCCTAGTGTAGCGGCACAGCGTAAATTAGGCAAAAGATATGCGTTTTAGAGACGTAGTCGTGTGGACATGAGTGGACTGAGTTGCCACTTCTCTTTTCCTCTTTCCACTCTTCTCAGTGTAAATGACAGATTAACAGTTTAACACTTCACTATGCTTTAATCCTGTTATCAGGTGACCTCATGGTTCTTCAATGTAAAGTTGGAGTGGAGACATGTTGATTAAAACAACAGTTAATCAAATGGAGAATAAACCGTTTGTTTATTGTCAACTCTTTTAATATTTTTTTTCTACCACATTCTCTCTTTGTGTGTTCTCTCTCTGTGCTTTGAGAGGATTTGAATTGTTACATTTTCTTTGGCAAGGCCCTTGTTGGTTATGAACCCTAACAACTTGTTCTGCTCTCAGCCTAATCCAACAGCTGTGACTGGGAATGCCTCTTTCTTCTTGCCAAGTTAATCCACAGTGGATCATCCAAACAAGAAAAACACACGTTGTTGTGTTGGAGTTACAACCTGTGCATTGAAATCCAAACCAATACCAAGCCACAGCCACCGGAAGCAACTTTGGTAATCCCAAAGACTGCATATAATAGTGGACGTAGTCTCTGTGATGTCCCACATTGTTTTTGGACTGTCGTTTTGAAGCCTCGAGTTCAGACTTTTGACCGTTTCTTTTTACAACCAGAAGTGACACGAGAGGGTAGAGCCCAAACGCTGAATAAGACATTTTTTAAACGTCTAAAATGTTACAATTAACTTTCATTAACTGAAAACACACTGTGAAAGGGTTAAAGTTGTAAGACTAAATCAAGGAAAACTTCCAGACTGGACAACGGTGTGGTAGTGACCTGTCAATCACAAGGTAGTCACACCCTAAACATACCTCACTTTATGGTCTATTTTACATTCCCATCAGCCTCAGCTCCACTTTGCTTGTATTGTAAACATTAGGAACTATTATGAACTATCATGTTAGTAATTAATTGCATGCTGCAAGCTAGTATTGAGCTCAAAGCACAGGAAAGTTGTAGTTTTTCATTCACCAAATCAATACCAACAAAAAGGGTTTCATGAACATTTTATAACGTAAAACTAGAATTTATTCAAACAAGACACAACAGAGATGCAGAAATCATCTTAAAAATGGGTGCAATGCAAAACTCTTGGCAGTGTTTTTCTGTAAAGTCCATGGTTTGAATGCCTGTGAGGTCTGAACAGGTCTGGCCATGCTTCATCCTGAAGCCCTGTAGCTAATTCTCTCCCCTCTGGGTTTATTAATTTGAGATTAACTGACCTGTTGCTGGCAAGATGCTACAATGCATGTTGCCCTTACGTAAAAGTACTACAAGCTCACACAGCATGTTGCAGCAGTGGAAAGTGCATATGTTTACCAAATGTGGGGAGCAGGTTAACGGATAAATTACTCAATCCAAATAATTATTTTCAAAACATGTGCAGTGACGTAATTTCTAACGGTCCTCCATGTTTTGACCTACATTTGATCTGGTAGTAAATTTGTACACTTGTGTGCAATATTTACCTGCAATTTGAGTGTCAACTGTAAGGACCCATCCTTGAATTTGGGGTATATAATTGTCCTCCGAGTGGAGTGATGTAAAAGGTTAAATGAAAGTCTTGGTAATCTTCACAAGGCCTTAATAAATGTCACGAGATTCCTCTTTAGTTTTTAAGGTTGGGGAGCCTGTCACTAAGCCCTCTGCTATTGCGACAGAGTCGTATGAGAGGCTGGTATGTTGATATTATATAACCATTACCAGATTAATGCAACATCAATGTGTGTGTGTGTGTGTGTGTGTGTGTAGCCCAGTTAGATTATCAGTATAAACTACACACACACACATGCTAATCACAAAAACGTTATTGCTACCAGTCTGATAAATATGAAGCTAGCCAAAATATCATTAATTTAGCATGAAGACAGGAAGCAGGGGTAAATAGCTAGCCTAGCTCTGTCCAAAGTTAACTTAATCTGCCGATAACCCTAAATTATACCACAACGTGTAATTTGCCTTCCAAACTTTGTTTTTAACAACAAAAGAGAGGTAGGTATAATTAGTTTAACTTTTGGACAGAAGCATGCTGGCTGTTTCTCCCCAACTTCCACACATTACGATGCTAAGCTAACTGTATCCTGGCTGTAGGCTTCTCTTGTTTCTCAAAGTTGACAAATATGTCTGCTTTTGATAGTAAGTATAAAAAAGAAGTATGAAGATGTGTCTTAAATGCTCGGTGATGAAACATTATTCGTTTTCTCATTTACAGGAGGCATGCTGTGCATACGTGCTGATGGTTACCGCAGTCTACTGGGTGTCTGAGGCTGTTCCCCTGGGTGCTGCTGCTCTGGTACCCGCCTTCCTCTATCCGCTCTTTGGGGTACTCAAGTCCAGCGAGGTGAGTCTCTATGTATTGTCAGCTGCCTGTTTTTAGTGCAAACATTTTCTCAATGAAAAATGGAAAGAAAAGCTCCCTTAGAATTGGTGAGGACAAAAGAGGTCAAGGACAGGAAACAATGTAGTTATAGTGCTAACTATAACACTCTAGTTAGACAATGTGCAACATAATCTATACATTGTTTTTCCTTTATCTTATCATGTTTTGCCCCCCCAAATAAGGGTCAAATTCGATGTTAACATGCTGTATGTGAAAATGGCTGTAGGCAAATGCCCAACTAGTATTAGCCCAACTAGCATTGGACACAGTGAGCTAAAAGTGGCCGAAGTGGGTGATACTTTTTTTACTTTTGGTTTTGTCACTTCAGCCTTTGATAGCAAGCTAACAATTTAAGTGAGCCCACCCACCCCCTCCCGCGATCTCCCATCCAACAGACAAATTAGTTTGGCGCTGATAACATTATCTCATCACAATTACCACATTTACATTGATTGAAATTTGCTCAAAATCAGTGTGATTAGAAATTGCCTCGTAAACAAGGAATTCAGATTGCTTCAACCGAAACGATGACAGTATAATAATGGAGCTAGGACACACTGTGTAACCATTAACTCTATTGACCTTAATCTAGATTAGCCTATGATGAAATGTGTCTGTTTACATGGGATACTTACAGTTCCATTGATATTTCTATTTACGTACTGATAACTGAGGATATCCATTCCCCGTTTGTCACAAGGTCTCCTTTTTTCTAGAAGGATGTGAAACACAAATCTTTTGGTTTGAGAAGAGAAGTGTGAAGGTGAAACAAGGGTTGTCAACCTTTGTCACTCTCGAAGTGGGAAAAGTGAGAGAAACACTCATTAGAGCTAAACCATGTAGGGCTTAACAGCAACACAGGGAACCAGCAATGCCGGGTTATCCAAGTGTGTTGAGATGTTGCTGTGCTGGTAGTAAGAGTCAGCTGATTACTCAGATTACTCCCCTCCCTCTTCTTCACCTTTCTTATCAGCCATTACATAAAAAAGTGAGCTGTGACAAATCGCATTGACAAACAAGCAGCCTGTTAACGCTGCTCTAAGCCTCTAAATATGTCAGCAGAGAGCTTTATGCAACATATTCTGTTTTTGTATCGTACTCCCAGTCTTCCCCCCACTTTCCCAAATGAACCTAAGTGAACTTATGGTATATGCAACGAACGTTCTTCAATTATGAACACTTTTTTTATCTGTTTTAATGCTGGGGATTCAGACAAGGAACTTAAGTACTGTAGGATGACGGATAACCAATGTTTATATTGGATATGCAATGCATACTGCAGTATTTATTCAGCAAACCTAGAACCTCAACAGCTTACATATAATTATGAATTATTATATAATAATTATAATTTGCTTTACTAATTGTTTTATCCAATCTATAGCATGCAATAAAGTCATGCTTGAGTCCTATTTTTTCAAATATAGAAATATTTGTAAAGTCTAATACTATTAATTTGGGCAATCTAGAAAGTTGCTCTTTTAGGGGATTTTTACAATTTGAAGAGTTACAATGGTGAAGGGAGGAGGAGAGTTAAAACCATGTCCCTGCATCCTGTGTAGTTTCTTTCCTGTGCTACTCCGTTGGGTCCGTTGAAATAGAAAATGTCCAGCAGGAGGAAGTGCAGCAGGTTTTAGGTGAGAGGTGAGGAGACGCGGTCTTATACAACATTTCGAGGTTAGGAACCCTGCAGGTGGGAAGTGGGGCAGATTAAAAAGAACACGTGGGAAACTGTAAATGTTGATCCAAAAAGAAGGAGGGGGAAATGGCAAAGTGCCTGAAGGAGGGAAAAGCAAAAGGTCCCGTCTACTTATCTTCCTGAATTTGAATTCACATAAACCTTTATTTTGAAATGTTCCTCTTTGTGTATTAGGTGGCAGCGGAGTACTGCAAAGACACCACGCTGCTGCTGATGGGAGTCATCTGCCTGGCCGCCTCTATAGAGAAGTGGAACCTGCACAAACGCATTGCTCTGCGTATGGTGATGATTGCAGGGGCCAAGCCTGGCATGTGAGCAGCACACACGCACATCCACGCACTCGCTACACACAATACTCCATCCTCAGAGTGAGGACTGACACTGATGGTCCTACATGGATGTATAAACACACACTCACAAGACACGCTCATGACTCTCTGTCCCTCTCTGTCCTCCAGGTTGGTGCTGGGCTTCATGTGTTGCACAGTGTTTCTGTCCATGTGGCTCAGCAACACGTCCACCACAGCCATGGTGATGCCCATCGCCGAGGCCGTCCTGCAGCAGCTGATCTGCACCGGCCTGGCCGATGGCCCCAACGACTCCGTAACCGCTGAGGCCCCCGAGGACGACAGCGGTACGTCCGGCGCCGTCACCACAGGGGGAGGTCGCTGAACTATAAAAGCTTCTTTGAAACCAAACAAAAAAAAACTCTTCCATTGAACAGATGTTGATAGAAATGCTTGCACCAACACCAACGCAAGACTGCGTGGATGGATAACAGTCAGTGATGTTAAGCAAACTCAAAAGTCACAAATATGTGATGTGTTCAAGTTGATCTTGATTATAGTCCAGCGGGTTCCACAAACAGTTCTGGCTTGTGATGAATGTTGTTGTCTGCAGCTGTTTCAGAAAAAGAAGAGAACTTTGACAAAAACCAGCTGGAGCTGCTCTATCGCAACGACAGGTACGTGTGTGTATGTGTGCTTGTGTAAGTGTGTGTATGTGTGAGATAAATAGCAGTTAAGTGTTTTTAAGAAAGGAAACATGGTAAATGTTTGTTTGCCACAGAGATTACTTTCTGCATTGATACAAAATCCCCAAATACTATTGGCTTTTTATGGGAGTGAATCAGCGTGATGCTGACGTCCGGGGGTTGGCACGAGACACTCTTGTGCCAACGTGCCAGTCTCGTGCATTCGATTGCCAGATTTACCAGTAACCCCAGTCTTATCTGACATATTTAGTCATTGTGAGGTCTTTATGTTCTCTTCTCTTGTCCCTCCGGCAGCGACTGCCCTAAACAGGAGCTCTCTACACTAAGTGAGGTGAGACCCTCGAAAGGCTTTTTTTCTTTGCCAAGTAGACAGAAGTCAAATAATGAGAAATCCTATGATGTGAGTGAAATCTTTTTCTCTGAGTCCATTGCTCTTGTTCTCAGGTGCAGACCGAGGAGGCGAATGGTTTGGGTCTCATCAGGCACACCAATGGACACCTGCCCCAGGTGAGGGACCCCCGCAGGCAGACACGCTCACACGGGACAATTAATGTTCGATCACGAGAGACAGTGAGTGATTAGTAATTAACATTTATTATGTCAGATGATGCGTTCATGAGTTACACAGAATTTATTCGGCGCTTGAACTCAACAAGGAGATTTGAGATCGCGCTGTGTTTGCCCTGAGCGGCAGCAATCTATGGATCCCCCCCGAGGAGTCCAGACACTGGTGGTGGTGGCTGGAGGTTCTGTTAGAGTTGCTGGAGATGCAGATGGGGTGCTGAATCTGAGGAGGGGGGTGGTGCTGGGGAGGTGGAGGGTCGCATGAGACAGCAGCAGGACGCTAGAAGCGGGGATACAGCACATTTAAAGGAAGTGGCAATGAGCTGATAGGCTAACACGAGGGTGTGACTCTGCGCTATTGGCTGGGGGCGCCCAGCTGTTGAACAGCTGACAGTCTGACACTCCTGACACTCCTGATGGAGACGTTCGGTATAGCATGCTGGTGACAGACGGTATGAGTGGGAGGCCTACGAGCCTGGCGTGATCCTGTCTGAACGTACGCTAGAGCTTCATTTGGCCAAAATAAATTCTCCATTAATTCACAACAACCCCCCCGCTCTCTCTCAGGTTGCGATCGAAATCCCGAACGTGAAGCGGGTGAAAACCAGGAGGGACTCCCAGTATCCCACCAAGAGGGATCACATGATCTGTAAATGCCTGTCGCTCAGCATCACCTACGCCGCGACTATCGGCGGCCTCATCACCATCACCGGCACATCGACCAACCTCATCTTCGCCGAGCAGTTTAACACGTAGGTACACACACACACACACACACACACACACACACACACACACACACACACACACACACAGAAGTTGAAAGCCTTCTGGGTTGACAAGCTTCGAGGATCCGCTGACGATGAGAATAGATCGATTATAAACAGCTTTAAAAACTGGTATCAGAGGTGTTGCACAGTTCAAGGTAACCCGTTGTCTGGGGGGGCTCGCAGGCTCTGAGATCAAACTAATCAGCCCCTACGATCCTAACAGAGCCGATTTCCTCCAGCCGCAGCACTAAGCCCGGCAGAATGGCCTCCTTCATGTTGCAGCTTGTTGGACAAAGGTCAGGTTTTTATTCTGTGTGTGTGTGTGTGTGTGTGAGTGTGTGTGTGAGAGCAGTAGTACAAGTAATCCTAGAGTGATGGTACAAGGAACAGCAATCAATCCAAGCAACACATCCAAATATTATAAAACTCCCTAAATATTACCTCTAACTTTGAATTTTGAGTTCAATTTAGTCAAATAAAGTGAGATTGCGCTTAAACCAGATTTCACTGACTGAATTAACAATATTTGAGTTAAAAAACTGCTAGTACGACGAGGTCAATCGATCACATTCCAGCATGCTCAGCAAATCTCCTCTTTTGAATATTTACTGTGTATGCAATGATCATCAGTTATAGCTTCTTGCTTAAATCAGCTGTGGTTACGCCAGATAGAACCTGAACTGTGTCCGCATATGTGTCCACACCTTAATTAAGTCGCCCTGATTGGATAGTGATTGGATATATACACATTTCATTTCCCATATATTCTTCAAAATAAAAGTCTTATTTTTGCTGCTTAATCTTCCTCTGTGCAATATCAGAAGACTTGCGCATACATATTTTTACTTTGAGTATATACTGCAGCCGCACTTACAAAGTACATACTGTTGCATGCAGTATGTGTTCAATTTGGACACCTTTCTTTTTTCATAACATTGCACAATGAACTTTCACCCTCTTACTCATATACTGTATCTGAAATGCAGAGGATTGTGGGTCGGAATGCAGCAGGACATCCTTGTGTTTTTGGCAAACTGCATTTGACAAGCTATGTATTGTGACATGCTAAATCTTTTTCGAAAAGTCTCCTGTTATTTTGTTATTTAAAAGCTTTTGTTTTAAAGCAGCAAAATCAGTAAATGTTGGCTTTTCCTCAGCAGTAACTTAACAGGACTCAGACAGCAGGCCTCAGCTGTGCTTCAGCCCCGCTTGTCCTCCTCTCATTCCTTTGCTCTCCTCGGGAGATGAAGTACCGTGGGGGGGGCAAGACGATTAATAAATTGTCCCGATTGTGCCTACATGGTGCCCACACCTCACTGAGATCCCCACTCACTGCTAGCCAGGCCTCCTTGGCATGTGGTCTGGCTGATCGGATCCCAGTGCCGGCAAGATCCGACCCCCAGAGCTCGACTTTCATCTGTGCAAACATTTCTTTACTGCGCCGCCGCAGACCGACGGTGGCTTTGACGCTGTGTGTGTCGACCCTTGAGGCCCCCCCGCTGTCCATGAGGCAGAGCTTTGTAGGAGAATGCACACACCATAGTTGGTGGTAGCAACAACTAAATGTATGTTTATTGATATTAGAATGTTTATTGCCAACCTCTCTCATCATTGTGAATCAGAAAATCTCACCAGAAATCCTGCAGAGACTAAAGAGAAGCTTATCTACAATATATTGCTGTTGCTACTCACTCACTCCTTTTTAAGGGTGGACAGTCAAGGGAAGGACAACTGTCAGTCAAAGACCAGTCAAAGACCAGAAGTCAGAGGAGGTTGGATGATGGGGGATTACATGTATACATCAATATATTACAGACTTAGATGTCAAAATCAGTGCGGGGTAACAATGATGGACCTTGTCATCAGCGATTGGTGGCCCTGTGCTAATAATAGGGCTGCTGTTTCTCCAAATTAAAACCGCATATCTTTTCTCCTGTTGCAAAGGTTCTTTCTAGCCATCAAGTATGAAACAAGTGCTAAAGAACGACCGCCTGCACACACAGTTGAATTAACTCTGCATCCCTCTCTTTGTCATTTCAGTCGTTACCCGGATGCAAAGGTGATCAACTTCGGCACGTGGTTCATCTTCAGCTTCCCCATCGCCCTCATCATGCTGGTCCTCACCTGGCTGTGGCTGCACTTCCTCTTCCTTGGCTGCAAGTGAGTGTGTGTGTGTGTGTGTGTGTGTGTATCCTACTGTACTGTGTGAGTATGTTGGTGTTGGAGTAATGCATATTATCATTTTCAACTCACAATCCTCCCTCTGTCTGTCTGCCGTTGAGGCCACCGCACTTGTTGGTGTCCTGTGGCTGCAGGTTAAATAATGCAAAAAAAACAGAGCGTGTGAGGGAGCCGTGTGGTTGATGCTGTTATCATTCTGTGTTTTCAGCTTCAGGGAAACATGCTCATTGAGTAAGAAACGCAAAACCAGGAGAGAGATTCTGTCAGAGAGGAGAATCCAGGAGGAGTACATTAAACTGGGACCCATCAGGTAGGTTTCTCTGCCCAAGCTTTCCTGACTGGATGTCCCTGGAATAATGTTGTATTTATGGGAATTTGGTCAATTCCTGTCACTGACAAACAACATGAACACACCAGGAAGAAAGACTGTTTGGAAGTGCTCTTGTATGGGAAAATCCAATACAAGAGCACGTCCAACTTATCTCTTGGACGAAATTTTAAACGCTTTAAAAATGTCTCCACGTTCCATTGGCAGTAGCCTGTGTGTTATTGTGTGTGTGTTATTCACACACCTAGACGTGACGTTGTGGCAAAACCATGTTATCACTCGTGTAATTGTTGCGGGCTTGTGTGTGTGACTCCCAGCTACCCAGAGGTGGTGACCGGTGTCTTCTTCATCCTGATGACTCTGCTGTGGTTCACCAGAGAACCTGGTTTCGTGCCCGGCTGGACATCTCTTTTTGAGAAGTAAGTACCCATAATGCACCACAGTTAGTAATCAGACACGCACAGTCACACTTGGCACCAAAGAACACTTGTCGTCAAACTTAATGACAACAAGATAAATGCAAAGAGTTTAGAAGCTCTTCTTCTGCATATTTTATATCTGCGGGTGTTTTCTCCCTCAGGAAAGGCTACAGAACCGATGCCACAGTGTCTGTCCTTCTAGGCTTCCTGCTCTTCCTCATCCCTGCCAGGCGACCCTTCTCCTCCTCTTCCTCCTCCAGCTACAGGAACAAAGGTCAGGACCACGCACCCGACTGTCCAACTGGTAGTTTTTGATACGGTTGTACTACATTTAGTTTATCCCAAAAAGGGGGGGAAAGGCTTAATATTGATGTATATTTTCAGCTTGTAATAAAAAAAAAAGAAGATATTTAGACATTTTTGTTTAGCTCATTTCTTTTGTCAGCCATAACCATTAGGATTTTCCTCTATCTGGGACAAAGTCATACAATCATAAACATTCACTTGCCCTGTGCAGGTTGATTTATTGCCTGTATGCTGCAGGTTCAGCAGGTCAGAGTAGACTCTGCTTGAACAGAAACAAAAGCAGCTCAACTTCAGACGCTGGTGTTTTCTACAGTTGTGCAACAGATGGAAAAGCATTGGAAAAAGTCATTGTATTTCACTTTGCTGTGTACACATGGAGTTTTAGTGCAAACAAGCTTTATGATGAAAAATAGTGTGAAACTTGTACAATTGATAATCAATATGAATCGCTATAGTTTGCAATCATTAATTAATGATAACTTAAAATGAGTTCTTCTTTCAGAGAAATCCATAATTTCCCTATGATCAGTAACAAATTACTGAGGAAATATCTTGGTAATTCCCTGTGAAATAAAGCATTACTAAAAATGTATTTATCATACATATAATGCAAGTCAACAAAAATATTTCAGCAGAAACCCATCTCTAAATTATCATATATACAAAACAGTGTCTTAAAATTCACAATTGTTTAGGTAAGGCGCTAATTTAATAATTGTTTATTAGTTATATGAGCAACAGGTCACCCCGTTAGCATTCCAGCTGTACTGACATTACTGTTGGTTTTCAAGCACCTGATGACAATTCAGAGTCTGACCCGCTGGCACCCATGATCACCTGGAAGGACTTCCAGAGGCTGATGCCGTGGGAGATCGTCATCCTGGTGGGAGGAGGCTATGCACTGGCTGCTGGTTGCAAGGTACTACGCATGTGTGTGTGTGTGTGTGTGTGTGTGTGTGTGTGGTTGCATTACTGTTGAGGGTTGGGAGCCCTTTTTATCTCCAAGATTACAAGCATCAATTAATCTCATGAAGGTCAGGGGAGCTTCTAGGTGAGAAGTTAGTGTGATCTGATTTTGTCCGCATACACAACCTTTGAGGATGCTCACATGTGTTTTGTCTGTCTGTGTGTGTGTGTGTGTAGGTGTCCGGCCTATCGGTGTGGATCGGCAGACAGCTGGAGCCCATGAGCGGTCTTCCTCCGTGGGCCGTCACCCTGCTGGCCTGCCTGCTAGTGTCGGCAGTCACAGAGTTCGCCTCCAACCCGGCAACTCTCACCGTCTTCCTGCCCATCCTGTCAGCGCTGGTACGACACTCAACCCCTCACGCACACTGGCGCTCACAGTGCGCAGACAGTGCACAGACAGTCCAGCGGGGTCATAGCGGTGCTCTCAAAGCGCCTTTTCAAGACACTAAAAGGGGAAAAAGCGCTGGCATAACTATGCAAATGGAAATGGCACACTGCTCCTTTGGGCTCCATCCCAGAAACATACTGTGTATATATATAGACCAAGGTGTGTGACATGATGCCATGTCTCCTGCATCATCCCACAATTTGGATAACTTACACAGTGAAGTGGTATTTTCTTCTGAACTCTATTCCAGTCTATTCATCCAGCGTTGGTGACTAAACTGAGCTGAGCTTAGCATAAAGACTAAAAACAAAGGGAGAACAGCTAGCTGGCTCAATCCAAAAGTATCAAAAAATTAAAAGACACTGACTTTCTGGATGCCAAGAAATAATTTGGCACATGAAACTGCATCTTCGTTATTACTTTTTTGTTTCCATCGGGATTAAACAAACAAAATTTAATGCGTATAGTGAGCATAAAAGGTGTTGGTAGGTGTTACTGTTTCTGCGAACGGGCCGCGAAGCATCACTTTGACTATGCTCCCCCCATGTGGATAATTGGTCTCTCCCACTCTGCACCTTGCTCTGACAGTGAAAATAGGGCATCTGAAAGTAGTTTAAAATCCATTTACCTGCCGCTTCATCTTCTTTTCCGTTTCCTTCTGTTTCCCCCCTGCCCTCCCCATTGTTCTTCACCCACTTCCCTCCTTCTAGTCAGAGACTCTGCGCATCAACCCGCTCCACACTTTGATCCCGTCCACCATGTGCGTGTCATTTGGGGTCATGCTTCCAGTCGGGAACCCCCCCAACGCCATCGTCTTCAGTTACGGCCACGTGAAGATCAGCGACATGGTACGACACACACACACACACACACACATACACACACACACACACACACACACACACACACACACACACACACACACACACACACACACACACACACACACACACACACACACACAGAGAGCGAGTCACATGCTCCTTCTGCACCTGCAGCTTCAAAAGGCTCGAGAGCACAGTGTGTCAAAGTTGTTTTACAAAATCAGAGGGATGAATTTTCATTTTGAACTCTTGCTGATCCTTATCCTGAAATGTCTTTTCACATTGTTGAATAATTTCAACTCAATTTCTTTTAGCCCTTTATTATGCCCTTTTCCTTACAAGGTATTTAAATGAGTGCCCTATAAAGGGTTAACATGTCACCATCTGGCTTTTCATTTACTCGTCCTGTCTTCCAGGTGAAAGCCGGCTTCGGGGTGAACCTGATCGGCGTGGCGGTGGTGATGTTGGCCATCACCACGTGGGGGGTTCCCCTCTTCAACCTAAATGAGTTCCCGGCCTGGGTGGTGGCCAGGAATGTCACTGGTGGCTTATAACCACTTGCCGGTTTTGGGGGACGAATCACCGAGAGAGAGAGAGAGAGAGAGAGAGAGAAAGAGAGAGAGAGGGTTTTTCTGTAAAGAGAGACAACAAGGAAATGTCGTCAAGAGGACGGTGTTGCTCAGATTCCTGTCTTCTCGGATTAAACTGGACCCGAGGGAAGATGAAGAGAAGGAGAGTGGAGAACCATTACCTGTTGCCTAGATGTAATAATTAGAATGATCATTTTATTGGCCACAAGGGGGCGCTACAGGAAATGCAGAACTGTCTCAAATGAAGTTTGATGGAGATCCTGTTTTCAACGAATCACCGAAGATGTTACTAAAAGCAACAGAAAAAGATGTTTTGGGTGATCAGGAAACTGATATTTTGTAAAATGATTTATAATAGAACCAGAGCCACATCATGCATTCCTCTGTGGATTAGTTTAGATATTTTTAACTGGGGGCTTGCTGAACTTCCGCTGCTCTCAAATGTATTGGAACCACGATGGGCTGGTGACAAGTTTGCTGAAAGAATTTGAGGCTTCTACTATGGCTGCACAGAGCTACTTGTCGTCACGCCTTTCAGATGAACCTGGTGTCTCAGAGAAGACAATATCTGTTTTTAAAAGAGGTAAACGCTTGTGTCCTGTCCATGGATGTTCTCAGCGGTTGCCTGCAATACTTTGGAAATCTAGGTGTCTTAATATGCGCCTAATGTCTTTACCAAAGTTTCTGGAGCTGATTCTGTGCGCCATCTCACTGTCAATGCTGAACAAGCAACTCACAGAACACACTAGTGCCTTTTTATCCATATTGTTTCCTGTTACACTTTTAGCATGAACCTGTCTCTTGTGGGAATCAGATCTCCAACCCTGACAGTGTTACTGTCTTGCTTTAATCACAGAGCAGTGCTGGAGCTAGGTTCACTACCATCCTCCTTAAATGAAGGAGAGCAGGAGTGAAAGTGCTTTTTACTGTGCAATTGAGACCTTTAGAATATTTAGAATGTACGCCGTACTGTATTTAAGGTATAAAAAGTCCTGCGCTGGTCAACTAATCAAACCACCGTGTATTTTATGTAATTTCAACTGAATACATCTGAAAACTTTATCATTAGATTATGAAGTCGTAAACTCAAAGTATTTTGATAGTTTGAGGTCACAAGGTTTATATGCAAACAAAATGATTTTAAAATTGAAATTGTGTGCTTGTCAGCCAGTAGAAAACGCCATTATCAAGAATCAATAGCCTCTGTTTATTTATCACAAAGGCGTATGTGTTTTATGAGATTTCGTTCCATTGGCAAGTCAAGCAACAGGATGTTGGGTCCGAGGTCAGGAGGTGTGACGTTTCTCCCGGCATGTGAGAAACAAGAAATGCAGATTTGGGAGCCTGCAAAAGTGCCTCCAAGTTCCACGTAGTTGATGAATGTAGCATCTAAAGGCTTCAGGGAGAAGTGTGAGAGAGGCAGCGCAGGGTTGTTTGCTCAATCAACTGTCAAATCACAATAACTGTTGTCTGATGTTGAAAAGGTTTGCACATAACATGCTACAGTGCATGTTGTGCAAAAATAAAAGATGTGCTTTATATTTTTTACACATTTTAATTGCATTTTTTTTTTTATATCACTGCATTTAAAGTGTAGGTCCTAGTGTGGGCAAAATCAAAAGCTTTTATTTTGTAATTTATTCAGTTCTACCGAAGGTTTGACACATCTTGATGGTGTTGCAGCAGTGACCTTTGACCCAGGGGCCACACATCTTTTGTAAATACATACAGATTTGTAATATAAAGCCTGTTTCCGAATGAGCTGTAATATTCCTAAATGATGTGTTGTCTTGATGTCTCGTCAGACGAAAACTAGAGGTAGGATGATACAACATTATACACGCACAACAATAAAACCACTAAAACCACAGATTGTTTGTATTTTATTTATTTACAAACAACACAAGTCAGACTTTTGCCCAATGGGGTCCTGTCCTGGAATTAAAAGGTGAGCATCGGCAATCGGTAAAGATCAGCATTGATCTGTAAATTAAACTGGTAAAATGTAATTGATCAAGACTTCGGTCCAAACTCCATAGAGGTAGACCACCACTCTGGATACGAGTAAGGACTGCACTGAATTATGCCAACATCATTAAAGTTACAACATTGGATGTAACTTTCAGGTGAAAGCCAACTGACTGGATCTTTTCTGTCACTTGTGCTTTCGGTTGCCTTTGTTTTGAACATCTGGATGCAGCTTTTATCTCTACAAATAAATAACGACATAGGTGGAGACCAGGTACTCTGTTAGAAGACTCCTCTCCGAGCCCTGCGCCTCAACCCTGGTCTGAATGAGGCCCAAAGTCTGTCAGTCTGCAGATTTTGACAGTATGCACTCCAGGGGTTAGGAAGGTTGCCGGGGCCCTTCAGCGGGTGTGAATCCTTCCGTCTGCATCTTCTCCTTGTATTTCAGGAAGTCTCTCCTCTTGCTGAAATACTTAACCTGTCAGGAAGATGGAAAAGATGAGCCACGATGCTGCGTACACGGTTCACTTGCATGGTGAGGGTTGATTACTGTTTTTTTCATTGTTGATATTGTGATTTTGCTGTCTGACTTCATGGTCTACAAGCAGACATTGCTGATCACAAAGATAAAGAAGGGGTAGTTTACCCACTGAGCTGGGCAGTTTGCCTCAAACTCGCTCTGGAACTTCTGGCAGGAGTCCGTTTTGTCTCCATTGTCATCCAGACATTTCCACAAGTGGTCCCTGGCGTCCCAGCAGGCCTTCCTTTCCGCAGAGTTTGGAGCAGTCATCGCTACCTGACGCGGAGTTAAACAGTTGAAAAGACACATTTGACCAAGTGTACACTAAAACACGCTTTAACCTATACTTGGAAATGTCTCATAGGATAATGAGACATTATCATAATGTAAAACCCTTTGCTATGCTATGCTCAGATTTTGTGGTTATACCTCATACAACATCCTATAGGCCACTTGCTGTTGTTTATACTTTGTATTTACATCCTGTCGACATCAAGATACCAAATATCGCTTGCATTTGACAGCCAACATTGACTCTGTCACTCACCGTATTAAGCGCTGCGATGTCCAAAATGAGTAATTCGTCCCAACCACTGCTGCTGTTTGCTTCTGTCACTCCATTAACACAGAATAAACAGATAGATACTGTTACTGAAGCCCAAACACCTGAATTTTGTAATGCGTCCACGGTCTGTCAGCGTAGTACAGTGAAGGACGCGCGTAGCGGCACTTCCGTGTCGCTTCGTGATGACGTCAAGCCGTGATTGAAGACATGCACCAGGTGATGGCGCAGTTCGTTAAGAAATTCAAACCCGAGTGTCATGTTTCGAGGTTTTTGACATTGCTTGTAAAAACAAACAGCTAAATAAGTCATGATAAAACAACAATAATGTCTCCACACGACGTCTCCAAACACAATGTGGACTTTAGTGTAACTCGTATCGCGTTAACCGTTTTCCTCAGGCCGCCATGATGAGAGGAAGCAGCAGGTGAGAGGGAGGGCTTCATTAGCTACTGTAGCTTCCTACTGAAGCTCGGTAGTTGTCGCTGTCTCATTAGCTAACATGTCAACATTGTAACGCTATCGAGCGTAGCTGCAATGTTACAGTGTTATAACAGTGTTATATAATGTGTTATACCAGTGTTATATAATGTTACAGTGTTATAACAGTGTTATATAATGTGTTATAACAGTGTTATATTGCAGCTAAGGCTATGCTGCTGTGTTTCGACATTGTTAGCTAACCTAGATAATGTCTTACTTCTCTTCAACGTAACTTTCAAAATGTTCCTCAACTTTTAATAAACCATACAAATAATCACCATTTGAGTCAACTTAAAAAAATAAAAGATTAGTTGCACTTAGGTGACTGTGGCTCAGTAGTTAGCAAGTCTGTCTTTCAATCAGAGGGTCGGTGGTTCGATCCCAGCCTCCGCTAGTCCATGTCGTTGTGTCCTTGAGCAAGACACTTAAGCCTAATTGCTCACTGTCTACGGTCTACTGTATATCATGTAAGTTGCTAAAAGTGTCAGCTAAATGTAATGTAATGTAATGTTTCACAGCTGTGAGTATAACTGAAACAGTCCATTAATGAATGTCTCATTTTGAGGTCATTTAAAGACAGTCCAAAAGACTGGTATGGATGGGGTTTACACTTCTTGTCTTCAGACAGTATTTCAAAATTGAGCTTGTGGTTCGTTCTGCTGAACAACTCTGACCCTCAAGTGTTATTTCTCTCAAAACTAGTGAGCAAAAACTGCCATTTGCAGTAACGTTAACACTAGAGGCTAAACGTTAGACCTGTGTGTTTTCGTGAGTGCATTCATGATCCATATGAATCCAGCAGGAAACTTTAAATGTTGGTTTCATCCCTGGGAGCCTCTTTTCCCCACCGCACAACAAGTGTTGAGCCACGTGAATGTACAATAATGTTTGTGTGTGCGCGAGTGTGTATAGTCGGGTGGGGAGTGAAGACAGAGGGAAAACGTGTGTTGTTGATTAACTCCCTCTCTCTTTTTCTCCCTTTCTCAGCCACAGCGACGGAGAATAGCCCCACTGGTTGCCATGGCTCCCTGAAGCAATCCATCTCAGTTCGTGTGCTTGAGCAACCTGAAGGGACTAAAAAACAAAACAAATGCTCTGATGCAGGGGTGAGGAGCTTGCCCTCTTCCTAGGGAAGTAAGTGTTTTGTTGCCATGCGTGTGTATGTGACTTGAGTGTGTCTCTCTAGCTCCTTCAAGAGACCAAACCTCATTCACTATTCATACCACACACCATTTATTGACCTCACTTCAAGTTTGTTTCCTCCGCTGTCAATGAGTGTTTTTGTTTATGTCTGCTCCAATAGGGAGATTTAGCTACACAAGTTCCTGTCCAAGAACATATTTCAAAATGTGTCCCTTTGCACAGGAATTGTGTGTAAATACACACAATTACTGCAAAAGAGAATGTGGAAAGAGGTCAACGCTGTGATGCCAGCATTGTCACATCATGAAAATGTAAGCAAAAAGCATGAGCCCCTCCATAAAGGACAGACTTACACAAAATTACCTTACAGTGATGAGGCGAGGCCACTGGCTCAACATTGGACTTTCAAATGCAACAGAAGGAATGGATGGAGCTCAATACAAGGGAGACGCATAAAGATAAACATTTTATGAATTGTAACTCACCTGCCCTTGTGAATGTTTTTACATTGGGCGCACTAAGAAGTGTTGAAAGATAGAGTGGCAGAACACAAATTTGCCATAAGAACCAACTGTTGTGGGTGCATCCCAAGTCTCTTAATTGCATCCCAGTTTCCCTCACTTGCGTCTTTTCCTTGCCTCTTAATCCCTCCCACCAGGGATGCATGGAGAGATTCAAGGAAACCATGCGAGGAGAGAGGACACGAGGAAACATGTTTTAAGAGGCATGAGACGTCCTTTCCTCTGAAGCGTCACGTGAAGCGATGTCGGTTTCTGATGACTGCGGCCGCCGATCACAGCTGGATCAGCTGTGGTCCGGACTTTGATTATATACATAATAAAAGTTATTGAGGGAAATAAGAGATCAAGAAAAGACACATTTATTTATAAATGAAGAAACATATTTTCATAAAAAGGTGTAATCTCTCTATTGTTGTTGGTGTTATTGGAGTTGTTTTATTGTTATGGCTATAATCATGACTGACTTTTAACTTATTTCCTTGCCTATTTGGGGCTTATTTATTGTATGATACGCTGGTGTAATTTAGCCTCCTGGCTATTAATTGCCTATACAAGTAAGTAAGTAAGTAAGTGTGGGGCAGGGGCGTGGTTAAGCGCAGCTGCGAAGGGGGAGAGAGAAGGGCGGCTCAGGGAACAGGTGCGGACAATGAGGGCAACGAGCCGCACCTGGGCTGAGGTGTGTGTGTGTGTGCGTGTGTGTGTGTGTGGGTGTGTGGGTGTGTTTGTGTGTGTGCAGGCAGCCTGGGAAGGAGGTCCTTAAAAGGACACCGGAGGAACCGGAAGGGTTGGTTCGGGCGGAAGCAGAGAGCTAGCGGCCACGAAGAAGAAGTGTTGTGTTGTTGCACGGGAGGGTGAGGGACAAAATAAAGTCCTTAAAGCATATCCTCCGCGTCTGTGATCCTTGGGGATACGGGGCACGAGATCGAACCACACTACAGTGGCGCCCAACGTGACTCGTGCCGTGACAGCGCAGACAAGATGGAGGCGGCTGGCCAGCCGGTCGTGGCCCTGGGCCAGTTAGTGGCGAGCCTCGCGGAGATGCAGCGGGCGAAGGCGGACGCAACGCATCGGCTGCTGGGGGCCATCCAGGACCAGGTGGAGCGGCAGACGGAGGCCCTGGACCGCATCTCCCTCAGGGCGTCCGGGTCGCCGGGGGGGCCCGCGATGCCGATGGGGACCCTTCCCCGGATGGGGGAGGGGGACGACGTCCGGGCGTTCCTCGAGGCCTTCGAGGACACTGCGCGCGCCTGTGAATGGCCGAGGGGCGAGTGGAGCGTGCGGCTGCTGCCGGTGCTGGCAGGGGACGCGCTGACGGCGGCCATGGGGCTTCCGGCGGCGGCGCGGCGGGATTACGCGGTGGTGCGCCAGGCCATCGTCGACCAGTTGGGGCTGACGGCAGAGGACTACCGGCGGCGATTCCGGGCGGCGAAGCTGGGGCCCGCCGACCGCCCATTCGCCTTCGCCCAGACACTCCGGGACGCCGCGGGCCGGTGGCTCCAACCAGGGGACGAGGCCAAGGCGTTGGCGGTGACGGAGCAGGTTATCCTGGAGCAGTTCGTGGACGGGCTGCCTACCCGGACCGCCTCCTGGGTCCATTGCCACAGGCCCAAGGACGTCGCCGCCGCGGTGGTCCTGGCGGAGGACCACCTGTCGGTGTACCCACCGGACAAGGGGAAGCCAGGGGGAGCCGAGGGTCCCGCCCGTCCGACCGCAGGCCCGAGAAAGAGGTGGACGGGGCCGGCATCGCGGGACCCGGAGCCGAGTCCGCCACCAGGGGAGGCCCCACCGGGGACCAGGGACCAGGCGCCCGTCCGCAGCCTTCCCAGCCTGCAGAGGGCCCCTCCACCGTCAGGGCAGGGGTGCTGGAGGTGCGGCCAACCCGGACATATCCGGCAGGACTGCCCCTTGATGGAGGTGGGTCAGGTGGTCCGGGTGGCCGGGCCTCCAGCCCTCTCCCCGGATCCAGCTCCCACCTTACGCACCCTCTAATTTTGGGGACTGATTGGCCGGGGTTTGGTAGACTAATGGGTCAAGTGACGGGGGTGCGACCACGGCAGACAGGGCAGTGGGATATGTGTGCGGTGCTCAGCGGCGACGCAGGGCCCTCCGACACTGCCGAGAGGGGGGGGGAGCCGGCGGAGCCGCCGGCGGAGCCGCCTGCGGCGACGCTGCCGGCTCCTGAGATTTCCCCCCTGGAAGATTTTCCACTCGAGCAGTCTCGGGATGAGACCCTGCGGGCAGCATTTGACCAAGTGATAAGCGTTGATGGTCAGCTGGTGAGCCCGGGCGCCGCGCGGACATATCCACATTTTTGTGTACTTAGAAACCGGCTGTATCGGGTGAGCCGTGACACCCAGGCCGGGCTAGACAACACCCAATTGCTGGTGCCGAAGAGCCAGGGCGGCTCATTATAACCCAATGGCTGGGCACATGGGATATGATAAAACATTGCACCGGATGTGCGCCGCTGGTGCGCATCCTGCCCAGAGTGCCAATTGGTGAATCCCCCGGCCATTCCGAGGGCGCCATTGCGTCCCCTCCCACTGATGGAAGTGCCATTCGAGAGAATTGGCATGGACCTCATCGGGCCATTTCACCGGAGCACACGCGGATATCGCTTTGTGTTGGTCCTAGTGGACTACGCAACGCGATATCCGGAGGCAGTGCCGTTGCGCAACATCTCTGCAAAGAGTGTTGCGCAGGCACTGTTTCAGGTCATCTCCCGAGTCGGGGTCCCGAAAGAGATTCTGACTGACCAGGGCACGTCGTTCATGTCGCGCACACTGAGAGGGCTTTACGGGTTACTGGGGATCAAGTCAGTTCGAACCAGTGTCTACCATCCTCAGACCGACGGGTTGGTGGAACGGTTCAACAAGACGTTGAAAACCATGATCCGTAAATTCATTAGCGCGGATGAACGTAATTGGGATCAATGGCTTGACTCTCTTTTGTTCGCAGTGCGGGAGGTTCCCCAGGCCTCCCTGGGATTTTCTCCCTTTGAACTGCTGTATGGCAGGACGCCGCGGGGGGTGCTCGACCTGATTAAAGCAAACTGGGAGGAGGGGCCGAGCACCAGCCGGAATGAAATTCAGCACGTCCTGGACCTGCGCGCAAAGCTGCACGCCTCGGGTCGGCTGTCACGGGAGAATTTGCGCCAGGCCCAGGAGCGGCAGAGACGCCTGTACGATAGAGGGGCCAAGCTGAGACAATTCGCACCGGGAGACAAGGTACTTGTGTTGCTTCCTTCCTCCAGCTCCAAACTCCTCGCCAAGTGGCAAGGGCCCTTCGTGGTCACACGGCGGGTCAGGGGGGTCGACTATGAGGTGGCGCGGTCGGACCGGGGCGGGAGCCCGCAGATATACCACCTCAACCTCCTAAAAGCATGGAGGGAGGCGGAGTCTGTTTCGCTGGTGTCCGCAGTTTCGGAGAGGGAGGAGCTGGGGCCTGAGGTACCAAAATCGGGAGTCCCCGCCTCACTCCATTGCGAAGCCCACCTCTCGGCGGCCCAGCAAACAGACGTGGCCAGGTTGCAGGAGCGTTTTGCCGACGTGTTCTCGCTCCGGCCCGGCCGCACCGACCTCGTGGTGCATCCGATTGAGACCACCCCAGGGGTGACGGTGCGTTTGCTGCCCTATCGGCTCCCGGAACACAAAAAGAAAGTGGTTCAGCGGGAGTTGGAGGCGATGCTGGGGATGGGGGTAATAGAAGAGTCCCACAGCGCTTGGTGTAGTCCCATAGTTCTTGTTGTCAAGAAGGATGGGTCTATACGGTTCTGCGTGGATTACCGTAGGGTGAATGCGGTGTCACGGTTCGACGCTTACCCGATGCCCCGGGTCGACGAGCTCCTGGATCGGCTTGGCACTGCGCGCTTCTTTACCACACTGGATTTAACCAAGGGCTACTGGCAGATTCCCCTGTCGCCAGAGGCCAAGGAAAAGACGGCCTTCTCCACTCCGTACGGTTTGTTCCAGTTCACCATGCTTCCCTTCGGGTTGTTCGGGGCGCCGGCGACGTTCCAGCGACTCATGGACAAGGTGCTGCGTCCGCACGCTGCATATGCTGCCGCCTACCTGGATGATGTGATCATCCATAGCACTACGTGGGCGGAGCACGTGCAGCGGGTGGGCGCAGTACTGGAGTCGCTGAGGGCTGCCGGCCTCACCGCCAACCCGGGGAAGTGTGCGATTGGACGGAGGGAGGTACGGTATCTGGGGTACCACTTGGGGGGGGGGTAGGTGCGTCCCCAGGTGGACAAAACGGCGGCGATTGCGGCCTGCCCGCCGCCCAAGTCCAAAAAGGCGGTCTTGGGGCTGGCGGGCTACTACAGGCGGTTTATTCCCGGCTTCGCGGAGCTGACCAGCCCCCTGACCGACCTCACCCGTAAAGGTGCTTCAGATCCGGTCCAGTGGACGGAGCAGTGCCGGCGGGCGTTCGAGGCGGTCAAGCAAGCCCTCTGCGGGGAGCCGCTGCTCCACACTCCTAACTTCTCTCTCCCATTTGTTTTGCAGACTGACGCGTCGGACAGAGGGGTGGGGGCCGTTTTGTCCCAGGAGGTGGAGGGGGTCGACCGGCCCATAGTCTACATCAGCCGCAAGCTATCGGAGCGGGAGGGACGGTATAGCACCGTGGAGAAAGAGTGCTTGGCGATTCGGTGGGCGGTCGACTCCCTACGATACTACCTCCTGGGGCGCCAGTTCACCCTCTGTTCGGACCACGCTCCGCTCCAGTGGCTCCACCGCATGAAGGATGCCAACGCCCGGATCACCCGGTGGTATCTGGCTATGCAGCCCTTCCATTTCACGGTGGTCCATAGGCCGGGGACGCAGATGGTCGTGGCTGACTTACTCTCCCGCTCCGGGGGGGCGGGGGGGGGAGTTGGCTAGGCCGGGTGGTGGGGGTATGTGGGGCAGGGGCGTGGTTAAGCGCAGCTGCGAAGGGGGAGAGAGAAGGGCGGCTCAGGGAACAGGTGCGGACAATGAGGGCAACGAGCCGCACCTGGGCTGAGGTGTGTGTGTGTGTGGGTGTGTGGGTGTGTTTGTGTGTGTGCAGGCAGCCTGGGAAGGAGGTCCTTAAAAGGACACCGGAGGAACCGGAAGGGTTGGTTCGGGCGGAAGCAGAGAGCTAGCGGCCACGAAGAAGAAGTGTTGTGTTGTTGCACGGGAGGGTGAGGGACAAAATAAAGTCCTTAAAGCATATCCTCTGCGTCTGTGATCCTTGGGGATACGGGGCACGAGATCGAACCACACTACAGTAAGTAAAATGTATTTATAAAGCGCTTTTCACAGATAAAATCACAAAGTGCTGTACAACAGAATAGGTTGGACAAACAGTATAAAATACATACATATATCAAAGGAAAGGGACGCTAGTGAGAACCCATCAACCAAAAGCTTTCCTAAATAAGCAAGTTTTCAGGTCCTTTTTAAAAGAGACAACAGAGCCAGCCAGACGCATGGACAGGGGCAGGGCGTTCCACAGTCTGGGAGCAACAGACTGAAAAGACCGGTCCCCTCGGGTCTTATAACGAGTCTTAGGGACTGCAAGCAAATTTTGGTCAGAGGACCGAAGAGTCCGGCTAGGGAGATACGGCTTCAAAAGGTCTCGGATATACTGTGGGGCCTGACCGTTTAAGGCCCTGAAAGTCAGCACTAAAACCTTAAAGTCAATCCTGAATTTTACAGGGAGCCAATGGAGAGCCGACAAGACTGGAGTGATATGAGACCTTCGAGGGGCACCTGTTAAAAGTCTAGCAGCAGAATTTTGAACAATTTGCAGTTTGTTCAAAGCAGACGTATTGAGACAGGTAAACAGAGAGTTACAGTAGTCAAGCCTTGTTGATATGAAAGCGTGAATTATCATTTCCAGGTCATTCTTTGACAACAATTTGCGAATTTTAGAGATGTTCCTAAGATGATAAAAGCAATTACGGACGAGCTGTTTTGAGTGTGTCTCCAAAGACATGGCCTGGTCAAACATAACCCCCAGGTTTCTGAGGCTGGGTTTGACAGAGAGGCCCAGGGAGCCAAGGTGCTGTTTGATAATAAGTAATCTCTACATTCAACTTCTCGCACCCTGAGGAAGAACCGCTCAAAGTTCTTCTGTTATACTTTGATGTGCCGAAACCTTTAAAGGAATTTTAACTTCACCCTTGGTGTGGTGCAAGTGTGCCTGAAATAATCCTAGAGGCTTCCCTTTGTCTACAGTTGACTATTTGGACTTTAAGAGCACTTAGCATTCACCTGTAGTTTACCTGCTCCCAGTTTACTTCCAGTAACTCATTCTGTATTTCATCAAGAGAGAATCCAAGGGAGAATAAGTTCAATGTTAAATGTAGCACCATACAGATTCAGGTACATCTTCTCTCCCCTAGCAATGTTTTTCAGAGGTATAAGCACTGAAAGATTGGCATAAGACATGTTCAGAAAAACTGACAAGATATTAGATATCAAATGTTTAAAAGGGGAATATATGCCTGAAAAAATGACTCAACCTGTATAGCAGACTCTCCTCATCTCTTAGCTCTGACAGTTTGCTGTTTTTTGTGAGAGAGGCATTTATTAGACTATGGCAGCTGTTTATTTTATATTCCCATTCTGTTGGAAACTCTAATTCTTTATTTTTTTCAGTTCCATTTTGAGGCTATTAAAGCACTAAAGCATTTCCTCTTCCTCCTTCCGTAGTATTATTTACAGCAGCTGGGAGGTGGCATCGAAGTATTTGTGGAGAGGACGAGAAAGATGAAGAGGGCAATTAGATTGCAGCCGTATAATGTATTCTCCATTCACAGACTATGGAAAAACAGGTCCGTCAGTAACAAAAATACATTGCATTTTTAAATGAGCTTTCTGGAGTATGAGTACCTGTCCCTTGACAGAAGACTGGCTCTCATAGCTTGGAGCCAGAGCTCACCTCATTTCCTGCCGTGTCTCTGAAGTAATGAAGACAACATTAATGGATCATTTGCCTTCTTCATCAGTTGTTCATCTAATTCACACTGCACCAAAGCAAACTGGCGTGCCAGGGCCACTTCATGAACAGAAGAGGACCTGTAGTGGTGATGGGCCTGCTGTCACCTGTCAGTCAGCGTCAGTTCAGCCAGGATGTCAAGAGAAGGATGACAGGTACTTGACACGAGTCAGTTGGCTATAAAGCCAGCTGCCCAGTAGTTGCAGGGGGTTGTCATGTATAGCCTGAATCCCTAGTGGATGGCGAGGTATATTTATTAACTGCCACTACAGCTTCATCGAGCTGTTATTACACACAATACATGCTTACAATTCTTTTTGACTCTAAGTGTGCTCCAAGTCTGGTTCATTTACCTCATTTTTTGGACTTTAACTGGACTCCTTACTGTTCTTTATGGTCTCTGCAGGGTTTGGTCTCCAGTTGGCACCGCTGCTTTCTGCTCATCGTTCCCCTCTTCACTGGTAAGATGCACAAACAAAACAAAACCACAGTAAGGTTATGCTCATTGAGAGTGTGATGCAGAGTTGAGTTTAGGGTTTAGTTTGCATGGCTCAAAGAGCAAACTACCATTGTGTGGTTTGTATTGTTGACGGCCATCTTCCAAAGCATAGCACAATTTTTGAGACTTCTTCACTTTTTAGTCATTAGTGTTGTAGTCAAAGGTTTTGATTTTTCAATCTTACATTGATTTCCTGAAGTAAACACTTTCATCTGATTCTTTGGAATAAGCTTAATGAGATGTTGATGAGAATGAGTATGCAGAACGTGATCTACACATTCAGATTCCTGCCATTTCTTCCATTCACCACGATGTGCGAGACACAGTTTGGTTGTATTTCCAAGTGTAAATTTATGCAGTGCGTAAATAATTGCAAGATGCCATCTTTTTTTCTCTGGAGACAATTAAGAGATTAAAAAAAGTTAGTAATACAAAATTGCACTGGCATGATGCTTTAAATTGATAAAATAATGTATCTTTGTAAATCAAATAAGTAGAGATATTGTGGTCCGCTTGTTGTTAATGTAAAATGTCTTAGGAGGAGGTGATCCACATTCTTAATGTTAATTGTGAGATGAGATGAGTCATACGACTTTAAGATTGGTGGTGGAACCTTTAGTATGCCAGGAAGGTAAATGTCAGACACACAGTCTGTAAAAAGGCCAAAATACACACTTAAAAACCCACACTCTTGCTCTCTCAGATTCACAGACACGCGCACACACACACACACACACACACACAAAGATGTAGGCTGCTAGCTTTTACCATTTTCCGATGCTGCTTGATGCCAATGATAAATGACAACTCTGACATTACTCTGCGTATTGTGGGTCTTAAGATGTTTTCTGGTTTCTTCTTTTCCTCTTACCTCTACAATAATCTGAGTTTATTGATAACCTACAGCAGATGCTCCCTAAGGGAACACTTTCTTTCAACTTAGCTCGTTGGTCAATCTGCATTTTAATCAAGACATACACATACACACACAGGAATCAGGAAAGTGCCTACAGTAGCCTTGGCTACAAATTTGTCACACTGTATTGAGTTTAAAATAAGTTATAGTTAGCACAGACCAGTGTTTTCAGCATTAATTAACTCGACCATGCACCTTAACAACATACGTGTGCAGGGGGGGGCGGAGCCAAGGGTGCCATGGAGTAGACGTGTTTGGCAAGAGCTCCAGAAACTTCGTTTTTAAAACCTCTTTTTTTACACTTTTTTATTTACTTTTCAAACCCACTGACTTAAATCTGCTCAAAGAAAACATGGGGAAGAAGAAGGGCACTCTCCACGAGGAGAATGTGACAGTTGCTAACTCTGCCAACGCTACAATTGAAGACGTGCTAGCCGCCATCAAAACTCTAAGTGAAAACGTGGAAAAGCAGTTTGTAGAGTTAAACACCACTATCACAAGCCTGAAAGCGGACGTGTCGGATATCAACGCCAGAGTGACCATTACGGAAGAAGCCGCTGTCTCTCACGAGAAGCGTATTGAAGATTTAGAAAGGCTATGCACTAGCCTAGCTTCCCAGTCCAAACAACAACAAGCTAAGTTAAGTTATATGGAAGACCGCGCTCATAGACAGAACATACGCATTGTGGGCATCAAGGAGAAAGCTGAAAATGGCAAGCTGACTGATTTTGTGTCAACACTGCTTCCCACTCTTTTAGGTGAGGAGCATTTCAGTGTGCCTATCCGAATTGACAATGCATTTTGAAGCTCCAAAATCAGGATGGACCGTAAGCCTCGACCCATCACAGTGAGATTCCATCACTTGGCGGTTAAAGAACTTGTGATGAAGCTAGCTAGAGATAGCTCCGGGCTACGATATGACAACTCTCCAGTGCTCATCTACCCAGATCTGCCGGCTGACATCCTTCAAAAGCGTCAACAATTTACGGACATTAAAGAGAAGTGCAAGGCAAGGAAGATACGGTATGGATTTCGTCACCCAGCTAAATTCATCATCACTGTTGGAGACTGCACTGAAACTTTTGACTCCTGAAAACGCCAACACATTTCTAACGGAGAGAGTGGCTGACTGGGAGCTGGATAGAATTACGGTTGAAGACGACACTGTTTGACATTTATGAGCAAGGCTGCCGCCATACGGTAATACGGTAATAATTAATGGTTTAATGGACTCCCTATTTAGTTTTGCATGGGTTTGATAAGTCTGATTAACACTTTAACAGCCTGCTACTTTGGTAGTTAAGGGCTTTTTTTTTTCTTGTTTGTTGAGCGTCAGATACTTGAAATGTGAGGTTTCTTTTTAATTGACTTAACATAATGCTACCAGAAGTTTACTGGATCTGCTGTATGATGGAACGTGAGCTCGCGATTTCTTTCGTTGCTAACGTTAACCTTGAGAAGATGGGGTTTGACCAGGGAGGGTGGTATGGGGAGGGGGAGGGTAGACGAGAATGTTCCTTTCTCGTATTAGTAGCGTTTTCATTTGGTTCTTATTTTATTTTATATAGCACAGACATGTTAGTGATTGTTACGGTCTTTGAGTATTCACTTGTGTCACCACAGAGTAATGTTAGATCCAGATAGGCGCAATATAGGAGCAGTCAGGCTAGTCAGTTGGAACGTGAGGGGCATGAACAGTCCCGTTAAAAGGGGAAAGGTTTTTGCACACTTGAAATCACTTAAAGCAGATATATGCTTCCTCCAGGAAACACATATAAAAAAAGTGCAGCAAAGGTTCTAAGGCTACGATGGGCATCACAGATATTTCAGTCTAATCTTTCAGTCAAGGCAAGAGGGGTTGCTATCCTTATACATAAAAAAGCTACATTTCAACATGAGCAAACAATTACCGACCAGAACGGTAGATATTTAATTGTTAAAGGTTTATTGAACGAAATACCAGTAACACTGATTAATGTGTATGGCCCTAACTTCGATGACCCTGGATTCTTCCTAGCCCTTTTTAGGGTTATACCCAATCTCTCTGGGTCTAAGGTGATTATAGGGGGTGATTTTAACTGTGTAATGGGCCCATTGACAGACAGGCAACAACCACAGTTATATAAATCCAAAAGTAGCTTGACTACAGCTTAATGCAGGGCTACAACCTTGTAGATGTCTGGCGATTGCTTAATCCCTCAAAAAAAGACTTCTCATTTTTCTCATCAGTACACAAAACGTATTCAAGGATAGATTATTTTCTTTTAGATTCCACCTTACTCTCCACTGTCTCTGGCTCTTGTTATCACAACATTGTTATATCCGATCATTCCCCTGTTTCAGTAGATCTCCAACTTAACTCAGAGAAGGGGAACTACAGCTGGCGGCTAAATAATTCTCTTCTAAAGGATCAGGGTTTCTGCAAATTCATCACTGAGAAAATTTCAATGTACATTAATAAGATAAGATAAGATAAGATAATGCTTTATTAGTCCCGCAGTGGGGAAATTACAGGATTACAGCAGCATTGCTCAGTACGTAAGATAAAATAAAAATCAAGTAATATAAATAAACAGTAATAAACAGTAATAAACTTAATAAAAAAATAAACAGTAAAGAAGAAATTGAATGTACAGTAGAATATTGAATATACAAATTACAAAATATTACAAAATATTGCACCAGGATGGATTAAAGTGACCAGAATATTGAATATACAAATTACAAAATATTACAAAATATTGCACCAGAATGAGTTAAAGTGACCAGAGTGATAAAAAAAAGTGTTCAAGTATTGAGAGTCCAGAATGTTTGTGGGCTACTGGGAGGTCAGCTTGTTGTGCAGCCTGACAGCAGCAGGGAGGAAGGACTTGCGGTACCTCTCCTTCACACACCGGGGGTGAATCAGCCGGTGGCTGAAGGAGCTGTGCAGAGCTGCCAGGGTGTCCTGCATGGGGTGGGAGGCGTGGTTCATCAGGGATGAGAGCTTGGCCATCATCCTCCTGTCTCCCACCACCTCCACAGTATCCAAGGACACCCCAGCACGCTGCTGGCCTTCCTTACCAGTTTGTCCAGTCTCCTCCTGTCAGCTGCCGTGATGCTGCTGCACCAGAAGATCACTCCATAGAAGATGGCTGATGCCACCACAGAGTCAAAGAAGGTCTTCAGGAGTGCTCCCTGCACCCCAAAATACCTTAGTCTCCTCAGCAGAAAGAGTCTGCTCTGTCCCTTTTTATAAAGTGCATGTGCGTGGTCGGACCAGTCCAGTTTATTATTCAAGTGAACACCCAGGTACTTGTAAGACGTCACCATCTCAATGTCCAGTCCCTGGATGCTCAATGGTAGCGGTAGCGGAATACAAATGACAATGGTGATGTTCAGGACTCCACTCTATGGGAAGCCCTGAAGGCGGTTATTAGGGGGGACATAATATCATATGAGACTGCGGAAAGAAAGCGTACAAGAAGTAAGTTAGTGGAAATACAAAACAGTCTCACAAATCTAGAAAACAGTTACAAGATTGCCCCCGACGCTGAATTGCTAAACAGGAAGATATGAGTATAATGACCTGCTTTCAAACGATGTTATCAAGTTACTGACACACATGAGACAGAAACACTTTGAACTGGGGGAGAAACCACACAACTTACTTGCCAGGCAACTAAGACAAATGCAGTCCTCCAGGGCTATATTTCAAATTAAAACTAGCTCAGGTCGTATACTAACTAACCCCAAAATGATAAATGACAGATTCAGGGAATTCTACTCACAAGTGTATAAGTCACAAGGCAATGTAGACAAAGGAAAATTCAAAGACTTTTTTGCTGGACTGCAGTTGCCTCAGCTTACTGAGGAGGCCATCAGTGTACTAGATGCTGACCTTAACTTGAAAGAACTCAATGCAGCTATTTCATCGTTTCCAAGCAACAAGGCCTCAGGGCCGGATGGCTTCAGCATGGATTTCTTTAAAACATTTAGGGAGGAGCTAACACCCTTACTGTTGCGTATGTTTAACCACTCTAAGGAAGCTAAAGTACTTCCACCTACATTATATAACGCCAGCATCACTGTTATTCCAAAACCTGGTCGTGATCCCCTATTAGCTTCCTCCTACCGTCCAATCTCACTGCTACCATCGGAAACTAAGATCATAGGGAAGATTCTTGCAGACAGGTTGAAGAAATATATATGTAGTGTTGTGCACCCAGATCAGACTGGATTTATGCCAGGGAGACAACTGCATTTTAATTTGCACCGCCTTTTCAATATCTTGTATAGTAAACACTCTGCAGAGGCAGTTATTATTTCCTTAGATGCACAGCGTGCATTTGACCAGGTTGAATGGCCTTACATGCAGGAGGCACTAGAACAATTTGGGTTTGGGTCTACGTTCAGACAATGGGTAAAGATAATATATGCTCAACCCACAGCCTCTGTCATAACCAACCAAACAGCTTCCCTACCTCTCCAAATTTATAGGGGAACCCGACAGGGCTGCCCCCTGTCACCATTCCTCTTTGCCATTCTCATAGAGCCGCTAGCTATCAGCATTAGACAAAGTGCCACTATTTCCCCTATAACTGTCAATGGAACCACACACCATCTTTCCCTGTATGCAGATGATATGCTTTTGTATGTCTCTTCGCCAAAGACGTCAATTCCACCACTCTTGCAATTAATAGAATGGTTTGGGTCTCTCTCTGGATTTGCTGTGAACCCTTCAAAAAAGCTTATACCCGCTTCACATATCTTGGTATTATTGTGACGAAGAATTCAAATGACCTGTTAAAAACAAACTGGCAAAAGCGGATTGACAAACTTAAACAAAATATTGACTTCTGGAAATCCCTCCCTATCTCTTTGGTTGGGAGGATCAATGCAATTAAGATGGTTGCGCTGCCTCAATTTCTTTTTCTTTTTCAAGGAATCCCATTCTATATACCTCAATCATACTTTAAGCCAGGGGTCCCCAAACTTTTTCCTGTGAGGGCCACATAACTTTTCCCTTCTGTGTTGCTATTATGTTGAACAGGCAAGCTTTATTACAATATATTAACATTTGTGTCACTTGTGATTAAAACACATAATAACAGTAATACAACCTTAGTTACAATACCTAAAAAATATTCTGCACCAAATAAATAATAAAATAAATGAATGAAAAACGTTTTGCAAAAATGCCAATATACAGTCACAGTCTATTCTTGTGCTGAAGTTGCTGTATTTCAATGAATTTCGGATCAGGCTGGTATGCTTCACTCCCCATATCCAGGACACCGCTACACTGCCTTCGTCGTAGGTCACCGTCACTTAAACTGACTGTTCCCTAAAGTGCAAAGAAAACTTAGCCTAGTCTGCACATGCATGTTTTAATGTAATAATAATTAACTTAAAACAGGGAGACAATGTTTACACTGTCAGCCATGATAGCACACCTCAACACAGAATCAATGTAAGACCTCACCTGAAGCCCTGATGGTCCAGCTGCTGCTTCCTCATCATCCTGCACTGCATCTGCAGTGTATTTCTGAGTTTCCTGAATGCATTTAAAAATAATGCAGGTTTGCACTGTATGGGGTAGTTACTACTAGCTAACTAACAACGACCTGGGCTTTTTGATAGCTACTTAGCCTCTGGGTGAAAACACTCCGTATATCCCTTTTCTTTTTGGGTGGCATTTTCCTATCTACAAAGCACAAAAGGGTCAACAACATTCATGCTGAGACCAAACGAAATACTAATATGAGGCTTTATTATTTCCCGGTGTATTTTAGTAGTTTACCGTGTCAGATGAGTCCGACTGCCAGCTCTCATTCTGCATGTTACGTTCACGTAACTTCGGTGTTTCTGACTCCCCACTTTCTGACTCGCAGGCTCGAGGGCGCATTGGAAAACATGGACTTTTTTTTTTACTCTTCTGGGCGATGAACATAGTATTATACTAGAAGAGTGAAAAATCCACTTCCAAGTTTTTATACTATTACAGATGAGTTTGTGCAAACTTTGGACGGTGGGGACAATTGTGTCTTTTCCCAAACTTTGGTCGTGACTAGTCCCTATGGACCCTGTGCAAACCTACGCCCTTGGTTCAGGGGGCCGGGCCAAATGTGGAGGCGGGCCGTATCCGGCCCGCGGGCCTTAGTTTGGGGACCACTGCTTTAAGCAGTTAGATTCAATAATAATACCCTTCATATGGAGCTATAAAACAGTGCTGTGGGGCGGGGGCGTGGCTAGCGCGCCTGCAGCACAGAGAGAGAGAGAGGGGACGATCATGGGGATCAGCTGTGTCACTCGTAATGAGGCACAGCTGATCTACATGATCGTGGGGATGCGTGGGCGGGGAGGAGCTATAAAAGCTCCCAGAGCCACGCAGTCAGGGGAGAAGTGTGGTTGAGCTAGAGAGAGCTGGGAAAATGAATGCCTGTAAGAGCCGCAATAAAAAGCATCAACGTGCAGCGCTGGTGTCCTCTCTGTGTCGGGAGCTTCAGGAGACCCTGGGTGGTAGAGAACCTGTTCACAAGTGCGTATAGCAAAAAAACATCTGTGTAAGCCAAAAATGGAGGGAGGCTTTGGTCTTCCTCTTTTCAAACTCTATCACTGGGCCACTCAACTGTCCATCATAGCTTGGTGGAAGAACAGCCCTCCAGCTGAATCAGAGGATTGTCCAGCCTGGTTAACACTGGAACGCTCCTTATGCAGGAGCACTTCACTCCCAGCCTTGTTAAATAGCCCCACCAAAGTAAACAAAACAGCCTACAGTGACAGTTTTATCATAGCCAGCACTCTGAAAATATGGAGTCATATCAAACGGTACATAAAAGCACCTGGTACTTATTTGGATAGCCCAATATGCAACAATCATGGCTTTACCCCTGGAATGAGCGACTTTGTTTTTGTGTTGTGGCAAGAGAGAGGGATATGTGACTTAAATTCACTGTACATAGAGGGTATCTTTGCTTCTTTTGCTCAGCTCCAGAGTTTGTATTCAATCCCAGCTTCCAATCTGTTCAGATACTTTCAAATACGTGAATTCACCAAAAAACACATACCCAGTTATCCAAACAAACCCTGCCATGAAACTCTAAATTTACTCAACAGATTTGACCCCCTCTGGAAAGGGGCGGTCTCATATTTCTACCAAACTTTGCTTGAGCGTACACCTAAAGATTCCTCTGTTCACAGACAGGCATGGGCCAGTGAGTTAAATGAGGAGATAGGCGAGGGGTTCTGGGAACAATGTCTGGCAAATATAAGTGATTGTTCAGTTAATGTCCGACATAACTTGATACAGTTTAAGACGTTACACCGGTTGTACTATTGCAGGACCAAGATACATAAGTTTGACCCATCGACATCCCCACTTTGTAACAGATGTAAGATTTCTGAAGGAACACTTGCTCATACTCTTTGGTCTTGTACAAAGTTGTCATCTTACTGGTTTGATATTTTTCAATGCTTCTCTAAAATCTTTAAGAAGATTTTGAAACCAGATCCATTGGTTGCGATCTTAGGAGGGACAGGGGCTCAACTTTTGGCTAATACGTATGAAGCTCAAGCTGTTTCTTTAGGTATGGTTGTGGCGAAAAAAAATATTCTGCTTATGTGGAAAAGTGACTCAGCACCAAATTATGAAATGTGGCTAAGAGAAATGGGGAATATACTCAGCCTCGAAAAGATCAGATATCACAACAATGATAAATTGAAATACTATAATAAGATCTGGGACCCTCTACTGCTGTACATAAAGGGCCATGACTGACTCCTAATACTGTAAACAATATTTTCTTTTGGATGTTTCTTTTTATTTTATATACTCTGTATTGAACTACATTATGTTCATGACCGTGATGACTGTTGTGTAAATTATGTGCTATGTTCAGTCCATAACAAAAAGGAAAATAAAAATATATATAAAAAAAAACAAAAAAGAACATACGTGTGCAGCACTAACGAGTTTCTTCGTTGCTCCACAGCAGACATCGACTACCGATGGCAACTCTCTCTCGCGCACACACACACACACATCGACCAGTATTGTCAGCCCAGTGGTGTCCAGAAAACTGACCTCCAGTCGCCACCGCTGGAAGTCAATATCGCTGCTAACTCGGAAACGGTATTTCACTCTCATGGCAACAGGGGCTCAGGCACACACACAACACACATACGTGCATATAATCAAAACTTGAGGGAGATAGTGATTAAGAGGGGAACTTTTTTTAATAGAACATCTTTGTCACTTCTTCACATGACGATTGTAATGCCTACTGACTCTGGTGGTTCCCCCACTAACTGGATGATCGATGTTGCAATCTCCGGCTCCTCCAGTCCACATGTCTTTGGGCAAGATACTGGACCTCAAATTGAGCTTTTACACATGGAAATGATTCAACAGCAGACACTTATTGGTCTCCCGCATAGACTGTACATGTATGGTCATGCAGACTGGTCCCCTCCAGCATTCCTAGCTATAGAAATAATGGCAACGAGGAAGTATAAAGACTACGCAGCACAAGCAGGAGTGGCGGTGGATGGGTCCAACAAACACTGATCTTTCAGCCAGGAGACTGATGTTTGTTGCCCATGTCAAACGTTAAGATGTCAACGTTGATTTATTTCTCACGTAACTTGCGTAGTTCAGTAACGGCACTCCGTTGTTCTCAAAACCAGACGACAATCTATTCCTAAACATAATTAAGTATTTCACAATCTTTTCCTGAACCTAATTATTTACTTATGTTGCCTAAACCTAACCTAAACGTCCTGTGAAGACGGAGGTTTGTTTTTAAAAGACTATATTCATGGAACATCGAACATTGACACGTGTTGCTGGTTTTTGTTGGAAAACGCACAAAAAATGAGGAGCAACTTTTCATAAGATATCATGTGATCCATTGTGTGAAGGTACGCGGCATACGTTGGCTCCAGTCAGTTGATTGCCATGTTCATGGTCCCTTGAGGAGTAACCAAATTTACAAGATATAATAGGACTGGTGTGAATACTGGTCCAATCAAGATAGAAATCTAGCACTCGCTTTAAGCGACACAGCGACACAGCGACACACTTAACAGCGGATGACCCGAACAAACTGTTGTTGACCTTCCTCCACTCACCGTGCAAATGCACGGACAGAGGGAGGAAAGAGTAAGCAAAAAGCGAATCAGCTGTTCACAGCAGCAGGATCGGAGAAAAACTAAAAGCTCTGTATATATTTTGCAGGAGGCGACCGCACACTGTGATCATTCACCACAGCTTGTGTCTGTACACTTGTTGGGGCGGACGTGTGTTCTGTTGAGATGATGTCGCTGTAGTTTTCCATATTTTTTATTTTTTCCCATCACGTTGTATCATTCGGCTTCAAAAAAACAGTGTGCATATGAAAGGTTGTTGCATCTGTGTGTGTGTTTGTTATATAATACTCAAAAAGAGAGCTTTTTATTCCTGTCACATTAATGTTTTTGCTCTATTTTCCCTATTGGTGTCTGTAGTCAAGCAAACTAATGATACAATCAACAAGTTGTTATCCCACTAGCCTTTCTCCCAAGAACAGGCACACACACACAAATACACACACACACACACACACACACACACACACACACACACACACACACACACACACACACACACACACACACACACACACACACACACACACAGGAAGCGCGGAAGCAAAGAGGATATTGTAGCAGCTGAATAAAAGTGTTGGTCCAACAAGTGAGACGAGGCTCCCGCCTGAATTAAAGAGGATTATCTCTCTTAATTTATGCTAATGAATGCACACAGAGTAACGAGAGCGGCATGTTATTGTGGGACCGAAGCACCGTCTCACTCTCATAAACATGTGCGAGCTCACACAACTGGTGTGTTATTGCACCATTGAAGCCTGTTGCTAGTGGAACTACACACATTGTTTTGCCCAACACACACACACACACACACACACACACACACACACACACACACACACACACACACACAGCACCATGCCATTGTGTGCTTCATGGGAATCTCTTAGTCCAACCACTGCCAAATAAATCTCACCACCATTGCAAATACACACACGCTGGTTCTGCCGTGGGACAGCCCCGGCTTGGCTGGGTCCACATTCTTGTTACGTTTCACCGCTTCATAGAAAGTCTTTAAAAACTTGTGAGGTTTCTCCCTTGAGGCTTTGTGAGGTAGTCAAATGAAACCCTCCGTGAGAGTCATCATGATGTTCCAAGAGAGAAGACTTGTTGTCTGGTTTGTAACGTTATAGACATTTAAAGTAACTTGGTTATGCTTTTTTGTTTATTTCCTATGATGCAAAATAGTTGTCTTATGCACCTGACTCCATAAAATATTTGTTATCTTTTTATCCTTGTCTTGCTATAATAATCCGAACAGATGTGCTGTGCATTCATTGTATAATCTAGAGGAGGTCACTGCAGCACACTGTGCAGCAACTAGAAGCAATATATGGGATTAAAAAAAGGTTTCTATATATGGAAACCAAACAGCTAAACACTATTGCTGTTCGGATATATGATATTGTCAGTAAAGTATCACTGTATCGAAGATGATAAGGTAATGAAATGACCAGGCATGAAAACCCGTTGTCGTCCTCATTTATGCATTCTGTTCCCTATACATTGCTTTATATTCTCCATATATAAAGTATGACAAGTTCCCCGTAAACTCTTTGTTTGCTACTATAAAGTCACTATAGGAATATAACAGGAGATAAAAGCTGCTGAATGAATGCTGCAGACACACTACGTCCCGAGAGTAATAGCAGAAGGATATTACAGTGATTTCCATTAGGGGCAGTGGGCGGCGCGCACACGCAGCCCCGTCTCTCGCTGCGATGTACGCGAGCGCGCGTCCGCTATCAACGAGCCCTGCCAGCGAGCCTGCACTCCTCGCCCTGCACGCAGCCGAGCCGAACCGCACCGAACCGAGCCGAGCTGACCGGAGCACTTCATCACCCCGTGCGCCGCGCAGAGGCGGCAGAGGAGGGACGATGACCTGGTAGCGCATCTTCACGTCCGTCCCTTTTTTTGTTTTTTTAGAAAAAACCCATATTCTTCCTCTTGACGTATACATTCTCTCGCGGAGACCATGGCAGTTCGCAGGACCGAGATCTTCATCTCCCAGCTGCTCCTCTTCAGCCAAATCGGTAAGAAACTGCATGGGGGGGATTTAGTTTACATTTTTTTATTCATTTGAGTGTGCTGGCTGTCATGTGACGACCTGTACGTTTTTTTTGAAGGCTGTCAAAAGATTGAGCGGTGCGTCTATTTTATTCCCTTTCGGATATCTCCCGCACACTTCAGCCCGTTTCAAAATGTGCAATCGGCGGCAAAGGCGGATGAATTCTCAATGTAGGAATTTGGGATTTTGTGAGAGCGTGCATTTCGGAAACGTGCGCCTGCCCTACAATGTAGGTTACGCCAAAAATATTCCTGTCCACTCACATTTAGTTTCAAGTGAATCCTCCGCAGTACATGCGGGGATTTCTCTGGTCATGCTTTGAGCATGTTGAGCCCGTTTTCAGCCCCCAAACACAAGCAAGTTGAAGTAGAAATGTGAGGTAGTGCAGTGAGACGGCGCTCTGTGTTCACTGATGTCTTTCGTGAATGCAGCATCTGTTGAACTTATGTTGTTCAGTCCTAATGTTGCTTTTCATGGCTGCGTTTCCTTTGACACTTGGCTTGGGTAAATAAAATCCTTCTTTTTTTAGACGTTCCAAAAATAATTGTTACTTTCATGAATTGTCTGACATGTTTGATCTGAAAGTATTGCTGTTTTATTCCTATGCTATGAATTCAAATTTAGATATGTATTTTGCCTTTTAATTTACAGCTCAGAGGTCCTCGAGGGCATTACTACACCACCTGTAAGAGTTTTCAGGAAATACCTGATAGTTTTTTTTACAAGTCATGTTGGCTGCTCCTCACCATGTTGTGAGAGCTATAAACTGGAATGGTTTAATAAAGACATAATCTCTCAATATATAAGTCAGAGCAGCTGTCGAAGCAGAGATCCCAGAGAAGGACTCTGTGCTGATTTTAGAAACGGGTGTGGAAGTATGGATAAAGAAAATAAAAAAAAATGTTGTTTACATTCTGTGTGTGTACTAATTTCCAAAGAATAAAAAAAAAGAAGACAGAAATAAACATGTTCTCCAGTCAGATGAATTGTCACTTGCAAGTTTCATCAAGCCCAAACTGCTAACGAAGCAAGTATTTACAGTTTTTGAGCATTAGAAATGTCCTACAGTAATTATCTACCTCCCAGTCAGGCCAATCGACGCAATGTTTGAGCGGAACATGGTGCAAAAGTATGTTACAGCTTCAAATTTAGGTAAATCAGACCTGGTGCGCGTGAGACATCACAACCATATATTATTTAATTGCTCTCTGTTTGTATTTCACTCCATGCTCTCGATTAAATTCACCAATTCTGGTGTAGAGATGTCAGCATAAAATACTGAAGACATGTTTGAGGTAGTTTCCATACAGTACATTGTCCACTAGAGACGGTGACACAGATGTTTACAGCTTTGAAATGTCCCACTCAGTAAACTCATTGGTCATAATTATTTAACCAACTCATTTAAGAGATCCTCATCCAAAATCTTTATTTATGTTCAGACTATCAGCTGGCACATTGTTTTATAGTTGCATTCTTTAGCTATACTTTGTAGTGTTTGTCCTTCGGCTGCCCCTTCGGCTGCCCCTTTCTTCAAGTTCCCAAGGTGGTTAGTTTGCATTCACCCAACTTCAGTAAAGTTTAGCTGGATTTTTACCTTTGAGAACTAGAATCTGCTAAAATGTTCAACATTGAGTCTTAACAAGGTCACCTTTTTGTTTTTATTCTATTATTTGCTTGTTCTACGAAAGTGCAGGAGATGAATCTCAGGATGTTTAATTCAGGAGGCCGACATCAGAGACTTACAAATGTCCCGCACACAAACCAGCGTGTTCCCGTTTGATGAGATCTTTGTGATATCAGATTAACGTGGATGAGCCATGAGGCGTTTTTTTTATTTGATATAAGCTGGTGCAGAAATAGACAAACGCTCTGTCATTCCTTAAACTTCCATGTTGCAGCTGCTCTTACTTCATATAATTAAGATCACACTGCCCATAAATGCCTGTGGCCTTTAACTCCCTCCTCCACCTGCTGTCCCCAGAGGAAAAAGCTTTTCATTTATAGAATGAGTCCCAGATTGGGTACAACAGGCTGAGTTAGGCTATGTTTTTTTAATTTAAAGGTTTCCTCTTCTTCAGATATTGTGGTGCACTGTCGACGTTTGGCTCTGCTCTGAAAGTTGCAGCAGTCGAGCTCGTTGATCAACTTTACTGTAGCTGTGGGTTTGCGTGTATTGTACACAACCATCTGGTGGGACTTTCATTTTGTTTTGAAAAATCTTTGTGTTAAATGCTGTTCGGACACATACAAAGAGAAATGACTCCCCTTTTAGGGAAAGGAAATAGAGGATCCTCCAGCCATCTGTCCCACAATATGCCTGGGCAGCACTCGAAAATCACACACAAAACATGTTTTCTCGCTCGCTCACACTCCTACATACACACACACACACACATACACACACACACACACACACACACACACACACACACACACACACACACACACACACACACACAAGTGGCTGTGATGGTGCTGGTGATGATGTTTGTCCAAGCGGTTCTGCCAGTGAGCGCGATCTTCTATCTGGAGTCCTTCTGTGCCATATGCTTTTCAACAGCATGGATTCCCCTCGTACAGTACAACATACGGAGTCAGATGCTCAAATCAGATGGGATTCGAGCATGTATTTCCCTCTTGCTGCGTCCGATATTTTGATATTGAATATATGTCGATGCCCACCATGACTTTGGGGTTTCAGCATGCTTCGATCCTGAGATTTAAAAGTAATCTGAATCTGCTCAGCATGACGGTAGAACGTGTGTCGTCCCTTCCCCTCCCGTGGCTCTCCTCTTCAGACCTCATTGTATTCCGACCCCTTCCACCCATTATTGATTGCATTTTGTGGTTGTTTCCTGTAGTTAGTGTCTTGATATGTTTTCTCTCCTAGCAGAATGCGTTTTAGTTATCAGAGTTGTTTTTTTTCGCCACAATGTTTAATTTGAAGCTGCAAATGCCCTCTTGGATTGATGGATTGTTTGTGGATGGTGATTGGCAACAATGGCAACAGCAGCCTGCATGCTATTGATCCTTCAACAGCTCAGCAGGATCTATACTGGAGTTTAGCACAAATCGTTGCCTGTGTACTTTACTTTACAGTGTTTGTGGGAGAAAGAGAAAGAGAGAGAAATGAGATTTAAGACAAAAACAAGCTCATTTTAACCCCAGAAAATCGAAATCGTCATCAGTTCCCAGATTGCACTTCAGCCAATGCGCTCCACATCCTTTGCTCTCCACATAGACTGCTTACCTGCAGTCAACCAAGGCCTGATGCAACGTAATTGGTCAACACTACTCGGACTACAAACAACAACCAGAACACTCCCAACACCAAAATACTGTAACTTTGCCTTCCGGTTCTTCATATGAATGCAGAATCTGTTTAGTTGCCATGCATGAACACACAAAACAAAGTTCATTACTCACATTAAATGCTATTACTCATCACTGACGGTGAGGTAGAAACGGTAGCTACAAATCATTAAAAATAAATCCCCACTATCAAATACAGTAAATAGCACTATACAGTATATCTGACCAACATATACACAATGTCATGGTTAATGTGTGATAGTTAGTGGGAGTTCAGTGATCATATGTTCTCCATGTGAGATGCCATCTGGCCACCTAGTGCACTCCCAGCATTTGAACCAGAGGGGTTGCATCCGGTGGCATAATAGGATGTCTGATGGTGTAATTGCAAATTCCCACAAAATGCTGGCACACACAGCAGTGTACTGACTGTGTAAATCCATAGATAATATGTAGAGAGCAGTGATGACCGTGTCAGATACACAGTAAATTACAGTATTAAACTGGCTGTCTCAAAAGAGTTACAGTAAAATATTCTTATCATCAAACTTCCTTATGGCTGAGAGTGTGACAGCAGCCCACCATGACTTATAGATTGTAACTTGTGATCCAAGAAACACTGACTTTTATAATGACACCGGCAATGATCTACAAGCGGCAATAAGGTTGCACTGAAAAATACATCAAGCTAGTAAACATTGATGTAAACATTACAGGATTTAAAATACTTCATGCAAGTGTTATAGGAAATAGGTTCAACACATTTATTAGTGCTCACAAAACAGTAAACGTCCACACTGAAAACTAAAACATTAAAGATAACTATAAATATATAATTTAAATGACAAGAAAATGCAAAATACTTGCCTACAAATATTATATCAAGAGCTTTTAATTTGAAAGGAAACCTTTGTCAACATTAAAAGGAGTGATAAAATGTGCTGTCTTGATTCTGACTACGAATCGTGGTTTAATTAATATAGACCCATCCTGCACAATGTGATTGGTTAACGCCTTAGTTTGCAGCGCTTTTTATGCAACGTAATCTTTGCATTCTCTGTGAAAGTATAAAGCAAATTAATTGCGCAAAAACAATACCCTGGTGTGTAAAGGCCATAACTCAAGTGGATGGCGGAGTCAACACCATGTCTATAACGCCCACAACAGTGGCAAACGATTTAATTTGTATCACTTTCAGAGTGATTAGATGAACTAACATGCTCACATCTTTATATATATATAGTTATGGTTTTTGGTGTGGACGGCTCTGAACACTGAATGTAACAGCATGTGCCTAATAAGATCCGTATCGGGGGCATCGATCTGTTTGATTGGCTCGGCACTCCCATAACTGAAACGTTGTGTTACTTTCCTGGGGAGTTCAACACCACAGTGATTAGGGTCTTGCTGATTATCACATTCTGCTTTATAGGCAACATTTTGGCAGAGAGTCTCTAATATGACACTTAGGAGACAGACTCAAAACAGTCTGTTTAATTTAATTATTTATATTCTCAACCTGTTTTGTTTTTTTCACTATTCATAGCACACGATTTGAATCGCGTGCCTCCCTGCTTCTTGCTTTAACTCAAATGCTCAAAATTAGATTATGTGCGAGCTAATTTACAAGCACGCACACAGGCTGATGGAGTCTGTAGCTCTGAAAACCAGCCAAATAAAAATCTCCACTGAGGAAAATAAATCTTGTTAGAAAGATTTTCCAAAGCCTTCTTAACTGTCTGGTTTTTAGCAGAAAAAAAATAATCAGATTTTCTTCTTCTTTTTAGAGGCCGGGGTGGGGGCATACACATTTGGGACATTATAATATTCTAGAGAAAGGTTTTCTCATAGAATATCACAGATCGGTAAAATCCTTTGAATTGTGCAAATTGTTGTATATGTGCTACTTTAAGTACTATAACCGATTGATACGATTTTTGATACACAAGTGTGCTAATAGAAGTGGGTTGCACTGTTCTCGTCACCACAGTGTTGGCATTGCTAAAAAACCACAGATGTTACATTGAATAATTGATTGGCTGCTCTCTACTGTGATATATGTCTGTCTTTGCTCCACTCTCTTTCACTCCATCCAAAGCAATTTACTCATAAGTGCTCTTATATTCTTTAATCCACTTTGCTGCAGTCTGCTTTTTACTGTGGTTATTTCAAAGCTGGCCTGTGCCACGAGGACAGCCGAATGTCTTTGAGGCTGAGCGGCCTGGACAGGGAACTCGGCTCGGCCAAACACTCAAGTCACTTAAAAGTTTTGTCAGTGGAGTTGCTCTCGTCGGCGTCAAGGGTCTCCGAGGTAAAAGTGGAATACAGTGGGGGAAAGCTCTCTTGTATTACGCAAGCCAAGACTGGTCAAATATTGAATATGGGAGCGTATCATCTTGAGGTTATCCTGTTTCTCATACAGATGCATCTTTTATAAAAGTTTCTTGTTTCAGTGGGACATTGAGGAACCTTTTTTATTTCTTCACCTCAGCCTGATTTGGCCCTAAAGGAACCCTTGACACAAAATCTCTCATTTCAGTACAGGAAAAAAACGTGCTCCGAACAGTTGAATTGCTCTTTCGTGAAGAACAGCAACACGAGTCGCTTTTCCAACGGTGACCCATGAGTCATGTGGCAAAAGAAAAGAAAAGCTCTGCGTAATCCACTTCTCCACCGCTGAATGAATCAACAACATACAGGCAGAGCTTCTGAGTTACGACGACGTGAGCAAGTAGTGCGTTTAGCTCTGATGTGGAATAAGTATGTTTGGGAACACGCTGAACACAAGGATCGACTTGAGTAGTGTCTTTGCCTTTTGAGTCTCCATCAGAATCCGTTGTGACTGCTGCCAGTCCACGATAACCGCAGCTGCTGTCGTCTACAAAGAGGGAAGCGAAAGACTTTGCAGAGCCACTTTTCAAGGCTTTGTATGAAGTTAGTATTTCATACTTAAGAGAGAGATTCACTGTTTTTCTTTAAAGCCACCAGCAGAAGTTGTACTTGACAGAAAATGTGTTTTATTATATGAATGTGAAAAGGGAAGACAGGTGAAAGGTCCCTTTAAAAAAAAAAAAGTCAAGTTTGGTTTGGAGAATGCTGGCGTCCACGTTCTTTAGCATCTCCTCGAATGATGACCCCCCTACTCACGAGCATCTTGACCTTTTGAAGTGCTACCTGTCCAAGGAGTTAGTCAATATGCTGTGCTATGTATTAAAAGTGTCCGATATTGATTTGTCTTTGGACTAGTCATTTGAGACTCAAGGGGGTAGCGAGGGATAACCAGCGCAAGAAAAAGGGGATGGCAGGATCACAAGGGACAAAAGGTGAAAAGGAGAGGAGAGAGAGTGGAACTAAGTCGCTGAAACCACAGAATGCCAATGCTCTCTGCGGTCTCTCCAGTCGAGGAGGTCTGTCTGAAGTTACAGCAGCTGACAATGACCGTCTGTCCCCGTCGGTGCCCACATACAAAAGGTACTGTTGTTTTTTAAAAAGGTTGGCACCAAAGAATGAGGCTACCGGAGAGGGGAAGAAGCTTGCTGCTACCCGTCCAGCCAGCTGATGGGCATAGGAGACGCACATACTTCAGCTTTTAGGGAAGCCACAGGATATTAGTGACTTAACAAACACGCACATACTTCAGCTTTTAGGGAAGCCACAGGATATTAGTGACTTAACAAACACGCACATACTTTAGCTTTTAGGAAAGTCACTGGATCTTAGTGTAAAGTTGTAGAAGTGCTAAAGTAATAATCTGACTTTTGACCTTAATCTAGATTAGAACTGGTTAAGTCTGATTACATGGGCTGCTTGTAGATCGAATTCATTCATATTCCTGTTGCCCTGCTATGGAGCAGAGCGTGACACATGTCTAAAGACGATCCAGCAGTGCGTCACAACCGTAAGGTTTCTCTGTTGTATAGCAATGTTCTCTCTGTCATGGTGCCACTGTGATTTACCCACGTCACTGTTGTCTTGCTAACAATCTGCTTTAAAGTCCTTTGTACAGCAGCTATAGACCAACATCAGAGGTCAGAGAGGTCGTTGAGGCTCCCCCTAATTCTGCTCTTGTGCCATTGCCTCACCATGCTGCATTGAAAGCAAATCCCATCAAACCCGTCGGGTTTGTGGAATCGAGTCGTCAGAGTGACTTAAAGTAATCCGAGCAGAAGGTAGAGAGTGTTTCAACTGACATGTTGCAAATTCCACAACTTCACCGCTCCGAGGGTGATGAAGTGCATGTCTAGAATATCAACAATGCAACAATGCATTATACTTCATGTCATATGTTCCTCCACCGTGATCCTCAAGCAAAGGGGTGACCAGGCTGCTGCTACAGTGCTACTCCGTCACATAGAGCCAAACACTACAAACAGCTGTTGAGGAAATCATTAGGGATTTATCCAGAACACCTTCTATGATCGATGCACTTTAGTAGTTTCCACTGGCAATTAACCTCCTAAACCTCAGAGCATTGGCACTTTGCACCAACCCCCGAGAACGAATCCACTAATACTTTCAGACTGTTAATGCAAGTGTTTTACACAAAGCAAGGTTTTAGGGAAGATGCATGCGCTTGGAATAAATGAGACTTTGATTATATTGCACAGGTTTTGTGAGAGTTTGTAAACAGTTTAAGAAGAGCTTCTCAAATCAAAGTATTTTTTAACTCTCTAAAAGACATGATTGAAGGTCAGAGAAAAAGAGATGCAAAGTTGGTACCAAAAGTTGCTTTCCTTGAAGTGCTGACACAACTCCTATTTTGTCAACTCCTTTATTGTTCTGAGTTCAAAGACACAGCTGAAACTCATGTATTTCTCAAAGTAGAGCTCTTGTTTCCCCAGAAGACTTGTTGAAGCAGGGCTTTCTTCTGATGCGCTGCAGTTAGGTTCGTTACTTTAGACAGCCATGAAGTTAAGTGAGAACCAAATCCAATTGGTTTGATGAAAGTTAATGGAGGCTCGTCTGTTGGGCCGTGAAGCGTGGAATTCGAAGCCGAGCCGAGTGGAAGCTAACTTTATCTCAACACAGGCCGGACTTTCTTTTCCCAGTGGGAAAGTTCACCGGGGAGGGGGTGACCAATCAGTGGGTTGAAAGTTGATTAACCCCCCGCCCCCACCAGCCGACCCCCCTCAGTCGCACACACAAACACACATGTCAATAGAAATCTTTGTGTGGCCTCTGAAGGTAGTCTCCCCTCCCAGATGCACATATATAGTTTGTAAACACAGAGGCCCATTCTAACACGGTGCTGTATGCGATTACAGATGCACATGGATGCTTTTATTTGTATACGGGTTATGTTTCCCTTTGTGTTATTATTCGTGTGTGTGTGTGTGTGTGTGTCTGTGTGTGTGTGTGTGTGTGTGGTGTCTGCCAGACAAGTGAGGAATTGGGGGCACGACCCCGCACCGAAAGATAGAGAGGAGAGGTGATGGTTTCGTATCCATGGTAATAGAGAGAGTCTGAGCAGGAAGCCGACAGGAAGTCAGGGTGTTCCACGCGCCATCGAGGGTGCTCTTCCGTTGTCATGACGCTGTGGGCTGTTGTCATGGAAATGCCGCCGATTCAGGCTGCATGCTGATGGAAAACATGCTGCCTGGATTTTTCAATGAAAAGCGCCTCATCCACACTTGTTGATAAGCAAGCGCAGTGAGTTTTGAAGTCCTACTTCTAAACCGTCTGCTGATGAATAGGTTATCATTTAAGCCAGATCTTTCTTCTCATGTCCTTGTTTTTATTCTTCTGCTGATTAAAACAGAAGCAGACTTCAAGGCAGCCGTCAATGCTTTAGACCTTTTTTTCTCCACCAGAAGCTGCTGTATTAGTTTAAAGTCTTGCTCCACTGAAATGCTACAGGATTCCTAAATGCACACACGCACGCAGCTTTTTCTCAATTTGTGTCGAGCAGATGGAAGTGGTGCATCTCACTGCTCTAACTAGGCACGCAGATTAATGACACACACACACACACACACACACACACACACACACACACACACACACACACACACACACACACACACACACACACACACACACACACTTACAAATGAGGTGGACATGTGCAATCATACATGCTCAGTGGATAAACTAGAACTCAGAAACTCGCATGCATCCACCAACTGGCTGACTTCCCTCAGTCCCTCATGCTCTCTCCCCGTTATACAGTGCATCCGGACAGTATTCACAGCGCTTCACTTTTTCCACATTTTGTTATGTTACCGCCTTATTCCAAATTTATTAAATTCATTTTTTCCTCAGAATTCTTTACACATAATGACAAAGTGAAAAAAGCTTGATCAAAATTGTAATAATAAAGAACAAGAATATAACATGTACATAAGTATTCACAGCCGTTGCTCAATACTTTGTTGGAGCACCTTTGGCAGCAATTACAGCCTCAAGTCTTCAAAGTCTTATAATTTTCAATTATACACACATGGCAATAATGTGCATGACTATGAGAAACAATTAAGTATTTTATTTTGAGTACCGAAACAAGTTGACAGGAAATTAATTGACAACCATTTTAATCATTGAATCATTTAGCAATCAGAAATAGCATTATCTGGTTCCAGAGGATTTTCTGCTTTTTCCTGTTATATTTTATTTAGGCAAGATAATAATTGCTAATGAATGTAATTGTTAGTTGCGGTCCTATTCGCATTGCCCACATAGCCTGAAGTAGGCAATCATATTAGTAGTCATTCAAATTTAGATTTATCTCTGGATAAAGAAAACAAAGCCTGCATCATTGCTTTCCATTGTGGTTTTCCTATTGTATTTTGTAATCTATTTAGGGAGGTCTGTTAAGTGGGTAAAAGCTTTGGACAGGATCTGCACAGCCTCATTTGAATCTCAGCATGGACAAAATGCTGAATTTCAAATGCAGCACTTTGGGTGCAGTGCTCCACGTCCAAACTGAAGTTGAAAGAGACAAAAATACAAATGTTTAAACCAAAGCAGCTTGCATCACTCGCTGACTCAGGCTTTCAGTGTGGGTACTATTAATTTAATCTGTTTGACCGTAGCGCTCTATGTTTTTTAAATGTTTTTATTGCTGGCATACTGTAGTGTAATGGGGTCCAATGAACAAAGGACCAGAAAGGGTCTGGCTGAATAAACGTTTACCTGTGGGTCGATAACACCGCGGGTCGATACGCCGTTATCATCTGAACCCGTCAAGTGGACAAAGTGTAGAGCGGCGGCCATGGGCACGCTCATGGGCACGCTCACATGCGCTAAAAGTGTGCACGTCTGGCCCGGCTACATGAACAAACCAGGGAGAAGCTCGGATTACAACTAAAACGGAGGGAGAGTGACTTCATTCTCTGCACAGGTGGACACGACCTCACGGTATCTTCACAAATAGTTTCATATTAATGTTCTAAATATTGTGTAGAGAACCTTTAAGTGACAAAACACCAGTCTATCACCCTGATATGCTAAACCCGTTGTCATGTGGAGACCCAGCAGCGATGGCTCTTCGCCTGACAGCAGTGTGCGTGTTTTGGTTAAAGCTGAGCAGAGTTTTAAATAACGAGACAGTTTGGTTTTATTAGAATCAGTGATACCCCATCTGGCTGGACCTCATCAGGTGATACCTGACACTGCCTCTGTGTGTGTGTGTGTGTGTGTGTGTGTGTGTGTGTGTGTACACGCACGTGCGCATGTGTAGGTTTTTTAACCCCCCAGCTGTTCATCTGTATTACCACCTTCAACCCAGGGCCCCAAATTCTCACGGTCACCACAAAAACGAACTCCCTTGTCCCTCCCGAACAACTGGAGTGCAGGACACTCCACACACTTTATTACACACACACACACACACACACACACACACACACACACACACACACACACACTGAGATCCCAGTGATAGGTTTGTCTGATAAGGTTTTATATTGCGGCTTTAATTCTGTCCTGTCCCCCCCTCCCTCCGTGGAACAATGCACGGTTTGTTTAGCACTCAGAAACAATATCCTCCTTTTAATATGGAGCCTAATCTCATTAAATCATAACCTGTGGTGCTGGACTTCTCTGTACGGCTTCGTCCATTCAGCCGGACAGAGGGAGACGTCTGCAGCATTAGTAGCAGGCCACAAATGGACCCCAATGCCCTGGCCTGGGTTCATGCATGTGGACAACGTTGTGCTTTTAAAGCTGCACCAGGCAACCTTTCTATAAATCCTTGTATATTTTAATACTTATTGGATAAATATGAAGAGAGAATTTCACCCTTTTTTTTCCTTATTCACAAAACAGAAGTCTCCTGCACAGGCAATTACATGGAATGACAATGGATTAAATGGGAAATTAAATGTCCCAGCCATTAAATGGACATTTAATCAGATGGGTAACTAATGGTGGTGTGCGCTGTCCTATCAACATTTATGTAAAAGGGTTCCCTATCCTGATCCAAGCTATAAATCCTCTCTCGATCGCTTCCCTGCTGCGTCTTTGGTCCTGTGTGTAGCTTCCAATTTGACCTGCAGCAAATCAGACTGGGTGACAGTGAGGCTGACAGTAAGATGAGGCGACAGAAACAGAGAGACAGTGAATGAGAGAGAAGTCAAGCGTACTAAATTAACCAGCTGACACTCAACACAGCTGAATGCTATATAAGTTATAGTCTGGCCCCTGGAGGTATGTGCCTGTATGTATGCGTGGAGACGATTGTGTGTGTGTGTGTTTGTGACACTGAGGTCAACAGGTGTCACGTTTTACGTGACACGGATGTCGCGTGTTCAGCAGGGATCAGTGATGGCAGCAGTCATCTCGGAGTCCTTTCACTTGGCAAATATATTTAACAGCAGTTGGTTTAATTAGAAGTTCAGTGTAGGAATGCGACTCATTATGTGTTGACAGCGGGCTTCAGTGATACAGTTTATTGTCTGCTGAGAGCGGCTCAAAGGGGAGGAAAGGGTTCGTTTGGTGGTCTCAAGAGGATGAATTCTAAAATAAAGAGTTATCCCCCGACCTTTCCGCTCAACATTTTGTCCACTAATTTGTTTTATGACCGAACATCTGCAAAATTAAGGATTCTCCCATTATTATCAGCTTAAAGTTGTGGGAGACACACCTGCTTTAACATCTGCATGTTAAGGGATACTAGAAATGATGTAGTTAATACCAATTGAAATCCTAGGTTTATTAATTCCCACGATCCAAACAAAACATCCCTGTACTTCAACATATACTCCTTTATTACAGTTTGTTTTTTTGCAAATTTATACTGAATCTCTGATGATCCGCCACAAGTTTCATATTTCAAGATTGCATTTGATTGCATCATGATAACGTTATAATTTAAATTTGTACATTTGGTGGGTTACATTGTATGAAGGATGTGACACTTGATAAATCAAGTGCTTTGCACATGATGCGTCTCCAAGCTTTGGCACTGAATCATCTGAAAACATAGTTTGTTTAAAGCTGCTTGAAATAATTATAAAGTGCTGTCTTTTTCTGCAGAACTCACATAGCCTTCAAACTAAACCATCCATTGAATTTTACAGACACTTTCCCTCTTGTGGGTTGCACACTCTGGCTTTCCGTCCCTGGAGGAACGCATCGCTTCATTTAATAAGACAGTGGTAATCACATCTTCTGTTAACAATCCGTTTGTGTTGGTGTAAATGCAGCCGATGAACACATCCCTTCTCTCAAGGATTCAGGTTAAATCAGCCCCAGGAGTCCTGTAATCCAACACTGCTATTCATTAGTGTTCAGCTGGGACCGGCTCATTTATCCCAACACTAATAACACAGCATCCTCCTTGCAGCGTCCCAATCCCCCCCAAAGAAACTTCCGCCTAGGGCTGCTGCTGCCTGTAGTTAAAGAAGTCATAATTAGATTTGATTTCAAAGCAGTTACAAGAGTTCAAAATACACGTTCCAAGCTTGATAAACTGCAGTAAACCAGCTAGCTATATTTCTTTACCTATAAATCTACATTTGATTGAAAGCAACATGTTCATGTCTCGCCTTTCTGGGTTATTGAAAGGCCTTCTCGGAAACATAATAAATTGGTAACCGTAGAAGTGCAAAGGTCAAGGCCAAGTGGATACGACAAAACCGTAAAATTCAACACTTCATCACTAAATGGCCGCTGGACTGAGCGGAACGTGACGGATTGATGTAAGAGGATCTGAGGGGACACCCTAGCCTGTCTGATGGGTGAGAGTGGAAGGTTGCAGTTTCCCGGCGCTTGCCTTTGTGATCTTTGTCCACGTTTTTGTGCGAGCAGGTGGCTTAAAGTTGTAATCCGTAAGACTTCAGTTGCAGCTGATTTAGCGACGTCCGTGGTTACCGTGATAATAGTAAGTGCGGTTTAAACATTCCTTGAGCAGCTTCTTTCTGAGAAAGTAATTGTGAGAACTGGTGTCTCTTTACAGCTCTTGTTTTACTTTCTGATCCAGTCAAAAACGATGCTGTGGATGACTGAAAACTTCTGACGAATGATTCAGCAAATACATTGTTTTTTCTTTTTTTGTCTACTTCACAATAAAAGCCACCATGTGTTTTCACCAGGTTAAAGCTTTTAATGTGGAATATCAAAAATCTGGAAAGGTAATTTCGGAATTACATTAAATTCTTATTTTAGGAGAAATGTTAATCTGATTGAGATCAAAATTATTGGAAATGTAAAAGATACAATTTCCAAATTGCTGCACATTCCATTAAAAACAAAAATATAACCTGAAGTAATCCCATTACCAGCTCAGAAAGATCAACAATGATATTTTTGGTATCACTGATAATCTCATCTGTGTTTTAATTTTGTCAGTCGAGGACTTGAACTACCCTCTCCATCTTTTGATCCCCAAGTCATCCGATCACAACTGAGAGCTAATGGTCTTCACGCGTGCATTGCCTCAACATGTTTTGCTGTGTTACATGTTCATGAGTGGAGCTCTTGTAGTCGGGGGCTGCCACTTTAGTACGAGTGAAGCTTGTAGTGAGAGTATCAGCTGTCTGGCTGACACGTCCTCATTTGGCTTTTCGTTTCGCTTCATCCTTCAGTCATACACACTCATGCCAATATACAGGGCATCATTCAAAAAGGGCTGAAGCGTGGTTTTGTTCTATATTTATAAGCGGAAACCAGTCTTTTACTCCACCACTTTCTCCTTTATTCCGGCATCAGAGACAGGTGTGTGAATGTGAGATGCTGCAGCGGAGCCCTGTTGGAGAACTGCATGTCTATTGACCTTTCCAACATGAATAAAACATCCATACAAATGTCTTGACGCCGCCGCAGTCACCTAAGCCTTTAATGTCAGGGCTCTGATGCCTCCCGGGGAAATCTGATAAAGCAGAAAGCGTGCAGATGGGTGGAATAATACAGTGAGTCAGCTGTGAGCTTCATGCATGGCCAGCCCCTCAGCGGCGGGACTATCCGCTGTGCTTTTACAGCCGAGGCATCGGTGACTCTCGGCTCCTGGCGCTCAGCCTGCCCATCGCCTCGTTCCACCGCTTTCTCCAATGACTCAGAGCGGCTGTTTAGCCCTTACTGCTGTCCACCGCTTTAGGGACGTGAAACTCGCCAGTAAGACCCAAAATGCCCATCATTTGCCAGCGGCTGCCATTGTAACTCCCTGATAACCATGCATCGGTGGCAGCTTCTCTTGAACCACGTGTTGAAAAGCTACATAATTAGTTAATAAATGCCAACTATCAACCCTTCACTCATTTAATGGCCTGCCGGTTCCCCTAACTATACAATTGTGTATGTAATACCTTCAAATAACCTTTAAATAATACATCATGTTGACAAAAGAAATATATCTGATAGGCAAAATGTTATTATTTTGTGATTTTGTAAACATTTTCAGAGAAATTACAACAAAAGCGTCTGAGCATCGGTTTTGGGACTCCCTGGTAGCTATACTTCTAATAACTAACATGGAAACAAATCAAATAAAAAAAGGTTCTTGCAGTTGCATGATTAATACCAGGTCATGTTGATTTTCTTTAGAGCTTTTTACCAGTGTTATAAGAAGCTCAAGATAATCTAAGTCTAAATCTGAAATCTAAATCTGGTCCTTGCATGGTACTCATATGAACATTCCTCCCCCTCTGTGCCTCTTCACTGACTCAACCTGTAATCCATCGCTGTGAGTGCAGCTTCACTTAGTGTTTCAAAGACACACTTTTACTTAACAGTCACATCAGGATGCACGGCCGACTCGCCTCCATAAAGGGCGACTGATGTCAAAGTCGCGCCATCTGGTTTTGTGGTTTCACTTTTTCTAAATCTGGACTTGGCGAGTATGGAAAATGTGTGTCAACTAAACAGAGACGCCATGGGGAGGAAATACGCTCGTCACACATTTATAATGGGCTCCAAACGTGTAATATATTTTTGAAGATGTTTCTAATGCATCTTAATGCATTTCAGCTCTTTGATTATGCAGTGCTAATGCATAAAAGTACATTCAAATCCATTTAAATCATAGAGTTTCCCTATTTTTCCCCAACGAAATCTCCCAAATACATTTTCCTTTTTCAAATGGAAATTCGGTTCTCTAAAGCTCTCTAAAAGTCACATTGAAACAACAGCTGATCCTTTGGTTTCTGTCTGTGTGTGTGTGTGTGTCTGTCTGTGTGTGTGTATGTGTTGCGGTGGTTTGCCAAAAGCAAGTTAGATTAAAATCCGTCACAGTGTGATGTTAATGAAGCCATTATTGACGCACAACGCCACAGTCAACTCCATTATTCACTCTCTCCCCTTTTTGCTCACTTTCATTCATCTCTCTCTTCAGTCTTCCCTCCTTTGTGCTAAGGCGGATGTGATCATCGATTACACTGATTTTATAGATGCCAGTGTGAGTGCACACTGGGAAACAAGGCTTTAAATAAGCTCCTAAATGTATTGGTGCGTTGTTATTTTCTCTCTATATTATTTTGTATTCAAGTCTTTCTCTTTTCTTTATTTTTGTGAAAAGTTTTTACTCTCTTCCCTCCTGTCTTTGTTCTTAAGTCCTTGTTGCTTTTCACCACCCATTTATATTACACAGACTTAAAAGAGGATAACACGCTGCATGTGTCATAAACGTCACTTTATGATACAGTACAGAGCGGCACAATAGGACTCATGTGCCCTCGACTCAATTTCTATTACTTTCACATTGCAATTTCTTACATCCAAAATGTGTTTTCTTTTAAGGAAGCACTCTTAACTTTTTCCAAAGGTCAAGAATGACTGCCCATAACTATTAGCCACCAACACATGGGCCTCTGCTCAGACCTTTAAAGACCCATATAGTCTGTTTCTAGCCCTCCATGCAGCCAGGCAGCAAAGAGCTCTCTGTAACCTCCAAAATCTGAAAAAGATAGAAAATATATTTCACTTTTAGCGTCAGTCTCTTTTGGGAAAGAAGCAAAAGTGAGTTAAACAAGTGTGAAGCGCAACATTAAATCCCCCCGTGGCTGCATCTGTGCATCGGGGTGTGTTGAATATTCATCGAGGCAGACAATTTTACAGATGATACAGAGAGGGTTTTGTTTTCAAAATGGATGCGCTGCATTTCGTGTCTTCGCAAGTTCAAAAACAACATAGTTGGATAAAACTACATGAACGGAACGATTTTTGTCTGAGGTTTTAATCCCGGCAGCTGTAAACAATAGGATTACACTGTGTTCGTCCGTGCCACATGGATAGACCTAATGCAGTAGATATGGGGGTAATTGTTCATGACCTAAATCTGACCCTTCACGCGGGCTTTCATCTCCTCGCAGGATAGGTGTTTTTTTTTTCTGCTCGCAGCGAAAGACCAATAGAGGGTAGCTCATCGACGGGCTTTATGGCAGATTACGTATGTTGTGCCTATCTGTACCACTTCTGACCTCGCTGATCACATGAAATATGCCATCTGGTTTGCACTTTAGTGTGTTACAGTATCACCGTTAATAATAATGTTGGGATTCTTTTGGGGTGGTTAACTTTCCCACCAGCAGGCAACGCTTGATGGTGTTGCTGAGAGAGATACACCATGTGTGTGTTTTATTATACAGAGGCAACATTTTCTCTGTTAGCAGTTCATTTATTGACTCTAGCATGAGGAGATAGAGTGGAAAGAAAGTGAAAACTGAACGAGAGACTTAAGTAGAAATAGCGCAAGAGAGAGAGGGTTGTGCTTCTATGAGGGCAAAGAACCCAGAATTGAGTTTTCATAAGCTGCAGAGCCAAAGAAAAAAAGCCTTAGCAGGAGGAATTGGAGAACTGATCCTAACACAGTGTGTCTTAACGTTAACATATACAGTAAGCATTTCATCCAAACCTCAGTTTTAGGCTAACTATATTTCTGTAAGTGAAGCTAAAACATTTTGACTGTATGCAGTCTGTGCTATAGGGAAATGTGGATCAATCCGAAAGCTACACTTCAGCATTCATCATCGTTTTATTTATCAGCGGCTCCCCCTGGTAGACATATGGTGCTAAAATAATCCTTTGACATGCTGGAATCTGATGTGTTAGCTAGCTAGGGTTCTGTTAGTGAATGTACAGCTAGTACGGGAATTGATTGTGTAGAACTTCATACATCATTGTATGTTTGAGTGTTCCCGGTTGAAAATGACTACCATGAAATAGACAGCTGTGTGTGTGTGTGTGTGTGTAAGAAAAATTATGTGAATGGTGTAGATTTCCTGCTGCACTCGATATTGGTACCCTGTGTGTGTGTTTCTGTAAGGGGCACCAAAGGTTAGTCTTCAGTTTCTGCTACAAGGCAGAAGCCTGTGTGTGTGCTGCAAACAAATCATTGTCCGCCTTTAAATAAAAGCTCTGTGGCTGTAGAGGGAATCACGTCAATATGTGCAGCAGCTGAAAGAATGCCCTGAATTGTCAATGACTCAGAATCAGGCGGCAACCTTCGGTTCCTCCGAGAGTAGCCAATGTGGAAGTGTCTTAAAACTTGCATTTTCTCTACGGGAATACCTTGTGATTGACAGGTCGCCTCCGCCACTGGCACTCTTTCGCATTCCAAATATGGTAACTTCTGTTCAATTTCTGTTGCAAAAACAACAACTTGGCGACAGCCGTATACCAAGATGAACTTTAGGCTTCAGACCAGCACTCTAGAAACCAATGAGTGTCACGATGACTACGGCTCCTTCTTGTATACATATATATTCTTGTATTCTGTGCTCAGAATAAGATGTTTGTCGCCAGCGTTCGTCTGTTGTAAATGTTGCTCCACAAGCAGCCTCAAGATCAACTGTAAACAACCCAGTGACATCACACATATCGGTGTCACATTTGAGTCGGTCTATTTCAAGGCAGGCTAGGTAGTTATAGTGAAATGTATCCACTGAATGACAGGAAAAGCCTGTCGCTCATCACATGACAGCTGGCCATGGCGTCACCTGTCGGCCTGCGCATTTGTATGTGTTTTTTAGAAATGTAAAACGACACTGATAACCTTTTTTTATTCACTCCGCTGTAGTTGTGACAGCAGAGCCGCTGGTCCGAGGCCTGAGGAAACTCCCTGAAGACATCGACTGGTCGTACTCAGGTGTGTAGGAGCCGTTTGCTGCTTTCATGTGTGTGGTCACATGGGCATTGTGGCTCCTGGGGAACAGGCAGTGGAATGTATGGGTGTGCATGAGCATTTATTTAAAGGTGGAAACAGGCTAATTATTTATTTTTAATACTAAAGTTATAATACAATTTACAGCTTGTGTGTGTGTGTGTGTGTGTGTTAGCAGCTTAATATTTAAGACATCTGTTACCGGTCACAGTGCATCTTACAGGTACTGAACTCAGATCTGTGTTTTACAGTAAAAATGTAAGTTGTTTTTTATTACAATGTCATATCATTTTCATATCATTAACATTATCTCCATACATTTTCAGAAAATATTCAACATTAATAATTAAACTAATATAGGAATAATAAAACATAAGAATAAGAGCAACAAGGTGCAGGACACACAGGAACTCATTGGAAACTGGATCGATCAAGCATCAGTTTCAAGTTTAAATTGGAAATCCCAATGATCAAGGTTCCCTCTGCTTAACTTTCAAAATCATACAAACATTTCCTTGAACAGACAACAGGGGACAATTCCATCAGACTGGTAAATATCAGTCCGAATATCAAATGGTACAAAGGAATTATCTGTTAACGTCTCCCGTGAGACGTCCTTGATCTGCCCTGGACCATATGGTGAGATGGCATCAGCTAACTCAGCGCGAAGCCCCCGCCGAGCTAAGCTGTGGTCCAACGGAAACAAAGAGTGGACACAGACGGGCCGTAATGGTCCCAGAAGGGGAGATTAGCTACTTAATGGTCGGGGGAAGGGGGATCAGAAGGAACGATCAGGCTCAACAGGTCATCAGTGGGCTGAATGCAGAGCTATTAAACTTATTAATCTACACATGGATTGCTGGTGATAATCAACACATGTCGTTTGAAACACTGTACGATAAGGGAAATGTCTGAGTTGCGGAGTCAGCATTTGCTCAATGATTTTTCCATTTAATTCATGCCATTGACAGAAAATGTGTGAAGATGAAATCCATGCACCTTTAGGCATCATTCCTTTACCTGCACTTGTAAAATCTGTGACAACCTGATTCAGGCCAATGGCTGCAGTGCTTGCAACATTTTCAACATGGATGCTTGGTTTGTGTGAAGGGAAATGATGCATCTTTAATGGTAGATGGATCTTAATCATACAGATTACTTGTATTGTTCATGGAAGTTCAAACTACGAGCCAAGATAAATACTACAGTACACACTTCGTCAGCTGTGTGCTCTTTGTTTGTGGCCCTCCCCATCAAGCGCCCAGGAAGATCCCCAAAGCAAAGTTTACATAGTGGCTGTAAATATCTTTTATTACATAGACTTACATTGGGAAATAGAAGTCTGTAACTCAAAATATATATATATATATATATATATATATATTTAGGTAAATTAACTTTCCAGCACAAACACCTAGTTATTTTCCTTCCCTTGTTCATGTGAATTTGCCAGAAAACGAGGCTGAACTGAGGGCTGGGAGGCGGGGTTTAAGAAAACGCTAGTACGCATTCTGTAATAATGTGGAATTATTATTTTGCTTTTTGCCACTAAGTAACTTTCAGGAATGAAGGTGCTCTGCCTCTATACATCCATAGTCATCATCTTGTTTTTTTGCAATTTAATAAATGAACATCATGCTGTATTGAAGAAGACTTGAAACTAGAGAGAGACATAAACTCACGTTTATGTTTACTGAGGGAATAAATCAAGACGGGTAATTTTCTCATAGACTTCTATCTAATCAGAGTCAGAGGAGTCGCCCCTGAAGAACGTTAGAAAAAATGAAAGTTTAAAGCATTTGCGCATTGGCTTCACTTTTCAGACCTGGAGGTTGCTGCCGGTTTAAACATTTCTACGTTCTTGGAAATTGAATAAAATACAAAATATGTTTGTTGATAAAATGGATAATAAAATGTAAAACCCCAAACAGAATCAAATTATTGCAACATTACCAATTTGTTGAAGTACAACAAAAGTATCCACAACTGAATTGCATTTAATATGAAACCTGGCCGTGAGCCATGTTTTAATGGACTAATAGCCAGACTCACACACGAGTACAGCCACAAGGTTTTTATTTGTCCAGCGTGTTTCTGCTCATACTGGTCAAAACAATATGAATATCAATAGATGCACATGTATTTTCATCTTGCACATTGTTTTCTTTCACTCTGTCAAATCTTCACAATCATTTCCCAGGCAGGACCGTACACCCGGTTTGACAAAGTGTAATAGTTTTTTCTTTGTGAGATACACTGAAATGATCAGTGTGATGAAAAAGCTGTCTGCAATAGAAATGAAGCGGAGACGCCCCTTTCTTTTCTTCCATTTGTATTCCTGCTTTCTTACTTTCTTTGTCCGATTCGTTCTTTCCTGCTCCACACTTCTCATTTTCCTCTCCGTTGGGTTTTGAAGTCCATCATCACAACTGAAGGCGACTCAGTGGCAGTTCATTTGGATCCACTGTAACCGGAGCCGCGTGCGTGCATGCACAATCTTGTTTTTCCGGACCGGCTCTGATTCTTGCCTTGTGCTGTGCACTGAGTCGTGAGTAAAGTCATTAACATGTGAAAGAAACACACTTCATTGTGAGGCACTGCGCACAGCTTTTTAGTTGGGTCAGAAGTAGGGGGGGAATAAAAGAAAACAGGGGGCAGGAGAGAGAGTGAGTGACTGAGAGAAGGAGGGTTGAAGAGAAAGAAGAATTCAGCTGAAAGGAAGAGAGAGAGGCAGAGGAGGAAAGATTAACATTAGGCAACAATCCAAATGAACATTTTTCAAAGCACTTCCATCACACAAACAAACATGGTTGTTTGTTTGTTTGATTTCTATCAAAATGTTTACATTTCTAAATGAATTAAAACTGAATTACATACATAGGTTTATTTTGCTCCATGAGGACTTATCAGTCCAGGCTTTTTTCACCACCTACAAGTTTTTCTAATTGAAATACACATTTGTACAAGGATTCAGTAACAAACATATAAAGTCAACTTGTGTGAAGCGATTAAAGAAAAGTGATTCAAATTATTAAATTCAAATGATTAGGAAATAAATTATATTTAACTATTAATTAATTTTGCAATTAGTTGTTTGTACAATGTATTATAACTGCTTATGGCCACTGTTTGGAAGTTAAGCATTCCCTTTCTAATATCTATTTAATATTCCTGGGAAACCATCTCCCTCAAACAACCGTATTAATTGAAGTTTCTCACCAAAGATTACATTTCACAAGATTACATTTGAACACACGATAACGTTATAATTCCTCTTCGCCCAGTAGTCATTTTTACTGAATAGAGCTTGAATGCATCATAATGTAACCCAACTGAAGCTCTGTTGACCTTAACCTTCACTAGCTTCCCTCCTGCTGATTTCAACAGGGATTTGTTGTTGAGCACAATCTGCACACCGCTGATTAGTAACAGCGGAAACCGGCACCCTGGAGTTGTGGGTTGACGGGGGTCGGGGGTTAAATGATGATCTTTAGCAATCGAGATACTCAAGTTTCTCGAGGAATCATTTCAACCCTAATCCAAGTGTGATAATCACCCCCCTTTCGTTCTGTTTTGGTCTTCACCAACTCCTAAGTTTTGCTGAAACAACAGCCTGATGTGCGACAAGTTGAAAGTCAACCACATCGGTAAAGTTGTGCTCTGTAAAACCAAAGCACTGAAGCGCTCTGTATAGAGAAACCGCACCATTTCGTGATACACGTTCATGGGTTCGTCACTACAAGAGACCCTTTTCATTTCGTCCTTTGTTAATATAAAAAAAATATTAAAGCAGCTACAATCTTTATTTTATAAAGTTCAGATTTATTGCAGATTTAAATGATATAAACCTGATCAGTTACTGTATATCTGTAGCACCTTGGTTTCTTTATTTTGTTTATTTTAAAACATTTAATAGATATTTAAAAGTATTAACAATAAACATGGAGGTATACTGTATGTTTGCACACAAACACATGCCTCCTCCTCCTCTTCTTCCATGTTGTTCTCGTCATTCCTCTGTGCTTTGTCTCCAAGGGGTCCCTGAGATCCTCCTGCCTGGAGGACACCCCCCAGGGCCCCATCTGTTATGTGTGTGTTTGTGGGAAATTGTGTGCTCTGAAATACCAGTTTCTTCTTCCAGGCAAATGCAATAGGGTGCAATACATTTTTCAAAAGTTAGTGTTAAAAAAACAGACTACGAGTTCCTATAGAATTATTACGGTGACTATACTGCTACTACTTGTTTTTATTTAGGCGTATTGAAACATTATATTTCTTTGTAAACTATCAGAACAGCTGAAATATGCAATGTCGTGCATAGAAGATGAACCTTCATTGTTTCTTGTCCTTGGAGCAGCAATGACAGAGAAATAACAGAATGTTAAAGAATAATAATGCTGGCTTTATTAATAATTCATTAAGCTGACTGACAAGTATTTCTTTTCTCTATGGCCTTTTTTCTCGGTGTCTGTATAGGTGTCTCTGCCCAGCCCTGTCTCCTACAAAATGACGTTCCCCTACAACTAAACTGTGTTCTCACTTACGTTGAGAGGAAAACTTATCCTCTCCTGGATTACGGAAAAACATCACGATTTAGTTCAAGTTAAGGACATAAATTAAAATATTTACGCTGACTAGAATTGGAAACACATTTGTGATTCGTCAAGAAAACAAACTTAATCGGAGAGAAAATATGTTTCCATCTAGACTTAATTGGCAAAGTAGTTTTATTGGATGTAAATGCAATTTTCTGGAGACCAGGCTGCTCTGCCTCCCTCTCCCTGTCTCCTCTGGCTTCCTGATCCTACTTAGTCTTACCCAGGGGCGATGCAGGCTTCAATACTCCCATGTTGCTCTATCTGGGGAACACACGCACATGCACACGCACACACAGCTTTCTAAAATAAATACTTCCTGTCCACACAAGTTCACAACATTCTGTTCTAAAACCGTTTCTTTGTATTCTAAACGATCTGATTGGGAAGAGAAGGGGCCGTGTTCACATTAAGAATCCGATCACACTCTGGGTTAAATAGTGCGGCCCAGAGAAACATCATGTATCTGTCCGTCATTAGTGCCGCAGAATCGTTGGGGTTGGACTAATAAGGACAGCATGAGAGGCTGCGTGACGGCTCCATCTCCCAAACCCCACAAGAGTTCTTTATGTAAAATTTACACTTATCATGGCAATGCTAATTTTGGATCAGTGTGCAGGTGGCAACGTTCATCTTACATTTATCTATTCGCTGGTATGTAAATGTTAAGTGTGATGGTCACCAATGTTTAAAAAAATAAAATAAATTAAGGTTGTGTTTTCTAGACTAACATTAGGACAGCATAAAAAAAATGCCTTCAGGCACCTCATTTATAAAAAAAAGTGCAGGGTTAACCAGCAGTCTGTGGTACCAGGCTCAGCACACTGCGTTGTTAATTAAATATGCAAGAGCAGATTCCTGGTAGATGACTTTGTCACGTGAACACCATCATTCTTTGTTGAGACACAGGATAATAAATAAAAAAGGCCGTGATAACTTTTACAGTCTCATCGTACAGCACTCTGCTGTGAATTGATTCCTCAAGGAGTCCTTTCTGGATCATGTTTTATCTTCTCCTTGCCACCTAAAGTAACAGCCCACAGAGACCCTTTATTTTTTCATTTCTGACACAGTGCTTTATTTATATATATATAAATATATTTAAAGGCCGGCTTAAGTCTTTCTGTCACCTATGTGATGAAAGGACCACCACCAATGTATGCATACTGTATGCTGTAAAGTAGCCTACTTACGGATCATTAGCATAATCCTGACAGTGAGAACATATGATAGAAATGTAACTAAACCCGACTGGCTTTGCAAAAATGTAGACTTAAAGCAGCTCTAATCAGTGTTTTTATATACCCCCTTTTTCTGGTCACCAGTCCACCTCTTGGCATGTTTTCTGTCGCACGTGTAACATCAGCATGGTGGAATCAGTAAGGCAGATGGCTAAGCCAGCCTCTTAAAATCGTACATATTAACAACTAAATGCTTCATCCACACACTCTTTGGCAAAGTGTAGGAAAGGAATTGCTATCCCCTGATAAATTACAACTTTGTCTGGATTGTTTTTTGTTATAAGTGTTGCGTGGATGCATGGCGTAATTAGCAGGCTGGCTAAGTAGCTCGGCCTCTTTTCACAGGTGTGCTGATTCTGACATGTTTTGTTGAGCGGGCCATCTCTGCCTCCCTCCTATAGTTTAGCCCTCTGTTTGAGAGCAGCAGACGTGACGGCTGAGGTTAACATACGGCTAAGATAACATATTAGCTATATTTTCTTTCTCTGAAACGCTTTGCCAATATTGTAGCTGCAGAGAGCATTGAATAGTGGTTTATCAACCCAAATGCATCGAGACCTGTTCTATTTTACCTCATCAAGACATAATCATGACATCATCTGTGAAAGGGTCCACATTGATGGCTCAGTGGTAGAGCAGGGTTGTGCTTCAATCAGACGATCGGCTGTTCGATCCCGGCTCCACAAGTTCATGTCGATGTATCCTTGTGCTATACAAGTACAGTTTACCATTTTACTCCACTGGTGATCATTGGTTCCACCAAAAGCAGGCAAATGTTTTCAGAAAATAGACTCTGATAAAAGCTGCTGTGTGCTAACTGTTGAACATTGTAGTCAGCTTTTGTCTTTTAAAAACAAGATGCCAGCTGGTCTTCATCCTGTCGTGTAGCGTCCAGTACTGATAATTGGTTGGAAGCCCTTAACCTAAATGAATCTTGATCCTTATAAGTACGCATTACTCGTGTCTTTGTTGTTTTTGTTATCATAATTTTATTTCAGAGGGTCTTAGCTGTAGAGGCTTTTCCATTATCACAAGAAGCCCGGATTCCAGTTTTGGGTCTCTCAACCAGCTAGTCCACTCTCATCTCATGTGTCCGTTGTCTCTTTTTTTGTCCACATGCATGTGTTCACCACCCACTATGTTCTCAAGTTCTCTCTTAGTCACCAAATACTCGAGGCTGGCTTCTCTTCTGCTCCAGTTGTTGCTCAGTCTGTGTGGCTGCTCGCTGAGCCTTGTGGGAGACGTGAGGTAGTGATGCCGAGGTGTGTATGTGTGTTACTTTATTCACGAACACGCTCTCTCTGTCCCCCGTTCTCTTTCCTTGTTTCTTACTTGCAACACCACGTGGCTTGGTTAATGAATTCAATGGCTGCAATGGCAACCCAGCGTGACTGTGATGATTTCATTATCCAGAAATCTTCGTAAACTTCCCACAGCGTGGTGTTGATGATATCTCATCTGTATTTCAAGACAGTCACAGGTTGGCAGACTGGGCTGTAACCTATACAAACATGTAAGCATATGCAGGAGGAATCTCATTGGCTCAGGTAAACCTCAGTGGGCGGATCCAAAGAACACATTTCTTTTGTATAAAGTTGCTCTAAGACATTTTAAACTGGTTCTGAAACAGTCTCAGTTTAATACTGATGCCTCTATATGCTTTTCACCATGAGTGAGAAAATCTGCTTTTTCTATGATTGTCATTGGTGCCACCACACTCGTTAGGTTCACCAGAAACTCCGTCAGCTCAGACTCCAATGGGGCGGGGCCTCCAGCAGCCTCCAGCAGCCACCAGCCCACCGTGGACAGACTCAGATCCGGGTTTTTTCTCCGCTCCGGTGGGAGTTGTTCCGGTTGGCGGTAGATGCAGCGGTGCCGACGCCTCACTCCTGGAGGCCCAGGCCTTATTGCTAGGACCCGCTATAGGAAATGGAGGCCTCTAGAAACAGGACTGCAGCAGACTGTTGGATCCTGCTGCAGTAAAATTAAAGATTTTTTAAAGGGACTCTGGTGCTCGAAAATATTACAGATTTTGTTCTTTTGGGAACAACAAAATCAACACAAAATAAAAATTCATCGTAGTGGCTTTAAGTTAAGTTTGGTGCAGTTTTATTTTCAAGCTAACCTTCACTGTGAATGTTTAGATAAACAGTAAATCAGTTCAGAGAGCCAGTCTGAAATTGTTTAATATTTAACTGTATATTCAGTTGTCTCTCGCTCCAGAGACCTTTTCATATTCACACGTCTAGACAGAGCCGTCGAAGATCACATAAGCGGCATATGGGGACTGATTAATACCCCAAGTTTTTTTTCTTTTTTATTGAATAATCTGACAGGTCTGATTGTCAGATACGCTGGCTGTAGATGTGTGTGGCAGTCCTTCATTAACATAGCAGATCTCACTGGATGAGTGATGGTGTGTGTGTGTGTGTGTGTGTGTGTGTGTGTGTGTGTGTGTGTGTGTGTGTGTGTGTGTGTGTGTGTGTGTGTGTGTGTGTGTGTGTGTGTGTGTGTGTGTGTGTGTGTGTGTGTGTGTGTGTGTGTGGAGTCCTCTCTCTGCCATTCATAATGGATTTATTTAGTAGCTTGGATCTTGTCAGCCTTAGGCTCACTCCTTCATGTCAGACAGACTGTGTGTGTGCGTGTGTGTGTATGTGCATGTGACCATGCTTTCATAGCCATTGATTCTGCAGAATAAGAATGACTGAAGTATCTTCTCACACAAAAGAACAATTCTTATATCTCTGCTCAGGCTTCTGCTGCGTTGTAATCAAAGAGTTTTATTGCAAACTGAGATAGTGATTGAAACACATGACACCAGCTAAGACAGAGCAGTCCGTCTCTCACAGTAAGTATTGAGGTTTCAAAAAATAGGGAGATTTGCTGCAAATATATATATATGTAAACACACACATACTGGTGTTTGAAAATAAACCTTACAGAAAATGTGCACAGACAGATATGCTGTATGTAGCATCATTTGTCAACTGAATTGTGGTCGCCTTTATCTCATGCCAGTAAAAGATAGCGAAGATAGCAATAAAGTACCCTACGAGCATTGGACATGTTGGTCATGTGACCCTGCTGTTGCAGATCATAACAGTCCCTCAAATCTTCCAAATCTAAGCTGGTCACTCTCAAAAGAACCTTCTTTTTTTTTTTGCATTAAAAAAAAAACAGCAGTTGCATTCCATTTAGCTGTACCAGTGTCCTTAGCACTGAGCCGCAGGCACAAAACCAGAGCCCTGGGGCCAGTGCGGCTTTACTCTACAATACTCTGGGATCCGATCAACCTGAACCACCTGACTCATCCGATCACAAAAGTGTAACCATCACCCTAAATGGTACGCAGCCTTTAAGAAGGTTGTTAGTAACACCCGCCCCTCTCCTGCTGTGATGTGTCAAAGGTCTATTATATAGGATGCTCCAGCTTCCCTATTTGTGTTCACAGTAACAGACTAATTAGTGGTGTAATGATAATATATTATGATTGATCAGTTAATAATGATAGATTGGATACATTCACAAAATGGTACATGTATTACCTTTTTAGAGAATGGAAGGCTTATCGCTGCATGAAAGGAGGATAACCATTCAACTGCTTGTTTATCCTGCCAGCCAGACAACGCAGAGTCAAAAGCATCGCTGTGTTCAACTTAACCAGCCGCCGTTATTTTTTTCTTTTAATATTTGATACATATTCAGCTATTTTTGCCAGCAGTGATGCAAACAGGAGCAGACGGTCCCCAAAAAGTCAAGCCCTACATTATTCAATTTAATAACCCTGCATGTTTTCTGAACAGTTAATTCGCTCAGCAGGGCAGAACCTTTGCACAGAGGGTGAAATCATCTCTCTCTCTCTCTCTCTCTCTCTCTCTCTCTCTCTCTCTCTCTCTCTCTCTCTCTCTCTCTCTCCCTCTCTGCCATCCAAGGGAGCTAATTGGTGTAAGCAGAAATAGAGAGATGGACAATATGCACATGTTTGTGTGTGTCGCTGTTTACTTATTGTATATTTGTAGGAATCATACAGTACATCAGGGCATACACACACACACACACACACACACACACACACACACACACACACACACACACTTTTACTCTCTTCCATATGTCACCTTCCCGTCCTTTCTCTGTCTTCTTTTGTCCTCCCCCTCTTGTCTTCTACATTTCTTCTATCATGCATTTGTTTGTCTTTCCCCTCCTCTTGTGTCTTCAGCCTTTTCTTTGTCGCCTCCTCTCCGCTCTCTCCCCTTTGTGTCCTCAGACGCTGTGTCTCCTCTCTCCTCTCTTTGTCCTTTCCTCCTCCCTCGAGAGTGAGAAGTGAGCTGAAATGATGGAGGTGCTGTGGTTAAAAAGAGCAGCAGCATCAGGTGTAAATGGTTTCTGTCCTGACCGCTTTCACAGCTGACTTGTCATTGACCCTCTGCAGAGCAGCGTTTCTTCAGGAACTTTACACACAATGTTACTCTGTCTTTTACGCGAGGCAGCTTTCGAACTAAATTAACACATTTGTATACAAATGTTGATGTCAAATTGGGTTTTTATCTTGATACCTTTACAGATGAGCATGAATTAAATCTCAGACTGATGACCATGAGAATACGGACGATTTAAAAACAGGCAATGTCTTTCTATTCTTCCTGTAAAACTTTGAGAGAAGAATTTGAGAGAGCGAGAGGTAGATGGGCAAAAAGCGAGGAGGAAAATGTAGAATAATAGTTATCGTAATTTTTCATCAAATTGCAGACTCTGCTTTAAAAGTCTCATATGTGGATTTGACAACAATAGGTACACTGGCAGCGTCAGCATGCTTCACTCTGGGAATACTGTGAAAAAGCAAGTGGAACTCAGAGATATGAAATGTAATTTCCATATTTAATCATGGAATGTTACCCCTTGACTGAAAGCGAGAGGGTGTGCATGCATGTGCGTGCTTATTGATTTAAATTAAGACAGGAAAGCCTTGCTCCGGTTAAGATTTTTATATTTTTTGTATTTCTCACTCCAACCAGTCAGCGACTTGTTGCCATGGTAGCGTTATGTAACTGGGTTTGTGTGTATGTGTTACGATGCTGAGAGACGCGGCTGGCAGAGCAGATGTGGTCATTGACACAGTGACAACCCAGCGTCATTTCCCCACCACACACACACACACACACACATAGACACGTTCACAACTAGCACTTGTGAAATGCAAGATATAGGTCAAAATTTAAGATTTGAAATTCTGACCTTTTAATCATTTAATCTTCATTCCCCTATACTCATCTTCAATCAGTGTTATTTTCAATAAATTGTCGGGCAGCAGCTTTATTTTGTTGATGTGGCAGAACTCTGTGTGACTGAATACCACAAGGGGTAACTGAGCAAAAACTGGTAGTGAAAACAAAATCAAAAAGATTGGGACATAAATAATCTGCTCGTAGTAATCAATTTGGGTCTTTACCACGGAAACAATATTAATTTTATTTTGCTGCTGCATTCACAATGAAATCTTGACATTTTCTCTCAATGAGAAGCTTAGTCTCCTCGAAGCTTACGACAAACAAGCCAACGAGACCCGGCAGTGAAACTCCTCCGGAGACTTTGTGTTGTCCACTCGCACAACGAGAAACATTCACGGCCGCTAGAGACAGAAAACGATCTGTGGCTGAGTTTGAAACAGCTGAACTACATTTTCAAACGGTCAATCAAATTCAGTCAATAGCGAATCTGTCCATTGCAATCTGCATGAGAAATAAAGAGGATTTTAAAGGAGCTATATTGTTGTAATTGTGCCGCAGTCCTTTTCAGATCACACAGACTGAAGCCAGGGTATTACATTTAAACAACTCGTACGCATTGCATATTTGACTAGTTAACGGCTCCAGTAAATCACTGGCGTTAACACATTTTCACCATAATCCTCGGTCTATCTACAGGTTCAAACCAGGCCGCAAAACAAAGAAGATGGCATTGGTTTAGTTGAACTTTAGCCTAACAAGCTCTCACAACACACACAACAAGGAATGTAAAGCTAATACCTCGTTAAGTCATGTGTGACCAGTTACAGTTGAACCATCTGCTCTGACCTCATTAGACTCATTGTCTCTACTGTATACTGTGAAGCGCACACACACACACACACACACACACACACAAATCCAATGACACATTTCCATTAGCCAATAACTCACATCTGGACTTATTTTAATCCAAACAACGATCTTTTCCTCAACCTAACTGTGTAGTTGTGTTGTCAAAACCAATCTGATAAGGAAACGTTGCAAAGCTCAGCTGCAGAGTCTTTGTTTTAAATCACTATATTGTGACTTATAAAGGCTGTTATTTCTATATGTAATGCCCCATTTCCAATGTTCTGTCATATGATTTTAACTCTGAAATATTAGGCGGCGTAATGAATGCAGCTCAGTCAGGTTTGCTCCCTGTGACTAACCTGAATCCACCAGGAGGAAATGACTGAATGTGAGGAGCAGGTGAATGCGTGCACAGTAAATGAACACATTAACTCATGCAGACACGAGGAGCTATTCATGCATGCACACAAATATATATACGGCAGTCCAGAGTGCACACAGGTAACTTTCATATGATTTCATGTGATTTCATATTTTACATACACATGCACACTGCATGTCAATACATGTGAGGTTATGGTGCTTAAAAAGAATGAATAATAGCATATACACACACACATCATGTGAGTTGATGTAAATGCAGATAGTGTGACATTCAGTTTTGAATAAATTCACGCACGCACTGCATGTCCTTATATTTAAACACCAGATATGCGCTCATAAATAAACAATGCACATCCTTTTTGAGGCAGAGCTGGTGATATTTAGCATATCATTAGGGCCAAATAAATCTGTAATGAGCACAGAAAGAGGAGAACGTCCAGTCTCCCATCCTCTATTGGGATTGAGTATTTTGTTTTGCATGTTTGCCGAGCAAATCCTGCTCGTCCTGGCGCTGTTCACATTGTCTCACATTATTCATGCGGAAAGCACAGCCTTGTTAAATCACACAAATGCACCCATCACGGCAATACGTTTAAACAGAATTCATGCTGTGTCATTTAGAGACTCTTGAGTAATTGGAAGACTCGCTCTCTCGCTCTCTGTCTCTCTCCGAATGATGCATTTGGAGGGAAATCCAGAGGCGAAGCAAGAAGTCGCTGTTTTTCCAGCTGAAACGCTGCTGCGCTTCCAAAATGTTCTTCTGACAGCACATGAAAAAGATTTTGTAACAAGCTATCAGGCAGTTTGACATTTTCAGATCAGCAGTCCTTGAATGTGTTTGTCTCTTCATCTATCAGACACGCTTTCTCTCTCTCTCTCTCCTTTATGTACAGGTGCCCTGAACCAGCACAACTGGGGTAAGAAGTACCCGTCCTGCAACAGCGCCAGGCAGTCCCCCGTGGACATCGACGAGACGTTCACTCAGGTCAGGCTGCAGTACCAGAATCTACAGCTAGAGGGCTGGGACAAGCTGACGGCAGAGTCCAGCACCATCCACAACAATGGCAAGACCGGTATGTTGATGTTCTTCCACTCCTTTCATGTTCCTTTCCTACACTTTTATTTTTTTTCCTCTCCAGTTCAAACTGTGGAGGGCATGTTTGCAATGGCACTCTGCAGGAAATCAGACCACAAGCTGTTTCACGTGTGGTGAAAGACGGGCGACATGTGGGATTTCTTTTCTTTATCCTTTCATTCCCAGACAAGTGCATTTTAAATCAGCAACAAGAGGATGAAGATAATGTATGTAGTAGATTCAATCTATGGAAATGATTTTGACATTAGTTCAGTTCTGTAAAGCACAACATGTTAATCCCTTAGATGTGGAAAGAAGCTTAACTTTCCAGAAGCAGAAAAACTCGAGGTTAATGAGAAAAAAGGAGCAGCGAGGATTAAAAGGAGAAAGAGTCAGACAGTGAGAGGGAAGGAGGAGGGAGGGACTAAGTAATTCAGTGAGAGACAGCCAGAGGGACAGCGGTACCGACATGTCATGTGGAGAAAGACCGTGTCAAGAGGCAGAGATGAAGCTGAGCGACAAAAGAAGAGCAGGAGGGGAACAAAAATAATAGAGAGACAGGAGAGCGAAATGAGCAGGGGAGAGAAATGAGGAGTGAGAAGTGAGTGATGTCTGGCATGATAAACAAATGAAAGCTGTCTGAGCTGGTGTGTGTGTGTGTGTGTGTGTGTGTGTGTGTGTGTGTCTCTATACATTAATGGTCCCCAAATGAATCTCTTTCTCTGTGAAGTCGGAGAGGAAATTGCATATTAAAACCGATTACATTGCATAGCTGCCATGATATTAAGCGGGAAATACATGGCTTGTTGTCTCACCAACACATTTTGAAGCAACACATAACTGATACAGTTCACAAAAGGCAAAATGTAAAGCGGCTAAAGTGGACTTGTGAAACGTTATTGTCTACTTTGATACAAAAAGGATCATCTCCCAGTTAACATTAATATTAGCAGACTCTGTCGTTCTCTCTAAAAAGCCCAATATACGCTACCTGCTCAACGCTAAACCGCAGACGGACCAGTTAGTGACTAGTTGGATGACATAGTGGAGCGTCTGCTAAAGAGTCAAATATTTGGTGGAGACCAAAACAGACTCATATCCATCAGCTCGCCAGAAAAACGACTTTAATGAATGCTAATGTGGCTTTGTAGCTGCTGGGTGTGTAAATATGGAATTGTTTGCTAACAAGTTCACCTTTACAAGACAATGATAAGGTGATAATATACAGCCTTATTGTTGCCTTTTTATGGTAATTCTATGTCAGTTTTTCCAAGTGGCAAAAAAAATTGTGAATGCAAATTCAAGTTTTGTTATCAGATGACAAATACCCGGAATAGACTGCTGACAGAACATATCCTCATTCCATGCAGAAAGAGATTTCCAAGTTATAGCACCCAGTGGCTGTTGTGTCCTTTTCACTGGAAAAAAGCATGGATTTTGCATCTGTTGCATCACTGAAGAACTGGTTTGAGTTACTTCTTACGGCCATCTGGCCAGTCGCTCAGTGCCAGAAGTTCCGAATGTAGACAAAGCTTTGGGGCCTGATGACAACTGCCACAGCTGAGTATTGGAAACTAAAAGTCTCAACGTCTCAAAGTTACAATAACGTTGTGAGCATCCACACCGATGAACGATACCATTCTGTAAGCAGTGGGGCATGTGTCTGCACTCCAGAGTCCGAAAATTCAGAAGTATTTTGGTGGGGTTTGTATCATTCATAAATCTGCCATGCACTTGAGTTAGAACGATTTTTTAAACAATATATGTATACACTATTGCAGTTTTTTAGTGGGGACGGCCCTTAAGCCTGTTAAGTTTCACTCTGGCAGTCTTCATGAAATACATCATTTGCCTTTCCTGTTATTATGTGTGTGTTTCAGTGGCCCTCCGTGTGGAAGGGGAGTTCTTTGTGAGTGGAGGAGGGCTGAGCTCCAGGTTCCGCGTTGGTACAATCACCTTCCACTGGGGGCACTGCAATGTGACGTCCGATGGGTCTGAACACAGCCTGAATGGGATGAAATACCCTCTGGAGGTGCTGTGTTATCACCAGCACATGTATTGAGCCTACATTTGTCTTCCAGTGAAGCTAAACTTCTCGTTTCCAATGCGTTCAGATGCAGATCTTCTGTTACGACCCAGATGACTTCCAAAGTCTGGAGGCCGCCGTTAGGGAAGGAGGGAGGATCGCTGCCTTGGCTGTGCTCTTTGAGGTCGGTTGAACCTTGTTGATTTGTGCTCGAGCAAGAGATCAGCCTGTTGCCCTTCAAGAAATACAGTGATGAGATTACAAGTTTTTCATTTGTCCATCAATGCCACCATGTTCTTTCCCACAGATCAGCTTGGAAGACAACGAGAGCTTCCGGCCTGTTATAGAAGCCGTCAACACCGTCAGCAGGGTTGGTAGGTCACCTCTACATACGAGCAGGTGCAGGTGGTGCATCCTAAAGTAAACACATTTAAGGATGTATTTGACTTTCTGTTTTTATCAGGCAAAATAGTGATAGTGTTCAGGAAAATTATGTTTAATCAAAGCAGCAGCAGAAAAATGTTGTCAATATAAGTGACATTAAATTTGAGTACAATCTATTAGTGTTATTATTACTGTTACGTTTCCTTGAAGCAGAAATAATGGTGGTTTTGATATCATTTTATCAGACAAAGCAGTGTTTTACAGTGAGAATGATCATACAGAAATGTTACAACCATTATAACACCATTTTCTCTTTTCTCTTCTCAATGACTGAATAATAAGAGGTTGCTGATTGGCTTCCATTGAATATCCCGATGCAAGTCGTACACTTACCAAACTGATAGCTCCCATGACGTCTTAGAGCTAGAATACATTTTTTACTTATTGGACTTTTTTTCTTTTTTTTCCTTTTACCAGATAAGAGCAGGTCGATGGAAGCTTTCACCCTGCGGTCCTTGCTGCCTAATAACACAGATAAATATTACATCTACAATGGCTCACTAACCACACCTCCATGCTCTGAGACGGTGGAATGGATTGTCTTCAAACACACTGTGGTCATATCAGAAACCCAGGTCAGGAGGTTTTAATCACACACACACACACACACACACACACACACACACACACACACACACACACACACACACACACACACACACACACACACACACTGGAGTACACTGCCACTACCCAATGCTCATCTCTTTCTAACAGAAAGAAGAAGAAAACTAAAGATTACCTTGAGTAACACTGGTTCCCATTCACTCTTCTAACCTGAATGTACCTTTAAGCGTTAGCATCAATTTCCAGCACAGCTGACAGTCACATAGAAAAGCCCTCTTTAGAAATCAGTGCTCTTACTGCTAAATTGATTTAGCATTGTGTCTGATGAAAGCCTTCATGCGTTATGATGCAAATTTTCCATTTTTCCATTCTAAATAATGAAAACCTAAAAGGTTATTTTTGTTCTTTGGTTATGTATCTAGTGGATATCACCATGAAGCTTTCTTTAGTTGATCACTTCCATTTTAAGACAATAATCTTTTGAATGGCAAGTTATATTTAAATATGCAAATTAGGCTTTATCTCTATATATCTCTATATATTATTTTCTGGAACAGAAATCTGAAGATCAGATTCAGATATCTCTTTGTATCACTCCATAAATCAGAAAATACAATCAACTGACATAAAGAATGGTTCGAGGTCCATGTTGTGTAAATATGGCTATGAATGATATCTGAACAAACCGTGACATAAAACCTTCAGACTATAGAAAGGAATGAAACTGGAAAGTTTAGTGTCTGAAAGTGCTACTTCTGGCTTAATATGAGATTATTTTTTTTTTAGAGAAAACGGCCTGTAAATATATGTTCTCTAAAATCCCATATCTGTTGAAGACTCGCCTTAAAAAAGACACATGACGACATCATCGCTGCCTGTATTTGTTGTGTCTGGTTCCTGGCTGGTTTCAGGTCAGCTGTTGTTGACATCCTCGCACAAGATACAATGAAAACCTCACATTCAAGTGATGCAATGTGACATCGTACATCATCTGGGTTTTGTCGTGGTCATGATCTGGTAATGACGGCCTGCCGTGCAGTGGCGACGCAAGCTACCGCTGTAACGTTACGGCGGCTTGATTTCAGAGAGGAGACGTTTAAGAACCGGCCACTTTAAATGAAATCATCTGTGTAATAGTCATCAATTATGTAGCCCAATAACTGAGAGTGAATGGGGTCATGAAAGTGGTTGTGCACGTGTGGTTGTGTGCGTGTGTGTGTCTGTGTCTGCTCTTGTCTGTGTTTGCATTATTGAAATGGGGATGGCAAGGCATGACACATGCACATCGTAGCTAACCCGAAAATAGAGCAGCATCGCCTCCCTGCCTCTACCTGGCCCCGACATGATCCCTTTAATCACACTCACTCACTCACACGCATCGGTTCATTTTGGTAACTGCACAGAAACGGGGAAAGATGCAGACACGTCTTCATTCCTTTGTTGGTTGTCTCGCCCTCTCCCTCTCTTTTCTCTCTCTCTCTCTCTCTCTCTCTGTACCCAGTTGGAGGTGTTTTGCGAGGTGATGACTATGGAGCAGGCTGGATACGCGATACTAACGGACTACCTGCAGAACAACTTCAGGGAGCAGCAGCGGCAGTTCATGGGTCAGGTGTTTGCCTCGTACACGGGAGTGGAGGACGTGCTCACACCCAGTACGTCACCCAGACACCCACGCAAAAACACAAAAAAGTTTGCTGCTTGTGGAGCTGCACCGAACAGATCAACGCTTCATTTGCAATCTTGACATTTGAATGCTGCTGCTGCTTGTTTCTTCCTCTGCGGCTGCTGGACAGTAAACTTTAAACTTTAACTTTGGACCAATAGTCCACTTAGACTCAAAGATGAACTGATTAGAAGTTGGCAGTCAAAGATCACTCTGAGCTCACAAAACAAGTTCAAGAATTCATATGCTAGTTATGACAATTTCACACAAATTTGTTAGTCTCGGTGCTGTAAAGTCATGCAGCATCACATCACTTGCCTGCTCACAGTGAGTTTTGGTGTTTTAGTTAAAAAAAAAAAAAACAAGACAAAATGTTGGATGTTATGACAAAGCACAAAGCTTTTACACAAAATTTTGGGCTGCATGGGGGACAAAACCTTCCCTTCCTCGGAGATCAATACAAACATTACGTTATTAATCCTATTTTTCTCCATGACTGAAAAATATTCTTCCGTTGTCTGTGCAGCTGTAAAACTGTCCATTAAGGTCAGCCCAGTCACTATCATCAAAAGACAAGACTCACAACGCTCTCCATCTTCATAAAGTCAACCCTCAAATAAAGTGGGTCTTTTGGGTTGCCAGGGAGCTCGACTTTGTAGTTCTGTGCCCCTGCTCCTCCCAGCGCAGGCAATTTATTTTGCAGCTCTTTTTGAAATTGAAATAAAGTATTCAGAAATTCAGAGACGGGTCTTTTTTTACCCTGTAACAAATTCACACACACACACACACACACACACACACACACACACACACACACACGCACACGCACACACTCCTCCCACCCATTGCCACACTCACCTCCTGAGCTGGGCTTTTTTAAATGGATTTATATTTTTTTCCATTTTCTCTATGGTCGATTAACATCAAGTTACCTTCAGCAAAACCGAAGTTAATGTGAGACGTGGCATCGTTTCTGTGCTCTCCATTTTAATATTTTTCTTTCAGTTTAAAACAAACATGTTTTATTGGGTTTCCTGCATCACATCCGCACTAATCAATATTCAACATTTATACCACGCTTGCCCTCTTTTCCTATTTTCCGCCGTCTCTAGCCTGCAGCTCGGAGCCAGAGAGCGTTCAGGCTGATGCCCAGAACGACACGACCATCGTGGTGACGTGGGAGCGCCCCCGCGCGGTCTACGACACAACCATCGACTGGTACACCGTCACCTACCAGAGGCTGCAGGGCCGAGACCAGATCAAGCAGGAGTACAGGACAGACGGGGATCAGGATGTGGTACGAAAGATCTCTTTATATGCACACTCACCCCACGATACGATGAGTATTGCGATAACATCTGGCAATGTATTCAGTTTCTTTCAGCTGCATATTATGCATTTTTTCCTCATCTGTTTTATCTAATAAGATACAATTTTCACTCGGTTAATATCCCTTTATTTGTTCTACTGCAGCAAAATGGGTTTGTAAGTCAAGCTGACCAACTGACAAACATTTAAAAAAAAAAACTGTCATAAATGTGGCATTATGCAGCAGACTGCTTGTGTTACAGTCTACATAGTCCAATCCTGCTGACTCCTATGACGGCACCAGGAAAAACTCACTAGTGTAGTTACCAAGGTTCGTCCGTGTATCGTTCAGGCGGCAACCTCTGGTTCTGTCAAGTGAAGCTGATGCGGAAGTGCCTTAAAACTTGCATTACATTTAATGAACAGGATGGGGTGACATCTCCAGTCAGATTATATTAAAGTCTATGAGAAAATGTCCCTAATTCTCTTTTGATTTATTACCTCAGTAAAGAGTTTATGGTCTCAATCTCTAGTTTCAAGTTTTGTTCAATACAGCATGATGTTCATTTACTAACTGATGGTACTTTCAAATAGACCATAAAATGAAGAATGTTTTAGGGCGGGTTTATTGTGCTTGACAGGTCGCTGCCGCTACCAGAGCCGTATCCGGCATCTCTGCTTTGCTCCTTCGTATTCCAAATATGGTACATTTTGTTGATTGGTTGCAAAAAACAACTAAATGGCAACGGCCGTAATCCAAGATGGCGACAGCGAAATTGGCAAACTCCAGGTTCATCTTATACAGTTTGTGGTAGCGATACAATGTTGCCACTTACCTTTGACCACCTGTCATTTCAACTGCTGTTTAGCACCATTATCTACCGTCCCTCCTTTTTCTCCTGCAGCAAATATTACAAATAATTCATTAGAATCCTCTCAAACATCCATCCACTCGCTATCTGTCACTGCCGGCATCTAGGTTGATCAAAGAGATCGATCAATTGATTGATAGGGACAATCAATCTTGGCCTCTCAAATGGGTCACTGAGAATCCCTTAACGGGGCCTGTGTATGCGTATTTGTAGATCAGTGTGTGTACGTGTACAAACCTTTTCATGTTTGGATAACTTGATTACCTACAATAAAGATGTGAGATCATGAGGGAGCTTATTATTATTGTTAGTTATTGGTAGAACTTACATTATTACTCATTAAGATCATTTAAAAAAGGAATTATAATTTATAAAAATAAAAACATTCATATTTACAAATACAAATTAATATTTGTATTTTTCGGGTGAAATAAACACACATGTAGTATTACAAATTGCCCAATGACCAAGAAACTAACCAATGATAAACCAACTCATCCCCCAGGAGGCAACAACTTGTAACAACTTAACAACACCTGCTGTGACTGAGAATCAGAAAGCAAGCAGACAAAAAGATATAGAGAGCTAAAACTGCTAGAGCCCTGCTTGCACTGGTCTCTTCAAGTGGTAGTAGTATGAACTGGCAAAACCCAAACATCAGCAATTTCAGGATAATTATTGCATCAATATCCTTTTTTTATGTTAATAATTAAAATTGTTAAAAGCTAGTGTTGGTGATCTTGGGAAATTACCAAGAGTATGCTAAAATGAAAAGATGATCAAACTGAAAAACCCAGCCCATTGTTGCCAACTCCAAAAGTCGCTAAATCGCCAAGTCGGCAACACTGACACCTTCAGGCCTCCCTCCAAAATTATCCTTATGTATATAAGCAAAAAACGTGGCTATTGCTACTACTTGCAGCTGTTAAGCTAGCAGCTGGTGCAATGAGGATTTCAAAAAAGAAAATGTCTAAAATGTTTTTGAACAAGATTGCCAACCCTGTCTTCAACCCACAGTCAGAAAACTCACCTAAATGTGACTTTCCAGGGTGCCATCATCCCCAGCCTGCTGGCCAACAGCAGCTACGTGGTTCAGGTGGTCGCCATTTGCACCAACGGACTCAGAGGACGATGGAGTGACCAGATTATAGTGGACATGCCGTTAGAAGACCCTGGTACACACACATACACGCACACACACACACACACACACACACACAGACAGACACTTGTGACCCAGTCTTTATTTCTTCTCTCTCTCTAGAAAGGGATTCAGATCCTGACGCTGCCACTAAAGAGCTGGAAGGCCACAGGGAGGTAGGGCGGTCTGTAATATCTGTGGTTTCACCTGACACCACCCACTTTGCATGTTCATTTTGCTGAATTACTTTGCAGCGCTGAAGTTGACTGCATTCAGTCATATCAGTGAACCTAATTATTATGCAAATGATTGTAATTATGTCAGCGGCGGCTTGTCGTTTGGAGAGCAGTACAAGAGGTTGTACGGGACTTTTCAGAGTGTATAGTAGAGATTTAAAAAAAGAAGGTAAAAAAATACTTTTTTTGTTCTCGTCCACACTGCTTTAATGGAGATTACATAATTCCTTATTATTAGTTAATTTGAATGTTGAAGAAGTTACTGCACCACTTCAATGTCTTTTGTAGGATGTTTATATTCATTAATTTAAGCAAGAAGCAGGGACGGCATAAAAATATGTATTTGTTACACCTTCAGTAAGGCCTGTCCCTCGTCACATACACTATCTAAAAACATCCAAACATCCTGTGCTACAGCTCCACTCAGTAGTGCTTTTTACCCGCTCTTGTTAGCTCTCACCTAAATCCAAATCGGAGACGCCCGAGAACCAGAATCGGGTGGATTTGTCTCCTGAGGACCACAGCCCTGTGGAGGAGGTCCCTGTGGAGCAGACCAGAGTTTACCAGAACCATCCTTCACACCACCAGGAACTCCCGGTGCAGGTCAGCACCCGCTCGACCCCAAAGACTCCGCCTAAGTCTGTTGTCCTGCAGAAAACCCGACTCAACCAGAGTGTGAAAAAGAAAGCGGGCCGTATCGGTACCAAACCCGATGACATGGATCAGAACTGGATTTATGAGGACAGTGATCTGACGCGAGGGCCGTTCACCAAAGAAAGTTTCGACGGCAACGGCGCGATATGGGTGACCGAGGTAACCCAGCAGCCGGGCTTCCTGTTTCCTGTTGCCCGGACAACAGCACAGCCGACGATTCGCCGACAAATCACAGAAGAGGCGTCGTTGTCGGTGTTGCCACATCAGGTAATTCACGACACACATTGCCTCTTTTTCCTCAAAGTTTTCCATAAACCTGATTAAACATAAAATCTGGCTGCCTCATAAAATGGAAATGCAAAGTTGCTTGTAGTGTTTTTATTTTTTTCCTCCCACAATATACAATAGACCAGTATGTTTCAGATTAACCTTCGTCCAAAGATCATGTTCTTGTAGTTTCCTCCAAGAAACCCATGTTCTGCCCCTTCTACTCGCAGTCTGGGGATCACGGCCCACCAGACCAGGCCGGAGACAGCGGCCTCCCTTCCCCTCAGTCGGCCCTCTACACCCCTCCTGTGGAGGACATCCACGTCACAGATATCTTCTATGAAGACACAGTGACCAGCTCTCCACTAGACACCACTGCCTCTGCAGAAACAGGGTCTGCTGCTGCTGCTGTTGTGTTGCCAGGTCAGATTTTATTTTCGTTTTTCAGCACTCATATCTTTGATCAGTGCCAGGGAGGAATTTAAGCTCTAATATTGGAAAAGGAACCAGCAGATTTTTCTTTCGCTGAATCCTCCTCACTCTTTCTTGTGAAATTAAGGCCGATATGTTAATTTTGTGTGATTTTTTTCTTTCAATTGATACATCTTATAAATGTTTTTGAGATTGTAGCTACTGCTGATACAATCTCCGAACCCATCGGCTGTGGGTCTCGCAACCATTTAGCCTCTGGGGCAACAGCCAGTGTTTCTGGAGTGTAGCCAGCTGGGCCAAGACTACTTCTTTTTGATGCCCCAAGTCATTTGTTGACTCATTTAATCCATTCATGCATTTTGTTCTCCTAGATACAAACCCATTTCATCGCATATAAAAATTTTAAAAGGCAAAGAACATGTCATAACATAAGGATCATATATTAATCCAAAAGGAGTATTTTGAAGGAAGGGACAAGAAAGAACAAAGACAAAATGTACAGCTAATCCTTATAATAAACAGATCCCTATATATATATATCAAGCCCAGAAAAGAAGGCAAGTTGGATTATTTACTTTGATTTCTCCAGTATTATTCAGGAAATTGTTTATGTGAAGATTCTTTGTTCAAAAATGCAGTATCTTGGGTCTCGCATGCATGAATTTTGCGTACGGGGCACATTTGTATGGATGGCACAAAAACAATCTGTCCCCACAGGTGGTAGAGTGGACAGAGTCTCCCTGCCGTCCACCGAGGACAGCGACGCACCTGTGAACCAACCTGTACCAGAAACCATCAGCTCGGTTCCCTCCACCCCCTCGCCGCTCTGGATGACGGCGAGAGCGGCGACCGCCAGCAACACCCTGGCCGAGTCAGTCTACAAATCATTCACCACCTCCTCTCTGCTCAGGGTGCTGATGCATACAACCCAGCCAATGTTTAATGGTAAGATATGATATAGAAGACAGTGTTTACTTATAATTAGAAGTGGCTGGGAATTTATAATATGAGGGGTTTTACTCAACAGCGGCAATATCAGTGTTGTAATTTTTTTGTGGTGACAGCTGGCCTTAATTGGTTGACTTTTGTCCTCTAGACTAATCACTGCTGTGCTCTGTGATCTGGGTGGCATGATGATGTGGTGGTGGTGGTAATGATTATGGAAAAGAATAAGCTGGCGTTGATGATGATTAGAATGATAATCAGCGACTCCATCCTCTGGTTCAGAAATGAAATATGCTCGATTCTCACTCAAATCTTGCAGCATGTTGCGAGTCCACATGAGGTCATACTTTGAGTCCGTTCAAGCTCGTGATCAGCATGTACTTTTAGGACTCCTCTTTTTGGTCTGCGTTCTTATCTGTGACTCAACGGCGCATTCTAGTGGCTATTTTGTTATTTTCTTCTTCCGTTCTTCTCACAGAATGCAAGGCTCACTTTAATTGATTTGTGACATTTCCATTTCTTGGCTCTCTTCTTGCATTGTGTGTACGCTGTGGGCGTGATGATGACTGAAAAGTCCATCGCTGCTGAGTCAAGACTCTGTGCTCTTGTCTGAATTTGTGTGAAGTACATTTTCTTCCATCTTTCCTGGAAAGACAAAACGTAATTCTGGGGGCCTGGAAAAGTGTTTCTTACGTTTTTGGCTTTTCTTCCAGTAAAGACACCCACGTTCAAGGTCGAGGACTCAACCATTGGCCGCTCCTCTGGCATAGCAAACTCTCTTAAAACGGCTAGTGGAGAGATCGTCAACCCCGCAAATCCTGCAGCTTCTGTCCCAGAAAGGGGTTCTGCTGAAGGATATTCATCCACTCATCAATCACTGAACCCTTTTAGTGAATACATCAGAAGTTTGCGTCCCTCTCCCGCCCTCCCTGAAGACACCAGCAGTGGCTTTATCTTTTATCATCCTGAGAAGTCCTCTGAAGAGCACTCAATTGTCTGTCTACAAATTGATTCAGAGCACCCTCAGATCTCTCCCACTTTGAGGTTTGAGGATGGCTTAATCACTGAGCACTCTCTGTCTCTGCTGCCTGATTATGACTTGAGTACCATCAATTTATCAAAAACAAACACCATGAAAGGAAATACTCAAAATACTCAAAATCACATGGTTCAAGATGGTGTGAGCATCTTGGCGCGTCCCGACAAAGAAGTGGAAGCTGGGACAAATACGCCTAAAGAAGATACTTCTTTCTTTGATTCTAAAGGTTTTATTTCATCCCTTACTTATCATTCAGAGGAATCCAGCACAGACTGGTCTGCAGAGGGAAGTGGATCAGGATCTGGCTTTTACAGCAACAGGCTCGATCAAGAATTTGATAGAGTCAGCACAGTCAAGACCGACCTTTCTCCTCTTCTATATTCAGCTATCAGCACCAATGTGGGGGACACTTTGAAAACGAGTAGCTCAACAGGAATTAAGATGGATAGTGGAACAGATGGCGAGACAGACGGGGCAAGAAGCAAATTAGGTAGCAAGTGTGGAACAGAGGCAGTGAAAGAAATGGAGGAGAACGAAAATGAGCTAAGCGGTGAGGAAGAAGAAAAAACAGAAGGAGTCAATCACATAGGGGATCGGAGAGGGAGCGATGTGGACGATGTAACAGATAAGAGTGCCGAACAGCTCAATAGTACAGCAGGCTGTAACACGTTCGAAAAGAAAGGGGGGGGAGCTGAAGCTGAAACTGCAGTGGGGAAGGCAATATACGCAGAGGCCGGCAGTGGGGATGAAATTGAGTCCAATTTTCTAGTTTTAAGCTGGCCTGAGGATGTTAGTGGTGTTGGAGAAGGTGGTGAGGATGGAAAAATAAAGAAAGTCAGTGACGATAAGGAAGGTATCAAAGCTGTCGGTGAAAAGGAAAGTGTTGATGGCAATAAAGAAGTCTTATTTGGAGGACAAGATGGTCTCTGGTTGTCTGCCAGTCAGGACAAACCTAAGGCAGGGTTCCCATTGTTGGACGACAGTGAAGAAAATGTTGACGGACACAATGAGGACGGTCAAAACAGAAGTCTTGACAGTCACGTTGTTGGGGGTAACTCTCCGCCAGAGGACGTCAAAGAGGGAGACGGATATGGTTCAATAGACGGCGGTCCGGTGAGCGAGGAACACACCGGAGGCCCTAAAGAGGATGGGGATGCAGCTGTAATTGGAGAGAGATTGCAGCCGCTCCCAGGTGTGGACGCGGGGTTGTTTGATGCTGCAAGGAGTCCCCTTTTGGGGCGTCTTGTCCCTCTTCTTAGACTGACAGGTGGCGACGAGGCCCCGGAGGAGGAAATGGAAGGTAAACGTTACTCGATGCCCTGCGTATCCTCAGATCTGTCACACAGTGTCAAAGGGCAGTTTACTTTTTCAACAAAGTTTGAGTTAGGTGGCGTTATTTCATTTGTTTGTTTAATTTACTTGGCTCAGGACCATGAAATAATAATAATAATATTTATAGTAAATAATAATGATACTTTGGCAAGTACTTTTCTCTATGATTATTTATGCTAACTTTCTTTCATTCAAACCTGAAATGTCTCGGCGCATTGATTTGGTTTTCCGTTCTGCAACAATCAGCCGCATAATATTATTATATTATATTATTATACTAATACAAATACATAATAGTGTCAGTTGCCTAGTTATCATGGAATTCATGATATATAAAGTTAATTTTCAACTAAAAGTGCAGACACTGTTGACATAATCCCTGTGCTGTGTCTCCTTTCCCTCTGTCATCTGTGCTTTGTGACCCCACCCTCCCTCTCTCTGCCTCTCCCTCTCTCAGAGGGCAGCAACAGCAGCCACGAGTCTCGGGTGGGGCTGGTCGGAGGCGTGGACAGGGAGAAGAGGACGGTCGTCCCTCTGGCTGTTGTCTCCACTCTCACCATCCTCTGTCTGCTGGTACTGGTGGGCATACTCGTCTACTGGAGGTACACACACACACGGTCAATATCTGTCTAAAGCAATGGCCCCCGTGTACTGGATTTAGATTCTGATGCGTTTGTCTCACAGAAACTGTGTCCAGACGGCTAATTTCTATCCAGATGACAATGCGTCACCTAAAGTCATATCGGCCCCATCGACGCCCCTGCTGCTGGCCACCGGTAACACACACACACACACACACACACACACACACACACACACACACACACATACAGTCATGGGACTTAATTACATTATCACAATGACATCAAACTGTTCAACTCTTTCGTTGCAGACGGTCATGAGCCGCTGACAGTGAAGCAGTTCGTGAAGCATGTCATGGAGCTGCACGCCGCCAACACCTTCTCCAAGGAGTTTGAGGTGTGTGGAGTGTTACTAATTAAGAGTATTTGAGTTCAACAAAATGTCTGTGAACTTTCCCCCACGAGGGAAACGTGAACGGCCACAAGACACTTTGTAAAAAAGACAGTAGATGATAGACTACCTGAGATTCTGCTTGCGAACGTTTAACCAGCATAGAATAAAGGGATCCCTAAGATTCATGTGTATAAGTAGACAGTTCACCGTTTGTCATGCTCCTTAATGCTCCTCCATATCTCTATTAACGTCATGTTCTCTAGGGATCTCATTTAGCGCAGCGATAATGAGTAACTTCCATGTACAACGTGTCGTGCAACAGAATGCAGGAAGGGAGTTTGCTACTAACCACGGCCGTGCTACCTGCTTCTCATCCCAGTCTCCATATGCAAAAAATACGCAAGACAGGACTTCAAATGCAATAGGCAGGTTTTGATTGATAAAACTTCCTGTTTTCCAAGTTCATATTAAATGTGAAACAAAGTTTTAGAAATGACTCATATGCAGTATTTACATATTTTAATGTTGTTGCGTATCTTAGAACAGCTTGTGGTTGAGTTTCAACAATAACCACATCTGCATGACATCCGTCACCTGTTTCCTAGCATGAACCTCCTGAGTAACGCACACAGATAGGATTAATTTCCATAGCTGCTAGCAAACCTACTTATTACATCAGTCTAAAAATAAAAAGGTTATGAAGGTTAAAATGAAGGAGCTTTTGGGCCGAGCAAAGCCTTGTAATCACACACAAGCCTTGAAGGGTATATGCAATATTATTTTTTACAGTGTAGAATAATAGGTCATGGCTAACAAAAAGTCCACCGCTCAGTTGGGAACATCGGCACATTTCCCACTTAGCCCCGCCTCTCTGTGTGTATCTGAACCCCATATTCCTGGACCTGCACTGACTCCCTGTCTGTCTGTCTGTCTATCTGTCTGTCTGTCTGTCCCGCCCCCCCCTTCCCACTCTCCTTTCACCACCTCCACCACCATCGTCGTGCTTTCTGCATCCTCACCACCCTCCATTAGATTGTCAAAGAATCCTATGAGGTAAGACCCCTGCAGCATCACCCCTGACCAGTTGTAGAGGTGTTTTTTTTTTCCTTTCTCCAACAAAATTTGAGCTTTGTTGTTCTTGTTGAGCAACTAGTCAGCTTGTAGAGCGCGTCTTCTGTATTTCACATGTGACATTGAATGTAAAGTGGATGTTTGCCAGTAAAAGATGCCTTTTGGAGTTAAATGTGTACAAATAAGAGGTTTGTGAGGCAGAGCTTTCACTCTCTGCTTCACATTACAGACATCTTTTCCAAATGAGATGTAGCTAAGGACACTCACAGTACAAGTGGCATTCTACATATTTTGTTAATCCATATTTAGAATAATATATAATAATGAAATAGAAAGGAAAACCCTACCATCCATGCAACTGCTTGTTGCCCCACATTTGTATTACATTACATTACATTTCATTTAGCTGACACTTTTATCCAAAGCGACTTACAATAAGTGCATTCTACGGTTACAATTGTATTGTATTGTATTGAATCCAAGGCTTACTACAGGGCAAATACAGTAGCATCAGTCTCCTGCATAGATCCATACAATGTAATTAAGAAGTGGACGTAGACAGCGTGACGTCAACCATTGGTTTGTGAACTGTCGTTTTGAAGCCTCGGGTGCGGCAATTCAGTCGTTGCATCTTGGATTTTGGCCGTTGACATTTGTTGTTTTTTTTGGAACCAGAAGTGATACGAGAGGGTGGAGCTGAATATAACTGAACCCGAATAAGACATTTTCTGGGGGACCAAGATGTTGCCTTTCATGAAGTGAAAACACACTGTGAAAGGGCATAAATACAGACAACTCCCAAACAACACTGTGGTAGTGATTTGTCAATCACAAGGTAGCCCCGCCCTAAAGCAAACCCTGCTTTATGGTTTATTTGACTCTAAAAGGAACATAATTTACGAAATTAACATAATGTTGTGAGAAGTATGGTCATTTTCTTACAGACTTCTATACAATCAGACTTCTTTTTGTAACCAGAGGAGTCGCCCCCTGCTGGTCATTAGAGATAATGCCACCTGCATACATCATGAATCATGCCTTTCTCCTTTATATGAAGTTTATAAGCATATGTGACTAATGTAACCCGTATATGTGCTATGCTTTCTCACACAAAATTATGTTTTTCACCCTACTTGAATCTTTAATCGTAGTTACAACTGTATGCAGGGTGACTGTGGCTCAGTGGTTAGCAAGTCAGTCTTTCAATCAGAGGGTCGGTGGTTCAAACCCCGGCTCAGCCAGTCCATGTCGTTGTGTCCTTGAGCAAGACACTTAACCCTAATTGCTCACCGTTGCTGTGTCTACAGTCTACTGTATATCATGTAAGTCGCTTTGGATAAAAGCGTCAGCTAAATGTAATGTAATGCACAATCATTTCTCTGTTCATTTTGTATTCACTGTAGACTCTTGACTGCACTAAAACACTACAGACAGAACATGGAAAGACATGGAAAACATAAGCAAAAGCCGAGCATGTTTGCATCCTCTGAGTGACTAACCTGACATCTTATTTGTGTTTGTGTTGATTTTCAGGAGGTGCAGGCGTGCACAGTGGACATGGGCATCACTACCGACAGCTCCAATCACCCCAACAACAAATGCAAGAACAGATACATAAACATACTGGCCTGTATGTCACTCTTAAACATGATCACTGTTCAACATATATGATTGTAAAAGCCAGCAGTGAGAAAGCTCATTAACCCTTTCCTCTCCCAGATGACCACAGTAGAGTCAAACTCTCCAACAGTTTGGACAGAGATGGAAAATGCGGAGACTACATTAACGCCAACTTCGTAGACGTAAGTATGTTTTTGGCAGATTGACTGAGTCCAGGTGGGTCTTTTCCATTATTGTAGAAAATGTACTGTGCAACCCATCCAGTGTTTCCTTTACAACATGGCGGTTTCCTCTCTAGGGTTATGAGCGTACAAGGGCGTACATCGCGGCTCAGGGGCCCCTCAGATCGGGCAGGGAGGACTTCTGGAGGATGATCTGGCAGCAGAATATCGGAGTCATTGTCATGATCACCAACCTCAAGGAGAAAGGACGGGTAGGAAGGTCCCCCTGCGGCCGCTTCGACCACCAGTCAGACACAAACACCAGCTGCTTACAGTATCTTTGTTTTCACCATTACGTGTAGAGGCCATGCTGGAGTTTGGCAATCGTATGTTGCTTGCAGAGTTTTGAAAAGTTGGTTCGTTTCAATGTAAAAATCTCCACTTGACTTTGATGCCTTTCACAAGATGCTGAGATGTACCTTAAAGTGAACGTTATTTATAGTAAAGAGTAAAAGCTCTCTGATCTGTCAAGGGAAATAAACAGGCAGGAAGTGTCTAAAACTACAAACAGGATAGAAACCCAAATTCAATTAAATTTTTTAGAGTTTAGGTTTCAATGTCATAGCTTTTAAAGCAGTATCACCTGATTCTTTAGTCACTTTGAAAACATGTCAGCAAACAGTTGCTTTTATTTACACTTCCAGCTGATACAGAGAAATACTAGAATTCATTTGGAATCGTGTTTGTGTCTGCCTGACAAATGTAAGTCCAACATTCATTCCTGAGGGAAATATCTGGCAGCTGCTATATGCGCCACTATGTTCCCCAACTAGTAGCTAGCTTTGTCTGTCTGGTGTTCGATGCTGAGAAGGTAGTGCACAGTGGGTTTATTCCAGCTTTCCAGCTATTCCAGACTCGATCAAAACATTGAAGCTGCTCCATGGAGGTGAGGGGATCACAGCATCTCATAATCAGCCGACAGGAGAAACCAAGCCTTTTAGGGACCTCAGTCTTATTCGGTCTCCTGCTCTTTGTTGTCTTTCCACAGACAAAATGTGACCAGTACTGGCCGCAGGAGAGCCAGGAAGAGTACGGCCCGTACCAGGTGACCCAGAAAAGCAGCAAGACTCTCGCTTACTACACACTGCGGACATTCACTGTCAGAGATACCTCAAATAAGGTACATCTCACACACACACACTATCCCTCCCTCTCCTTCCAACACACTCATACAAACAGCAAAACAACATAACAAACAGCGACAGTCAGTTTGGGGTTCAGTTCCAAACTTAAAAACAATGGCTTTGTATAATTTCTGGTCCTCCAGGCGTGTCAGAGGAGAGTTGAACACACTGTCCTCCATTACCACTACACCCAGTGGCCAGACATGGGCGTCCCAGAATACACTCTGCCTCTGCTGTCCTTCATCAGTGCATCCTCCCGGGCAAGGACACAAGAGATGGGACCGGTTCTGGTACACTGCAGGTGTGTATCTATTACTATTTCAGATATGCCATGCACTGAATCAATGTATTTGACATGTGTTGTGTGTCACAGTGCCGGCGTAGGAAGGACAGGAACCTACATAGTGATAGACAGCATGCTGCAGCAGATCCAGGATCAGGGTACGGTGAACGTTCTCGGTTTCCTGAAACACGTCCGTACGCAGAGGAACTTCCTGGTTCAGACGGAGGTAAGCAAACTGACACAAGGACCATGTACTTCTGTCTTTGTGAGGACACTCATTGAAAAGAATACACCTGATTCTAACCTCAACCTTAAAACCAATCGAAACCCTCAAACAGGCCTTTAAGGTTCTATCCCAAAGTGAGGACCAGACAAAATGTCCTCACTTACTGAAGGTCCTCACAAAGATAGCTGTACAAGTGCAAACACACTCATCAGATTTATCAATGCGCATCCAGCCGATCTTAACCGTCTCTTTGTTTCTCCTTCTGTCGCTTTCCTGCAGGAGCAGTACGTCTTCATCCATGACACTCTGGTGGAGGCCATATTGAGCCGTGGCACCTCAGTGACCTCTGACCTCCTCCACACTTACGTGTCTGACCTCCTGGCCCCTGGGGCGTCGGGCAGGACACGCATGGACAAACAGTTCAAGGTACAGCATGTTTCCTCCATGTTTATAGGCCTCTATTTTGTACTCTTGTTTGTCCTTGACAGTCGAGGTATTTAACCCCCACTTTGGGTTTTCGGCCATATTGCTATCATGCAGGTGTAAACATTGAATGTTGCAAATGTAATCAACTTGTTTTTTTGTGTTTCAGTTGATCAGTCAGCGCCAGGCGAAGCACGCAGACTACAGCACCGCCCTGAGGGACGGCAACGCCGAGAGGAACAGAGCCAGAGCTCTGATGCCTGGTGAGCAGGGCTGGTTTATAAACCCACAAAGAGAGATGTGGAAGCTTTTTAATGTTTCATCCAAAGCCCGTTCAAAAACGACACATAATGATCCGTTTGTAGCTATATATGAAGCTCTTCATGGAGTCGACCGCCACATTTCTACGGTAGCCAAGAACGGTCAAGCCAAACACTGGCTCTAGATGGGGCCTCCCCGCTACATATTGCCAGATTCTACTTTAAGTCAGAGGTAGATGGAGGTGCACGGCCACGTTGTGATTGGTTCTCTCACCAGTGTGGTGAATATGGGCTTGTGTCTCTGTGTGTTTGTACAGTGGAAAGATCAAGAGTGTGTCTGGCCGCTTCAGAGGTGAACTCCACCGGGTTCATCAACGCCTCCTACGTCATGGTAAGACGACTTGAACTGTTTACTGGTTACCGTTTTATTCAAGGAGACTTCAACAAAACATTTTCTAGTAGTTTGACGCTGCTGGTGTTTTCACAGGGACATCACCACAGCAAGGAGTTCATCGTGAGCCAGACTCCTCTGAGCAGCACGGTAGCAGACTTCTGGAGAATGGTCTGGGAGCACGGCACACACACTGTTGTCCGTCTGCCAGACACACACTGTCAGGTATGACGCACACACACATACAGTTCTTCAATGAGTGTTATAAACATACAATCAAGACATGTTTTCTTGTTTATATCAGAGTGAAGACAGGGAGTCGGGTGGTTACTGGCCCACTAAAGACCAGCCAATGAGCTTTGAGGGCTTCACTGTGTCATATTTGGGGGAGGAGCACATTTGTCTGTCTAATGACGAGAGACTGTTGGTGCAGGACTTCGCAGTGGAGTCTCCACAGGTAGCACACACACACACACACACACATATTATTATGTGTTATACATATATATGTATATATATACATATATACTTGTTTTTCTCTACTTCTGTATAGACTGTGTTGGAGGTGCGTCAGTACAGCGCCCCCTGCTGGCCCAACCCAGACAGTCCCATCAGGAACAGTTTCGATCTGGTCAACACAGTGCGAGAGCACAGCAGACATTTGTACACACCCACAATCATACATGATCCGTGAGTATTACATAGACAGGATCAGGCTTTAACGTGACACTTTATTTTCAAGGGAAAATGTATGTGTGTGTGTGTGTGCGTGTGTGTGCGTGTAGGTTGGGAGGTGCTACATCAGGGCTGTTCTGTGCCCTCACCGCCCTGTCCAGTCAGCTAGAGGAGGAAGGAGTGGTAGACGTTTACCAGGTGGCACGGATGACAAACCTCATGAGGCCTGGTGTTTTTAATGATATAGTAAGCCCACACACAATACTCTTGATCAGGATCTATAAAATTACACTTAAGTAAGCGATTTTATCCCAGCCGCTAACCAATTTAGTTCCTAAGAATTTAGAAAAAAAAACTTGCTGTTAAGAGGATTTGTTTTTTTCCGCAATAAAAGATGGTTCAGTCTTGAATTTGCGCCTTGCCCCCACAGGAGCAGTACCAGTACTTGTACCGAGCTGTGCTGAGTCTGGTGAGCAGCCAGGAAGACCAGAGAGCCCTGCAGAGTCCAGAAACCAACGGGTCTGTACCACTGGGCCAGACTAACATCGCTGAGAGCCTGGAGTCACTCATGTAGACCCACGCACGCACACACATTAAACATACAAACATGTCACAGACATCATACAAGCACACAAACACACCGCCGTGGACCGAGCTTTGGTGACTGAGGGCTGGCTGACAGGAGATGATCATCTCTGTGTCTGTGGTTCTGAGCATGTGGCAGCTTGAGACAGGTCGTTCAGAGGGATGCACAGCAGACACAGATGTTAACCCTCATGTCAGATGAAGTGATCCAACCAGGCCAAGACATGACTCGTCCATTAAGAGAAAAGGTACCACTTTCTTATTAGGCAATTTATAAATGATTTATGTTTAGTTCACTTATGATAATACTTTACTAATGCTATATAGCTCTACGGAAGCCCTGAGAAGTCCATTTTCTTTGTCTCAATAGTTTTGCTTCAGTGTGTATGACATAAGAACAGGTGAAAAAAATGTGTTTAAAGTCTTTAAATGAACAATGTTTGCTCCTTTGATTGGTCAGACAGTTCATCCTGTAAAGGGCTGTAGACTGTAATTTAGAGTACCTACATTCTTGATTTATAAGGATAAAAACCAGCCCAACCCAATAACTGATCTATAAAGCATAAGCAAATTATGTTTTAACCATTAATAAACCCATTAGTTACAATTCAGCAGTCCTTTATAAGGGAGGTTCATTATTAAGTGGGACCAATATTTCATTGGGAATTATTTTTCTTAATGATAAAAGGATTCACCTTTTAAATTCCAATAACAGATCTACTTATATAATTTTATTTATTAACTTATATCTTATATAATCTTTCTTTTACATTTATTTTTTTGCCTTTTTTCATTGCTCTCTTGTCTTCTGAAAGACAAAAAATAATATGAATAGAAATTGAAATTGGCAAACAGGCAAAACTAAAATAGAAACAAATAAAAATTAGATACAAATAGAAATAGAAGAAGAAGACTTGAGGGTAAGAAAAAGGGGAGGGGTGTTATGTAGAAAATGACATTCTCCTAATCTCTTGTTTTCCTACATATTTTATGCACCGCACATTAACCTGCAGATTTGGGGGCTCAAACTACTACGTATCCTTATTGAGAGTAATATTTTGATTAACCAAAATCTCTTACGGCCTCACTCGTGACACTAAATTGACTGCTGTTGAAGTTCTCCGTTCATGTCTTGTAGCCACTGGCTCATGGTCTCTGGTACCCGTGCCTTTTGTAATTCATCTTATTGTACTTTAAACCAGTTTTGATACAACAACTGTGCGACTAATATGCCAAAATAATGATCTGTGATTTTTTTTTTCTACTTTCTAATGCGCTTCTTACTTTCATATGTCAAAGTCAGAGAGGAGGTCAAATGTTGGATGTTTTGTAAAAGATGCATTCTGGGATTTAAACACAATGTCTGAACATGACGGTCCCTGTGAGACGGACAGGCGGCTGTCAAAAGCTGCAGCTGGAATATGTGTCAGTTTACTACGACAGCGTATTAGTGCCAATGTAAGTAAAAAGAATATATAATAATAATGACAGAGCTGGGGTAGGGGGTAATAGTTTCCAAGATTAATGTTAATCTTGAGATAAAATGAGATAAAACTTGGATATTCTCTTAGATTAAACAAGTAAATTGATGAGAAAAACTAATTTAACAAGAAAAAGAATATTCTCTGTAAATATTTTCTTAGACTATTATGTCAAATTGTACTTTACAATGGAACGTAGCCATAAGGAAGGACTTCAAAGAGGCATTGCAGTGCATTGGGCCTATTCAGAAGAAAACAACAGACTGATTTAAGTTTTGTTTCTCTTTAATTTGTGAGTTTTTTTCTCTTGTAAATTTACCACTTTAACCTCTGAGTTTTTCTCAGAATATTACCCCTCTCTTGGCTCTGTCATTTCTTCTTCTTTGCCCAAATACGCTGTCGTAGTTTACAACGAATTCCAATGGTTGGTTTTCATAATGTTAAGGAAACATGAAAACCTCTCATCACTCATTGCAACAGAATACTCCAGCATTAAAATCAGCTGTCATCAGTACATTAGTCAGCTGAGACCGTTGTCAGACATTTAGCGTTCAGACAACGAGACAAATCAATGGAAAGACGAACCACTGAACGTACCGATATTCTGTTAAACCTCGGCCTGGAGATGAAATTCAGAAGCCGAGAGCCGGGACTTCCTCTGCATCCCTGTGCCACTCGCTACGACTGTTTTCTTCCTGAGCGAGTCCAAGCGTGCCCATTGTGTCGGACACGATCAATCAACCTCTGAATCCCTTTCAAACAATGTTGCAGCTTCTGTATGTGCCTATTGAGCATCCACCCTGCACCCCATTTAGAACACATCTGGGGATGCAAAATGGCACAAACCATCGATTCTACTGCAACTGTGCCGGAGCGGGATTCCAACAAGATCTTTCTGTGTAAATATCCCTGAATACATCAAAAGGCCAAATTCCTGTATGTTTATACTGTATCTCTATATATTTTCTATTTTACTATATAAAAAAAGTGATTTTCTAGTCATTTACACACATATACAGCATAACTGTGTGGATTCTATTTGATAATTTTAGCCTGGAAATATTGATCATGTTTATAGTTTTAATGGAATGTTATCTCTTTTTATCTTTATGATCACAGTAGCAGCTTAATGTCTATACCTTTATCTCCAGCCATAAACTGGTGAAGTATGTAAATAGCAACAAGTGCAAGCAACACCAACCTTGTGTATGATTTTTAATTTGTTTCTTTTTCCAGGAGGGAAAAATGAATAAAATGTTCTTGTTTAGACCAAACTTATCCCTTCATTGTATTAAACGGTCTCAAACACAAGTCACAGGTTTATCATGATTTTATTAATATTATAATACACTGTACTGCATGATCTCCCCTGATCAACCTGTACATGACACGGTAGTAAAGACAAACAGAAGTTAAATAATCAATGCACCACCATGAAAAGTTAACAAAGATTGAGTCTAAACCAAAAATATATATTTCTATAATCATATTAATGTTTGTCATGACACATATTATACTTTAGCAGTCCCGTGAGATAAAGTGTATATAGTGCATTAAGAATAAACCTCATTATGCAGTGAGAGTACCCATACTGGGGAGTATTTACATTTCTTTTTACTATTTCTAGAAAAAAAAAAGAGTCAAGCACTTAAAACCCCAAGCAGATCACAGAATGTCTAGAATGCTCTCTGTGTGCACACTACCCCACCTGACAGGCTAGAAGTTGTTTTATAATTAATTCCTATTTTTGACATCAAGTAAAGCCATTGAAACTTATTGGAGAAGATAAACCTCAAAGGGGCGTGGCCAAACAACCATGTTTTTGTCTTGCTTGCTTTCCTCGTACATCTGATTTTATCAGGGAACAAGACAAACAATGAATATAATGATCTCCATTTTGCTTCTTGTGGAAGTCTGGAAGCTCTTAATGTCTCTTTGATTATACATGAATATACTAAGACATTGTATGATGGCACATAGAGATGTTAGAATGCAGTGTGGTTGATGGCTGACGAATCATCCGGCTGCCTGCGGTGTAATGAAAGTTCTCTGTAACATACCCATCATATCTTTTGTGACACTACATATTAACGACCGTAAATTCTCAAATAAAAGCCATGAAACAAAGTTATTGCTAGTACCTATATGACAATGACTGTCATTGAAAATTCAGCACTGCATTAATTCTGTCCGGAAAACGTATTTTTCATTGTACTTTCACAAGAAAACTTCTTTCCTTTTTCAAAATAAAAGCCTTGCGGCAAAGTGAAAGGATTCTGCCCCCCTGAACCGCCGGACATTGTTTTAATGAGGCTTCTTACTGGAAGATATGGTCAAATAGTTTAGAAGTTGTAGAAGTTAGACAGAACTATTAAAGGCCCGATTCTCTCTTAAAGTTTCAATCTCAAAGATCTCCGCTTCGTTCCCTTTGGCAACACTTATGGCGGTAAGCGATAATCGCAGGTGTGTTTTGGGATCTCACTTCCCAGAGATTCAAACAGTCTGTGTCTGTGTGAAGACAGTTTTTCAGACACCCAGTTCATAACGCTGCAGATGCAACGGATAATCTTGGGCCACTATTTGAGAATTTATGGTGTACAAAACATTACATGATAAATTACACGAAAAGCAAGGTTAAAATATGTAGTCTTGTGCAATACACTGAGTAAAAGTAATAGAGGCATGAAAATACTTAAATATATTTCTTTGTATATAATATATAGTTTTGGGAAAATAGCTACATTGTCTACTTTACCTAAAATGCTACAGCACCACAACTTCCACCTGTTTCAAGCACGTGATGAGAAACTCTTTTTTTATTGGCTCATTCACACATATTGTAAAGTGGTGGAGACAAACTCCAGTCCTGAAAAAACCCCGGTTGACCTGCTTTGTTATTGCGCTTGGGGAAAAATGTTGTCCCTGGAGGGAGACGGCACGGTGCTCTGTAGTATTAAAATGTCATGTTTGATAGCTTCTTATATTTACTTAAAATGTGTTTTTAAATTTAGCACCTTCTAAAAGCAAGAGGAAGGGAGAGGTGTTTGCTGAGAGCGGCTCAAAATGTCGACAAAAAGAGCAACGCTGCTGCTCTTTTTACCGTGAGGCATCCTCACTGTCAACAAGATAGAATATCGAGGCGTCGCTTTCGGCCACCCAGAGCTCTCTTTTCCATATCGGAGAGTGTGTGTGTGTGTGTGTGTGCGCACGCTCTCCTACAGACTGTTCTCGCTTCCTGTCTGCAGCCTTAATTTCCCTGACAGCCCTGTTGGGACACAGAGGAGAAATTAGACAGCAGTATAAAGCACTTTGTGCGTGTGCGTGTGAGAGAGAGTGCGTGTGTGTGTGTGTGCGTGCTTACAGAGTTGGTTCGTTTGCGTTTCCAGCAGTCTGGGTTGATCCTTTTCTGTTCGTCTGCGAGGGCTTTGGCCTCCACGGTGAACGTCCGTCGCTCCTCACTTCGCATTTTCTTCCAGCGCTCCCCGAGGAGGACGCTGATTGCTCTGCAACGCGCACACGCACACACACACACACACACACACACACACACACACACACACACACACACACACACACACACACACACACACACACACACACACGCACACACACATTACCTTCCAACTAAACATAGACACAGCAGCTCCACAGCACACATGCAGACACGGGGCACACCCACCTGTTGTCCTTGCCCGGGTACATCCGAGTGTACTCCACCCGGAACTTCTTGGCAAACAGCATGAAGGCGTTCATTGGCCGCTTGCACCTTGTGGGCGTGGCGTTGTTGCTTCCTGCCGCGCCGACTTGCTGGCTTTTGGTTGGCTTTTGACGAGGAGAGTGGCCGGGACCGTCTGCAGTTTTAAAGCAGATCCACAAGTTTCCTTTTCTTTCTTTTATGAAATGCTTCCTCTTTCTCGCTTGAATGTTATTTTTTTTTTTTTTTTTAGCAAACTGAACGCTGTTGTTCTCGATGTTTGTGCTCATTCACCCAGTGGAGTATCTTTCAACAGGATGTGTGAGGCACAGTACCTTGTGATGGGTCTCGGTCTGGAGAAGCGGCTCCACCGCTGGACTGCGAGGCGCGCCGCCTCCTCGCCATGCTGCTCAGCACGTAAACCGCAGAGGAGTCCAGAGGAGTGAAATCATAACTGAGGAAGACACACGTGTAAAATATAGGTATTTCAGCCTTCTGCTGCTCTGGGATTTGGAACAGGTGCTCCCTTTTACCTCCTGAATGCGTCAAAGACTAGCGAGTTGTCGGTGTGTTTGGCGTCTCTGTGTCCCGGAGGGAGGCACACGTCTCCCACCTCCATTTCATAGCACGGTATCCCATAACGCACCACGGTTAGGCTCGGGTGAAATGATGACCAGCCTGACAGAAAGCAACAGAGTGTAAAAAGGGCGTGGCTCAAACACGGTTGCAGCGTTTTCTCGACATCGCTCCTACCTTTCTTTTTCACGTAGAAGGGGTGGTCCAGTTGGCACCGGGCGGTCATGGCAGCATGTCCGAATGCGCCGGGGTCAAAGGTCAGCTGAAGGACCGTCTGACCAGACAGCACATTCTCTGAATGCTCCACCAGCTGCAGACCCTCAGAGCCATAACTCTGCAAAAGAGTCATTACATTACATACTTCTACTTAAAGGTGCAGTGTGTGAGAAATGGTCAGAATTTTTGTTTGAACATTCAAGAAGTGAACTAACATCAACAGAAGGTGAAGAGTTACCGTGAGAAAATGTTAAGTCAGCGGTGTTATATTTTGAGTGTCTCTCAGAGTTTCAGCAGTTTGGTTGAATCTTGCTTACTCTTCCATGCTGTTAGTTAAAAGTTGGCTTTTTTTTTATTATATAACTGACGACTGTACATTTCGACTGCATGGACCCATCAGTAGAAGTGAAACGCTGCAAGTTTCACATTGTACCTTCAGTTGATACAGATCTGCTGCTGCTGTTATGCCTACAATGACAAACGTGCAGGGAACGTGCGGCCACGCGCGTCTTGCACAACGTACCTTCAGAGACCCGGACCGCCCCTCATCACCGGAGTCTTCCTCGGCCGAGCTTAGGCCCTCCGCGTCCTGCCACTCCACGTTGGAGCCGCGGTGGAAACGCAGACGAGTGCCTGGCGACGGAGAAAAGCTGCTCTGAGATACAAACGATAGGCTCGAATACAAAATCCCATTTATGTCTTTTGAGGAGCAGAAAGAAAGAAAAGTGAGGTCGCAACAAAAGTGTGTGTGTGTGTGTGTGTGTGTGTGTGTGTGTGTGTGTGTGTGTGTGTACCTTTGAGAAAGCAGTGCCAGGCGGTGGGTGGACAGGAGAAGCTCCAGCCCATGTCTTCCTCATCAGACAGAGAAGATCTGGTCGACACCGCAGAACCACATTCACTGCTCTTCTGTGGAAACACGGAGCGTTTGTCAGGCACGACAAGACAAGAGTCTGCACGTCAAGAAGCAACAAGCAGCCCATTGTTGCCACGGAGTCAAGTCAGTTTGACTGTGTAAAATGTAATAAAAGATGCAGGTTTTTTTGTTGTTGTATTTTTCTCCAGAAACTGTGTCTGTGGCAGCGATTCATGATGAAGCGGGGAAACATGAGCTCTACCCTGGTGCGCCGGCGCTCCCTGACGTGACCTCTGGGCGGCGACGGGGGGAGAGGCGGAGGAGGCCGGGCATAAGAATGTAGATTGCTGCTGGTGCTGCAGAGGCAGGCCGGAGAGGAGCTGAAAATGACACAGGCACATGAGTGAAAGGCTCACAGCAACACATAGGAAGGACTTGTAGTCAGCTATGAAGGACAGAGTGATGCAAGGGAATCTGAAACAATGGTGAGATTGCAGATAAAAACTTCGCCATTTCCTTAGTATTGTCTCTACGGATCTTTTTTTAGTGTCATGTAACCCCATTACAAATCTATGTTTATTTTATTTTGGGGTGTACTGTCCCTTTAAGCCAGATTTAGATTACATTTTTTACGAGTCAGAATTCTTGTATTCAACATTTTTGACCAAAAACATCTATTACAATAAAGGTGTTAGTACTTCACCAGAATGATATGCCTCTCCCTGAGGGGCGGGATTTAAAACTGCACCATGAAACCCAAATGTTCTTGAGAGTCAACATTTAAAGAAGACATTTAAACACATCAAATTAATAAAACAATGTATTAATTATATATTCAACTTTTTTTTAGATCAGTAACGTGGTTACAACCACACATTCTGTGCTGTATTCCCACTCGTCCTCCATCGCCTCAGTGTTTCAGGATGCAGCAGCCTACCTGCTGCCGGGAGGCTCTCGCAGCAGGGGGCTCTGAGGTCCGGTGGCGATGTGAGCCAGCTGGGTCAGCCAGTGTGTGTCCGGAGGCTGAGCGCGCACATGCCGCTCCTGGTGCGACACGCCCACGTCCACCTGGTAGACGGGGGGCGCCGCTGGCTCCGCCTCCTCCCGAACCTCCTGCAGGTCTGGGAGGTCGTCTGGGAGGAGAAAACGTATGGCGTGTTGGATAGAAGAAGAAGAAAAGAAGAAGAAAACCAAGTGTTCCGCATGCTCGTGTCTTGTGTACCGTATTCCATGTAGCTGTCGCTGGTGGGGAAGCTGGGGGAGGAGGAGAGGCGCTCCTCACAGCGGAGCAGGTCATGTGACTGGTCCCCATCTGCATCCATCATCACTTCTGAAGGTAACGCCAGACCAACGAAGCACACTTGACGTCAATTACAGGGTGTACTGTGTTTAAATTTCACTGCATTTTTTTTTTATTTGATCAAAGCTTCATAAAATCTATTATTACCATCTATTACATATTACATTCACATGGTGATTAACTGAGTATAATTAGTGAGGACAGTAATGCTAAAACACATGAGATGGCTCAAATCTAAAATCCCCTTGTGAAAACTCTTCACTTATTATTCGTATATTTATCATAGAATTACTAACTCATCATCTATTTATAATGATTAGTATATAACTAAGGCTGTAAAACAACCGCTTTTAGATAAGCCTGCCAGTTGGTTTACTGAGCTCTATAATGTCGTCTGTTGCTCTGGGCAAACTTTCCAAAGTTTTGTTAATAAAACAACTAATGACGTCATCATGGTCACTACACCATGTGTATGCCCGTGTTACAAACAGGAGGTCTCTTGTGAGTCCCACAACTGAAATACCAACATCAGTGGGAGTAACCCCCCTCCCCCTAAGAGCGCTGCGTCAACACAGCGCAGACATGCGCGTAAACTGCGCAGCGCGCTGCTCCGTGGTTACCTGCGTGGTCGCCGTCGGGCTCTGAGTGCCGCACGCTCTGACGTTTGCGGTTACCGGACAGCACAGCAGGGGTCACCACCTCCCAAACCATCGCGTTCGCGGGAACTGAAACGGACGCACAGTCACAACACGCCCCACTTCATGAGACTGATGTTTCTTTATTATTATTTTATGTAAATTACCAAATTAAATATAGTAAATGCATTGTTGGTATAAGATATATCTAACAGGCAAAGCTAAACAGCATTAACAGACTCCCACGAGCACACACACACACACACACACATTGATCCTCCAATGAGCCGCAACGTATGGGCTCTACATGGCCGGGGTGACGTAAAGGAGACATATGGTGACACAAGGTAACACAGGGCTGTTATCTAATAATACACCGAGGCACATCCTCGGTGCTCCATTCTATCGACCACTTCCCTGTCTGTTGGATAGTATTGGATACAACACGATGCAATCTTTCGATGCCAACATGTCAACATGATAAGAGCATGTTCCAGGCTTATCTATGTCACAATATTCTCGTCATGTGACTCCCCTGTTGTTTATAAACTTTTGAGATCCTGCACGCATGCGCATCTAAAAGCCCATTCATTCAATGGGGAGCAGGGCAGTGATAATACGTTTGAACTAAGTAGTTCACAATAAGTATAAAACAACAACACGGACATAACGCCATACGCTGACTAGTGTGACGTCACTGGCGGTTAAATACCGCTGCTGCCACGTTCTCACGCGACGATAAACGTTTTTAGAGTTTCACAAAGAGTCCCGTTGGGGGAAAAAATTGCAAGTTACGTCGACGAAAAAGGAAAAAAATGAACGCGTTGCGTCCGTGTTTCAGCAGCCACATAAACGAGCCAGTGAGAGTCTGGCTGTGGGGGGAAGAGAGAAACACGCTTACATAGAGTAACATGGACCAGCCATTATGTTGCGCAAATGCAGTGAGAACAAAACAACTGCCGTCAACAATGAAGCTCCACGGAGAGCCCAGAGAAACTGCTTTTATGGCGAAAAGTACACGTTGTCAGTTCCACGTTGTTACTCGCGCGCCAAGTTCGTGGAGAAATCATCCCATTGGCGTTATTACTTGTCACATTCTACGCTTTAAACCCCTCAAATTATTTCAATGAAGTTAACTTAACTCACCCAAACAGTCGCCTTGTACGGGAAAGGAGGCGGGTATAAACACCGTGTCCTCAGCGGTCCCATTGGCCAGACCTGATGTCAACTCGCGGCTTCTCTCCTCCTCATTGGTCGGTTGTGTGCAGGTCGTTCTCTTCACAGTTATCGCCACAACAATAAACTCTGGGGTGGGTTAAAACGATGAAAGATGGCCAAACCAAAAGTGATGACTTAAAAAAACAAACATCTGGTCTCCTGTTTAATGAGAATTGTATATTTGCATTATAATGGCCGCATTGTTTACTGTGAGACAACACGATAAGTAGAACGTGTTATATTCATGTCTCACTAAGTGATAAGATCAAGTAATAGCCATAGTTATAGCTCAGGTCTATCCATGAATTATCTTGTTATTTGATGTATTCGGATCATGTGTTTTATGTCTACTGTGTATTATTATGTATTCTTTTTTTTAAGTTAAAAAATAATATCAAATACAAATATACAAGAACAAAACGTATAGAACTGAAATGTTCATTGTCCTATATACATATTTCATCCTACAGGTTTGGAGGTTCTTACGTGTGACATAAACGGACTGCAAACATGGAAAAACATAACAGAAAAAAACAGGAAAGCAGCAGACAAATAGCCGTCAGCGCAATTGACACGTCCTAGGCAACTAGTACAACAGGTAGTTTAAGTCAAGTGACCAAGACAAAATGGCCTTCTCTCTAGTGTTTCAGGCACGTGTTTGTAACCCTTGAATAAACCTGTAATACCCTTAAGTAAACCTTTTACTGTAATTATACATGTTTCGCTGCTGCAAGCAAGGTGAAGGGTGAAGCCGTAATTATAGGCCTCCTCTCATTTAGACAGAGGTGAAGTGGCCTAAAACGTTGTAATAACAAGTACTCAAGAAACTCATAGCATAAGTAACCGTACAACACATAGTAAACAAGGCACTGAATAATCCTGGGTGTAATATAGGTGGTCCAAATTCCCAGTTGGAGTTTAGAGTGTCGGCAGTCTCGGCTCCGGAGATTATGCTTAACGTGTCCGCCTTGATGCTGGTGGAGGCTCCGCGAGACATGATGTAGAATCGTGAGTGTTCACTGCCCTCCAGTGGTCACTGCGTGGAACTGCGCCAAAGCGGAACACGTCATGTTGGAGATGTTTAAACAGCAACATTTCCGGTCAATCCTTTCGAAATAAATCAACAAGGACCAATGATAAAACAAAGTATTATAAACGATCCTCAAAGTACTGAAATTAAATTAACAGAAATTACAGATCATTATATAGTGTAGTCATACTATTTGTTTTCTAGTGGCCAAAGACTACAATTACACATGATTTAGTGGGAATATGTATTCTTAATATTACTATTATTTTGTTAATAATCATTATTATTATTACTATTATTTTATTGTGTTGATGAAGTTCCACACTATGGCTACAAGAGGACAGTGAACCCTCAAGTCTTCATGCACTATTGATAGACATGAAATCATGATCCTCCGACCAAAGATCTTCCATTAAGACAACTCTTAATATAATATAGTAACTTAGTTTCAAGCAGTATGAATGTTACTCTTGTGCTACATGACACTAAAATATTAAATACAAAAATTATTAAAAGAAATTACAATTAAATTATAAATATTTATTTATAATTTAATGATTTACTTCTTATTTATTATTATTATTATTTATTGTATTAATTATTAATTATTATTAATTTATAAAACATATATAAAATGTATATTAAATAAAAAATAAATATTAAAATATTGAATTCGATAGATATTTAAGTTACGTACTGACACTGTGAGTGACTGAACCTCGATGGCCCCACTGTCTTAGTTTGTAAACAAGAACAATTTAATTTATTCTATATCTTAAAAGTTCCATTCAGTCATTTAAATATGTTTTACAAGACCAATTTACGGAAGATAATATATATTACAATATATTAGTGTGTAAGTCTCCCCTTCATAAGAATTAGTTAGAGTGTGGTAGTTTATTTTGAAGAGTCAAGCCGGAAGTCTAGTTTCTCTCATCCTATGTGCTTGACGATCTTCCTGAGTAGAAGCGCAGGGGACTTTGCCGAACTTTACCACCTATTGAACATATATTATTTGGGTTCCAGGTCTCTTCGTGCCGCATAAATGCCGAAACTTTACCGCAAAGCTCTGGGTTTCGTCGATGTTTAAACAGCAACATTTCCGGTCAATCCTTTCGAAATAAATCAACAAGGACCAATGATAAAACAAAGTATTATAAACGATCCTCAAAGTACTGAAATTAAATTAACAGAAATTACAGATCATTATATAGTGTAGTCATACTATTTGTTTTCTAGTGGCCAAAGACTACAATTACACATGATTTAGTGGGAATATGTATTCTTAATATTACTATTATTTTGTTAATAATCATTATTATTATTACTATTATTTTTATTGTGTTGATGAAGTTCCACACTATGGCTACAAGAGGACAGTGAACCCTCAAGTCTTCATGCACTATTGATAGACATGAAATCATGATCCTCCGACCAAAGATCTTCCATTAAGACAACTCTTAATATAATATAGTAACTTAGTTTCAAGCAGTATGGATGTTACTCTTGTGCTACATGACACTAAAATATTAAATACAAAAATTATTAAAAGAAATTACAATTAAATTATAAATATTTATTTATAATTTAATGATTTACTTCTTATTTATTATTATTATTATTTATTGTATTAATTATTAATTATTATTAATTTATAAAACATATATAAAATGTATATTAAATAAAAAATAAATATTAAAATATTGAATTCGATAGATATTTAAGTTACGTACTGACACTGTGAGTGACTGAACCTCGATGGCCCCACTGTCTTAGTTTGTAAACAAGAACAATTTAATTTATTCTATATCTTAAAAGTTCCATTCAGTCATTTAAATATGTTTTACAAGACCAATTTACGGAAGATAATATATATTACAATATATTAGTGTGTAAGTCTCCCCTTCATAAGAATTAGTTAGAATGTGGTAGTTTATTTTGAAGAGTCAAGCCGGAAGTCTAGTTTCTCTCATCCTATGTGCTTGACGATCTTCCTGAGTAGAAGCGCAGGGGACTTTGCCGAACTTTACCACCTATTGAACATATATTATTTGGGTTCCAGGTCTCTTCGTGCCGCATAAATGCCGAAACTTTACCGCAAAGCTCTGGGTTTCGTTGCCGTCTTCGTCCGCCTCCATTGGTGAGTCATAAAAACGGGTTTCGTGTTTTTGTTTGACACAAATTGACGCCTCTCCCTCCGATTATTGCGGTAGCTGTACTGTTACCTTCCCCAAACAGTGTAACCAGTTCCGCTGCGGGCGCTTTTAAAAGTCTAATTTACTCCTGTTGCTTTTTTATATATAGCGGATACAGACACAGCACCTTTAATGACAGTGGTTAAAATAGCATGTCACTCTGTGTGGTTCATCCATGCTGGGTCGAGGTTTGCTTCCTGCTTTTCAAAGCTTCCTCTGCTGCTGTTAGAAGAAGCAGAAGGGAAACTCAGTTTAATCCTGTGACATGAGATCATGAGTTTGTAAAAAAAGAAAAACTTCATCAATCTTTCGTCACCACGCTCTGCTTTTTGTAGTGCTCCTAGATTGTGTCAAATAAATTACACATTTTCATATACTTTTTGCTCTTAAATGAGTTTCATTGCATTGTCATAGTAAGAAAAAAATAGATTAAAAAAGTAGTAATAGCAAGATTTAACATATCTTTGTACATCATTCGTTGCTTACTGTGTCTCGGTGGGACTGCGTTGAACATTAAATGAGTGGTTAACTATTGTGAAATGGATTAATTGTGCTGAGTCATGTCAAATGAAACATTAATCACTTAGTTTCCAGCATCCCACAGTGTGAGGAGTGGCTGCTTGTCTTTGTTTTATATGTCAAATATCTTTGCGTTTTAGACATTTAATAAACAAAATTATTGAAAAATTAGTTTATTACGAGAGAAAATAATCTAATAATAATCTAAGCTTCCGTCTGTCCCTCCAGCTAGGCGATGGACGAGCAACAGACCCAGGTGAGCGACGAAGAGCCCAGAGTCCTGCAAGAAGACACCCGGAGGAGGAGGAGAAAGAAGGCCATCTCGTCGTCCTCCTGCACCTCCATGGATCAGATCACTGTGGAGTTCGTCCTGCCCACTGCGGCGCGCGGAGGAAGCGGCCCTGACACTCTGCCGCTGGAGGTCGCTGGAAACTGGACCGTGGAGCAGGTCAGCTAATCTACTGGCGTATCGCCAACACTGTGCACTATTCCATCACGGACGTTAAAGTGAAAAACTGTTCTGTGCCACATTCCTTTTCCCGCAGGTGAAAGCTCAGGTGTGGCTGAAGGCGGTGACTTTAAACCTCTGCCCGGACTTCTACCAGCGGTTTTCCCCCGACCACTGCATCCTGCTCTACCAGAAGAAAGGCAACGTGTGTGAGATCTACGACAAGCACCAGGTGTTCCAGACGCTGGACTGCATCCGTTACTGGAGAGGTAGCGCTCGCTGACAGCCAGAGTCAAGTGTGAGTTATTTCGTGGCAATGATGTCAAACTCCTCTGTTGTTGTTGTGTTTTTTAAAAAGCCCTGAAGAAGGATGTGGGGCGGATCCAGCTGGTCCCCCGTCCGCAGCCCTCCGACGAGTCCCTGCAGTACCAGCACTACCTGAACTACCTGATCGGCTACGACGTGACCGATGTGAGCAACGTGCACGACGACGAGCTGGAGTTCACACGCAGGAAGCTGCTGACGCCGCGGCGCATCGAGCTGGCCGACCGCGACGCTAGACTCTACTCCATGGACCCCTGGGTGACCCGCAAGCCGCTGCCTGAGCACCTGCTCACCAAGGTGTGTGTGTGTTTATTTTACAATTTATTTATAATATTTTCTTAAAGTAATGCAAAGACTAAACATGTGAACTACTATTTAAAGGGCCAGTTTGAAGGATTTGACGCCACCTAGCGGCAAGGTTGCATATTGCAATCAACTGAAATTTCCAAACCACGGTAGTAAATGTGAATTGCGATTTTTGTTTTTTCTTATCTGAAAAAATTGGCTTTATCTATGAATTGGACGTAGTCACCTTGCCAAACGTAGCTTTATGGTCTATTTGACTCTAAATGGAGCAGCATTGCTGTTTTGAAGAAGACTTGAAACTAGAGATTGAGACAAACTCATGTTTACAATGTTTACTGAGGGAATACATCAAGAGAGAAGTAGAGTCATTTTCTTATAGACTTCTATACAACCAGAGGACTCGCCCCCTGCTGGCCATTAGAAAGAAAGCAAGTTGCGGGTCCTTCACTTTTCAGACCCATAAGGTTGGCGTCTGTCTGAAAGCCACCGCTGCAGATTTAGGTCGCTACGTTTCTGAAACATGTCACTGAAGTTTGCCCCTCTCACGAGGACGTTGCCAATTATCTGGTGGCAAAGTTTATTCTCTTCATCCTCGAGGAAGAGTCATATCTCATCCCGTCATTTTAAACACCCTTGATTCATCACCTTCCCATGTGAGAAAACCCAGGCCTTTACTGACAAATCAAACACATGACGCATGTCATCAGTTGGTTTGGTGCGTTGTCTTTGAGTAAAACCTCCGTCTCCAGTCTTTGTCTATGCTTCTCTGTTGTCTTTTACTTCACTGTGTTCACGTTTCAGGTCATCAACGCTCACGTCCTGTTGGTGATCCACATCAGCACGGCCAGCCAGACCATCAAGGTCTCCATCGACGACACTCCGGCGCAGGTAGAGCGCGGTGCTGGACGCCATTAGTTTCTCATCTGTTGCGGTTCCACTTCCTGACAACTCTTCGTCTTGTTTAGGTGTTGGTGAGCTTTTTCGCAAAGACGGCAAACAAGAAGGTTTTGCTGGGCATCCCTGACAGCATGTGTGAGGACGACTTTGTGCTACGTGTGTGTGGACGGTATGTGGGACGGACCACAGCTGCTCATACATAGAGATGGTTCAGCCAGATCATAATGAATATGTTTGCACAGGGACGAGTACCTGTACGGGGATAAACAGCTTCAGGACTTCAACTGGATCCGTCAGTGTCTGAAGAACGGGGACGAGATCCACCTGATTCTGGAGACGCCCCCTGACACAGACCTGGATCTGGTCCAGAAGGAGGACTGGGCACAAGTGGATGACTGCACCGGAGTCGCAGGTAATCAGTCAGCTTTAAGCTTGAAGGTACAAACCAGCAAGAGTATTGTAGACCTTAAAAGTACCCGACCAGAACAACCCAGCCCACTCTTTTCCAATGAAAGTAGCTAGCAGCCCCATAAGTAGCTAAATCTAGCCAGAAAGTCATGATCATTTATAATTACGGTCTCTAATAATAATAATAATAATAATAATGCACTTAATTTTCTAGCCCTTTTCAAGATACACAAAGACACTTTACACAACATTTTTAAATCATCCTAAAAGCTAAACAATAAAACTAATAAAATACATAAAAACAATAAGCACATAGAGCACACAGTCACACATTAAAATCAGTTCTGAAGAGGTGGGTTTTGATTTGTGATTTGAATATGGAAAGATCAGTGCAGTCTCTGATGAGTTTGGGGAGAGAGTTCTCTAAATTGATAAAAATAAATACAAATACCGGTAAGTACATTCTAACTCAAATTTGTGCCGTATGTTCTTATCAAGAGGATAAAACACTTTATGGTTATTTTATATGGACTATTTATTTATTGAATTACCAGAAAGCCTGCCGTATCGTGATATATGTCGTTATCAAGATAATACATGACCTACACAGTGATGGCCAAATCACCCCTCCCTACACTGTCAGCCAGTCCCTTCAGGCCTCCTCCAAAGCTGCTCCCTCTTTTTGGGAAACCAGAACCAGGACCTTCAGACCCTGCTGCCACTACCACTTTCTTCCACAGGGAAGTCCATACAAAATGAAAGTTACCTGCAGTACCTAACTATCTGCCTATAAAAGATGCAGGCGAAGTTTGGCTTATTAGTCTTGTGAGAGCCGTGTTTAATGGGTGTTACCCACAATACCTCTAAATGGGCTGTGTTGTTTGATGATGTATTAAACCTGAGCGCTTCTTTCAGAGGTAAGACTTGTCCTGCTAACTTGTCTTTGTCAGGTACCCATGAGCAGCTGACCATCGACGAGAAGGACCATGAGCGGGTGTTCACCATCTCTATGTGGGACTGTAACAGGAAGTTCAGAGTGAAGGTGCTGGGTATCGACATCCCATCCTTGCCCAAAATCCCAGAGTTCATTGTCTTCATAGAAGCCAGCATCTTCCATGGCCAACAGCTTCTAGCCCAGGTGATCGAAACATTCAAGCACGCAAAAACATAAATGATCGATATTGATTTATGGCCACTATGGTGTGTTTCATCTTCTACAAGTTCACCGTGGCTGCTCCTTTTGGTCCATTACTCCTCTTCACTTATGGTGACAAAAGCATTGCCTGTACTTTGACTGCTTCACAATAAAAGACATTTGAATGCTTTTAATGTGAAGTAGCAACAAAAGGAAATGTTAAGCGTTAAGGAAATTAAACAGCAAGGCTGGAGTACATGTTGTGAATCTGTTGTGCGTGAAGGCATTTTGAATCCAGCAGGGGAATGGTGGACTCCACCACTAACAATATGGAGAATGCAGTATGTAAACCCATCGAATGGATATTTCTGCAAAAATGATGACCGTAATGTGGTTTCATTTCATAACTTGAAACCAGCTTGAGACTGAGAGCTGAGAACCACATCTTTCTTAGTTGAATATTGTCTTTGTAACCTACAATTTCAGGGAGCACTAGTTTTCCAAAACACAGGAGAGAGTAAGTTTTGGACAGTAGAGTTTAACCCGGTCTTTACTGTCTCAGGAGAGGACGTCCTCTAAAAGCTTCAGCGAAGAAGTGCTGTGGAACTGCTGGTTGGAGTTTAACATTAAGATCAAGGACCTGCCTAAAGGAGCGCGACTCAACCTCCAGGTAAACGTTTAATTCAGGACAGATGGGATAACTTTGCAGTAATTCGTTGTTTGAACAATCATTTGTCAATTTCCAAATGTATATACGTTGTGGCAGGAAAATAATGTCTCCATTAAATGCTTTAGTGAAGATGAATGAAAGAACTCCAATAATAACTGTTAGGGTGTAATATTGAGTATTGCAATATAATATTTTGTGATCAATTCTTGAAAACGAACTTTCATCGAATTGTTTTTGGCCAGAGGCATTATGCTTTTTGGTTGTCTATTGTATGACAATTGTCATAAAATTAGGTTTGAAATGTCGCAATATATCGCCCTGCGTACGATATCGCAATATATCGCGGCATATTGAACTGTAGCATATCGTATTGCCACATTCCTACTATTTTTCCCACCCAGGTGGTTTGTGGGAAGCAGCCCATGACACCAAACTCCAAGGGAGCCTCCGCCTACCAGGATAATACAGCAGGAACCGGCAGCCATGACGGTAAGGTCTGCTAACTTTTGGTTTGCCTCCTGTATCATTCTGACAACCGTCCGAGCGAGCCTGTCCGTCCGTCCATCCCTCAGGGAAGACCAAGAGCCGCCTCCTGTACTACGTCAACCTGCTGCTGATCGACCACCGCTCCCTGCTGCGCCAGGGAGAGTTCATCCTCCACATGTGGAAAATGCCGGAGAAGAGCGAGGAGAGCAGCAGCAGCATCAACGCCGACAAGCTCACCTCCGCCACCAACCCGGACAAGGCCTCCGCCATGGCCGTCGCCATCCTGCTGGACAAGTACTGCTACCCGGTGGTGCTGCCCAAGAGCCGCGACGTGGCGGGCCGCGATGCCGGGCCCACGGGCGAGGAGGCTGAGGGGGGCGAGCGCGGTCAGAGGGAGATGCCCAACCACCTGAAGAAGCAGTTTGCGGCCATCGTGGCCACGGACCCCCTCCATCCGCTCAGCCCCGAGGACAAAGAGCTGCTGTGGCACTTCAGGCACGAGTGCATGCGCAACCCCAGGTACTTTATTTTATTCCAACAATGACTAAATGTTCCATCATGGCTGCTATAACTGTGAGGTCATCTACAGAGCCTACCCAAAGCTCCTGGGCTCAGTCAGATGGGGGAGACAGGAAGATGTTTTGGCAACACACCGGATGTTGGAGCGCTGCAGTGCGTGGGACAGCAGGTAAACTTTGCTTTCACGCCGCCACGATATGCGTCGTGCCCTCAGCGGCTCCCATCACCTGTCCTCGTGTTATTCAGCGACCTGGATGTCGGTCTGGCCATGCAGCTGCTGGACTGCCACTACTCGGACGCTCAGGTGCGCTCCATGGCTGTCAGGAAGCTGAAGACTCTGGAGGACGACGATGTGCTCAGATACCTCCTGCAGCTCGTACAGGTGCGCCCTTCTTCTGTTCCTTCTTCTTCCACGCCGACGAAGCGCCTCTTTTTTATTCCACCTGATTCACAGTTTCACAAGCTTGCGGGAAGAGGCAGCTCATGGGAGACACGCTGCATATTTGTCCTGACATGTTTCCACAAGAGACTGTGGTCAACTTTGCTTATGAATTATGAGCTGAGGCCAACAGAGGGCCCTTTGGTCTGATAGGGAAATGACTCTCACCATCACAGTGTCGTGTTTGTATCATGAGCTTTAGTGATACGCGGAGGGTGTCTTTTCATAATATATATTTATACCTACCTCAAAAAGAGAGATATCTTGCCGTGCAAAGATGTCGGGCTGGTTATGTCCATAATTCCACACTTTCATTTAGTGCGCTGAACTGTAACCTGACTCTAATATCTGTGCGTCTACACCTCTGACCTGTCTGCTTATTTCAGTGAACATTTGAATAGCTGTGTGAGCACAATGAGCTCTGTGTTTTCTTTACGCTGCCACTTTCTGCCTCGTCACACTCTGAACACGACGGGTTAAAGAGCATGTGTGTGGGAGTCAGTGGCCTCCAGCGGTGAGAGCTCGCAAAGAAGCCAACATGACGACGGACGTCAAAGCGACAGGTGACGTCATGACGGCCACGACCCGCTCCTTATTTAGATGAACGACTCATTCTAAGCTAACGAACACACAACGATTCTTGGTTTCAGGGGATTATACACTAATAAAGAAAACATTGTTATGGGTATTATATCCCATTTCTGTCAATAAATCCCCTAAATCCTACAAAAAAGGTGTTTTTTTTTGTCACCTTCGTTTTGGTGAATAGTCTGTTCCCTAGAGGCCTTGAAACCTTTATGCATGCAAAAAATCATTCACAATGTCATCATGACTGTGTCTTTGTTCACATCTACTTCCTGATTTGATTTTGGCATGCGCGCTACTGTGCCGCTCCGTTTCCCGGTTAAAAACTCAACCTAAATCTGATTTTTGTGAATCAGAATTCACAAAAATGTCAAACCTCCATTTCTTAGCTTCTTTTCAGATTTCCATCATGTGGTTTGTAGTGTGTCCAGAGAGGTTGAATGGGTTTTGTATGACAACAGTAATAACTTTATGAGTATTTTCAATTGTGTGTGTGTGTATTTAAAAAACAATGTGTTTGCTTGTGTGTTCACTGAATATAATATTAATATAATATAAAACCATATAATATTATATTAGATGCATTCATTCGATATACAGTATTTATGTGTGTGTGTTTGTGTGTGTGTCCTACAGGCGGTCAAGTTTGAGCCGTACCACGACAGCGCCCTGGTCAGGTTCCTGCTGAAGAGAGCTCTGAGGGTAAGCAGGACCAACGTCTGTGTCTGTTTCTCACACTGTCTTCCAGTGTGTGTGTGTGTGTGTGTGTGTGTGTGTGTGTTCCTGTGGTTTCTGTCTCTCTGCCCAGTCATCCGTCCTTATGTTTGTGTTTTTCTCCCAACGATGTAAGAGGTTTTGTCAAATATTGTATTATTTAGTTTTTGGCATCAACATTGCAATGTGATCATCTCCATCTCTCTTGCCTCTTTTCTTCGTGGTTTTCTCCCCACAGAGTAAGCGCATCGGCCATTTTCTCTTCTGGTTCCTGCGCAGTGAGATCGCCCAGTCCATGCATTACCAGCAGAGGTACGCTGTCCTGCTGGAGGCCTACCTCAGGGGCTGTGGTGAAGACATGCTGCAGGACTTCAGGAAGCAGGTGAGGCTCCTTGAGCGGTGTGGTGTAGATTGAAAAAAGGCCCCATTGGGTTCAGCTCGTTGACATGATGAGGTGACGCTCTCCAGGTGGAGATGACGGAGGCTCTGCAGAAAGTCACCCGTGAGATGAAGGCCTTGTCTGCCGACAAGTGTGACATCACTGCACAAGGTGAGGCAGAGCTCCAGACTAACCCTCCCACTGGCAGCACATGATTTGGTCGCAGCTTTTTTTGGTACAGGTGTATTAATCAGTGATGGAGAGTAACTAAGTAGATTTAATCAAGTACTGTGCCTAAGTACAACGTTGACTACCTTCTACTCTACAGAGGGGAAATATTATACTTTGCCACATGTATTTATTTATAAGGACATTTATTCAGTATAAAAATGAATACAATTTGCTCCATTGCAGTCAGCATAAAATTAAATGATAATAATCTAAAATCATAGGAAATACTAATGCAACAACTAAAGAGTTTATTTGACTGCCAAATGAGTACTTTTCTTGATCATATACTAACATACTTTTACTGAGGTAAGATTTTGAATGCTTGGAACAATGTTTTTTTTTAATCGTGGTGTGTACTTTTACTTATAATATCTTAGTACCTGTTCCACCACTGGTATAAGTACTGTCCGCACACTAACCTGCAATATTCAGCTTCCGTGGTTGAAGCAAATCCCTCTATATAGAGCTTTAGCTCCTGCAATAAATGAAGCCAATAAGCACAGAGGATTCAAGTAAGGCACATGTCCGTGCAGTGAGACTAAAGCCGTGTGTGTTGTGTGCTTGACAGTGGTGTTCCAGTTGCGTCAGAAACTGGAGATTCTGCAGTTGTCCGGTCTGCCGGAGAGTTTCAGAGTCCCTTACGATCCTGGACTGAGGGCTGGAGCCTTGATGGTGAGGGACACACACACACACACACACACACACACTCTGGCAGAGGAAAGAACCATACACACTGACACCCATATGTCTGCAAGTAGAACGCCAATAAAAACGACAACATAAAAAACCAGTTTTGCAGCTGCCATAAATACTCGTGAGTGCCTGCAGTATAAACACTGCTTGTGAACGCGCAGATCGAACAGTGCAAAGTGATGGCGTCCAAGAAGAAGCCGCTGTGGCTGCAGTTCAAAAGGGCCGACCCCACCACTCTGTCCAGGGACCCCATCGGCATCATCTTCAAAGACGGCGACGACCTCAGACAGGACATGCTCATCCTGCAGGTGAGCAGTGGCGCGGTGTGTTTATCACTGAGAGAAAAAAAGAAAAGAAAGACAGAGCTTCCCTCTCGTGTCCCTTCAGATCCTGCTGATCATGGAGTCCATCTGGGAGACCGAAACACTGGATCTGTGTCTGTTGCCGTACGGCTGCATCTCCACTGGGAACAGAATAGGTCAGCTATTCAGCGGAAAGCAAATGAGTTTGTTGATTGTTACAGCCAGTCTAATAACGTCTAAAATCTGTCTTTATTGCAGGTATGATTGAGATCGTGAAAGACGCCACCACCATAGCCAACATCCAGCAGAGTGTCATGGGCAGCACCGGGGCATTTAAAGATGAAATCCTCTCCCAGTGGCTGCAGGACAAGTGCGTCAGCGAGGACAAGGTACACGCCGCCGAGCAGCTTCACTTTGACATCCATCCATCCAGCTGCCGCTCTGTTTATCAGACGTCAGAGGAAGTGGCAGTGCGACAGACAGGAAGGAAGCAACCAACAGGGGGTTTCCTGTCATCGCAACACACACACCACAAACACACACACACTGTGACTGCGACTGCTGTGACACCTGCAACCCCCAAGTGTCTAAAAGTTCCTGCTTTGTTTCTGAGAACCTATTTTGCAAGGTTTCATCCGTTTAATTATAAAGGGAAGGGGACTCCGCGCTGCGCTGCAGGATGTTTATTGTCCAGTACACATTAACACAATAATTACGTCACATTTCCAGAGAAAGACTTAACAATCTCACGCGTCGCCCGGTTCACGCCACCAGACTGTTCTATTCTTATTGAATCTGGCATTTCCAAGCAGAAACCTTGCTCCCTGAAGCCCACCAAGCAAACCTCTGGTCTGGCCCAGTTACTGCCCTAGATGCATGATGGCTCTCTCTCTCTCTGTAGTTCCAGCAGGCTGTGGAGAGGTTCCTGTATTCCTGTGGTGGCTACTGCGTGGCTACCTACGTTCTGGGTATTGGGGATCGCCACAATGACAACATCATGATCACTGAATCTGGTAATGACGTCATGTAGCTGTACTTTCATTTGACTTTGAGACAAACTCAACAATAGTTTAAAAAAATAGTTTTTATTTGTATTCTATTTTAATAAAAAAATATTTATACATACCACTACAAATAAATGAATAATCTGAACCATATTCAAATGTACAGTATATTTAATTCAAACCTTTGTCTATAAACATTTTGAAACCAGAAATAAGCTAGATTTGAAGAATTGTCCAACCAGAACACCTGAATAGAGGGGTTCAGGAGACACTGAACAGGAATCCCCTCTGTGTTCTGCAGGGAATCTCTTCCACATCGACTTCGGTCACATCCTCGGGAATTACAAGAGCTTCATGGGGATCAGTAAGGAGTGGGTTCCCTTCGTGCTCACGCCAGACTTCCTGTACGTAATGGGAACGTCAGGAAAGAAAAGTAGTCCCCACTTCCAGAAATTCCAGGTGAATACCCAAAGAATGTCAGAGCATAGCCACTGTTGCCAAGAGGCGTCAAATGTTCTCCACGCATTTGACTTCCTTTATCTCCGTCTCAGGACGTGTGTGTGAAGGCTTACCTCGCCCTTCGGCACCACACCAACCTGCTCATCATCCTCTTCTCCATGATGCTGATGACCGGTACGACTTCCTTCCTTATTACACCCAAAGACATTCATTTAAAAGAAGACAGAACAACGGCTACCGGATGTATTTCTGAGGGAATGAACTCCAGCTCGTTCTTGTGCCTGAAAAGATGAGACTCTTATTTTTATTTGGTTTTCCAACAGGCATGCCCCAGCTGACCAGCAAGGAGGACATTGAGTACATCCGCGGGGCGCTGACTGTCGGCCGCAGCGAGGACGAGGCGCAGCGCCACCTCTTGGACCAGATAGAGATCTGCAGGGAAAAGGGCTGGATGGTGCAGATCAACTGGTTTGTTCACCTGGTGCTGGGGATCAAGCAGGGTGTGGAGAAACGGTCCACGTAGGACTCTGCGTTAATAAGGAAACGTTAAGGCTTCCTTCAGGCTTATCTGCTTGTTTTTTTTGTATTTTAAGGAAATAAGTCTTACAGCAGAGGCCGGAACAATCTGGAAAGCTATAAAAATGTTTGACACAGCTTTAGAATTTAGAAAATATAAAGAAGTGTTTAGGGAGAATATCGAGAGCACGTGATTAACTGTGAGATGGGATTGGACAATCATTTCAACTCTGGAGAAAGGCCTGAACTTTTAAAGCAAAGCCATGCCGATTTTAACCTGTGACGCTGCATGAATGCAGACGATGCATACATGCTAAACTGAATGTAGTTAATTCTAATAATTCTGCAAGAGTTTTTCATTGCACTGCCTCGGCCAAGTCAAACATTCACACCAAACTCAATAACATTTACAGAGAGGTTTTTCTCTCTATGAATAAGAAACCTTTTGAGAATAATAACAAAACCAGAGTAAGGAATCGTATCTCTACACACGTCTATTTTCATCCTTCTACAAACTCAAACTACTTCCTGTTTCTAGTTGTCATTTCCTGCTGAGGAAACACATTTCTCTCGCATTTCCTTCACATTGTTTTCATTTTAAAACACAGTACGTGTAACCCACTGTCTGGTAGATTGAGTATTGAAGTATCAGTCTATTGAAAATAGTTAGAAAAATGTTTTCAAAACATGAATTATGTAGTAAAAGTCCAATTTGATTGTGCTAATTTATAACTGCTGTAAAACACTGTTGTTAAAGGTTCTACTTCCTGGTCTGTGGGCGACTTTCAGCACATGCTGGTCAGTGCTGTAGTCACTTTAAAAGGATGATGAAACTCATATTTGTTTTTTTGTTTCTCTACGACAATGATTTTGAATATTTTAATTACATCAAGACAGTGCAAAGTTAAAATAATTATGTAGAAGATCACTGGATCTCAGTATTATGTCTTAAACTGTTATGCCAGATAATATATTTGCTAGTAAACATGCCAAAATTATAATTCTGCCAGTGAACAAGCCAACTTTGACTGAAAGTTCTCTCTCAATCTTTTTTGTCGAAATGAGTCCTGATTGAGTCGGGTTTAACCGACGAGGTAAAACAAAACCCACAATGGAATTATGGGATGTATTGACCATCTCAGATTGTGGTTATATTAAATAGGAGTATTAGCATAAGCCATTTCTCAGTCGGAGATGAAAGCTTCAACACGCATCAGCAGTTTGAAAGCTTTCTAAAGCTTTCAAAGCAACGTGTTGGAAAAATATGAAAGCTTTTTTTCTTTTCTTTTGTACGAAAGTCTCTTAATTCTTTCAATCATTGATTTCGAAAATAAAATGTATTGACATCAGACTATTAAAGTTATGAAATCAGTTTTGTCTTTCTCAAATCAAACTTACTGCTTGTTTGCATGTCATAGTTAAAATAATGTACATTCCTGTCGCTCCCATCTGCCCTCTTTACATGCTTGTCTGAGAAAGTCCTCCAATGAGAAGGATCCTTCTGGCCCCGACTCATTTCCAATATAAACTGTAATAATGGACATTTTCCACAAGATGGCGCAACACTGCAAGCCTTCTCCCAGAGTTACACATTTCAGCACTCACACGATTGAGCCTCCTCCTCTCCTCTCCTCCTTCACCTCCTTCTTCCCGACTCTTCCTCCCACAATTCCTTTCTGTCAATTTCCCATTCATCTCTTCATCCGGCTCCTCTTCCTCTCCCCCTCTTTTCCAGCATTGTTTGAACAGGAAAGGTACGAGTGGGTGTGAGTGCACTGCACGAGGAACAAGTGTCTTTCTTGCGGCTGTTAACTGCTGCATATGTTGTGATGTACAGGGTGTTGAGCGACTAAATGGATTAGACAGATAAGCCTCCTCATTCCCTTTGGCGTTAAGGCCTCATTCTGTGTGCTAAATGTACGCTTTTTAGCAAAGGCATTGCAATTATCCTGGAGGTGATGGCCGTGAATGGAGCGGCACGTGAATAGATCACAGAACCCCTCTGCCTTTGTTACCTGTTTCTCTTTAGCATTCTTATTGTTGCAGATGCATATGTTTATGTTTTCGTTTTCTTATGTATGATGCTTCTCAGTGCCAAAGGTCTGATGTATCTTCAAGGAATCACATCTGAAAAATGAAGAAAGGCAGCTTCATTTTCAAATCAGCCCTGATTAAATTACATAACTGGATTTTAATACAACAGTATATATAAAACTAATTTACAAATTGAAAAATACGGTAAAAGGAAATGTAACGGCAGTAAACATGAGTGGGGGAATTTTATGTCCAATTAAATTAAAATGATGTAATGGTATCAATGCAAACTATAAAAATAACCCATTATTTTCTATTATCTTCATTACTCTCAACAGACACCTAAAGAAATGATCTAAAGCTGATAAAGGTTAGAAAGCTGATAGCCGCTATAGCTATCAGCTAACAATGCTAACAGTGCTGACCAGAGAGGTAACCACAGGGTTGGCACTACGCTTCAAATCCCCAGCCTAAAATGTGCATTCTTAATGTCTTGTTTGCTGACAAACAGAACAACGCTATCCACTCTACTATGTTGGTGTAATAAATAAGTGTTCTCGCAGGCGATTACTGATCTGTATCATTTTATAGTTTGTACTACAAAACCTGAAAATCCAGGTTTTTCTCAGAGAAAGTAGCCGAATGGACCAAGCTTGAAAATCACTTTAGTATCCTCGATACAAAAATCACAGACACACAAATAGTAAAACATTTTACTAAGCCACATTTGCTTTACGTGCGCTGCAGCTTTTATGGAGCGCCGCCCTCTGACAGGTGTGTGAGGTCGATGTGGGAGGAAACTGCAAGAAACTGGAGCATCGAGAATCGATTTTGCTCTGTTCCTCTATTAGCTCTGGTTCCTCTCCAGGAAGACATGAACCAGATCAGACGACGGGGGAAATCACTGGGCGTGTGCGTGCGTGCCTGTGTGCGTGCGTGCCTGTGTGCGTGCGTGTGTGTGCGTTCATATGTCCTCTGTATGTGACTGTGTTGAATTTGAGATCTTCGGTTAGGATCTAGCCTGTCCTCACTTCTCCAAGGGGTGATTTCAGGGTCAAGACATGGCTTGAGGTTGAGTGGAGTGAATTAGCACATATTAGAGTTATGGGCTCATGTGATGTGTAGAGCTGGAGGGTTAAGAGCTCGGGAAGGGACCAAGTCAATGGCGGTCCTCACAAGTACTGAAATCGTGCATGTATGTGTGGGATATTGCGTATCCACTTTGATGTAAATGTAAATGCTGTTATGCTATGTTTGTACATATGATTATGATGTGTGGGTGCAATGCACTTCAGTCTATTTATGGCGGCTGCCTTGAAGTGTCTTTAAGAATGTAAATACAGATTTAATGCCGTGCCTTTTGAATTCAGAAGTACACCATCTTCCTCGTTAGTGAAACAACAATATTTTTCTAGATAGGTACCAAGCTATTCCTTGTTACCAGGAGCTCCATTATCAATTTCTTCCAGCGTTTTCTTTTCTGGCTGTATGTTCAAGAAGTATAGAGTCGAGTCATACATTTTTGGCTCGAGTTGAAACATTTTCAACTCATTGTGGCGCGATTTAGTCTTTTATTCATGCTGCTTAGTGGGAATTTGCATCTGCTTGCGTCCATCCTGGTCTCTGCATTGTCTTCTCTTGCCATCTCCATCTGAACATTTCTTAAAAGAGTAGTTTGACATTTACAGCACTTTAAGCCATGCTGACAGTGTATCAATTAAGCCCAATTTAAACCCTGAACCGGTAACCCCAGACTACTTAAGAATCGGGCCAAATTTAAGCCATGTTCTTTGTCATGACTGCAGTTTGAGAGAAGTCAAGCCACCTGATTCATATCCTGAATGAATCTGGCGGTTTGGTTGGTTGTCTTTGAGCAGTCTGAGATCAAAAGATTTGTTACAAACAAAGACATAAGGCCTGGACGTAGTCATCATGACGTCACCCATTGGTCTGTGGACTGCAGTTTTGAAGGCTCGAGTTCGGGGATTTCGCCGTCGCCATATCGGGTTATGGCCATCGCCATGTTGCCAACCAATTAACGGAAGTTACCATTTTGGGAATGTGGGAGTTTGAGTGCTATCAAGCGTCACATCTAACTCTCAGCCGTAACGTGTATAAGCTTATCTCCCATAATGTTGAACTAGTTTTTTTAAGAGAGCAAACGTAAAACAAGAAATCCAATTATACATTTATATGACAAACTTGTGGTGAAATGGTGCAGACTGAGGTGACTGAAATCTGAATTACATGTGGTTGTACAAAATAAACTGAACCTCATACAATCTATCAAAATGCAAAACATGGTTGCTGTCAGTATATGTTTAGAAAAACCTAACAGGAGTAATATGGCCAATGTTTATGTGCCATGAATTACATCCCTCTGGGAGAGAAGTCCCATCACACACCTGTCTCCTCCCTGATCTACACTTCCCACAGGGGCCTGCTTTGGTCCCACTCTGACACTTATGTCATCCTTTGAGTTTACATTGGACTTGACCTCTCTGAGACAATGTTTAAGAAGTGATAGTTACATGACCACATTTGCTGCCTGTAGTCCAAACTTGACCTTTTAGCAGTTTCCTCAATTACAACTCTTAGCCGTTTATGTTACAGCCTTTAATATTTAACACCCTGAACATATCTGTACCGCCTGTAACTGGACCCTGAAATTGAAATTGTGTTTGGGGCGGCGAACGTTTGTGTGTGTGTGTGTGTGTGTGTGTGTGGGCGCTGTTGGTCTATGTGTCACATTAGATACCCTTACTGACAGAATAAGAGGGCGCAAGGGAGTGGGTGCAGGTGTGTGCGTGCAACCTGACGCTGCCTCTCACACGCTATCTCTATATAGCATCAGTTACCATCAGGTAGAACAATTAGTCACAGAGGAGGTTGGCCAAGACATTAGACTGGGAGGAAGTAGAATGTGCACAATGCGACCCCGCAGCAAATTCAATCATTTAGGCTGTGTGCATAAACACTTTGGGGGAGGAGTACAAGTAACTATGACTCCCAAGGTGCAATTTGGCAACACACAACCACACACAATTCACTGAGTTTGAAATTATGCCGCTGAGAAAACTGATTTTGCCATTTACAGATTAAATCAGTCCGCTATGGATTTCTGGGTACAATTTGTGTGAAATCAGAACAATTTTTGTTTACAACTTCAATGTCAATGCATTTCAAATTTCTTCTCAATAGCAACGGCAGCCAAGACACATGTGTAATGCAGTATAAAGCCATCCAGCAAAATTACAGACATATTTGTTAAAATAATTCAAATGGGGGTTAATTACATAAACTGTGATGATTGTCCTGTGAACTACATGAACTTACAGGGATATAAACACCTCTGTAACCGGCGACCGGCGACTTTGTAACTATGTGCCAGAAAAGATGCTCTATAGCAAAAGATGGCGCTTTACAAGTGGCACACATGTATGGTAAAGGTATACACTTCCTGTGTGGGCGTGGTCTAATGTATTTATGTTTTCTTTTGCGAACCATATCTATTTACGCAGCCAAATTCAGCATAACGAAAAATAGTTACCTCCGGCATTTTTGGGAACTTTTGACAAGTTTTGACTTACATTAACGCTGGACTAGTGCAAGTATATTTTCAATTTTATTTGTTCAGAAGATGTGGCTTGTAAGGTTATCTCTGTGACTATGGGTCATAATCTTTTGGCGAGTCGCTTCGCTTTTTTGTGCGTTTCTGCGGCCGTCTGTCAACCAGTGAAATAGAATCAATATCAGAAATGTTGATTTTTGTGTACTTGGTGCATACATTCGCTTTTTCGTACTTGTGCTTGTAGAGCATGTCATATAAACAAAACCAAGGACATGATAACAAAACAAAAGCACCCAGGGGTCAAAAACCCTTTTAATTCAGGGATATCTGGGACATTAATATTTGGTTTTCCTAATCTTTTTGAATTATCTGATTCTCTGCTCTAATTTTCAGCTGCTAGCCTTTGTTACTTTTGCTGAGGCTGCACTTGAACCAGCCACCAAAGACCACGTCACGTGTGCCTCACGCAAACTGCCATCATCTCCTTTTCCTGGGTTAAACTCCTCATTGAGTAACTTTAATTTACATTGGGACGCCAGGTCTTAAGCTCAGTGCAGCGGAGCCTTGAGACGCCACAGGTTTGCAGCTAAACCTCAACAGAAGGCAGTGTAATTAATGCACATTAGAGGGCCCAATAATCTCTGCTTGTCTCTGTGTGGCTGTATGTAATTCCTTGAGCGGAACACCCAATCAGCCAGCCGGTCTGTTACCCATGAGTGTGCGGTGTATTAAGCGAGTGTACACAATAAGCTGAGTTGTGGAGTTACTGCTACCCAGTCAGCCATTTGGAGGAGCGCATTATCCCGGAAGAGCTAAGCTTCTTCTGAGCTGAGGATTGCACAACTGAGTCAGAGTGTTGCTGTTGCTCCTCTCACCTGCTGCTGACGGCAAACCAGCATGACTGACTGACTGGCTGGGAACTCAGCTGGAGTCGCTCAGAGTTGAGGCGCAATGGCTCTCCGCAGATCCCCCTCCTCTACCTGCGCAGGTGAGTGCCACGGTAACCTATAGGGAACCCAGCAGTACTCTCCTTTGTGTGGCCTGTCCTGCCTGTCCTTCCTGTATCCTCACCCAACAAAAAGGACACACTAGACAGGACCACCGTAGAGTAACCCGCCTATTGTCCCTTCCCATTTAGCCCCAATGTGTGTGTGTGCTTGTGTGTGTGTCAGCAGGCCGTGTGGGGCAGCCGTCAACAGGCAGGCAGGGTGTACAGTTGCATGCGAGGCTGCTGTAGTTTTAATTTGATTATTCATTCGGACCCCTCTGTGCTGATGTAGTCCCCCTCACTGTTTGTCAATGAGGATTTTTTTTTATTTTGCCACATTTGCGACAAATCATTTTTTTTGCGGACGACTTTATCTTTGACATGTGCTCCCTCTCAGTAAACCTCAGACAGGGCAGTAATCCGGGTCAGTCTGCATGGCTGACTGCTGCTGTGCTTTGCTGTAAGTGCGGTGGGGAAGGCCCTTTTAGTTTAGTGATACAGACGGGTACTGCTAACATTCTGGAACACCCCGAGAGGCCAAAAGAAGCATCACTCGCTCTTTAGAAAGTGCCCCGAGCTGAGGAGGTGACTTCAGAAGAAGTGACTTTGTGCGTGCGTCGACATTTCACTGGGGGCTCCAGGGGGAAACATTTTGACACGATGCAGGCAGGCGATATTGACTGCAGCATGGGGAATGATTTGGCAGCTCTGGGACGTCAGGATTTACTATCGAGCCTCCTGGAGGTTTTATGTTCCAAAGTCATTATAATACCGTATCCTTGATGGCCGATTGATAGCCAATAATGACTTCCCAGCTGTTGCGCACACTGCCTTGCTTTGGCATCCAAGCCAGACTATGTAGTTTGTTTCCCCGAAATAGCGCTTGTGGAAAGTTCCATCAGTGCTGCATGGAAAGTTAAAGACCCCCTCCAGACATGTTTGAACACATAAAATGAATCAGCTTAGAATAACAATTTTACAATCTGATGTTTTTTCTTCCAAATTAAAGAAAGAATTAAGTTGTTAGGTTTTCTTTTCTGACATTTCAAATAGTTTTATGTGCACATGTTTTCATTGCAGGAGTGCCGGACATAAAGTGTCTGAAAATGTTCAGTTTTTGTGCACTTGAGGCTTCAGGTTTCCACATCACACTTGTAAAACTTGCACATTAAATCATGATTGGTTTCAGTTGTGACGTCACAAACTCCTTCTCGTATGTACAACCTATAAGATTTAAAGTTTTATGGTGTACAGGCAGTGTTACTCACCCAAATGCATTATGTGTGTCAGAAATGTGTGGAATCCATTACCTTCCTCATAAAACTTTTGCAAAGCATATTTTTTAGGGCTTATTTCTTTCCTCCTATCTTTCTTGGCGCATTGCTGTGTTTCTTAGTGCATTTACATCAGTCAAACGAGATTGTGTATCGCATCATCCATGAGCGTCCACGTGCATGATGCAAACTAAACAAGGACCCACTTGTAGAAAAAAACCCTGCTCCATAGCTCAAATAGAGGCCCAAAAACTCCACAGGGAGCCCCGAGGGTGATTAGAGGAACTTCAGCATGAATGTGAAATCAGCCGCCTGCTGTAGAACTCTGCACATACAAGAGTCTGCACAGTAAAGCACGTTTGTGAATGGAGGGGCAACTTTTATAATCAGGAGACAATTTGTTGAGTGCATTTCAGCATCCTGGCAGAGGCTTTCATATTGTCAGTGAGCCAGAGATGAGACAACACATACTGAAAGTGATAAAAGCATCAGCATTTGTGCTGTGATGGAGCTGTGTGGAATTCCAAAATGTTCTGATATCATATCATGAAACCTTTTGAGGAAACTGAGGAAGACTTTTTACTCTTGGACACAAAACATGTGATATGCTCGCTTGAGAGCCCCATGATACTCCAGTCTGCATTTGAAGGGTGGTCCACTTAGAACAATGTGTCTCTCCTTGTGAGAGGGGATGTGTTGGATTTGCTAACAGAACAACATCAATGTGACAAAATGAAACCGGTGAGCAAAACTGAATATCAATCTTTTTACACACACTAAATAAATCACAGCTCAGATAGATTGCCCAAAGATGCAATGAGTAATATTTCCATAGCAAGACTATGAAATAGTATTGAAATTAAGGTATGTCCCCCTGACAAGCTATTTGTGCAATATCTTCTCTATGGATGAATGACCACTCCAAAATGGATTTGGTTAATCTGCTTTATTTTGAAATTCAGAAACATTCAACAGAACCTAATTTTGATAATCTGTGGTGCCCTGCTTTATATTTATACAGGAGGGATTTTGTCATTCATTTCCCCTCCTACCAGATTCAAACTGGCTCCCTTCCAGTTAGAGGCCTGCCTCTCTAACCTCCAGGCTGCTGTGCTGCTGTCAGTGAGCCGTAAGGAACAGAAGCACACCTGTTGCCATGGGATATCTCTCCTAATAGGTCGAAATGGCTTCAATCTAGAGATTATAAAAATGGCTCATGCTCATCATGCATTGTTGTAAAACCTGCGTGTGGATGAGAGAGAGAGCAAAAGATAGAATGAAACAGAGAGAGCTGTCCGTGGTGCTGAAATGAGAGCGCAGCACGTGGCCTGGTGCGTTACTATGGCTACAGATGTCCCTAAAATAACCATACACACACATAGTAACCTTATTACACAAAAGAGAAAAAAATGGCAATCTGTTGCGGCAGTCAGATTGATGAAGATGGAGAAATGGCTGTTTTGTCTGCGCTGCCCTTTAACTCCCCGAGAAAAAAATCTGTCCTCAATACCAACATTGGTTTTGTACTGAGCAACAAGTCGTCTGCCATCCAGTCCTAGCATTGTGTACAAAATAGAGACTTTTACAGCATTTACAATATTTTCTATCTTGTGCTTTTTCTTTCCTTGTATTATATTGTGTCCTTTTGTGCTTTGAGACTGCTTCTTGAGAGGTTGGCTCCACGTGGGCTTGTCCTTTTGTAAAGTGCTTCGAGGCAGAGTTTGTGATTGACTGACGCACGCGTCAATTTGCACAGTGTGAAACAAAGCTGCACCATGCCACTTTGCATATCTGTGGCTCCAGATAACAATGAGCGGTAAAAACGTTGGTCCTCAAAACCCAGGAGACGTGAGGCTGTGTCATAACCATGAGGTCCTATGTTTCATATGAAAACTTCCACAACAAAACCCTTCATCGAAGATGCCAAGGTGCTTCTGAGCAAGGCACCGCTTAAGAACATCTAGATGGTCTTGTGCCAAGCATTGTTGAAAGCAATAGTTTTACATTTTGGGGAATATGCTTTTTTTCCCACGCGTTCTTGCTGAGAGAAGAAGGATCATTGCCATCCAATATAGAACAGCTTGTAGCCAGTTAGCTTAGCTCAGCATAAAGATTGGAAAGAGCTATAACCTGGCTCTTTCCAAAGGTAAAAGGTAACATAATATGCATTCCAACATCTCCAAAGCTCTCTCATTAATACTATTAATAATGAACACATTGTATCTTGGTGGTTAAATACACCACAAACAAAATATCTCAAAAAAGTAAATAATACTAAATACTCACAAAAGCTAAAGTATAAATATGACAGGTCAGGGTTTATTAGGGGGTTATGTGGTGGCCAGTTTAGACGTGCTGGTGGGAAGAGTTTCTTACTTTTGGACAGAGCTACCTGTTTCCCTCTTTTCCCAGTCTTTGTGCTAAGCTAAGCTAACTGGCTGTAATCATATGGTCATATTTGAGAGAGGTACCAATCTTCTGATCTAACACTTGGCAAGAAAGCACAAAAGTGTTTTTCCTCATAATGTCAAGTTATTGCTGGAGAACAGTGGGCCAGTAGAGCAGAGACATTTGCTTTCACCTCTGGTAGCCAGGGTCCACTTCACAACTTAAGATTTAACTTCTCCCAGGAGCCCTTTCTTTCCTTTGCAACCAAATGTGTGAACATTGAATTAATAGTCATGCTGCTGTCTCAATCATTTCATGTTGGAGGGACCTTCTCTTTTTTTAATGGTAATTTTATGACTAGTGCATAAATGTGAAGTAAACTTTGAAAGTTTCAGTGCGGCTGGTTGTCTTTGCCTGGATAAACGGTTGAAAATACACCTGAATCAATACAGCTGAATCATCCAAGATGCTCTAGATTCTCCCTGTTTCACTTCTGCGTGTAATCCCTGGGTGTGAAATATTTACTCTGAGTGAACTTCTATATATGTACCCCCTCACCACCTCCATGTCCAAGATGTTTACTGACATCACAAGACAAGACCTTTCTGGATAATAAGTTCCATTGGTATACTCAGCATGACGTTTCCTGGTGAAGTCTTAAAAGACCAAATAACCAATTGAAATGCTGAACCCTTTGTTTGAATAATTTGTATTTCCAAAACAAATGTCTTCCAGAATCATGGACCAACGGTGCAAGCTTCTTTCGAGTGGCCACAGCTCTCAGTGAGTCTTCCTCCATCCACAGCGATGCCTTGTACTACCTGACCAAGGACATGTCCGGGATGGGACTGGAACCCATGTCCTACAGCATCCTGGAGCCTGTCCCTCGCAAGGAGGAGTCCTATGCTGAGGAATCGCAAAGTTTGTTGCAGGTGATTAAAAGGACAAGAGAAATGATGTGTTTTGGCCAAACAAAACGCATTAAAGTGCGGGTTCCCTCTTTTGAGTTAAAGCCTGCTCACACACACTGGGAGCAACTTGTAAAAATAAGTTAATTATGTAATATTTCCTGCATGGGAAATGTATTGCATTGCATTGCATCATGTTATGACTTAGCATAAAATAGAAGAAACATCTCATTAAAATGTCTTTTAATGCGTTATTAGAATGGAGGGAGATGTTCTCCGAGATGTGATTTTCATGATGCTTATTATTGTAGTCCTTTAAAATTAAAGTTGCAACTGAGATATTTGGGCGAATAATTCAACGTTCCTTTGAGCAGAAAGTGTGAACACGTGAGTCCAAGTTGGAAGTTGGTTTAAGGAAAATACTTCAGTTGAGGATGAAGGCTGATATAAGAAATAGGTTAGTGGAGCCTTGTGAGGATTTCCTTTATTCTGAGGAAAACAGAAAGTCTGATAGAAAAATTACACTCCCATACAATTAACATGCAATTACGTTTTCCATGGAAACTTCCGGTTGTAGGTTTAAACCATTTCAACACAAAACTAAACACCTAGTTAGGTTTTGTAAAACTAATCATAGTTTGGCTTCAAATGACTACGGAAACTTTTTTAGGGTAAGGCAACGAAACTAATACTTGGTTATGTTAGGGCTGGAGTACATGGTTAAAAGTAATTGACAAGCTTCGTTGCACGGGAACGTAATCTTTGGTTGCTTCTGTGATTGTGGTGAAGCTGTATAGGACATCTCTCCACCAAGCCTGCTCCTTCTCTCCACACTACAAAAGATTATCTTAATCCATCATTTAAAAAAATATAAAAGCCTATATTGTATTTAATCATACAATATGAAAAAATGCTCCCGTGGAACACACAGTAGTTCAACATTGCATTGCAATGTTTTTATTTTCTTAAAATATGTTTTTACGGTTCAGTAGAATTTGAGATGTGACCTATATCAGAAACAGACATTCTAAACGAAGCTGAAACCACACAGACATATCATTTAAATTCACACCAGTTTTCCAGAAATGTGATCTACCTTTAATTATTAAAACATCATTTTTGAGGCTCAGCATCCAGATCAAATGCGTGTTAAAGGCGGACACTTTTTACAGCGTGGGATGCTCAGTACCAAAAGCGCCGGCGGTGCGCAGCCAGCCTCCAGATCACACAGTGGAATAGATGGGTATCACCGGCGTGCGATCAGTCCATACGCGCAGCCTCTTAAATCTGACACATCTTTCTTCAACAACAACAATGAGGTCGTGCGCAGGTGAGCCGTCGCTCCTCTTGGACCTCGGACTAACTGGAGTGACCCCGGGTCTCACCCGTGGATGATGGGGATGAAGGGTGGAGATGACGATGCATAGGGCAGTTTTCTTCTGCGAGAATCGTCAACTTTCACTCCCTCTTTTCTTCTACTTCTACTTCTCTGTGTGTATTTAAAGCGCAACAGCATGCAGATATCTCCGAGTGAAGACAAGATCCCCGTAAGTACAACAGTATCCATCCACCGCCTCTCATTAGTGCTTTGTTTAATTAGCTTTTATCTGTCACCATTTAGTTCTCGCGACCCACTTTTATAATCTTCTCAGTCGTGTTACATTTGGCGACATTGTTGCAAACTCCTCGGTGCTGTTGGCGGTAAACTCCCTCTAAAGTGTTTCTGATGAGACTGTCGGACCCCAAATATACGGGAAACTTATACGACGCGACGACGACGAAATAGTTTTGCGGTGTCAGCAAACAGGTGAGGCTCCGTAAAAGATTTAACTACAACCTTCCGGCAACCTCCAAGTAACATTTTATAAATTAACCGACACAAACAGCTACATTGCCCTCGATAGGCGTGAAACCAATTTGGGAATATCCCCCTTTATGTTCTTCATTATGAAGAAGCGTCAGCAGACTGAAACCTTTTTTAGGGAAAGTTCCAGAAACCAATATTTAGCAGGCATTGTGTGTGCTAGCACAGTTTACGTGTGTTTGTGTTACCCAAAAACGTCTAGTGGATGTTACTATTTTACTTGACAGTGGAATGCTGTGTTTCCACCCGCCGTTTAACGTCCCAGTAAATGTAGTTCAATGTATTACAGGTAAGTTATTCAAAATTATTAAAACAAAATTTGACACTAGGGACATACTAATCTAATATAGGTGCACAGATTATTGTTGGAGGAACACGCAAATCACCTTTGCTGATTTGACGTCAGTTGGGCGGAGCTATTGAATTATGTGAGGTCATCAGACTGTCTAAAATCACTCCCTTGTTCACATGTTCATTATTAAAAGACATTTTTAAGTGTTGTTCCAAGACACACAATAGTCATCACGCGGATCAGTCCGCCTGTAACGAGGTCTCTGAAAGACTGGATCATAGCAGAGGTACAAAACGGAAGTCAAACAAGAATCTAACAGGGATCAAGACAGGGCAAAAAATTATGAAGCTAGATTTGTGTCTTTATTACGCAAACAAAAACAATGTTTTGAGAGCAAATTTCTTGTTTGTATTAAGTCAATTATTTGTTAGTTTTGCTTATGAAACTATAATTTTTGGCTGCAAATCAAAAATCTTTGCTTATTATTTTAAATCTAGCAGCACTGTGGGTTAACGTTACATGCACGCAGAAAGTGGGGCTTCATGTCATCACAGCAGCCCTCCATGTCGTTCTTTAAAAAAAAAGACATGAACAACATGAAAACTAAGTGAAGTTAAAATCATTTTGACAAAACAGCAATATAATGTCAACTTCCATGTCCTCATCACCGTAACCTCCCGTTAGCGTGCCAAGAGCCAAGTCAAACCCACCAATAGAAACTCCTGGCTCATTCAGCAGCGTATGCCCCGCCCACTATGTCCAAACTCAACTCGTAGCTTTTCGTTTTGAGAGCACAAGTTTTTTTTTTGAGAGCACATTTTTTTTTTTTGAGAGCAAAGATTTTTGATTTGCAGCCAAAAATGATAGTTTCATTAGCAAAACTAACAAATAGTTTACTAACAAACAAGAAATTTGCTCTCAAAGCATTTTTTTTTTGTTTGTGTAATATAGACACAAATCTACCTTCATACAAAACAGACGTACACACACGAGACAAACAAGGTTTAAATACACAGCGAAGGTACAGGTAATTGGACACAGGGGGAAACAATCAGGGACAATGCAGACAACCACAGGGGAATGAAGTGCAGGGAAACAGAGGACACATGATGCAGAGGGTGCATCCCAAGTCTCTTAATTGCATACCCGTTTCTATAGAGCCGAATCCGGGTCAAATGTTTTGTTAATTTGAAAAAAAGATTTGATCCTGAAAAATCAAGTTTCGTTATTGAACTGAAAAGTGTTTTTGGGTTCAATATAATTTTGATTCAGTTCAGTTTTTTTGGGAATAAAATGTATTTTTTTCAGTTTTCAGTAACATATTCTATATTTTCAATTTTCACTATTTTTTTTTTTTTTACAGTTTTTAATCTTAGTTTTTCGGGTTCAAATCATGTTTTCAGGTTCAGAGCGTTTTATTCAGGTTCAGACTTTTGGCCAGGATCTGGCGTGGAGGGCGTGGTTTCAACTACGTGGGCGTGGTCTCATGAGTGACAGCATAACAGAGTAGGCTGAGGACCGGTCTCAACCATGTTGCCTTCAGGAAGCGTGGGTACCGCGAGAATTATGACTCACTACTTTCATACAGCATATTCACGTGATTGGCAGTAAACCAAATTGACGCCAGTGACACAGTTATGTTTAGAAAGCTGTTTTAGACCGTACTTATAGCAGTATAAGAAAAATAAACTATGCCGGTTGTGCCGTTCCACACTATGCAAAAGAAAACAGTTTGAAACTGTCTTCTGAACTACCACTAAGCCACAGAGGGAAGAGGCTGACTAAAAGTACAAAGCATATAACATTCACATTACAAAAAGCTTCACAATAATACAATGTGAACCTGAGTAAATTAGGTATGTAATACAGTAACTTTGCAATATAGTAATATTTCTACAATATATTCTAACACCGGCTGCCTTTTCTTCTTGCATAATTTACTGAAATCACATACGTGATGAGCTAAGTGCATTAACATTGATGTGCCAAAAGAAAACGCAGTTAATGATGATTATTAGTGACATAGTTTCTAATGTGAGTGTTAAATGAATAGTACTCTATCTATCCTTCAGTTTATTCTATAGCTCAGCGGTACAAGAGACTCTTAAAAGGGCTTGACGCCGGACATGCTGAGCGCTTCAAATCTTAATGGGAACAGTGTGTCCACTGTTTTTGTCGACTGTAAACAAGTGATATTTTCGTCATGAAGACTGATGACTTTTCGTGAATATCGTTATGATGATAGAGATGAAAGTCCGTAGTCTTTAATATAAAACATTAGCGATGTGAAACGGCACCCAGTGTTGGATCACAAGTTAATCTGTGCGGATCACAGTTTCCACAGCTGACCGTCTCTACGCGGTGTTTCAGTATATTTCTCTTACAGGTGTATGAATGCATACACAGGCATCAACTTGACATCAGATAATAAATATATATATAATACACATGTATGACGGACAACAGCGTTTTGTAAAGGATTTATTGACGTGAGTGTTTTAGGCATCGGCACCTGCCACCAACCTTCACTTCCTCGCTAAGTGTCCTCAGCGGCACATCTGCCTCACACAAAAATAATGAACCAGTTCATTCAAAATCAGTTCATCTCACACATCGGACGGCATTGCAGTTAGGCTGTGTTCACAGTGGTGCGAAACGTCAGATATTATAGTGTAGTTTTACGGTCTAAAACAGCTTGCCAAACATAACTGTGTCACTGCGTCAATTTTGTGTACTGCCAATCACGTGAATATGCTGTATGAAAGTAGTGAGTCATAATTCTCGTGGTACCCACGCTTCCTGAAGGCAACATGGTTGAGACCGGTCCTCAGCCTACTCTGTTATGCTGTCACTCATGAGACCACGCCCATGTAGTTGAAACCACGCCCTCCACACCAGATCCTGGCCAAAAGTCTGAACCTGAAAAAAAAACGCTCTGAACCTGGAAACATGATTTGAACCTGAAAAAATAATTTGAACCTGAAAAAATAAGATTAAAAACTGTAAAAAAAAGAGTGAAAGTTGAAAATATATAATCTGTTACTGAAAACTGAAAAAATACATTTTATTTAAAAAGAAAATAGTCAAAATTATATTTAACACAAAATATATATTTATTTTTATTATTATTTATTATTATTCAAGTTCAAATCTTTTTTTCAAATGAACAAAACATTTGACCTGGATTCGGCTCCATACATTTCCTTCACTTTCGTCTTTTCCATGAAAAACGCGAGGAGAGAGGACACGTGAAAATATGTTTTAAGAGACATGAGACGCCATGTGAAGCAACATCACTTTCTGATGATTGCTGCCGCTGATCACAGCTGTGATCAGCTGTGATCAGCTGTCAGTCGGCTTTAACAGCTGGAGAGACTTTAGACGTAGTTTGTGTCCGTACGCATGATCAGTTTAACGGAATTGTTTTTTGGTCCGGACAATTTTTACCGAACAATCTAATGAAAATCCACTTCAAATTTTGATAAAAATGATCGTATAGTGTTTTCAGTTGATTTAATGGTGTTGAACTACTTTTCTACTTTTCTACTGGCGGAATGCGTCTTATTTATTAATGATTTGCATCTGTATGTTTTGAAATTCTGATTGTGACATCATTATAAAATAACCCACAATATGATTGTTGTTTCTCTTAATCATAATCAGAACCATTTATTTGGTGTTATTTGGTGTGTTACACACTCAGCCTCACGTGACTGTTAAGTTCAAAAATCTTTGGGCGGTTGTGTGAAGAGAAGTCCCAGATGCAGAAAGTTATAATAAAAATTGATTTAATAAAAAGATGATGAACAGCATTTCAAAATGAATCACACTAATAACTACACAATATATACAAAATATATCCCATGAGAGAGAGATATCCCATGAGACAGAGATCCAGTGCCCCCCCCCCCCCACCGGGCAGAAGATCCATACATACCTGCCCGGCAGAAGGCACCCAGAGATCTGCTGATGTTCTCACAATGTCTCAGCTTTGCCAGGTTTGGGGTCAGCCCCCCTTCCTCTGGCTAGTCTCTCTTCCAGGCCATTGATTGGACAAGACCTCGTCCTTTTAGGTGTTGGTCAACCCAAACCCCCTTTCACATTCCTGAGTTATTTATTTGTCTTGATTTTCCAATGTAAACTCTCTAGCTCTCACTAGGAGCACTAAAACCATTATTTTCCAACATGACTGAATGGAAAGGACGATACATGATGTAAAAAGTGTTTCCTCTCTCCAGCTCTCTCGGAATTTAATTGTATACATAATAGTTATTGAGGGAAAAGAAAAGACATATTTTTATAAATGAAGAAAGTTGTTTGTGGTCCTTTTGTTATTCAGACCTACAATGAACATATATTTTAACCATATGGTGAATTAGAGAACAGATAAAATCTAATATATAACTTGAGTTTAATCTGTGATCAGTTTCACTCTGGTATGAAGCTCCAGCGATCAATTCGCTCAGCTGCAGCGTCCAATCACATAACTGATAAACAATGAGGGAGCGTGTCGAGCATTCAAACCCTTCCCGTAAGCTTGCTCTCTTGGCTCCTCGGTCATGGCTCCTCCTCGCTCCCTCCTTGCTCCTCTGAGACGAATAAGAGCTTTGGGATGGCTCTCAATATGGCAGCGCAGAACAACTTTCCGGTTCAATCCAGGAGCGAGAAAACGGCAATTAAGAGACTTGAGATGCACCCTTCAAAGGACAAAGGACTTCAAACTAAAACAGGAAACAACCAATACTGTGACACCGCCTTTACAGGCTCATGTTCGTAATCGTGCTAAGCAACTATGGTGTAGTTTGTTTATAGCCCAACGTTAGCTTTGAATAACCCTTCAAAAGTTATTAAAGTGGTGTTTATTTGTGTAGATTATCTTGCTGAAATTTGTAAGTATCCTCAACGTTTGGCTTTTGGTGGAGAGAACCAGTGTGATGCTAACTCCTGGTGTTTGCTTACAAAAGTATGTCGTCTCTGCATTACTCTTTATTAGGGATGAACTGATCCACCGATCCAAGCCGTATGCCTCACTGTGGTATTTTATGTGTAAGGCGATATCAGGCTTGACTTCATTATTGCTCTGAGAACTTTGTAATGCAGAATGTAAAACACAGCTACATAGAGAGAAATGTACTGAGTTGTTATCTATTAAATAATGGTATTCAATACTAAGTGGGCCTACAGTATTGTCATCAATACCTGATCCAGCTATTTGAATCAATATAGGACGGATAGATATCTGATCAGTATTGGTGTATCTCCCTTCTCTATATCTAATGGTTTTAGGCACAACCCATGTGAACATATTGCTAAATGGTTTTACCCAAAGAATATAAGGAATAAATAAATAGAATAAATCAGGCACAGTCTGTGCACAACATAGAAGACGTCCAATCAGTCTAAATACATGCAATTATCTGTGTGGGAAGACCATGGGTGTCAGGGGACTTTCAATATTTTAGCTTATGTGGCATTAGTAAGCAACAATGCATGTGAACACATTTGTATGACTCATATATCCTTGATGGTATACATTTAATGTATCCATGACTTGAAGCTGTGACTGTCTCAATCTTTGTCAGTTATATAGCTACCATTCTATAGTAAGAGGTTTATCAACTAGTTTGCAACAGATATTTTTCACCAACAGTGGATCAAATGACAATCTGGCATAATTGTGAAAGGGGTCGCTCGTAGTGATGAATCTAGAACAAATCAGTTCAGAATAGTTATCGGCTTTACAGAAGAAAGTTTTGGCTTATTGTTTTGCTGTCCTGCCCAAAACTCATGAGTCTCATAGGGGCGTTTTTAGCCACAGAAAGCATCTTTTTTCAAACTCTAAAAAGCCACCGTACACTACCTGCTCAGCATAAAGACACAGTTTGAAACTAGCCAATAAAGAGACAGATAGTGTAATGAGACCACGGTGGCGACCAAAAACAGAGCTAAAAGAAAGTGAATATAGGGCGTTCGCTTGCCAGATGGCCAGAAACATGGCTATAAAAGACTGCTAATAACTGCTCTCTTGTATACATACGCAACTGCTTGCTAACGAGTTCACCACATCAATTTAAAAGGTGATGGCGCGTCAATGCAATATCGTGTTTACGACTTGTCCCTGCCGCCTCCAAGTGGCCGGTCCTTGCATGGTGAAAGCAAGATATTTTTCCCACATGTGTAAAAGAAAATTTGGAAACAAAGCTCAGGCCACCTCCACTAGCAAGACACAGCCAAAGCTACGGCTCAGGGACAGTGACAAAATAGGTGAAACACTAAGCTAGTCTGCTCTACTCCACATGAAACTTGAGCTTGGTCATGTGCCCAACTATTTATCAATCCACTTATGTAAGTGGTGTTGCGTTGTTCATTGTCTTAGCATCTAATATATATATATGGCTGTGACTACAATGAGTAGAATGTAACTTAGCATATAGCCACAACAAGTATGAAACCTGCTCTTACAAAGTATAAAAAACCCTCTCATCATACCCAGAGCCTATAGAGCGTTCCCTCCTGTGTCCACCGTGTTTAGTCTCCCTCTCTACGTTCCCTCTGTCTAAATAAAGAATAAAACTGCCAGAGGTGAACTGACTGCCCACTCTGCTGCTGAAGGTTATCACTTCAGTGTTTTTGAGAACTGCCAAAAGCCACTTCTGTTTGCGTGTGCTGACAGTGCAGTAGATGTTTAAGTTCATTCAAACGGTTCTTACATAACGCCACTGCTGCGTAAAGGTCCTGTGCATGCTGTCTTTAAACGATGTGTATTAGCTAGATTGATCGTGAGGTCACTGATTCATGCGAACAGAAGAGTTCCTCTATAACAGCACACCTTACTGTATATTTTACATTCTCTTTTGATTTTTCTCTTGGCTCCCTTCAGGTCGTGGGCAACACTTCAAGCCCTCAGAGCAGCGGGGAGGCCCTTTACTTCAATGACGGCAGGCGGAAAGTTGACTACGTCCTGGTCTTCCACCAGCGGCGGCACGGCTCCATACGATCTCGTGCCAGCTTCTCAGTCTCACACGACAGGCTATCCATCGTTTCCAACGGCAACTTTCCCACTTCGGCGGGCTCAGATGCGGCGGCCGGGAGAGGGGTCAGCGTACCAGGAGGGGAGGCTGCGCGAGTCGGCGAGGTGTTCATGGAGCTCGGCAATGCGAGAGGGAACGAGCCAATGGAGCCCGCAGACCACGAGATGCGTCTCATCAGGCAGGAATTTGAGGCCAACCTGCTGGAGGCTGGCCTGGAGATAGAGAGAGACAGAGAGGTGAGTTTGCTTGTATGGCCACGCAACGGCCATGTCCTCCCCTTGTTCTCTTCTCCAAGGCACTGAACTCACACATAAGATAATGTTCTATATTATAACGCAATAAATAAGGGCTTTAACCTGTTTGTGCATCGGTTATTTCTGGGCGTCTTGTCAGGCATTTGAACCACAGCACCCCTGGTTGACCCGGTTAACGGTTAATGATTGGCTAACGAGGGTCGGTCTAACGGTTGAAAACTATCTAAATTAGCATCCCTAATTAAAATCCGTGTGGAAAACTCCTTACCAGCAACTATGGTCTGGAACCGTTTGTTATTTGGAAGGCAGGCACATTTAAATGTGTTAATTCCAATGTACAAGGTTGAAGGTTTTGACTGTCATATTTCCAAGTGTGTTGTTGTTTGAGGTTCAGGCAGCCTCAGCTTGTATGAGAATAAGATTTGCATAAAAAAAATATGAATAGAAATGCAATAAGAATAAGCAGTTTAAACAAACAAAATAACATTAACTAACATTCAACATTTAAACCTGCTCAAACAACACTGACGTATTATATCCTTAGTTGATGTCAAGACACAATTAAAGCGGCAGACAAGAAGTAACAGTAACATTAATATGGAGTGCTGTTTCTTGCTCAGTTTTGATCCCCACCAACTCCTGAGGAAATTATTGGTCTCTTTATCTGCTAAATGCTCTTCTGTGATCACATTTTTGCTGAAAAAAACTGTGTTGCAGCTGGAAACAACACTAATAAAAAACTGCAAGACTTAAAACCAAAGCAATGAGCCGAAAGAAGGTACAACTTTCCATAGAGCTGAGGGGAACTGAAGAGTTGGGAGACAATTTTCACATCCCTTATTTCTTTTTTGTCCTATTGTAAATTAAAAAAACATTTATTGGTGCAGCTTTAAGTAAACTATAGAGCGTTAGTAGATAAAGGTAAAACATTTACAAAACCATTAGCTCCTTCGCTGGTCTGTCAGTGGATCAAGATGCTAAACTGTAAAAAGCATTGTCTTTTAATCAAGGTTGTTGATCTTTTTGACCACAATACCTGGAGAAATAATCAGGAGTAGATTTTCAGATATTAACCAGCAGCCTGTAGTTTGATACACAAAGGTTTAGAGTGATTTTCAAGATAAACACTGACACAGGATCTGATGTAACTCCGTCTTGAGCTATTTAAGGTGAGCGCCTACATGGGAACCTGGCTCAGATGGTACAGTAGAGGAAAGAGGTGGGTGAGACTCATTCGATGTGTGGTTGAGGATATAAGGTGGTTATTACTCCAGCAAGAGTCACGAGGAGGTTTCTATTTAACTTTGAAATGCATCTTTTAGGTTTTATGTACTGTCTTTTTCTGCATTCCTAAGACATCTTGCTGCTATTGGACAAAATAATAGCAACACCACCGAAAAGAGTGTGTCATAACCTCCAACATATGGTATATCAATACAATCTGATGCACAGGTAGGCCCACTCCATTAAAGCTTATGAATAAAGTATTTCCTCTCAACCCTTAATGTGAAAACAAATCATATATATCGTTTATATATGATCTATTTTCCCACGGTACCACCAAACCCTGGGTCACTTTGTTCACAAATTACACTCAAGATTCACTTTTCTGACTTCTTTTCGCAGAGTAAGTCCAAATGACGTGGTGAGCACAAGGTTTAAACATCCTACATAAAAGGACATAAGCATACAGAATGAAATGCATTGTTTTGCCCCATTTTTCTGAATTGTATTGAGTTTTTTTCCACTAATTCTGAAAGAGGTTTTGATGGCAAAACAATCTGCTCTGTTTTTATGAATAAATGAGATGATTATCTTTTTAATTCTGAGAATTTGTTAAATAAAAAAAGAATCTGCTCTGTTTTTCTGAATTACCGAGATATACCGAGATAATCATCTCGGTAACTATTTAAAAGGTTTTCATTAAAATTCAAATCCTACAAGAACCTCCCAGTTACTAGAGAGCTTTTTTTTCATGGAAGCAAATGTCTCACACAATGTCCCACCTGCTGAGTTTAGCAGATCAGAATAAACTTTAATAACTGCAAAGTCCTGAGGTGCCTGTGCAATGTTGACGAACTAAGGACCATTTTACTTGTAGTCACAAGTCACAATGACTCGCCCTCAAACCAAAATAAAACTGAACTAAACCGTTGCGAGACTTTTGCTTCTAAGAAATATAGATCTTGAGTAAAAGAGAGCTTCTCTTCGGATTTTAAGATATATTGTTAATATTGTTAGAAAATCAAATCAGGAGTTATTTTTATGAAACATTTTCTCAGATCATCTCATTAATTAATATAAATAGAGCAAATATATATTTTTTTCTCAATGTAATGCATTAGGCATTCATATAAACATGTCCACGATGGCTTCTTTATTCACACACTGGTTTTCAACATTTAAAAGTATACAGACATAACAAAAAGGTAAAATTATAGGTCGCATATTTGGGGAAATAGTGGCAGCATAGGACGTCAAACACGAACAAATTGCACCAGCAAAGAAAAAGGGGATAAAGTTAAGACTTACAAAGAGTTACGTACATGACGAGATTTTTTTTTTCTTTCTAAAAATCGCCCTTGGAATAATAATAATAATTAAAAAAATTAAGTGGTATTTCAACAATGGTAGAGTCCTGTTCCCAAAACAGATTGTATCCAGGGCAGCACACAAAAATGCATAAATTGGTCCAGGCTGCACCACACCTGCAAACCTGAGCAATGGAGAAAAGGTCTGTTGACTCATTCAGCCGTGTTCCTTCATCCACAAACATTTGCTGGTAGTAGTTTGAGGTGACATGGAAAAACATTTTGTCTATCTTTTTTACAAGTTAGAATTACTTCCTCTCACAGAATGTAAATACAGTTTGGGATTGTGTTTATTTGGGTGTCCACGTGAGGGCCTGTGAGCCGGCAGACTCAGATTCCAGTGGCTGCAGCCAACACAGCTGCTGCGCTGACCTCTTTGCATCGATTTTCTAATTAAGCCTGAAACGGGTAATTTTGTTTTGACATGTGCAAATCACTTCGCTGTGAGTGTGTGTTACGTTGCAACCGCTACTTGCGCGTGGTAGTGTGTAGTTCAGTCCTGCTTTCGGTGTGTGTGTGTGTGTGTGTGTGTGTGTTAGGTGCTTGGCACCCGTGCTGTGTGTTCTGGTGGTATGGCTCCAGGCTTACTGCCACAGAGTTGTCCAAATGTAGTTATGTCCCACTTGCTACCAAATGAACTACTGCTGCACTTTGGGTCGTACACTGAGAGGAATTTCTCACATTAGCTGTTACAGTTTTGTGAATTGTTATATCGCTAATAGAGATGTTCTGATCTAGTATCAGTGCGATCTTAAATAATCCCTATGTTATATATGTATATATCTTTTATATATATATATATATATGCCATATATATATACATATTTATTTGTACAGTGCATTCGGAAAGTATTCACAGTGCTTTTTCTACACTTTGTTATGTTACAGCCTTATTCCAAAATGGATTAAATACATTTTTTCCTCAAAATTCTACACACAACCCATAATGACAATTGTTTTTTTTGTGTGCAAATAAAGAACAAAAATATAACACATAAGTACATAAGTAAGTATTCACAGCCTTTGTCATGACACTCAAAATGTAGCTCAGGTGCATCCTGTTTCCACTGATCATCCTTGAAATGTTTCTACAACTTGATTGGAGTCCACCCTGCTATGTTCAGTTGATTGGACATGATTTAGAAAGGCACACATCTGTCTATATCATGTCCCACAGTTGACGGTGCATGTCAGAAACCAAGCCATGAAGTCCAAGCACCTGTCTGTAGACCTCCAAGACAGAATTGTATGGAGGCACAGATCTGGCGAAGGGTACAGAAACATGTCTGCAGCATTGAAGGTCCCAATGAGCACAATGGCCTCCATCATCCGGAAATGGAAGAAGTTTGTAAGCACCAGGGGCCTCATTTATAAAACCTTGCGTAGGATTTGCGCCAGAAGTGGCGTACGGATGAAACATAGGACGTGCGTACGCACAGAAATATTCGGACTTATAAAACCGTGCGCACGCACGTCCTACGCAGTTTTCCCTTAATAAATCACAATCAATTCTAAATGCAGCGCAGCTTTTGCGGCTTCATGTCACGCCCATAGTTGCCCATATATAGTTTGTGGAACGCCCACAAATTAATATTCATCGATTGCGAAATCATGGCAAACACTGAGAGGAAAACGAAGAAACGTAACTTCACTCAGTGTGAAGTCGAAATGGCACGCGGCTCTCAACCCTCCAGCAGTGGCCGTGTCCTCAGCGATGCAGTCCTTGAAATGCAGAGGGAAGTCATTGACACGATCAGAGAGGTGGCAAAGGAGTTGGGCGAGATAAAGACTGTCCTAACTGAAATAAACTGCACAATGAGGGAATTCTTGAATAAATAATGTAATGGTTCCACACCCGTTGTTCTTCACAAGCGACGCATCACTGCCAAACGCTGGCGCACAGCAGCGGCATTCGGCTCATATGCCTGGGGATCGGGGTCATGGTCTGGGCCAACACAGCCATCGGCGTCAGGGGGTCGAGGCACGTTTCGAAGCTGTGCCACATTATGTATCACAGCACATGCCAGATCGATCAAACGGGTGTTCGTGTTATTTATGAGAGGCAGTATTGGCATTTCTTTTACACAACAGTCTAGTTTTACACACTTTCACACACGTTTGCGTGTTTCTTGCATTTGCCGACGGTTCTCATTTCACCCGTTTTTGTGCGTACGCATGGGTCCGAGCTTGCGTGAAGGACTGCACATTTTTCCGTCAAGTTTGCTTTTTATAAATACCAATTATTGCGTAGAGAGCGGCGTACGCCTTCTTTTGTGCGTACGCAACGTTTATAAATGAGGCCCCAGGACTCTTCCTAGTCGGCCGCCCAGCCAAACTGAGCGATCGGGGGAGAAGGGCCTTAGTTAAGGAGGTGACCAAGAATGGTCACTCATTTCACTCCAGCGTTGCCCTATGAAGAGAGGAGAACCTTCCAGAAGGACAACCATCTCTGCAGCACTCCACAAATCAGTCCTGTACGGTAGAGTGGCCAGACGGTAAAAAGCACATGACAGCCGCCTGGAGTTTGCCAAAAGGCACCTGAAGGACTCTCAGACCATGAGAAATAAAATTCTCTGGTCCGATGAAACAAAGATTGAACTCTTTGGCCTGAACGCCAAGCATCATGTCTGGAGGAAACCAGGCACTGCTCATCACCTGGCCAACAGTATCCCTACAGTGAAGCATGGTGGTGGCAGCATCATGCTGTGGGGACGTTTCTCAGTGGGAGGAACTGGGAGACAAGTCAGAATTTAGGGAAAGATGAATGCAGCAATGTACGGATCCATCCTGGATGAAACCTGCTCCAGAGCTCTGGACCTCAGACTGGGGCGACGGTTCATCTTCCAACAGGACGACGGCCCGAAGCACGCAGCCAAGACAACAAAGGACAACTCTGTGAATGTCCTCGAGTGGCCCAGCCAGAGCCTGACTTAAACCCGATTGAACATCTCTGGAGAGATCTGAAAATGTGCACCGACGCTCTCCATCCAACCTGATGGGACTGGAGAGGTTCTGCACAGAAGAACGGGAGAACCTGCCCAGAAATAGGTGTGCCGAGCTTGTAGCATCATACTCAAGAAGACTTGAGGCTGTAACTGCTGCCAAAGGTGCTTCAACAAAGTATTGAGCAAAGGCTGTGAATACTTATGTACATGTTATGTTTTTGTTCTTTATTTTTAATACATTTGAAAAAAAATTGATCAAGCTTTTATCCAAAGCAACTTACATGCTATACAGTCGACCGTAGACACCGCAACAGTGAGCAATTAGGGTTAAGTGTCTTGCTCAAGGACACAACAACGTTGAACCTGGGATTGAGCCACCGATCCTCTGATTGAAAGTCGGACCTGCTAACCACTGACCCACAGTTTTTACTGAATTAATTTAATCCATTTTGGAATAAGGCTGTTACATAACAAAATGTGGGAAAAGTGAAGCACTGTGAATACTTTCCGGATGCACTGTATTTATACATATATATATATATATATATATATATATTTATTTATTCATGTATATTTATATAAGTATAGTATAAGCTGCTAAGTGCTTGTGTCACCTTCGCCCCAATGTCAGCTGGGACTGGCTCCAGCCTCTGAACGGGATAAGCGGTTTGGATAATGGATGGTTATAATTCACCTTCCCCCAGTGCACATTTTCAACTGGATAGAGCTTGAACGCATCACAATGTAACTCAATGCGACCACTGTTAACTTTAGCTGTTAACCCCGTCGTTCAGCTGAGCAGACCCACCGGCCGCTCTATAGCTCCCGGGTGCACAGGAGTGTTTAGCCACAGGTGTGTTATGTGTTATGTGTTATGTTATATGTGCAACAGCGACTGGGCAGGATGTAGAGATCAGGTGGTGAGTGGCTCATGTTGTTGTTGTTGTTGTTGTTGTTGGTCCTGCCAATGAGCTGCTGTATTGGAGGGATATTGGTCATTCTAAACCACAATATTAGGTATTAGAAATAGGAACAATGATACAAGCTGGTGAGCAAGGTGCTCACAATGTTCAGGGAAAGGTTGTCTTCACTTCTAATGCAGGATAGGTTGGACTTTAAACCACTGTACAGTATTAGGGTTTGCTCTGTGTGTGTGTGTGTGTGTGTCCGTGTCCCTGTTTCACTTAATACATGTGACTGTGCGGACATGTGTGTGCGCTGGCTGGCAGCCAGTTGGCAGTGTGTGCGGTCTGCGGGCTAGCATTAATCAGATTGTTGACAGAGCCTAAGCCCGGATGAGATTAGCTGACTGACTGGTGGCTCTTTATCCCGTCTCATGGATTTGAGGGGTAGATCATATCTGCCGCCGAGCACGGCCACTATGAAGAGGAGAGACTTGCGATCCAGTATCCCTCATTTGTATGGAGGGGTATTCTTACATGATGACTGACAAGCATAATTACACTCCTTCCATCGGCTAGATTGCAGGTTGGAGGCGGCGCTGGCTGAGAGAAGGAACATTGTCTGGTAATAACTGTAGGTTTGCCGCTCACTTAATTGCTCACAAGGATATCATCAGAAAAGGGCGATGCGTTGTTTTCTCACCCTAGTCTGCGTGCAAATCAGAAAAGGATGTCCATATTAAAGTAGTGTAACTTCGTTTTTACTTTTTGAACCAGCAGCCCATAATAAAGTGGATGCGTCTGCACTAGAATGATGCAGTGGAAACAAATTGTCTCCACTTTGAAATTTAATTTGAAATTAATGAATTTACATGACAGAGTGCATCAACAATGTGGTACTTGTTTAGGGATTATTGTTAATTTATTTGTGGGCCTGGAATTAAATGACAAACCCCACATTTCCAAAAAGTCCATCTTACTCCACCCAAATCTATTATTTAGCTTTTTTTTTAAATTCAGCATATTTGAATAGGACTCCTCAGTTTGGCCTTGATGAAATTGTGGCACTGACTGAACCAACCATCCAACTGATCATAACGATTAGGTCAACAAAGATCATGATGTTGTGATATTGTGTCAGTACTATTTAATCATTGTTTAGCATAGCAGCACCACTGCAATATTATTCATTATTAATTCATAATGTGCCATATCGACATAGAGTTTAAGATCACCATATGTTTTACTGCTTAATTAAATAATTTAAGATAATATTTACATACAAAGTAGAATCATTTTGAATACATCTTAAATATATCTTAAACATAAAAGTATTAAAGTCATTATTTTCTTCATTAATGTGGGTGTCGTACTGAAGTAACTTCTCCCCGTGTCCAACCTGTTTGACTTTAGAGTTAATTGGATGCTGGAAAAAGTGCGTAAATGTCAAACTTGTTGACTGTGTCTGAGGATTATTGAGTTGACCTTTAATCTCTGAGGGAAATCCCATTTCAAAAGACTTTTGATTAAATCCAGGAGTTTTTAATTCTAGGAGCGGAGCTGGGACCTTTTGTAGATCTCAGTCTGTTGAGGGCTTGGTAAACAGAACGAGCAGGAGAGAGTGATTCTGAACTGGGAGGAGGAGGAGGAGGAGGAGGAGGAGGAAGAGGAGGAGGAGGAGAAGGAGGAGGAGGAAGAGGAGGAGGAGGACACTCCTCTGTATTCTATGTTTGAAAAAATTATTGTTCTGAGGAACCTTAATGCTTCCACTTTGAAATAACTTTATTTGTACTGTTTTGACATTGCTTTGACATAATTAAATGTTATGAAGGATGGTACGTTATTGTAAACCATTTCTTAATTTAATTTGAAAACAATTACTGTGTCATATGTACCCTTATATAAAATGACATATTATGTGATAGAATATGTTTGACAGACATACAATGAGCCATCCATTGTCTTATTGACGAAGGGCTTGGATATATTAGTATTTACTGTTGTATTTTACAACGCACGTTTTGAACATGAGCTTGGACTTTGCGAGGAGATGCGTGCTCTGCTGCTCCAGTTCCAGATAGAACTCCTTCACAGCCAGCTATTCATGTACTGAAAGGCAACAGAAAGACGCGTTTTTAAAGTGGAAGTATAATCGTCACTCTGGCAACTCCAAACCCTTCGTAATAGGGATGTGCCCAAAATCTTCTCGAGTTACATTTTGGTACTTACTTTTCAGTGTGTTCTGTTACGGCTCTACAGCAGAAACCTGTTGCTGCTTCTGCCATCAATGTTCTCCAAACACGGGCTTTGTGTGGTCTTGTGAGTCTATGCAGATGGTGTGTGCTTATTATAGATTACATAGTGATGCAACAGGTCGCCTGTGGCCGTGGAATACTGTATATCTGAGTGAACCCCCACAACCGACCAGCTGTGTCTGGAGGAGCTCAACCCAGTTCAATGACTTTAATAACCACCGTCCATGCCGTTTTTGTCTTCGTGCGTCTTCACTTCCTGCCGTCTCTTCCTTCTCTCTTATTCTCACCACTTCACTCCCTGCTCAGCATCCCGTCGCCCAAGCCGATCACCTTCTCTTATTCGGTGCCCCCCCACGCCCATCCACAGATGCCCCCAGCTGCGTCCTAGTTCCCCCCCCCCCCTCCCACAGAGATAAAGAGCTAATTGGAAATCCCTCTACTAATTAACCTTCTCCAGGCTGAAAGGTATTTATATCCCCTGCTTTTTGATAGAGCGATAAAGACGAAGGGAGGGGTGGACGGAGAGGAAGGAAAAAAGGGGCCGAGAGAGCAGAAAAGTGGATGTGAACAAGTAGGTAGAATATAATGGGAGTTGGTTGGAGGTGGGTGCAAGAAAGCGAGGAGGTGGAGATGCGAAACACAACATCAGTTAATAATTGATAATGTCTTAATTTTGCGCTGACAATAAGCATCAAGAAGTCAGCTGTCAGTTTTCTTCTCGATCAGATCAGATTCTGAGTTTTGGTCATTGCCGATGGTGGAGGGGGCTGATGAGCCAATATAAAAAGAAGGCCCCACTTGTCTGTCTTCTTCAGAAAGAAGGAGGAGGAAAGGCAAGCAACAGGGCTTCTGCGAAAATGTAGTCTAATTTGGAGAAACACTCTAAATACCACTTGTGTGAGATACAGTTCATCATGGTTTTGTGTGTTAGCAGTAATTACACTAGGATGAATGGTTCATTTGGCAATAATCTATTCTTTGACCACCTTGAGCGCTGAACCTGGCTCATCCGGCAAGGCACATCATTAGCCAATCAAATACATGCAAGCTCACACCCTTGGTAGTTAACTTTGTAGTGTAATATGTATGTCGCAATATTTAGTGAAACGCAAAGTCTGCCACAGCACTATTCTGATTCAGTTCACATCTTTTAGATGATGACATGGATCCATGTTTTCACTTTGCACCGATAACGTTGGTTTGTTGGATCTTTGAATTTATCAATCCAGATCAATGCATCGTTAACCCTCTTCTACTAACGCATTCATTTGCATCTCCAACTGGTCCAACTGGACTCTCTAGGTCCTGTTTCATTGTTTCACCGGTAGCTCAAACAACACGCCCCCCCATCGGCAAATACGTTGGTGCGCTGGACTCTGTGGGTTGAACGGTGCAAGCTTCTTGAAACTCTGACCACACCCAACAACAACACAGATGTTCTACCACAGCCAGGGTGCTATGGTGCCCCACTACATCACAGATGCATGAGGGTTAAAGAACAACTTGGTACCACTCGATGACAGTGCACGCAGGATTATTAGACTTGGGGCAGTTGTTCATAAAGTAAAAAAACCTTAAACTAACTTAATACAATTTGCCATATACACACAGTTGCATTCATAAAATGTAATATCTGCTTTTTTTTTTATAAACCTTCCTCAGCATTGAGCACGAGGGGCTACTTTGGGTTCAGAGACACCATTACTTGTGGACATTAGGAGCTGGGGATTGAACCTCTGACCTGGTGGTTAAAGGATTGACCTGCTTAATCCACAGAGCTACCACTGCCCCATTTTTCATTGTTCTTCAAATAACTTTATGTATCGCCAATAAATATAGGAACCAGTTTCTGCCCACATCTTGGATGTATTTGGGGATTTAAATGTCCTGTGTGGTGCTCATTGATTATGGTGCCCTAATTCTGATTGTTGTGGGCAGAAAACATCAACCGTCTCAGACAGAAGACAGCCAACATGAAGACGACATCACACTGAAATAAAAACCAGAGCAATTCAATGTGATTATCAGGCCACAACCCTCCAGGCATCCTTTAGTTGCTTTGGTTGATTTTGAACGTTGTTTTAAAAGCAAAACCCTGAAGTCCCCTGCAAACCTTTTGTCCTATGGACACATGTGTTGTGCAAAACCCAACAATTTCAAATAATCCACTTTATAAAAAAACGGCGCTGAAGCTCAGGTGGCTTCACGCTCCGTCGTGTCTCCGAGCAGGACAAAGGATGGTGTTGATGTGCGTGAGGGGGGAAAGATAATGAAATCTAAGAGGAGCAAGAGTGACAGTTAGTGAGTCAGCCAGTCAGTCAATCAGTCAGTGAGACGGCGTCTAGCGGGTAGCAGAAGGTACAGCACTATATGTGGTGAGGGGGAGTGAAAGATCTCAGGAGAGTAGGAGTCGAAAGAGGAGAAAGGGAATCGTTTCAGGTTTCCATCATCTGCCGTTCCACCTTTCTCTTTTCACCCCTCCCTCCCCTCGAGCAGGAGCTGACGGGGGTCTGAGGAGGGTAAGGTTACCTGGCTGTCGTCCCCGCTGGCTCGCTCTCATTTCTGGTTCTTCACTCACACTGCTCCGTCATGGCCGGCGCATAGATTTTGGTTTTCACTACTGCTCACAATTAACACTTTATTCTTTTCTTTTATTTCTGGCTCCCAAGTCATCTACAGCGACGCAGAAGTGAGTTTGTTAATGCACTGATATTCATAATTCAATCACGTACCTTTCGGCGCTATCTGGAGCCGCTAATTATCAAATTTTGCTAATGCATTTTAAAATGAAATGATAATTACAGTGTGGGCAACTGGCCCGTGATTCATTAGCAGGACAGGCCAGATGAGTCAGGATTACCTACAGTAAAGCCATTCTCTCTGTTTGGTGGAGATGATGATTGGTAACATAAAATAAATAAATAATTAAAATGTGTCAGGAACAGGCTGCAAGAAAAAACAGCTCCAGGCTTTGCCTCGGAAACAGAGGCTTCATCTATCTTTCATAAATACCAGTAATGCTTCTAGCCAAACTGGTTAGCCAAAGTGATTCAGCGGGTCAGGCTGATGGTTCAGCTGTAAAGTCCAACCTGGAGTGTGGAACGGGACATGTAGGGTTCCAGCTCCAGAGGCCACTTTTCAGTTTTGTCTCGAGGCAAATGCAGCTGAGTGCCAAGTCCAACACACCGAGGTCTGTGGGCTGTATTGCATAGCAGAGCAGTGCTGACAGATGGTCTGGTAAGACTGCAGGTCGTTTCAGCCAAACAATCTGGTAATTTATTTCCCGAAATACAAAAGTTTACAGTATAAAAATTACTTTTTGGCAAAATTCAGTGCCACGGATTTGAACATATATCCCAAACTCAATCTATATAGAAATGTACATACTGTTGAATTAAGAGCTGTTACCGTGCGACTTGTTTGTTGATTTTTATTGAGATACTCTTGTACATTGCGACGACGTCGCTCTCGCCTTTCAGTCAGCATGTTGTTCGCATTGACAACAATGTATTTTAGGCACACAAAAAATGCACCATGTGAACGCCCCCAGAACTTGTGCCCACTGACATGTTTTTTTTTCTTCTTCTTCGTCCCTGAAGGTTCCAGGCTGCATTAAATTCAAACAATATAACATATCTTTTACATGAAGTTTTGCTTGTTTTTCAGTTAAAGAACCACGGCCCCAGCTTCACTCGTCTACACGCGCCCTGGCCCGTACTGTGTCGGGAGGCCGAGTTTCTCAAGATTAAAGTCCCCACCAAGACGGTGAGATCTCATTGGGTCCATGTTAAGTAGCTCTTTGTTGCTATATTATGTTATTTCTGTGGACAGAACAGACAGACATCAATGTCTGTATGTGGCTCAGTTTTGTTCGTTTTTGACCTTTTATTCCTTCAGTGACATTTTGCACATTTACACTCGGAAGCTGTCCAGTCTGACCACAGTCTGTCTGCTGGCCACTGAGCAGCTCCACTGGAGAGCTTGGGGTTGAGGGTGGTGATAATGAGGGAGGCAGGCTTCATCCTTATGCTCACATTCAAACGAATAATGTCTCAGGGTTTCCTTTCTACAGGGACACTCAATTTGTCCAAATATGTATTCTCTTCAGAACCGCAAAGGCACTTGAATGAACACATGCAACTGGTGAACTGACTCTGTGTTGTGTGTTCCGTCAGAGTTACGAGCTGAAAGAGGAGAGTGGTTTCGGGTCCAGTATGAGCACAGTGTGGAGGAAGATGAACCACCCTTTCCAGCCTAAAGTACCGCATCAGGAACAAGAACGCACCAAATTTCTCACACACTGCTTCTCCAGGGACAAGCTCCACCTGTGAGAGACACACACACACACACACACACACACACACACACACACACACACACACAACATGTGTTGTAAGATACCATGTTATGTTATCTTATGTGGCAATATCTACTCTTTTGACGAACTCAGACAAATTCAAAGTGAAACTATGTAACTTTTGATAGAATAACTGGCAGGTTAATTATTTTAAAAACTGAGAAGTTGGATTTATAAGCAATTAAACGTGTTAAAAGTGCTACACTTAGGTTATTACACAAAATCTCTTCTTGGTCTGGTAACAGTGGCTAATGTTAGCTAATGTGAGTAAACTTCACATGGATATTGTTCTGTGGCATTATTGAGTCATTTTGCTTTCTCTAAATGCTTATGACTTTTTGGGAATATTTCTTGGTAAGGAGAACAAAACTCCATCTCCCTGGTTGATTGTTCCGCCTTTAGTCTGAGTCAAGTCAGCCAACATTTAAAAATACCTGCTGTAAGGCGCCATACGAGCCTTGTATCCTACGACATACTGAGTGATTATAGGCTACCAGTATTATTTGGGGAAATAATATCCAGTAATAACTGTAATGGTAACATTATTTCTGATAGGCACATGTTTGCATGTGGTACGCTACATAATGTACAATGTAAAAATGTACAAAGAGAAAGTGCACACAAGTTTTTTATTAGTTTTATTCATTGGCTGTGTTTCTTTCAGATACAACATCACATCTAAAGACGCATTCTTCGACAACGCCACAAGGGCCCGAATAGTGAGTGTTTGTTCGTTTGTTTAATCTGATTCTTCTCGATGTTTATCCAGGATTTGCCTGCATCCCCAGTCTGATATTCTCACATCTGTCTTAGGTATATGAGATCCTGAGACGGACAGTGTGTGTACGAACCTGTCAAACCATAGGTAAGGATGCCAAACAGTTCATGGGCCTGTGTGTGTGTGTGTGTGTGTGTGTGTGTGTGTGTGTGTGTGTGTGTGTGTGTGTGTGTGTGTGTGTGTGTGTGTGTGTGTGTGTGTGTGTGTGTGGGAGGGGTTACAGGACATATATTGATATGTACGGTTCATTTTGACGTGGTCAGTGTTTAGATGAATGATATGAGCTGAACCCCATTCCAGATCTAATATTATTGGTCCAGTCTTAAGGGAATGAGTGTTTTAAACCCTAAGAAACCAGCAAGAGAATGTGTTATCGACTCCTTTCCAATGAAAGTAGCTAGCATCATTCGCTCCAAAAGTTGCTAAATCTCTTCGGCCTTAAGGCCTCCCTCCTAAATAGAGCAAAGGTCTACAGAAGAAGTCACAAATCCTAATACTGGAAAAAAAGGTTTTGCTCAATAAAAGTGCTTTATGAGCCTTTGCAGTAGATATGTTGTGATGCAGATCACTTTATCATACATTAGTTCTATCCTCCATCAGGTCAAAAGCAGTTTAAAGGGTACATAACATGCTAATTTTTGGGATCATACTTCTATTTAGGGGTTTCTACTCGAACATGGTTCATAAAACACATTCTATTTCTCACACTGTCGGTCTGAATATACCTGTATTCACTCTCTTCCTTAAACACTAACACATTAGCTCCTGTCTCTTTAAGCCTCGCTTGCAAAAAAGGCCGGCCTGTTCTGATTGGTCAGTGTTTTCGGGGGAAGACAGCCTGGTAAATTAAAATGCCAGCTCTATGTTGGGTGACAGTCAGTGGCGGGCCATGCGTTTTCTACCTGGCTCTTCTGTGCCATCCGATATCTTACACATAAATACACGCATGACGGGATGCTGCGTCATTAACGGACAATGCATGTAGTCCATCAACAAGAACCAGTCACATTTAGTAATAGCTAAAAATGAAAAAATAATCCAACAAAACTGGGGCACTAAAACACTGCACTACAAGAGCACGAGCCCCGATCAGAAGGAACGATATTAAGTAGTGAAACAACATCTCGATCAGCAGATAGATTGCGGTTGAGTAAAAAGCACAGGTTTTTGTCCCTTTAAGGGTACGATTAAAACCAGGGGCATTGTGACGCTTGTCTTACATGTTTGGCTGTGACTGCGCAGGGTAAAGCCAACTGTCACTTTGGGGTCAAGGTTGTGCTGAACTCTCAAATGCGTCAGGGCTTTGACAGACCACAGGTGAACTGGGTGGTGATATTGATTATGCCGGCGGGGAATTCAATGGCGAGATGTCAGCCAAACGACGAGTGAACTCTAATTTGTTTTGTTTGAGCTCCCACCAGGCGGTTCTTAGAAAATGGCCTCGCTCATTTACACTCTCTACTGCGGGCGTCCACCAGGGACAGCCGGCAATTAACCCCAGCAGCGGTGTCAGCTGTTTAAACCTTTGCAAGCAAATTTCTGGAGCTACAAAAAATAATTGTGTCAGAAAGACTTCTCCTTGCTCGAGAAATAGGCCCACCATTGTCTGTCTGACAGATACAAATAAATACCTTAGTTTATATATATATTTATTTTAAATTTAGAGAACAACTGCCTATAACCCACCAGTCCCATTTAGAAATGCACGTACACCCGTTTCCATTTCCAGTGTCCTCCATATGTCTGGTTGGCAGTCCCACCCTGGCAGAAGGGCTGAGCCAGAGGGTACTGAGGGGGCTGCAGGGGAAGAAGGGGAGAGAAAATGAGAGTTACATCTCCCTAACCTCTATTTTGCTCTTGCCTTTTCAATATTGGCGTACACACACACACACACACACACACACACACACACACACACACAGAGAGACAGAGCCCACTCCCCGCATCTCTATCATCTCCTCATCTCCTTTACAAGTGGGTCACACTTCTTGGGTCAGGCAGAGATTGAAGCAGGGCGCCTCTGGGAGTTGTGGTCGTATCTCGGCGTTTGAGTGAGTAGTTACACGTTTGTATCGCGTGTCGTGAGTTTCACGAACACCAATCACTGCAAAGTTCCCAGTTCTCCCCTCTTTTTGAGGCACCGATAACAAATTGATTAATCGCTTTGATGGAAGATACGGTTGACGTGTACCAGGTCCTCTGACGTGTCAGCGGGACATTCGCAGGTCAGGCCAAACCACACATGAACACTTTCCAAAGCCTAATAGCGGCACCGACGTAACCGAGATCCCAGTGCGCCCCGACACCAAGAGGCAGAGTTAAAACGATGCGCAGCCTCATGTCCGCGCAGCACACAGAGGAGTGTTGCAGTGTAAGATAAATAACAGTAGGTACCGCCTTTCACGCCTCATCCTGCTGCACAGTTGGTGTAAACTCCTTAATGCCAGTGACTCAACTGTTCCTTCACCGGCTGCTTGGATTTCTCTGGCCCAAACTACTACTAATTCAGGTTTTCCCATCATCTCTTCCCCGCACTGGATACTGTACATGATTAGAATGTAAAATAAAAAGCTTCATGAACGATTCAGTGATAACCCGGGTGACAAGGCAGAAGGAGGAAAAGCACCCCCAGGTGATGTTCAAATACTCCCTTAGGGTTGTCTATAATATCTCTGCTCTCTCTTTCTCTTTCCCAGGCATCAGCACGTTGATCGCTAAAGGAGTGTATGACGCCGCCTTCCCTCTGCACGATGTAAGTGTGAGGTCGGGAATTCCCAGCAGACGGCCATCGGTTTCAGTTTATTTCGCTGCAGTATTCAATTAGCAGAGAACGGAAGCTTGCCTAATAAAAGGAGTTCCAGGCGAAGCTTCGTTGTGTCCTGCATATTATATTGTTGTACAACAGGTGCGAGCAGCTATGTGTGCTTCTGTTGCCGTGAGGCTAAAAGATTAGAATGGAAGAAAAGACTCAATACATTTTTTTAGCTGCTGAAGCTAATATTGTCAATTGTTGGAGCTGTCTTCAAGCACATTGGAGGCACAAACTAAGAAGGGGGCTCCTAACAATCATGGCTCTCATCTGCATTGTCATGTTATGACAAGATAGCCTGAAAGATGTGAAAGATTAATAAGTGAGAGACACCCTAGTGACGTATTCTTGGGTTGAAGTAGGTTTTTAAATCTCTGCAAGTCGATGTTTTTCCTCTGGAGGATGTGAGTTTAAATTATTATAACATGTTTAACGTTCAGCCTCAGCTTTTATCCTAATTAAATAATAAACTGTAGAGAAAATACAGACTCTCTGACAAAAATTTAGTTCTTTGACCCCACAGCCATTACAGTATAAAAGCATGCATTTATTATGCCACGCTTTCAAACTAAATCTCTGTATTTCTATTTTTTTTTTTTTTTTTTTTTTTTTACAATTTGACACCAGATTGAGTAATTTTTTCCTGTTTGCCCTGTGGGGAAAATACATGTTTCCTCTTCCCGCATTTACGATACAGTAAATTAATTCAGTGGCATTATGTCATTAAAAATGGAAAATAGTACTAATGTATAATTTCATGTTTTCTTTTGATGAGGACATTTTTTCCTCCAGGACATCAGAGCAACTTCTTTTCAAAAGGATGCACAATGGGTAGAAGTACACTTTAACCAATGCAGGTCGGAATTGAATCAGTCCTAAAAGTTAGTTAATATTTCATATAGTGTGCTGTCTGTGATATATTTCTGTGCGTTTGTATCCCTGCGAGCACTCACCCTCTCTTCTCGCTCCTCAGGGTGACTATAAGGTCATCGGACACCTCGAGGAGAGGAGCGACAGACAGGTAGACTCCTCTCTCCATCCTTCGTCGTCTCCCCCCGCTTCTCCTCCTTTTTATTTGTCCGTCTAATGAACACACTACAAAAAGACTACCACTGCTCTAGATCCTCAGAAAGTGACCTTACTAATGTGATACAGTGCTGGAGCCATTTAGTACGCTGTAATAGGAAATATCTAAAAGTCTGCTGTATGTGACCTTTTAATTTAGCTGGAAAGCAAGGGATGCTCCACTTCTCTATGTATCTTCCTCTCTGGGCATGTCCCTCCTTCCCATCTGTGTAATGCCGCCACAGATTGGAGTTTAAGTTCAATAAACATTTCTCAGACTGAGCTGCGTAGAAAGAAAACAGAATCCGGCGGCAGACGTGCGTTTCAAAGGAAGGAGCGAAAACAAAACCAGTTTTTGGGAGTGGAGGTTAGCACAAAACAACAACAAACTAAATATTAATGACGAGCATAAACAGCAACGTCTTATTTTTCTGTTTATTGCAATCACGGCACTCGTGACTGTCTCACCAGATTGTTTATAGTGGTCCTCCTTTCCCTCTTTTCTCTTGGATTTGGCACAGTTACTCAATCTGTTCTTTGACTTCATCCGCTGTGATTTAACTCAACCAAGCAGATCATTCATTTCTGCCTCCGGATCAGCTCGGCCTCGGGGGATTGTTTGTTGATTCCGACTGGCTCCAACTAGTAAGCATTGAACATACACCCACACTGACTCGTTCCCATCTGTTGCCAGGTTCTGCATGACGAGTGGGCCAGATACTCTGCCTTTTTCAAGTACCAGCCCATTGATCTGGTCAGGTAATGTCACCGCAGCACCACTCAACCTTTTTCTTTCATCTAATCGTCAACCCAAGATAACGGTCACAGCTCTAGATGTTGCGGTGCATTATGGTTGGTGTAGTTGGCTAAAAGGCCTTTGTTGTTAGGCAGGGTTTGACCTTTGAAACCTAAAGTCCCTGATTATAATCGGTAACAACTACTAACACACAGTTTAGTGTCTGTGCTGCATACTCCATTGTGAGAGTGATACAATCTAGTCCTGGTTCTGTGCAAACATTAGTTCTAAATTCATTCTAATTTGAGTCTTCAGCACTCTGAGCTAGCTTACCAGATCAAGGTGTAGAATCCTCTTTTGCAATCAGGACCAATATCTTTCAATGTGGTTATGTGTAAGACAGTATTGTTTACTCTGTGATTGTGTTCTGCCCTCACCAAGTAGCACCAATCAAATGACTGTGTATAAGGGGGATTTAAAGCCCTGGAAAGCCTCTTATTATCAGAAAATGGGTCCTTCATGAACACTAGATTTCCTGCCAGAGTTTGAAACAGTTTGGATTGTTTCTACGAGGGCTTTTTATCTTTGTCTGTGCTCTTCTCATCGACTTAAAGCTGGCGAAATGTGACATTGCAGACTTCTGTGCACCACTCATGGTATAGCAACATTTAAATCACAGGTTGTTTCCTTCTGTTGCCAGATCACTGTCAATCAGATCTGATTAAAACCACAACCACACAGTCCTGACCAGGCAGAGTAGCTGAGTTTTGAAGTGTTAATAAATAATAATTATGTCAGTCCGAGCAAAGCAGGCAGAGTTTGTCCTCCAATCTGAAAGGAAGTGCTTCATGAAACACTGACGATGACAGCCCCAAATAGAATATTGGCATGCTTCTTACTCTATATCAAACACAGCATGAGGGTTCTTACACCTGTGTTGCGTGCTGCTTAAGTCTACACAGTTTGTTTTGCCATGGCCATGACTTGGCACTTTCAACTCTTAATGCCTGCCCTCTGACCCTGCAGGAAGTACTTCGGGGAGAAGATCGGTTTGTACTTCGCATGGCTCGGTGTTTACACTCAGCTGCTGATACCGGCCTCCATCGTGGGAATCATTGTGTTTTGCTACGGGGTGGCAACGGTGGATACTGATATACCCAGGTACTGCAAAGTTCTCTGCTGCTTTGGGAAGTCACACGTTTCAGTTCAATTTAGGTGCAGAAACATGGACAAAGCCCATTCCACAATTGACAATTTTTGTAATTTGGTGGTCAAAGGTCACTGTGAGTTCACAAAACACATTTTTGGCCATAACTCAAGAATTCATCTGCTTATTTTGGCAATTTACTGAAATGTCTTATTGGATTAAATGATAAAGTGATAACATTTTGGATAGAAATGGATGTGAACTACAACATGACTGGTTGGCAAAGGCGTACTTACTGAGACACAACATAAAATGCTTGACTGACACACATGCACCAACACTGTTAACTTAAGATGCCCCAAATGAGGGAATGTGACATTTCCCCTGATATTAACTTCTAAGACTTTAAGGTTTAATATGCAGCACATTACTAACAAAAAAATGGAATGACTGATACAAAAATATTTCCTCTCGCTCATCTCCTATGACCCACTAGAACTGTGTGTTGGTGCAGAGACCCTGACCTCTGCCTAAATTTTCTCTCCTTCATTTTTGCTGTGTTTGGGAAGTTCCTGGACAACAACAAAGAGGATTTTAGGCGCCATGTAAGGGTGGAGCCCCGACCAATAACAGCCGTGAAGCGTGCCCCTCAGCATTCATTCATTCAAAAGAATTGGCAACTTCCCACAGGTTGAGGTGTGGTTGTGTTCATTTGCTCTTTAGAGCGTAACCGCCATGAAATAATCACAAACCAATGACTAGCCCGCACGACCATCGCTTTTCTCTCTCGCTCTCTCACTGGCTCATCGAGCATAAGAGGAGGAGCCAACTTTTAAAGCTGGGAGTTTGCAAACAGCAACAGTCAAAATGCTGCATATTAAACCTTTAAGTGAAAATGATGCCAGATAAAATGCTACTTTAGAAGCATGTGGAAAATCATGATTTCTTCCCACCACAAATTGAATGTACGCACACATGCTGTTTCACGCACACACACACACCAGACAGGGATTGCCCGAATACCTGCTGTATCTGGCTTTAGACAGGCTTGTGTGGGAGGAATACAGAAGGTACGGCTGGCAGTATGTGTGTGCGTGTTTATGTGTGTTTGTGTGTGTGTGTGTGTGTGTGTGTGTGTGTGTGTGCGTGTTTGTGTGTGTTTGTGTGTGTGTGTGTGTGTGTGTGTGTATGTGTGTATGTGTGTGTGTGTGTGTGTCATGCAGCAAAAGGTTGATAATTCCACCTACACTGACTGTGAATAGGGTCACAGCAGAGAGGCTTGTATTGTGGTAACATGTTTAAAGTTCCATTCATTTCTGATGGTTAAACAGATACAATGTCTGATTCCTTTTTTGTTCTTTGTTGTCAGATCTTAGTGCTCTGTGACATAACTCTTGATCTCCCCCCCCCCTCAGTCTGGAGATGTGTGACGAGCGTCTCAATTTCACCATGTGTCCTCTGTGCGACGGAGCCTGTGACTTCTGGCAGCTCAGCACGGCCTGCGGCACAGCCAGGGCTTCACACCTCTTCGACAACCCCGCCACCGTCTTCTTCGCCATCTTCATGTCCCTCTGGGGTGAGGCTGTGTGTCAGGAATCTGAACAATCAAAAATGTAAAATTGTTTACTGTAAATTGGAATTGAACAGCATGCTCTTATAGCAGGAAATGGGAATACAGCTTTTCAATTCGTGCAAACAAAAATAATTCCTTCTCAAAAGCTGTTTAAACCTGTAAGAAAATGTGGATAGCTGGCAGTGAAAAAAACAAAACAAAACAATGATTTTGGTGTGAAAGTAGATTTTTGACACTGGAAACCGTAGTGTGTTAAATATTTTGAGACTTTTCCAGAGCTTTCATGAGTTTGGAAGATGCAGAAAATACGTAAAAAAAACTATGAGCTTTGCAGATCACAGAAAACCAGTGATTCTATTAACTTCATGATCTGGATTTGTAAGACTTGAGAATGGAGTTCAACACCTCAGCTGTTCATGCACATCTTCTTCTTCTTCGTCTTTTTAACTAGCAGTCACATCAGCAATCAGCTGATCCCCGCCAAACCCACGAATCCTAAAAGTGGATCTGAATATGATGCTAAAGGCTTTCATCAAAATAATTTGACTGGTGTGTGTGTGTGTGTGTGTGTGTGTGTGTGTGTGTGTGTGTGTGTATGTGTGTAGCGGTGCTGTTCCTGGAGCACTGGAAGCGCCGCCAGATCAGTTTGAGCTTCAGTTGGGATCTGGCCGGCATCGAGGACGACGAGGTACATACAGCACACACACACACTTATAAAGCACATACTGTGTCAGCCCCAATGTCTATTATTCCTACTGTACCATACCAGTTCCTGGAGTCTATGTATAGGGTAACCGGTCATGTTTAAAGCAACTAAAACGGCAGACACTGGTATTAAACAACGCATCTGCTGCAGAATTGTACGCACAGACACTACTACAGCAAACTACACACATATTTAACTCTTTCTCCTCAGGAACATCCCAGGCCAAAATACGAGACCATCCTCCTCCAGAAGAGACAGAGGAAGCAGAAAACTAAGAAGAAGAAGAAAAAGAACGAGGTAAAAAAACACACAGTGAACTAAAATACGAACATGTGTGACTTCCATTCTCATAGCTGTACCAATACCAGTGGAAAGGTATCACACATTGAAACTCTTATTTCACAGCAAGTTATGACATTCATTTGAGGGTTTTAAATCGCACACACACGCTATATTCCCATCATGCCTTGTGGGTGAAACAGACCGTTATCAGTTGATCATGAGACTCTTCCACCTGGCTCAGTCTTCACGTTTCGGAATCCGGATGAACCGGATGAATCCGGGTAGTTTGCGCTCCAAAGCGCGTGTCAGACAGAGTGATGATTCAATGATTGGGATTGATCTAGATTCCCCTCTGTAAATTGGGTCAATCTCATTGAGTCCTGTTGGCCCACATACACGTCGCTTGGGCAACCAATGGCTCCCTGCCATGGCCCAAGTGAGACAGGAACTGATTCGCACGGCGACCACCGCCACAAACATCCCAGACCCTGATCTGAGGACAGCTGTATCGGAAACCCGAAGGATCCCACTGGTGCCGACACACGCCACCTGCTGGCTGTGTTTCCAGATGAAAGGAAAAGCAACACACACGGTTGATTATTCATGGCAATATGATAGTGATTAACAAAGTTCCATTTTTATATATATTTTGTATTAATAAATAACAATGTTCACAATAGAATAGGCAGTTTCTGGATTGGCTGCCTGCACTGACGAGGCGGTTGCTGTGGAGCGTACGCTAGCATCTAGCATCTTTGTTTTTTTCATTCCCTGGCTGGTCGTTGCATTTAATAATTTATTGACATTATTTGCATGTTGTCATTTATTGTGCAACCACTGAAAAATGACCAGTATGATGAGTTTGACAGCTGCGTGTACAAGGCCGTTATGTGTTAGGAGGAGGTGTGTTGCTCCACCTTCTGCAGTCCCAGAGTGTTGGTTGCCAATAGCGTTGGAGAAAGTGTGGCCGCACACAAACATCATCTCCCTGGTGTCGTCCGGCGGGTTCTGAATTGTGTTGCTGGAGGCAGCGCTTGGTGTATTTCTGCTGCGTTCCTGCTTGTCGCATATTCTGGGACCTCAGACTCTTTACGTAGCGCTTCACGGTGTTCAGCAGATGGATTATTTTGTGGGGACTCAAACCCCCGTTTTTTTTTTTTACTTTGTATTTGTGACCTGTCCCCCGTTGGCAAGAGCAATCCTCCCTGTGACCCCGCTGCTAAGCAACCATGACAACACAAGTCAAATGAATTGTATGTCATAGCAGTGTTATATGGGTATTATGTGAACCAATCAGATTGCTTAATTTGGGCTACCCGTTTCATAAATAGAATTATACGAAGGCCACTCAGACTTATCTATTACTGTCATGGAGCGTATAATCCCTTTGGTATTATCAGACATTTCATGATTCCAAGATGGATTACAAGACATCAACTGATTAAAAACAATTGTAAATCATAGTGGACTGTGCTCATGAGAACAGAGGTTGGAATTCACAACTAAATCCACTGACTTTCAACATATAACTCTATTACTGTGAATAGGCTGCTGCCATATAGTGATACATGGAGATACATACATCACATAGTTTAGTCTACTATGTATATTACTACATACTTATTATTACTATACAGTAGTCAGAAAATGACATGATTGTGCAGATATTTACGTGTGAATGTGTGTGTGTGTGTGTGTGTGTGTGTGTGTGTGTGTGTGTGTGTGTGTGTGTGTGTGTGTGTGTGTGTGTGTGTGTGTGTGTGTGTGTAACCTGTCCCTCTGTCTTGCAGCCAGAGAAGCAGGAGGATGGAACAGTGACAGGGAAGGACAGATGGAGACAAAAACTCCTGTCTGCCATGGCTGCAGGAATACCGGTAACCCGTCCTCTCCTCTCAACCTCCTCTTCCTCCTCACCTCCCTTTCCCTCTCCTTTCCTCTCCACTTATTCCCTCTCCTGCAGGCTGCTGCCTATCTGTTCTTCTCTTCCTGTTCCATCCTCTGGCTTCTACAGTCTCAGGTATTTGTTTGTGCAACTTTCTTTGCATTCTTTTCCAGATATCTGTTGGTCACAGAAACTAACTGAGCCGTAGACATATCTTTAATTGTCTTTGTGGGACTAAAGCACGACAGAAGTGTTATTTCAGGGTCTGCTGCCTCGTTGACGTTGGACATCACGATCTACAGCTTATCCTTTCACTGTGCAAAAAACGACAATAATAACTGAAGGTTGCTGGAAAGCTAAGTTATGAAGTATTTTGCCTCCTATGTAATATTTCCAGTGACTGATCACTGTGTAGTCAGTCTTTCATAATGGACCTTACGGTAAGATCTCAGTGTGATCTCAGGGCGCTTCATTTATTGAATGTAACATCTCAAATTATTCTAAATCTGTATATTTGCCAGCATTGAAGGAACAGAGTGTACCGCCCTCAGCTAAAGAACTTTCATCAGTATAAAGTCAAGTAACCATTCAGTTACTGGTCTTCTTTCATCCCTGCCGGTAGTTGATGACATGCCATCACATACTCGTGACTCACTTAAAACACATGGCTTAGGATTGCATTCATTAACATCAGAGGATAAGGCTGGAGATATTCTTTATCTTTGTTGTTGCCAAGAAATCCCTTGAAAAGACCAAAAGCGCCAACTTCCTCTGTGCCGTAGAGTTCCTTTATAGTGCAAACACTATTAAACCCATCAACAAGACACACTGCTGAACACACACACACACACACACACACACACACACACACACACACACACACACACACACACACAGATTGTACTGAGGTTTATTTTGACCCTTAAATACTTACTAGTTAGCAAACGCGTATTAGTCTGCAGCTGAAAATACACAACATACTTCTATTTGAGTGATGTTTGCTCAAAACGACAATGTACAGCTGTTTTTGTTTGGAAAAGGCAGAGCTTTAAAAAAACAAACAATATATTTCTGACCTGCAGTTATAGCAGTTGTTTTTTTAAATATTTATTTGAATTACAAGGCAGGTATTTTGACTCAAACACAGGTGTAACTAACACCATTAATAACCAGTCTTGTCAACAGGGAACAGCTAAATTGGACGGGGCTTTCATCCATTACCGGCAGTTACAACTGTGCCTTTTACTGCCAATGAAACCTGTGAATGGCAGAGCAGTATTTCCGCACCTGCAACCAATTGTCCGCAGAATAAATTAAAAACGACACAAAAGAGCGCAAGACATGAAAGGAGACAAAGAGAAAAAGACAGCGAGAGAGACGTATGAATAAAAGAGGGACTTGGAGAAGCAGTGGGATGGAGAGAAACAGAGGGAGGGCGGCTGAGTGGGAGTGAGGCATGCTGGGCAGGAAGCCAGGAGTAAGATTAGGGAACGTCACTATGGCGACACAGAACTCTCTCTCTCTCTCTCTCTCTCTCTCTCTCTCTCTCTCTCTCTCTCACACGCACACCATTTTGTTACCTGAGACAGTGGATGTACTGTAGGATCAAATCTAGAGATTATATTTCCAAAGAGAGTTTATTTACCTGTTATCACAAGGCTTTCTCTGGTCAACGTACCAAACACCCTGACGTAGAGTTATCGAGTAGACACGCTTTCAATTAGTTATTCATGACATACCATATAACATCCATTTGGCAATCTGGCACTTTCTTTTTTGTTATCTTCTGGTTTATTTATTAACCGAAGCCACGTCTGTTCCTCAGTGACGGACAGTTCTCTGTCAAAATGTCTCACATCATTTTAAATTTAGGAACTGTCGGGGCTAATAATGTGAGAAAAAATAATTTACATTCAGAATTATTTTAAATATTTTAGCACGGGAAAGCTGAAGTACTTACTATTATTAGCATCAGATGTATTTTTGAGTTTTCTATCTGCTAGTAACAGTCCATGCCAAAATACAGATTCCCAAAACTCACTGAACCAGCGGCCTAAGAAGAGAAAGAAATAAACTTAACTTTAGTTTTACATTGTATCTTACAGTTGAGGTTTTGTGATCCAAAAAATGTGTTTGATCACTGCTATTGGCTATTGGCCTCTGCGTCGTTTTCGCGTTGATTCCAAGAGTCAGTTTTCTTTTGCAAGGCATGGAGCAGCATTTCAATTCTGCCTTCCTCCAGCATCGAACCGCCGATCCTCAGCCTTCCATGTGGAAGTGCGTTCTGTGTCTCCATCTGCTGGTTGAATCGCTCCACGCTCATCTTAAAGGCACCGGCCTTCAATACATGAGCTAGCCATAGACAGAGGTGTAGGAAGATCATGTCCTGAAATGAAAGGTTAGGCAGTCTGACGCGATGTCATGCGAAGATAACAGGCTGGTTTTTTTCCCTTTCACCAGTGGAACCAGAATGTACGCTTGCCTTGCATGTTAGATTCAGACTGTGTCCTAAAACTCGGAAATAAGTCAGCATTTTGCACATGCAGTCAGTGTGTTTTTGGATATATGCCGTAAATAAGGTCTTGGGTTAACGCAAGCTTAAGAGATTTGAACGTTTTTTTTTCTACAATATAAAGTTGGTGCAAAAAAAATATCTGATTGGGAAATTTTGAAGCTTTTACGTGTCTTAAAAAGGCGGCCGCTCATAAGTGGCAAAGCGTTATCACGGTGACAGTCCGCCCTCACAGGCTTACGCTCAAGATAACTTTTCACTTCTGCCAATTGCAAAAATATTCTCAAAAATCATAAAAGCGCCGTTCATGTGTGAAGATGATCTTGCTGATTAAAACGTGCAAGTATCACAAACATTTGTTGGGCACGGAGCGTGTTTTCTGCAAATACCTTCCAGGGTTGGCCTTCAGCAACTCGTCATCTCAGAACAATATGAACATTCAGGCTCCCTCATGTGGCTCAAAGATGTAGATGTAAATGTTAAATAAAAGACTAGGGAAGTAATTCTGATTATTTCTGATTAATAATTCAAATCTTCGGGAATGACTGTTTTCTTAGCAGACCGGATGACATGCAGCAGATGATGTATAACTGTAAGAGTAATCCATCTCTTTTATGTATCTCTCTTTAATAATCTCTTGCGCACATCGTAATGCCGATGCTGAAATTATATATTGTGCAGCCTTAGTGCGTAGAAAAATATATATTTAACTGCATTAAGTTTGCACATATCTTTGAATGTTAAATGCACTGCATGCTTGTCTATATATTTAAGATATATATAATAAAGCACCTGGAACATCAACATCAGGCATGCTGATATATGATTTTGTTGCGCATATTTTCCTATCAAAAGTGGGTTTATTAAAGGGCAATCAGGGTTTGGACACAAGGAGAAAAGAGAGAGAGGAGGATGAGCAGAGGGAACGAGTGACCTAGAGAAGTAAAGATTGTCTGGAGATGAAGGCTTTGCTGGGCTTTCCTCAACGGAGAGCCAAATATAACACCTGACCCATTTACTGCTATTCACTGTGACCATCACACACACTCACTCTGCCAGTCTCAAGGTCTTTTCATCCCTCAGGAAGTCCTTCCCTCAGGTTAGTCAACCTGTATGTGTGCATTTGTATAAAAAGAAAAACACTCTACTAGAAAAGCTAGCTATTATCTAGCTTGAAATTAAAACCTTGGCCCCAAAAAGTTATATTTAACATTGGACATTAAGTTTTAGTTAGACATTTAGTTTTTTGGAATTATTAAAAAATTGTGCTCAGGGATCATTTAATTTAATTCTCTAAGTCTAAATTGGGAGGTACAAGTATTGGTCATCAGCATATCGGATGATATAAAGAGATGTTACAGTGATAAAAAACGTTTTTGCAGAAAAGCACGTTTTTGCAGAGGGAAATTTCATTTTAAAGTCTGTGTGTGTGTGTGTGTGTGTATATATATATAACTACAAACTTGAAAGGTGTGGATCTCCGCCAGGTGTGTCTGCAGACGCACTCAGCTGTGTTATCAGTATCGACCAGTGGGCCATTTCAGGAAGGAGTCAGCAGGCAGTCAGTGGCCGTACAAAACAGGCAATAAAAAGTTTTTTTTTGCAAAAGTGTCAGTCAATGCAATCACGTGCAAAATATGATGCATTTTGCTGCAGCAGAATGCGAGATTATCCTTGGACAGACACACATGCACAATCGCTCAATTTCCCGATCTCCCCCGCAGAGATGATAACAACAGTTGTGCAGCCGTAAAGAACACAAAACATAAATGATAGAAAATTACACCCCAGCTTATATTCTGATTAATAATAATTCCGATTCAACAAAACAGTGTAAAAGTAAAGATCATTGTGTGGATTTTATAGGTCCTTGTGAATAGAGTAGGCGTGCACCGGGCCAAGGTGTGCACTAGATGGTGGTGTTGTCTTGCTCGCTTGCATATCGAAGGCGTTTCGATGTACAGGCTCGCTTGAACATCATCCTGTGGTCCGTGTGAGTGTCTCTATGTGTAAAACTGCCCAGATAACGACATGTGTTTCGTGTATACCTCATGTATGTGACACCTGTCACATACATGGGGTGCGGTGCATTTGTTTTTGCAGAGGTCAAACCGTATTTGACCTCTGACAGGCCAGTGAAGCGTCTCTTTCTTTTTGACACTAAGTAGGTCAGTGTCTCCCACTGGTTTTGAAATCAGGGAGCCGTGCCACAAACACTGGTTGGATCGATGATGAGGGTTGAGTCAGCAGGTTAGATGGCATCAGCAATGATTTCTACCATTAGTTTGAGCTTTCTGAATTGAGTGCAGCTTACACAACACTGTTTTTGAATTTTTCTGTTTTTATGCGGAGTACAAATAACAATACAACGCGTTTGTTGCCACTCCTTGCCTTCCTCTACAGGGAGGTCAGAAGTCAGCTAGTTATTAACAGGCTGTTGGGCCGTGGTGGTGAATGCTTGTCCAGATATGCAAGGTAGAGACTACCTTATGTCACGATAAATCATGACAGAGCAAAATAATTCACTACGTTCATTTACTATTTCATTATATTACTACACATATTCACAAGGATGGCTTTACTGGTCCACATTTTTTGCACAGTATCTGTTTTTTTTTTTTTTCATTTTAATGCTAAAACCACTCAAACCCCCATATTAGTGCCCGGAAATGAAAACACTTGTTCCCAGCTGGTCTCTAAATGTAGGATGCAAACTGTAAAACGGACCATTGTGCTCCTTTATGTCTCTCTGTTGAGACGTGGAAGCTCTTCCTGTGGAGGCGGTGGATAGCAGATGCTGCTCAACTCTCCATTCGGCTTTTAAAAACCGCTTTAAAAGGAGTGAAAGGAACTGTGACAATATTTTTCTCATCATGTGAGAGATAGATTTGCTTTTTTGTATCAATGCAAAAGTGTGGAAAAAAAGCTTCTTTTTCTTCCTTCCTTCTCTTTTATGACGTCTCTGTGTTCTGCATCACAGATTTCCCCAACAAAAGTTAACAAAGCATCGGCCATTGTATGGGTGACTGCCAACTTTTTTCCCTCTCTCTTTTCCTCCCATGGTTCCCCATGTCCATCCTGTTAGGCTGCCATAGACAAGTTGACCTGGAAAGACCGTCTTCCTGGATACCTCATTAATGTTTCCTCTATCCTCTTTATGGTAAGTACATCAAAATCAGCCTAATGCTGTCTTTGGATCATGCATTTCCTCAGTATATGTGTATGAAAGTGCTTTAAAAGGAAAGATAAAGACACAGTTAATGTACATCAATGAGAATATGACTGACCTACATCGATGTGGTCTTTAAAATATTAACTCCAGCCATCGCACTGCGCAACTATCAGACGAATATGGTCGAGAAATGACTTATTTATTTTCTTTTATTTCTTCCTTTCTGCTCCCAGTTTGCCTTGACGTTTTCAGCCGTTTTCGGCGTCATTGTCTACCGCATCACGGTGGCGGCCCTGATGGCGATGAGCCCCGACCCGGAGACCAAGTCCAATGTTCGGGTGACGGTGACGGCCACCTCGGTCATCATCAACCTGGTGGTTATTCTGATCCTTGATGAAATCTACGGCGCTGTGGCATTGTGGCTGACCGAGCTAGGTACAGAAGTAAAAACGCTGCCTTCCAAATATTGAACACATGAACAAACTGAGAAAACACTTACAAACAATGCTAAAACTAGAATTCCTAGCCAGCCTCAACTATTTCAGAGTCTCAATAACTAAATGAAAAGTTTAAAAAATCGTTTTAAAAACATTTATTTGCTTTCATGCCGTTGAGTTAGATGAGAAGATTGATACCACTCTAATGTCTGTATGTTAAAGCTGCCAATGGTTAGCTTAGCTTAGCACAACGACCGGGAGCAGGAGGACAACCATAAAACCCTGTGAAACCCAAACCTGTTTAATTTCATCAAAATTCTTATGCGATACGATCATATTGTCCTCCATGATGCCATATTGCAGAACCGTTTATAAAAGCACTAAGTCACAATTTTTGTCGCGTAATTGTCATCTGTTTCCGTGAGTGCTTGTGTGTGTGCGAGAGACAGAAAGAGTTTTTCTGCTTCTCGGTGGACAGTTTGATGAAACTTTGATGTTTTCACGCTCCAGTCCTCCCATCAGTCATCCCAGGAGGTTTCAACCATACTACACATTCATATTCAAAACCTCTGAAATAGAAGGAAATAATGGGACAGAGACGTGTGAGAAAGAGGGAGAGAGTGCATGGATATGGCATGTGAAAAGTGCTCGTATCTTAACCTACTTCCAGCACAGTGATCATGTTATGACCTCTTTAGGTCACCACTTTAGGCTCAGTGTTCTGCTGTGATCACCTACTGAAGACACATACTGAAGAAGATCTATAACATGATAACACAAACACAATGACAGCCAGACCTCAACATACACTCCCCTACATTTGTCCTTTAAAGGTGCTACATTTAAAATTCGGAGAATGAATATGGCAGCAAACAATCATTTTGTAATGTGAAGATATAGTGCAGTCCCACTTGTGTGTGTTGTAATCCGAGCTTCTTTGTATGTCGTGTGTGCAGTCTGTCTGCACCACATGGGGGCTGTAGCTGGCAACATCGCCCCGTGGTGTCGTTGCTCCGGCACCGTCCTCACAAAACAACACCATGCCAGATCTCTCTTACAGTCCCACTTCACCTGTCTTTCAGAGATTCCTAAAACAGAAACCGACTTTGAGGAGCGTCTCATCCTGAAAGCCTTCCTGCTCAAGTTCATGAATGCGTACGCACCCATCTTTTATGTGGCCTTCTTCAAGGGACGGTGAGTAGTGTGTTTGTGCAGCACTGTCCTTTGAAAATCTCCAAAGCAATCCTGCTTGTTTTGAGCTCTGGGACTCCAATGGGTTTCATTGAGCTTAATGAGGAGAATTGTCCCCCAACCACGAAGGAGCATTTAATCCTTCAGTTTATAAATGAAGAAACGGGTGAATCCAAGTGGAGCTGCTCAGTCCTAATTGTGTGTTTTTTGCAGGTTTGCTGGTCGACCTGGAAACTACGTGTACGTCTTCAACGATTATCGGATGGAAGAGGTTTGTTATCCAACTTTGCATCCGTGTTTCCTTTCATTTGGCTGAATGAGTAGAAGGTAGAGCGTTGATCTCGGTGCGTGTCTCCCTCAGTGTGCGCCAGGAGGATGCCTCATCGAGCTGTGCATTCAGCTCAGCATCATCATGCTGGGGAAGCAGCTGATCCAGAACAACATCTTTGAGATCGGCATCCCGTAAGTAGACTGCGTCCTTTTTTTGTTGTTGTATGTGCTCACTTTACAAACGTCTGAAGAGCCAACGCTATTTCTATGACCTTATTCTCTGATACCTAACGCACACACACACATACACAATAAAAAGAAAAAAGTGCTGCAAAGTCTGCTGAACTGTTCAAATAAACCCTCCGTGTGTCGTCGGCTGAGGTCTCGGCCTTCGAACTACACACACCTACACACACACACACACACACACACACACACACACACACACACACACACACACTAACACGCATGCTTAGCTCCCAAACTCTTACAAGGTTTCCTTCTTGTTCTAATAACATTCCTCCCATGTCCGAACGGTGGTTCTTCGTCTTCGGCTCTTACAAGCAAATCTCAAAAGGGGTCAGAGGTCAGCTCTGTTTATAACAACTGTCACACAGCAGAGGTGCCTTTTTTTGGCTTCAGGGCCGCACTGTAACGCAGCTTGACCTCCCGGCCCGGCGGGTGAGCCTCATCAAACACGGCTGCTTTTCTCCAGGCGACCCACGCCGCATACCGTCTGCATTCCATCTACTCATCTGTTTTACATTCATCAACTTAAAAGCCTTTGCACCTGGGAGACCAGCAATAAAAAACAGGCAGTGCATCAGAGGTTATCTCAGGTTTAAACCATTGAACCCTAAAAGCTCCTGTCTAAAGATGGAAGAGATGAACCTGTCCATTTAAAAAGAAGAAGAAAAGAAAACATGGTCGCCGCTACATCCTCCCTGAGAGGAATCAGGCCAATTGAGACTTCACAGCAGCCTCATTCTGAGCTCCCACCCAGGAGACCAATACAAGTGGCATGGCCTGTTGAATTATTGAAGAAGGGCGTACGTTTTGTTCTGGACAGTCTCGTTAACGTGCTGTGACATATTGAGGTTTGAAATGTGGACTTCAAATTGGGCAGCTCCCGAATTGGGGCAAAGTTTGTGTGTCGGGAGAGAGGCGTTGAGGCAAAGATGCAGCGTGATACAGCGTGAGACGCCTCTAAAAACTTGCCTTAGAGTCATCCCGTTTTTAGATTTTACTCAGCTTCAAAGTAATCCAGTGATGCAGACAGGAACGGCCATACCGAATCAAAGCCAACATTTTCTGTTTTATTTAATTTTTTAAAGCTGTACTAAGTGATTTTGACCACCAGAGGGCAGGGCAATAGCCCTTAAATGCTGTCAAAATGATGGTGCTCATGGTTTACCTGGTGAACCTACTTACACATCGAGCAGGCATCCACTGTAACCGCATCATTCCATGTGAACTCATGTTTATGACCACCTGATGAATGTAAGTGCAATAATTGCACATACAAATGAGACTAAAGGCAACTTTGAACTGCAGTAAAAATGGTAATCATCATTGGTATCAAAATATTGCTGTGTGCAGGTTAAATGAAATAACCTCATGCTTTTACTTTAACTGGCACATCACCCGGCTGCATGTTTTAGTGAGGCCTCGCATTTTTCCACCGTGTGCGTGTGTGTGTGTGTGTGGCTGTGTACATGAGTGTCTACATCTACTTTATGTGACTGTTTGTGTGTTTAAAGGAAAATTAAACTTTTATATTTTCACTCCCTGCTGCCATACTGTGTGTGTGTGTGTGTGTGTGTGATAACCACATTAATAATGCAGTCAAACATTTAGCTGCTCTTGTTACAGTTTTTATTAACGCAGTAAATACAGTAGCGTGCATGCACAACAACACTTACGCACACTGGCACACGTAACAATGTGTTGCCCATTAAACACAGTCGCACATGTGTGTTGTAATTATTCACACCAAGGCACGCCTAGTGCTTTTGTACAGTCCCTGGCTCTACCTGTACCCTGTGCTCTCCCTCCAATGCCCATCAAGCCCCTGGGTTTCTTTCAGAAGTCCAGGTTATCCGGGTCCGTCTTGTGTCCCAGGGAAAGTTTACTGAGTGCGATAATCTATGACCAAATTAAGTTTTTCTTCTTCCTCTTAGTGCTCCTAAGGGCATTGGCAAGATAAAATTAAAAGGATTTTTCTGAAAACATTGTAGGTGAGGAATAGGCAATGCGGTGAAGGATTCTTTATTCATATTTAATCAGCGCTGCCTAATTTGGCGGTTTGATCAGAGTTCACGACCTTCACCAGTAGTGATTGACAGCTGTGTTCGAGACTCCTCGGCTCTGATTGGCTGTTTTTCGTTCAGGCACGGTGGAATCTTGAAAAAGCCGTTGGGAGCACAGAAAGGACAAAGAGGAGCCAGATTATTTCCCACAGATTATCCTTCTCATGTACTGTGAGGAGGATGTAGTTTGAGCAACTCTAGCTTTAAAAACAAAAGTCCAACTCTGACACGTCCTGGAATGATGTAAAAAAAGGACACCAGTCATTAGATTACTTTCGATGGGAATCCTGTTTAGTCACTGCTACATTACATTTGTAAACGACATTCAGAGTTTTGTTTCCATGTCTTTGTAAGATTAGATTTATCTTTTGTTTCACATTTCTACTCACTAAATGTGAGCAAGGCTTACCTTTTAAACTTTGTTTCGCTTCCCCCCTTCACCACCACCCCTCCTCTCCGTCCTGACAGGAAGTTGAAGAAGCTGGCGCGCGCGTTGAAGGACAAAGGACCGGCGGAGAAGGAGATCGAGGAGGAGAGGCCTCCGCAGCAGTGGAACCTGGACTACGCCCTGGCTCCCTTTGAAGGCCTCACGCCTGAATACATGGAGATGAGTGAGTCTGCCCACAGACACACACACACACACACACACACACACACACACACACACACACACACACACACACACACACACACACACACACACACACACACACAGCTTCAGATGCAAAGTGCAGCCATTCAGGCCCAAGGTAGGTTTAAATTGATTGAGTGCTGCTGTATATCACTGATAGGTGTTATGTCATCTGTGTCTGCGAGGACCTTGTCAGGTAAAAATGAACCGCTGGAGCGTATCAATGTCGGATGTATTTGTGTTCACAAACAATCAATCAAGACCATGCTTATGACAGCATCATGACAGTTGTTTCAATGACCTGTCGAGGACTTTTACTGGAATGATGACACTTGTCCGTCACAACAAACAACGTATTTTGTCATTTTTAGTTTGGAAGACTAGTTGCATTCGTCCACATGCAAAAGTGCACTCACACTGCATACACAGTAATTAATTTGCACTCATGTCCATCCCAAACCAAATCACATAAACACCAGTGATAATCAGTCTCAGCTGTGTATTTAAATCGACACGTTTGATTTTGAGGGCCAGCAGTAATTAGCAGGTGACACATTATATTTAATATCTTTCAGCTTCGTTCACCACGGCCGTCGTCTTTGGTTCGGATGGCAGAATTCTATTTGCTTTTTCAGGCGTTTTCTTGTTAAAAACAGAAAAACAGAACGGTATCGTTGTTGTTCCTCATTTTGTCTGAATTTCATCGCGACCTTTGCTTATACAGCACAGGCCTGTCAGAGGCTACGTGGAGAAAGTTCAGGAATGGTTAAGAGGAACACAGCGGACTGACAAAACAAAACTAAACAATCTGCCAGTCTGATGTTTCCATACAGGCAGCCGTAGATTTTTGGGAGCCTGCAGGAGTAAGTAGAGAAGAGGAAGAAGAGATGACTCAATGTCCAACCTGTTTTCACACATTTGCTACATTAGATGGCTGCAGCCATGAAAAACCTCAACATAATTCAGACCCTCTGTAAATATATATAAATAATAAATAAATAAAAGTAAATATAAATAATAAAAATAAAAATAAAGCAAAAAATTAAATAAAGTGTTCTATCACAGACTGCAGATAACAGCAGTAAAAAGAAAGCCATTAAATCTCCTTCAGACATATTTAAGACTTCAATAATAGTTTGTCAGATGTGTTTTTTTCACAATAAAAGTCAAGTTACGTCTTCTTAAAATCATCTAGTCCTTCTCGCTCATGGAAAAACTGCATAACTCTTAAACCTGAACACTACTTTCTACTTTTTGTGTCTGAGTGATTAATGAGGAATGAGGAGAACGCTGAAACATGCCCGCGAGCCTCGAGCATTGAGGATTCAAGAAATTCTTTATTGTCATTATGCAACACATGGTTGCACAACGAAATGCACTCATAGCCCATTTGCACAAACAAAAAAGGTTTTGCATTCCTAGTGTTTTGATTTTGATTTGATCCTGATGAACGTAAATAGCGGCAGCAAAGCAATTAGCTAGCCAGATAATATGTCCAGCATCTGCTTTTGATGGTGTTCGGGCAGTGATCGCCTCACGGTCGGATGCTCTTCATCAAAACCTGCGCTTCCTTCTCTGCTGTTAACAAGGTTATGTCTGAATGCCGTATGGCTCCAGTTATAAACACAAAAATGAATTCAAACAAAAACGTATCCAGGTTCATGAGAGCTGCCGACTGCGGCATCTCCAGTATCAATGAAACGTTACGTAACATTATGGAAATGACCCTAGAGAGAAATCGAAGGCTTTACTTTCCCTTTCACTTGATCCTGTCTCTTGGTTTTTGTGTCGAAGTCTTGGTCGTAGATTTGAATATCGTGAAACAGTATTCTGCACAACGCCAGCATTTCTGTTTTCTTCTTCAGAAATACGTCTTCTTCTTGAGCGGTTTCAGAACAAGACTTCTCTTGGAGCGAGACTCTTTTCCATCATGTTGCACTTTCAGTGGACTTACAGATAGGATTACATTTCAGCCCATGAGCAGTAAAGTAGCATATTGGACATTATCACAAAATGATGATTTCAGACATACAGATTCATGTAAACACAGATGCCAAAACGTGTCAAACTGCCTTCTGCACGGTGAAGGTCAAACATTCAAAGGACGTAACAATAAGCAGAACATTGCGGATTCAAATACTTTCATGTTTCCCATGAATTGCCTTCTATTTAGTTCAACGAAGCAATACTATTATCATATTGTATTAAATACTAGACAGTGAGAAATATTTGAACCCACAGTCGGAGTTAGTTTATTCTCTAGATGTGAAAAAATAACAAAAACTCTTTATTTCAAATGTACATCTAGTATCAGGAAAAAGATAACTTCAAAATATTTCTACATTTACACATTAATGGTACACAAGCAGATTTTTCCTCATGCACAATCGTAGATTTAAGTGCATTTTAAGAAACAAGTGAAAGATAGCACACTGATGATATCCAAGAGCTGCTTCAAGGCTCCACTGAATATGTGAGTTACTTGTAATTCTGTACAAATAGAATGGAAGCAAAAAGGAGCGGTAAATGAAAAAAAAAAAAAATGAAGGTGAAATGTCATTGAGGAATGCGGTTGGAGCAGCTCCTATAGAGGCTCTACACAAACGGTGAAGGACTGAATGTTTGATCATCTCACATAACTACAACGTGTGACTACAAAAGGAGCAGTTTTCTAATCTGTAGACTCCCTCCAAAGTTGTATTATTTATCTTTTATATGCCTTTTAGGTGCCTAAACACAGGTGTTTCCTCTCCCTCAGCTCTTCCAGAACCTCCCTCTCTCCTAACAACTTACAGGTCACTGGAGGACAGAGTTAGAGAAGTTAGTGTCGTTAAAAAAACAACCAAAGTGTAAACATGCAGCAACAAGCTTAACTTTAGTGATCTGCAACACCTGTTTGTGAAGCATTATGAACTGGTTCTCAGCCTGGATACGAAAACAACAACTACTCACACCATCTGTAGACAGGAGAGAGGGAGGACGGGCGAATGAGGGGGAAAAAGAGGAAAGACGGAGCTGATGCCGCTGCAGGGCAAGGCGAGGAATGTAAGAAATGTCTGAGCACTACATACAAACACATAGCTGTGAGATGTATGAATGGGTGGCTCTGGGTGCTTTATTATTTGTGTGTGTGTGTGTGTTTGCCAATCCATGTCTGTGGGACCCGGTGCTCGTGTCAGGGTGCGTGTGCGCGTCCTTCTCCGTGTGCGCCCGGGCCCGGTCTCGAACCTGTCAACCTCGGCTCAGATAGCTGTGGAAGGGGTTGTTCTAATCTCGCCCTCTAGCGCTCGGCCGCTTCACCGTCGTATTTTCTTCCCCGCCGCTCTTTGTCTCGATGCGGCGTCCCGAGGTGAGGCCGTCAGTCTCCGGCTCGCTGGAAATCCCCGTTCCCACACTGCTTAGTGTGGGAACGGGGAACTGCTCCGATCAGAGGCGCGCATCCGGCGAAAGTCAGGCGAACTGCCTCGTCTTTCTCATGTTTCTCCACATTCTTAGGGAGCAGGTGACTGTGGCTTTGAGCATTTATTGGAAGTTCGTAGCAGCAATAATGTGAAAGAGGTTTCAATCTTTAAATTGATTAGGTAAGGGAGAAAACTTATTTAAAACACTTCTGCATCAGGCACTCTACTCCTTTAGTGAATCAGCATCTGGATAAATCAGACTTAGATTATACTGCACGAGTTGCTTACTGCAGCTGATCTCTGACCTTCCTGAAGCCGAAGGGAAGCTGAGTGGCGAGCTTAGACTAGTCTTGGAAGACTGCTATCTAAGTTGCCGGTGTCAGTGGGAAGCACTGATGTTTTTCACGAGGAGGCGCACCAACGCAAAATGTAGAGGCCCCACTTATTCGACACGCAACGCAACACATTCATAATTGTTTTCTTGAGTTAATTGTTATGGTCATAAATAGGCAATTTACAAGAATAACAATGTGTTGTTTTCGTTTCCAGGAAAAGTCAGAAAGTGAATTAACGCTTCCAGAGAAAAAAATGAATAAGGGAAATTAAATTTTAATATAATATATATTCACATCAAATAATAAACCATGCTGCTGAGTCTTATGAGCTGCTCCTTTAAGGTACGATGATTATGTAATGATGTTGTTTGTCAGGCAAACTCTCTTCAGGCTCACTTTGATCTTGGCGTTTTCTGTACTGATGATATTAGTTGCAACTGTTAATTGTGTTTTATTGTAAAGCACTTTGTAACTTTGGTTTTGAATAAAGTTATTATTACTTTTTGTCTCTCCTCTGCTGTGGGCTGCAGTGAGGAATAAACGGATGTCTGTCGTGTTGTCAACCGTAGCGATCTTTTGTCGGAAATGAGGGAGTTAGACTGTAAAAATTGGTGCATTTGTAATGATACGAGATCTCTCTCTCTTGTTGATGTGAATGACACACACACACACACACACATCGTGTGATGTGTGATGGGCTGTCCAACTGTCCAATACATTCCCATCAACTGTTTTAATTATCAGTCACGGATGTTGTGGGTCTGGGTTATCTAATCAGACTGACTTACATAACACACACACTGCTTGATTGTGAAAACAAAGTCTGAGTTTAGCTACAGTGGAGTGTTTAACCTTAAAAGGCATCCTCTGAACCACAGGAGTGTGGACAGACAGTGTGACTCCTGGCCAGACAAATGTCTATTCACCAACACGCCAATCTGACGACGTCTCGGTGGCGGTTTAGAATGTGTGTGTTTTTTGTGTGTTGTGGATTCCTCTTCTCACATGCCGGCAGAAATGGCTGTGGTTTCTTTCTTTCTTTATGCCAGCATCACCATCACAGAGCACGCACAAAGATGTGTTTCAAGAGAAACACAGGACGGGGATTGTAACCCATCTCGCCATGACATCTGCCATTTTGTAAATATGGAGAATATTGCATAATTCATTGATTATTTTATCATTATCTCATACTCCAGTGCCTCTCATTACTATTTCAACCATTACAGCCAGAGAACTAGAAATTACGTAAACCTGACCTCCAGTTGACGACCGTCACATCTAGCGTGGACACCACTGTTACCTCAGTGGGAACTTCTCTTCAACAAATTCTTTGTTAATCCAAGTACTGAACAACCTTTTCAGACACTCAAAATTCCCCAACAGGGATGTGCTTTGAATAAAAGCTTGACAAAGAGTAAGTGATAACCAGGCACCACTTCTGCCTGCAAACTCCGCTGCGAGGCAACCACAAAAATAGGAGATGCACTTTGTAACGTTTGCAGCAGTAGACACGGTAGTAGACACCCATGATACAACTATGACGTAAACTTCAACCTCAAAGCATCTGATTCATTTCCTCCATCAAGCTGCAGTCAGCAATTTGAAGAAAGTCTTTGTTTCAACTGCCCCGAGGTAGAAAAGTGTAACTTGGGTTATCTTTATGGCCATCATAGAGATAATTACATAAGTTCTAGCAGCGGGGTTTTCCATGAGTGAGGTAGTCAGCCCTCTTAGTGTTTTGTGAGGACTCCAGCTGCTGGGGGCTCTGTGGCCACACTCATTTCTCTATGTACAATTGAATGTCATCAGCATAATGATGATAAGAAACAACCGGCCTCATTCAAAGAAAAGTCAAGACGCAATCTTAAACTCAAAAAGTGTTTGTGCCTGTGCAATGGGGATTATGTGTAACATCTCCTTGAATTCCAGCTGCCAAAATCTAATTATGTAAGGGCCTATTAAACATATTCACTTGGGCCAAATGACCTTATTGACACCACTTTGACTCTACTACTATCTGCTACTATCATCTCTTCTCTCCAGTCATCCAGTTTGGTTTCGTCTCTCTGTTCGTGGCTTCGTTCCCTCTTGCTCCGCTCTTCGCGCTGCTCAACAACGTCATCGAGATCCGACTGGATGCCAAGAAGTTTGTGACGGAGCTGCGCAGGCCAGTCGCCGTGCGCGCCAAAGACATTGGTAAGCTGCTGTGTCGCATGTTAAGAAGGAAATGACCAATACACAGAGCATAACTTACTCATTATTACTGTGTACAACCAGGGCTATAAACTAAAATATCAATTACCAGATTTGATATGTTTTTGTAGATACCAACTGCCAATAGAGCACAGGAGCTGCTCAAAGGCCCAAATATTTCCTCAATAATGTCAACAAGTTGTTGCTGTTGGCAGAAACCTCTTAAATGTGATGTTTTTTACCCAAAGGTTTCTAAAGGGCTTTACTGAGACACAGGGTCAGACAGTAAGCCATGCTCGAGGCAGCGTCACATTTGTCCGTACTGCAATAACTCAATAAGAAATGGATGACTGCCATGCCAATTTGTAAATATTAGGATGAATCCTAATAAGAGTGGTGGTCCCCTGAGGAGGGTTGACATATATTAGATGGTTTGCCATGAAAAAAAGTTAGTACAGCTATGTATGCTCCCCTCAGGATGAAATTAATTTAATTTGGCTGGCCCACAACTTCTCACAACTAGCACCAACATCAAGCCAACATCTGTCTAATAATTTGGTGGTTATGACCAAATGCCTGTTCTCATCAGCCTCAGATGTACTTCACCTCCCTCTTATTACTTTAACCATTCTCTCTCTCTCTCTCTCTCTCTCTCGCTTCTTTCTATAGGTATATGGTACAACATCCTGAGTGGAATGGGAAAATTCTCAGTCATTATAAATGTAAGTATTAATGTAATGTCCCTGCATCAACCTGCTTGTTGAATTAGTTAAGAAATGCATGAAAATAGTCATAGTCACATGTTGGCATGTGTATTGGCCGGACTCCTGAAAGTGCTGATCTGTCAAGGTCAAGGTGTGTTGTAGAGTCAGGAAAGTTCTGCTCGGGATTTGTTCTTGGGCAGTGAACCAAATCCTAGTCCGTTTACTTTTAATACTAAAGAGATTTGTGTGGATTAAGAAAAACAAGCAGCGAAGGTTTTTATATATTATAGAGCTTATGAGGCATTGGACACATATACAAACACTTAAGCTGCCCCAGGAGCTTCAAGGCAGTGGACAACTGGGAGCGGAATTCCCCTTTTGTGCATGTATGTGTGTCCAGTGTGTTGTATGTTTAATATTACAACGTTAATACATATCTACAATATGTTGTTTATGAGAACTGTGCTTTTAAACATCTGAAAATAAACAGTCTGCAGCTCTTCCACTAAAAAGCTAAGAGAGAGTTTTGACAAATTACACATTTTACAGGAGAAAACCTCTTTTTTCATGTCCTGCTTATTTTTGATACATTTTCTTAACCGAAAAATGTTTCTCTCTCTCTTTCTCTCCGGAGGCCTTTGTGATCTCCTTCACATCCGACTTCATCCCTCGGCTCGTCTACCAGTACATGTTCAGTCAGACGGGCACCATGCACGGCTTCATTGACCACACGCTCTCCCACTTCAACGTGTCCAACTTTAAACCTGGCACGACACCGCAGAACTTAGAGCAAGGGAACATCACCGTCTGCCGGTAAAGACACACACACACACACACACACACACACACACACACACACACACACACACACACACACACACACACAGAGACAGAAGAATAGATGTACACTCACTGATTTTTAGGGGTTAAGCCAAATAGTTGACTAATCGACAATTCAATATAAGATTGATTCTTGATTTTATCTGATGTTATCTTGGTGTTTGGCTCAGAAAGGCTAAATAGCAACAACATTTGCACACACAGACCACACTTGTTCTGTTTTCTGATGATTTTATTTTTACTGTCAGTTGAGTACTTTGTACATTTAAGAAAATAGTTAGTCAGTTCATCTATTTTTATTGAGGAATTCAGTTTGGGGGATTTTGTCAAAGTGTATAAAACACTGGCTTTATTACATAACACACTCTAGCCTCTGTATCAACAACAAATAGCTACCCTTATCATGTGCATTTCAGGGCTAGTATCCATTTAATCTAACAGAAGGATGTCTCTGTCTCTTCTTTGGTGATGAAGTCCATCTCCAACTGAATTGTCTCCTTCTTTTCAAGCCTTCATTCATATCGAGAACCCTTCTGGCAACAACCGAAACAACATTTGCACTTTGTTACATTCACACTGGATGCAATATGGAACAGTCACAGTGCTTTACTGTTCACCAGAACATCACACTCTTTCTGTTTTGTGCCAGAGAGCCAAGCAGAAGATATGTTATCACAGAGCACGTAATAAATCCACCGTAGCATCAGAATTACAAGCTAGCTGGTTTTGTATCCTGACAGGGTTTTAAAATACTCAGTGAGTGTAATGGGAACTGAGATATCACCATTTGATACATACAACAATATATCATCTGCATAAAGCCACATGTTGTGTTCAATTCAATCATGTGTATACAGTAGGGCAGATGCATTGCAGTGAAACAATGGACCAGCGCTTTACCCTCGCAAGACCACTTTAGGGGTTCTGGGAGTTTGCCCAACCAGTCTACATGTGCTTTGTAGACTTGGAGAAAGCGTTCAACCAGGTCCCTCTGGGGTTTTTGTGGGGGGTGCTGCGGGGGTATGGGGAGCTGGACCCGTTGCAACGGGCCATCCGGTCTCTGTACGCCTGCAGTAGGAGCTGTGTTCGTATCCTCGGCAGTAAGTCAGATACGTTCCCGGTGGGTGTTGGCCTCCACCAGGGCTGCCCTTTATCACCGGTCCTGTTCGTGACTTTCATGGACAGGATATCTAGGCGCAGCCGGGGGGCGGAGAATGTCAGGTTCGGGGATCTCGGGATAGCCTCTCTGCTGTTTGCAGATGATGTGGTCCTGTTTGCCTCCTCGGACCATGACCTCCAGCATTCACTGGGTCGTTTTGCAGCCGAGTGTGAAGCGGCGGGGATGAGAGTCAGCACCACGAAATCTGAGGCCATGGTGCTCTGCCGGAAACCGGTGGATTGCTCCCTCCGGGTGGGGACAGAGTGCCTACCACAAGCGAAGGAGTTCAAGTATCTCGGGGTCTTGTTCACGAGTGAGGGTAAAATGGAGCGGGAGATCGACAGGCGTATCGGTGCGGCTGCAGCAGTAAAACAGGCGTTGCACCGGGCCGTCTTGGTGAAGAAGGAGCTGAGCCGGAAGGCGAAGCTCTCAATTTACTGGTCGGTCTACGTCCCAACCCTCACCTATGGTCACGAGCTTTGGATCGTGACTGAAAGAACGAGGTCTCGGATACAAGCGGCCGAAATGAGTTTCCTCCGTAGAGTGGCCGGGCTCAGCCTTAGAGATAGGGTTAGGAGCTCGGACATCAGGAGGGAGCTTGAAGTCGAGCCGCTACTCCTTCATGTCGAAAGGTCAGCTGAGGTGGTTCAGCATCTAATTAGGATGCCTCCAGGACGCCTCCCTTTAGAGGTTTTCCAGGCACGTCCAGCTGGTAGGAGGCCCCGGGGAAGACCCAGGACACGCTGGAGGGATTATATCTCCCAGCTGGCCTGGGAACGCCTCGGGATCCCCCAGAATGAGCTGGTAGATGTTGCGGGTGAGAGGTCCACTGCGACCTGACCCTGGATAAACGGACAAAAATGGATGAATGGAGTAATAATTGCTATTGTTGATTGCTTACGTGTATACATTAAGAAATGGAATTAAAGCACTTAATGCACACAGGTAATCCATTTCTGGATGTCCAAAGGCCCTTTCTGCGTCTAGTGGAGACATCGCACAAGTTTATGCCTGAGATGGTTTAGAGTTGATGATTTTACAGACTTAGAAATACAGTGAACTATTGTGCCGTCTTTGCATTTTCACTCATGCCAGTGGCAAGCATCTCTTTCATAATAATCAATATAGAGCGCTGTAGAAGAAAAGGTCATGGATGCCGGCGCCCACAGACAGAGGTCGGCCTGCTGTTACATAAGACAGCTAATAATTACAATGCAAGAATACGGTCTTTGTGCCAATGGAGTGTGGTACGTCACGCAGGAAACACGACAAGGTCCTTGAATGAAGGCGTGAAATTGGCTGGAGAATGTTCCAAGAAGGGTGTGTGTCTCTGCAGTGTCTGTCGTGCCATATCGCGTACAGAGTGTATCCAGACTGGATTCATTGCTTCTGGCAACCAATTCAACTTTAATTCAAAGTTTGTCAGATGCTGCAGACAGTTATTTAGTCTTTCTTTTTCTTTCCTTCTTTGTTGTTTTCCCTGTTCATTTTTTGTGACTCTAGTTGTATGGATGAATTCATGCAGGAGGGAGGGGAAGTAGTAAAGAATGCATGGATGGACAGGGAATGGAGAGATGAGGGATGCTATTATTGAACAGAAGATAAGGAAGGGGAAGTATGAAAATATGTAGCAATATGTTAAGTTCAAAAATCTTTGGGTGGTTGTGTGAAGAGAAGTCCCAGATGCAGAAAGTTATAATAAAAATTGATTTAATAAAAAGATGATGAACAGCATTTCAAAATGAATCACACTAATAACTACACAATATATACAAATATATCCCATGGGAGAGAGAAATCCCATGAGACAGAGATCCAGTGCCCCCCCCCCCCCCCCCCCCACCGGGCAGCAGATCCATACATACCTGCCCGGCAGAAGGCACCCAGAGATCTGCTGATGTTCTCATAATGTCTCAGCTTTGCCAGGTTTGGGGTCAGCCCCCCTTCCTCTGGCTAGTCTCTCTTCCAGTCCATTGATTGGACAAGACCTCGTCCTTTTGGTGTTGGTCAACCCAAACCCCCTCTCGCTTAAACAACAGTGCTCAGGACTTCAATCAACCCCCTCACATTCCTGAGCACGTCCTCCTTATCTATCTGCTCCAATCTTCAGGCTGCGTAACTGTTTGTGGGCTCCTGATGTTTTCAGGATTCCTTCCACAATCACTCAATACATTTCATAATTCTAATTAATACATTTGTGTAGTACATACAGTGTCATCCATTTAATATTTGATAATCCATACAGAGTTATTTATTTGTCTTGACCCTCCAATGTAAACTCTCTAGCTCTCACTAGGAGCACTAAAAATCATTATTTTCTAACAATCCCCCCTTACTCACTATTTATAGTGAGTATACAAAAATCATGCAAGACACTCTCTGATTATCATAAACTTAACTTGCTGTTACAATTCCCATAATCGTCATTCACTTACAGACTAAATCATGTCCCCCCTTGATAAACCAGTGCATCAATCAAAAGCTTATTTCTTCATCTTCAACTCTTAATTGATTCCCTTGAATGTTTTTTACTAAATGCAGCTTCAATCAATCTCTGCAGAAGTCCATGGATGCAGCAGCATCCTCAGGGGATCACGACTGTGGTGGCAAGACAAAGTGAGGTTATTATGGACAGAAATGCATCTTCCAAACATACTGTCCAACCAGCTTGTGATGGGATCATCAATCCCAGCATTCTCTGCAAGGTTCTGACTCAATGCCGTAAGACCAGTCAGCGCTTCGGTCACTGATCCATCAGGAGCTGTGTTGCTTAGGATGAAAGTAAAACAGGCAAATCCAAACATTTTACAGAATCCGCCTTTCTCAGCATCACGAGTATAATTAACAATTCCTTTTGGCTATTGTCAATCGGAACGGAATGTTCCCAGCCGTGGTCTAAATGGCTCCATATCTAGTTGTTAACCAGTTTCTTCTTCTAAAATCAACACTGAGCTCCCCTTGATAAACAGACACTTCCTAAGCCTCTGGGTGTTTGATGATTTCTTCAATGGGTTGAGACAAGTGCCCCTATTGGTTTCACCTCCCTTTGTAACCAGACTTCACCACAGAGGAGATGGGTGCCCGCTTAGGAGTCCTCAGTAATGCAGTTTTCTGCAGACAACCGGTGCACCTTCTTGCTGTAGGTGTGATGAATCCAGGATGCTCTCTCTTTGATATGCGGACAGCAGTTGATGTGCTAATGATAGTTGAATGGCCCTTCCCCCCTTGGTGCATTCCAAGTCTTTCTCTTTACGACCCAAGTGGTCCAAATGGTCGGGGGATAACAGAAGAAGGCATCTCAATTCTTCTTACATTCCTGATATCATGCTGCTTTGTTCTCCCCTTGTACTCATCCTGCCAACAAACATCCTAAACTTTGTCACCAATATGCTCTCTGCTTAAGATTTACTGGACAGTTTCTAAGATAACTTCAACTGTTTTGCTTATAGTCATGTTTAAGGATTTAGGATTACAAATGCTGTTCTCACCAAATGGTTCTATCTTTTTGCTCTATCAATTTAGTTTTCTACTTTCAGGTGCTAGAATGACAGATCTGCATGCTCCGGAAACACTCAAAAAAGTCACTTCACATTCCTCTACTTCTAAAGTTCTAAACAGCTTTACATCCTGAATTAACAGTCTGTGTCAGTTTATCAGTGTGTGTGTGTGTGTGTGTGTGTGTGTGTGTGTGTGTGTGTGTGTGTGTGTGTGTGTGTGTGTGTGTGTGTGTGTGTGTGCCTCTCTTCTCTCTAATTCTCCCTTCCCATACCTGTCTCTCACTTGCGTCTCCACACCTCAACCAACCACATTTGTACTTCCCACAATCCTTCTCTCACTTCCTTTTTCCCTCTTATTCTTTGTTCAATCTGATGAACCAAATATTGACATCATGTGACTGTCAATCTTCCACTAAAATCATTCTTGTTTTTATTCAACTTGAAAGGATATTTAAAAGCATCTTTATCATTATTCTTATTCTTATTTATTATTAGTTCACTAGGACACATCTGTTGCAGAATTCTCACCGGGTGAGGTTCCCTCTTGATTTCACACTCTTACTTCATCTAGCTTCTCTCTCTTTAGTTCCCTTCCCCCTTAACACCGTCTCCCTTTTATGACTCTTTGTTAGACCGTTCAACCCTCTATGTTCAACCGTGTCTCAATGCTACAGAGTACGACCCGTCAGTTCACTTGGCCAACCCAAACTATTATACAGAGTATGACCCGTCAATTCACTTGGTCAACTCAAAACTATTATACAGAGTATGACCCGTCAATTCACTTGGTCAACTCAAAACTATTATTCAGAGTACAACCCGTCAGTTCACATGATTGACCCAAAAACTATATATCCCAAACTATATAGAGTACAACCCGTCAGTTCACATGATTGACTCAAACTATTATATAGAGTATGACCCGTCAATTCACTTGGCCAACCCAAACTATTATCTAGAGTACAACCCGTCAATTCACTTGGCTGACTCAAACTATACACGTGCTTGATATGAATATTCTCAAAAGAAGAGGACTTAGTGAGGAAGAGGAAGGAGGTGCTCTCATTCAATCACTCGCACAGTTCATACGGACGGCACCGTTGCCTCCAGCGAAGCTTCCAACAAACATACACTGACGTCATCTTTCATTCAACATACATCTATATGCTGCACCACTTTCATTATTCGAACATTATCCTTATGTAATTTTTACATTAAGAATTTAGTACCTCGTCAGACCAGCCCTCCCCTGCTCACAACTAAATTGTCCTAGTTCTACCTAAACAAGGTTCGGTTATCAACAGGTCCTTGCCATTACCTTTTTAGTGAGGCCTCATGTGAGCAGAGAGGAGGGATCATCCAAGGGGTCCCAGAGAAAAGTCTGGTCCTTTGTTCAAATCACTATTCTTCAACCACAACTCACCACAAAGATCACGTCGGGGTCACCAAATTGTTAAGTTCAAAAATCTTTGGGTGGTTGTGTGAAGAGAAGTCCCAGATGCAGAAAGTTATAATAAAAATTGATTTAATAAAAAGATGATGAACAGCATTTCAAAATGAATCACACTAATAACTACACAATATATACAAATATATCCCATGGGAGAGAGAAATCCCATGAGACAGAGATCCAGTGCCCCCCCCCCCCACCGGGCAGCAGATCCATACATACCTGCCCGGCAGAAGGCACCCAGAGATCTGCTGATGTTCTCATAATGTCTCAGCTTTGCCAGGTTTGGGGTCAGCCCCCCTTCCTCTGGCTAGTCTCTCTTCCAGTCCATTGATTGGACAAGACCTCGTCCTTTTGGTGTTGGTCAACCCAAACCCCCTCTCGCTTAAACAACAGTGCTCAGGACTTCAATCAACCCCCTCACATTCCTGAGCACGTCCTCCTTATCTATCTGCTCCAATCTTCAGGCTGCGTAACTGTTTGTGGGCTCCTGATGTTTTCAGGATTCCTTCCACAATCACTCAATACATTTCATAATTCTAATTAATACATTTGTGTAGTACATACAGTGTCATCCATTTAATATTTGATAATCCATACAGAGTTATTTATTTGTCTTGACCCTCCAATGTAAACTCTCTAGCTCTCACTAGGAGCACTAAAAATCATTATTTTCTAACAAATACAACAGGGGAAGGGAAGGAAGGAGAGAGGCGCTGTAGTTGGACGGATGGATAAATAGATGGATGGTGTGACAGAGGCCAACCCCTAAGGTATTAAATGTTTAATTACATTTAAAAACAGCAGTGTTGAAAAAGGTTTCTGCATCAGTGGACAGAGCACCACTGTATCTGCAGACACGTTTTCTCTACTGTATTCATAATGCCAGATACAGATGTTGGTAAACTATGATTTGTCTAGTAGTATTGCACTGTAAGCCACCTGATTGTATATGAAGGGATTGTTTTAACCATGCCAATTTATCTAAGCTTCACAATAATTTCCTTGTCAGAATATTATCAAGAATAACTGCAAATGTGAACGCACTGGTATATGACATATGACTGTCATATCAACTGCTGCTCTCTTCCTTTTCCTTGTAAAAGCAACATTTTTCATGGTTGGTGTCTGATAAATAAGCAAGGATATCACAGGGTTTAGGGAAAATGTGGTCTTAATTTTAGGAAACACAAAAAAATACTTCCTTATAATACATTGATGTGCATGATGCATTGAATGCAGAGCTATAAAAGACAGCTGGAAGGACTTGCTTGGCTTTTGTTGTTGGGTGGCTTTTGTTGTTAAGTGTCTGTTAGATGACATCATTGAAATGTTCATGCTTGCACTGTTTTGAAGAAGACTAGAAATAAGAAATTGAGACCATAAACTCATGTTTACGATGTGTACTAAGAGAATAAATCAGTTGAGGAGTAGTGTAATTTTCTCATAGACTTCTATTAAATCAGACTTTGTTTAGAGAGGAATCTCCCCTGCTGGCCTTTAGAAAAAATGCACGTTTAAGGCACTTCAGCATTGACTTTACTTGTCAGACCTTGAGGTTGTCACCCAGCAAACTGGATTTCCCAAACCCCATTTGTGCACAGAACAGATATGTGATGATGTTAGTGGTCATACCTTTTCTCATTAAATGTTTATCTTGAAAGGTGTTTCATGTCTGAGCCCTGCTGAGGCAAATATTAAATATCTACCAGCCTCTATAGTCATTTGGCTGACCTCCATGTGCTCCTGACATGTTCTCATGTTAGTTGGATTCAAATCAAATTATATTAATCAACGGGGATATAAACAAAGCAAAGAACAAATGCACAACTTAAACAGATAAATCAAGGATAGTAAAAACAAGAGAGCGGACAAGTTAACCACAAACTATTGTGATTAGAAGGCTTTATATATTTATATACATTTTTGATAACAAGAATTATCTAGGTCAGGGTTATTTAATTAAAATTCAATAAGGTCCAGTAAGAGAAATCTTCCTCTTGTAAAGATCTGGAATGTCACAATAATGTCAAACTTGCTCTATGATTTAATGCCATACATATATTGAAGAGGCCTAATAATTGTATCTGTATGTAGTCAACAACTGACTGTCAAATCAAATAAAGAAAGTTCAATTGAAGTACAATATGGGCTAGATTTAGAAATAGAAAATAAATGTGACTGGGTACATTTGCTCAAACATTTGTGCTTCTTCTCGTAGTGGCGCTTCATATTGTTGTTTATACAAATGGCCACAGTCTCTGAACATAAGACAATGTTAATATATTAACATTAAAGAGTCTGTCTATTCTTGGTTAAAGGCACTGGTCTCGCTGCCTACTTTTCTCTTTGAAATAACTTCTCTGACTAGTCTGTCTCTCGCCCCGTCTCCTCCCTGTATCTACGTATATATCTCACTCGAGTGACATACTTATTGGAATTTGATTGGCTGAGCAGCATCACGTGAGAGGATTTAGAACTCGATTTAGACCAAGTAATTGGTCTGTGTGCACCGCTCTATGAGTGCCGTAAAGGCTAGAAAAGCTTATGTAATAGGTCTAAAAATAACTATCGGTTATAGATCCAGGGACGGATACTACGCGTCTTGGGTCAGGACCAGGACAGCAGCCCACCTCCTATTAGTGACCCATAAACTAGGTGCATCAATAGATGCTTTGTTCTTTATATTCAATTCAATTCAGTTTATTTTGTATAGCCCAAAATCACAAATACAAATTTGCCTCTGAGGGCTTTACAATCTGTACACATACGACATCCGTGTCCCGGGACCTCACACCGGATCAGGAAAAACTCATCCAAAAAATAGTAAAAACCCTTTTACGGGGAAAAAAGGGGACGAAACCTTCAGGAGAGCAACAGAGGAGGATCCCTCTCCCCGGATGGACAGAAGCAATAGATGTCATGTGACCAGAATCAACGTAACAGAGATACAGCACATTCAATGGATGTCACAGAAATTATTCATGTAATGAGAAGTAGGCATGGACCACCATCTAGATAACCATGATCCATGTCAGCATTGGGGGCAGAGAGGAGGGGCATCAGCATGGCCGCCATGCAGGATGGCCCATATCACGCTGGTGACGCTTCTCTCTGATCATTCAGTAGTCCGAGTAGTTTTAACTCCATCGTCTAGTATCAGCTCACCACGCGTAAGACCTCGGCTGAGATGGTACCAAGAATGGAGCGGTTTGACTGGTACCATCTACTACTTCTGCTCGCGGGCAAATAATTGTTCTAATGCATGAGGAGCTGAGCTGAACTGAACTGGACTGGACTGCTACACCGTGTGAAAGGTGTATGTTCTTGGAACTGATATAAATATACTATTGTAAGAGGTCATGGATGTGATCGTTACCTGACAGCAACCGTGTTCTGTGATAAGGTAGTGTGTGTGTGTGTGTGTGTGTGTGTGTGTGTGTGTGTGTGTGCACATGTGCATTTTACGGATGGGAATGGTCTGGCCCTTGTTTGTCTGTAAATATATTCCTGGATCCCAGGGGCCACTGTGTTATTAGCAGGAACTATCAGAAACACACACACACACACACACACACACACACACACACACACACACACACACACACACACACACACACACACACACACACACACATTCCCAAGCCTTTCACATACTAACTGTAATCTCATTGGTCTTATGAAAGAATATTGAGTTAGATGCTCCAGTTGTTGCCGAGCTGCACTATTATAACCAAACATGGAGTGTCTACAAAAACACACACACACACACACACACACACACACACACACACACACACACACACACACACACACACACACACACACACACACACACACACACACACACACACACACACACACACACACACACGCACACACACACACACACACACACACACACACAGGAAGAGAGAAAGGGGGACAGACATTTCTTTCACAATACTATTCACAAAATTGATTCCACCTCAGCAAGTTAGAATTAAAGTGACAGGAGTTTGAGGTCTTGTCTCACATTAGAAGTTGATCCACAACGGAAATACTGTAAAATATTGGCAAACGAGTAAAAGAAAGATGAATAGATCAAAGAAGAAAGAGAGGGAGAGAAGAGCCGACTCTCACGGGTAGCATTCCTCACATCATGACTGTATAAGGAGAAGGAATCAGACACCATAAGGCCCCACTGACACACACACAATGCACACACACATGTTTCACCCTCCCTTTCTATACCACCGGTCAAGCACTTAGTGGTACAATCAGGACAGTTCATCTATTTTAGGGCCAAAGGAATCTTTTCATGACGTGTGTGTGTGTGTGTGTGTGTGTGTGTGTGTGTGTGTCTGTGTGTGGATGTCAATTGTCTCAATTTCAAACTTTGATCTGATCCATCACATTAATCTGACGGTTGTGTGTTCACTGTAAAGGACAGCTTCCAGTCTGATCTGCACTCCCTGCATTCCTGGTTCTTTCTAAATAAGAAGCCAACAAATGTTTCTGAAGATTGAATATATGAACAAATACAAATGCAGATTGTGCATTAGTGTACATTTCCAGTAACTGACCGACAGCTAGTACTACAGTACTCTCATGACCCTCATGACCTTCTTTCTTTGTGGATTTATTTGGTGGACCACGCAGTAAAAACTGCCAATTCAGTGTCTCCTATGCTCCATGCGTTCAGTGGCTTATTATGATGAGCACAATTGTTTTTTTATTAATTACCTCTTTTTTCTTCCATGTTTGGCACAGCATTTACTCCTCCTCCTCGCTCTCTTTTTGCTAGACCATGTGGTTGGATAAGTGATAAACGTTTTACTCCACTGACATAGATAGTAGTTAAAAAGGATATATAAGCGTATTTAGTCATCGCAATCTTGGATTTTAGCGGTCACAATCTTGGTTTATTGCAATGAGTGAACGGAGGTGACCATAATTGGACTGTGAAGAAGTGATAGCGATCTGTCAATCACAAGGTAGACATGCCCTAAAGCATACCCTGTTATATTTGACTCCAAAGGGACAATAATCTGCTCACTGAACATCATTACATTTCTGCTGTATTGAAGAAAACTTGAAACTAGAGAGTGAGACCATAAACTCATGTTTACAATGTTTACTGAGGTAATAAATAAAGTGAGAAGTTTCCCATAGATTTCTATACAATCAGACTTCTTTTTGCAACCGGAGGAGTCGCCCCCTGCTGGTCAGTAGAGAAATGCAAGTTTTAAGACACATCCCCATCGGCTTCACTTGTCAGAACTGGATGTTGACATCTGATTTACTCATATAATAGAATTATGCCTCCAATCAGCCATGTGTGCTGTAATCAATGCTATTTTGGAAAGGCTACGCCGCTCACACCGTAAATTGGATTGTCTTGAAATTGGACACACATGTCCAGCTCAATGGGCTTAAAAAAAGCCAAAGAACCCCATTTTGAATGATGATCTTTAAAAAAAGCTGTGGCTCAGCACATCAACAGACCAAAGTCAACAACCATTGAGCCAATGGTCACAAAACAGGCAGGATATGTCCAAATAACTACCTGGATCATACCCTGCATCCATTCAAATCTACCACAAGAGCACAGTGCAAACAGATAAAAGGGGCGTGGCATAACACAAATTACACTCTAGCTCAAACCTTGAAATCACCTGGACTGCAGACGTTTTTTTTATGCGCCTTATTTACATGCAAAATAGCCTATATGTCCTAATCATTGAAATGTTAATGCAATGTGTTGCATAATAGCTTAATTAGGAATTGTGATGTAAAAAATATGTACACTGCGATTTCTCTTCTACTGTCAGTCGGTACTCAGCACCGAACACCAGACACACACACACACACACATATACACACTAAGTTAGTTCAGAGACCTGATTCAATCAAACATATTACTTTTTTGTCAAGCTGGGCCTGATGTAAACATTATAGCTGTCGCTGGCACCAGAGTGTGTTGACCCGGCCGCTGATTAAACATTTATAACTGCATGAGTTGTATTTTTGCCCCCTCTGTTTAAGCTTTGTGTATCGTTTGAAAAATATAGGAAAAACAACAATATTGTCCGACACATGATGTGACTATGTCGCTTCGCTGTTGTGTCAGGACCATGGACAGCGCTCAAGTTGGCTACTAACCGTAAAGTCTGCCCTAGTGTGTGTTTTTTCTTCCTATGTGTATTTCAATGGTGTTTCTGAACCAAGCGAATTCGCCAGCTAAAGTGACTTTGCTCGGCTTAGTGGAGCCCGAAACCCGCTCGCTGCTGCTTGTGGCTGTACTTTAATATTTGGTAGCAGCTTCCTTCTGTTGAGCGATAATGGGATTGAACCCGTAATGGCCGCTTGTGGCTATGTTTTGACTGGATGACAGCTCTATGTATAGCTGTCTCTCCACATGACGCAGATCTTTGACTATAAATCTCAATCTCTTTGATCTCTTCTGTACATTCAATGGTTGGGAGGAGACATTTCCCTTCTGCCCGAAGACTTTCTCGAGATAAACAATGAGATGCGTTGTGCCCCTGCTCTCGCCTTGAAAGGAATGCTATATGTTCGACTCAGCATCCTCCCACTGGGAGAGGCGGAATCTTTTAAAAGTAGCTGTTGTGAAAATGAATCCCAAAAGCCGAGACGCCACTTCCACTCCAGAGTCACTCCCATTCCCTTCCTTTTTGCACGTTTGGGTCATTTCATACATGACATTGTATGGAAAAAACTGTTTGAAACCACAGTTTTCATTTTTTGTTTGTTTTTTACTTTACTCCCATGATACGTCTGCTTTCCAGCCCTCGGTCTGAGGCTGGAGCTGAGTGCACATTGGAGAAAGAAAACCATTGTGTCTTGATACAAAACAAATGCTGATGGGGAAATCACCTGTGGTAAAAGCTGCCCTCGTTAAGTGGGTTGATAATGACACACAGATGTTTGCCCCTAAATGCTAATCCACTTGATCTTCTTCATTATTCTTGTTTTCATTCACTTTTTTTTTTTGAGAGTACACGGCGACGGAGAACAGAGCACCAATGTTTTTCTCTGTCACACTTCACACTTAATACTCCTCAGACCACCGAGACACTCCATTGCTTTATTCATGCGTCTAAATCTTAGAACAGCCCGCCAGCAACTGGACATCATCTCGCTTTGTTCTCCGATCTTGTTGCATTGCAGTCAACAGATTCAGCGGCAGCAGCTCAAATCGTCCGACAGACACGGGTTACATTACTACAACGTGTTTTCTTCTTTTTTTTCTCATAGTCCGCTAATTAAATACTTGGACTGTGATAGTCCGTGCTATTAGTAACATTCCATATGCCAACATAAGAATCATTCATGACTGAGACAACAAATCATAACCAAAATGTATTACAGAATTATCCAATTTTATAAATGACTAACCAATGACTGGCTCTAGAATGTTTTCATTTACGTGTGTTAGATCCTCAACGTCCTCAAGGCTTGAATTCAAACTGATCTTCATATTTGTCTTATTACAAAAACAGATGGTTATTATTGTCATTCTCCTGCCTCTGTTCCTTTCCTCTTTCTTGTTATCTTATCATCCTCTCTCTTCGATTCGTCTTTTTATGCCCTCTACGGTTCCCACGACATGTGGTTCCAGTTCTTCTGTTGTTTAGAGTGTTTCCTACAAAGAAAACAAAGGAAAGGAATCCTTATAAAGTTTATTGCACTTTGAGTCGGGTCTCAAGCCAAGATTGCGTGCAGGTGAAAGATAAATCAGGATGTCTCACAGCTTGGAGGAGGAAAGACGCTGCATCTATCAGCGATCACCTGTCAGTCAACAGTGTGGGAGGTGACCTCCTGGCTTTACCCGTTGATTCCAGACATAAACCTCCAGGTTTGAGAATTGAAGCCAATGCTGAACGCTCCATGAACTTGCATTCTTCTTCTGGAAGACTGACTACGTCTGGCTTTGAAAAGAAGTCTATAAAAAACTGACTCTACTTCTCTCTTGATGTATTCCCTCAGTAAACATTGTGAACATGAGTTTATGTCTCACTCTCTAGTTTAACGTTTTCTTCAATACAGCATGATGTTCATTCAGTAAATGATGATCCTTTTAGAGTCAAATAGACCATAAAGCAAGGTATGCTTTAGGGCGGGGCTACCTCGTGATTGACAGGCCGCTGACACGCCGTTGTCCGGTCTATGAGTGGTTCCTGTTTTTGTCTTAGAACTTTAACCCTTTCAGTGTGTTTTCACTGAAAATGTCTTGTTCAGCATTTGGTTGCACTTAATGGGGACAGTCATAAAGCAAGATGGTCACGACGAAAGACCAAGATGTCAACGGCCAAAAAACACGATGGCAAACGCCAAAAATGCAGAAAAAAAGGATTAAAAACGTCAGTCCATACACCAATGGGTGTTGTCACAGGGACTACGTCCACTTCTCATACAGTCTATTGATTCAGTTTGATTCTGGAGCTGGTGCTCTTGTTTCAGTAGTTAGCCATATTACTGCTCATGCTAACTACCACTGGGTTGCAAACAGAGCCCCACCAGTGACATTCAAATTACTCCATTTTCTTTGCATCCTCACTCTATATCCCCAGGTACAAGGACTACAGGGAACCCCCCTGGTCTTCAGACCCATACACCTTCTCCAAACAGTACTGGTGTGTCCTGGCTGCCAGACTGGCTTTCGTCATCCTCTTCCAGGTATGAGCTCATTGTGTTTGGTCTATCAGCTGGTCAGTCAGCTCATGTGTCTGGGGTCCAGACATTTAAGAGCGTTAAAAGGCACGATATGACGCGATTCAACATACAGAGATGAGTAAGACATCTAATAGGTGCGTACACATGTTGGGAAGCTTAAACAACATCTCACTCTCATTACCATGCAGCGTAGTTCAAAGCACCCACACTGTGCGTGAGTATTGTGTAATTTATGTGGTGTTCTGCAGTCGAATGGAAATTATTAGAGTCATAAAAAGGCACACAAAGTGATATTGTGTGCATATCTGTACCGCTGTTTTCCTAATTAGGTGGATCACAATGTGATTGGGAATATTACCTGACCTCAGTCAGTAACCAGCTCAGTTGATAAGCATCCGCCTGTTCGCTTGCAAGCCTCACTTACATAACATGTCTACCAAGTGTCCTCCAACAATTAGCTGTTGGAGAGAGATAAATCATTCTAAAGTATCAGTCGCATGAACAGAATTCCAGAAATTCCACACTTTGGACCTCATGGAAGAAGAGTCGCGTATTCTTATTTTTCTTTCTTATTCTCTATTCTTATTTTTCGTTGTTTGTTTTTTGGACGGTGGGCAAATTGCAGTCAAATAGGATGATGTCAACATAATTATGAAGTGTAATTTATACAGGGGTTTCAAACTCCTTTAAAGTAATGAAATATACAATCCATTAGTGAAAAACTCATTTTACAGATACATATACTGTGAGGCCTTCTAAAACAATGGAAGGTTCATTTATTTTATTTATTGTAGTATAATATATTGTTTGGCCCGTCAATTCATAGCGCTAACCGACACTGACAGCACCGAGGCTATTAAGGTTAAAAACACTGTGAAGTGACACAATTGTCTCTTCTGGCTAATGCATATCAGCGCCCTTAAATCAGCATAGGAATTATATCCATTCGTCTCTTTTCTCTCTCTCACATAGTCCTTTCTCCTCGTCCCTCCCTCTCTCCAGAATCTGGTGATGTTCCTCAGCCTCATTGTTGCCTGGGGGATCCCCGACGTTCCCAAAACCATTGTGGAGCAGTTCAAACGGGAGAAGAAACTCCTGGTCGACGTCTTCTTGCGGGAGGAAAAAGAAAAATTCCAGCTCATCCAGAGCCTCTTCTCCAAGGACACCCTCCACCCGGGCCGCCACACGCTCCAACCGATCCAGGGCTCGCACCTGCCGGGCCGCTTCAGCACCCTTCCCTCGGGTCCGACGCAGGGCTTACCCGGAGAGGGATACGGGCCGAGGGCAAGGTGCAGGGCGGCCAGCTTCAGCCAGTTCACCGGGAATATTCCAGCGTCACCCAAAAACGAGAACGAGAATTCCAGACACACGATGGTGTGACATGCAACACACTCGGTGCTTCAGCACGTGCACGGAGAACGCGTTTGCCCGAGTGATTCGGTCCATGAATGTCTTAACCTGTGTCTTTTGTGTCCTGGTGTCTGACACAGTAGTTCTGTGTGAATACGGCATCATTTTGAACAATTCATCGGTCTCAGTGTGGTTGAATGTGTGTCGTCCACACTGGTCGAATGGGTGTCTGCGTGTTGTTCCCACTTCCACCAACTGTTCACCTGATAAAAGTGTTCATATTTGTACCTTTTTTCTTTTTTGAAATCAATGATTTAGTGAGGCACACTTGCTTCATAGCGTAGACAAGCAATAATTACAGTATTAGTCTGAACAATTGAATATTACAATAACCCGGAAGAGACGGGAGAAGAAAGAACTGAGAACGAATGGACAGATTCAGTGATGAAGACTTAATCGACACAAATGGATCGATGGACATGGGCTCATTACCAAGACTGGGTACTTTCAGAACTTTCCTGCTTCATGTGCTTACGCTCTTTTATGTAGCAGCTACGAGACTTTCCAATATGTGGTACTGAAAGCACACATGAGCCTCCCAGGAGAGCGAATACTTTTCCTTACACTACTTTCTGTGTTCCATCTGATTTATCTCTGTATAATTCAGGCACTACTTTGAATCAATCTTCAAACTTTACTGAAATTGTCATGTTAGTCGATACCCACGTCGTACTGCTCCACGTTTGATGGACAGATGCACATGCCAATGTGGCGTGCGTTGCATGCCACTCATAGATTCTAGTCCAAGCTGTAGTTTTTAGAAATAGACTGCAAAGCAAATATGTTTTTTTTTTTCTGTTAGCCATATGGACTTTACGGCTGTCAATTGAGTACAAAAGGACTTACACTTAATAACTTTGTAATGCAAAGAGAAAGCCCACTTTGTTGCAAACTGTGAATGGCAGTAAGCTAGAAATGATCTTATCATGTTATTACACTGTTTGTATTGCCATGGGAACACCTACTTCCCTGGGCAATCCTTCCTTCATTATGAAATAGACTGTATACTCTGACATTCCTGCAGGTAAGTAATAAATCTGGGTGACTACTGCCCAAAAAGAAGAACTGCGTATTGCATAGAAGAACTTGCTTGTGTCGTGCAACCTCTGTCAGCCATGTTTGAAATCTTTACTCTTAAAAAACACAGACTTGTAAGCATATTTTATTTTGTACAGCTGGACCATCTATTTCTGACTGCCAAGCAGTCATTCTTATCCCTGATAGATCTGACCGATTTTATGTTTAGATAATAGATAATAGCTTGCTAGCTAACATAGGCAGGCTTCAGTATTTGGTCGGGCTATTGCTTTATAGTTATTAACAACGTGTTAGCATACTAATTCAATTAACTTTTGCATGTTAAAGTATAACTAAAATTGTAATTCCCGATTTTTGTGCAAGGAAATATAAGCTATAACGATATTCAACAAATGTGCATAATCTCCCATTTCTTTGGAGAAAGGATGAAGTCCTTTCTTTGGCACAGGGTTAACCGACATGGAGTCATTCCTCAGGGTCCTATGTTCCGGAGATTTCCATGCCACACAATGGGAACATTACAAAGGGTGCTATGTTACGCAGTTCTACATACAGTACGTGCTCTCCCAGGGTCCTTTGTTCCTAAGGTCCCATGTCCCCAGAGTCATACTTTCCACCAACTCATTCTCATTCCCAACTTGTCACATGGTTAGGTCCTTTTGACATAATATAGGTTAAGGCACTACTTTGTTAGGTTTAGGAAAAGCTTGTAGTTTGGGGTTAAATAAGTATGTTATTGAAAACCTGGGAATAGAAACTGTCACGGGAGTACAGGTTTTAGGACCCAAATGCAGACCACAAACAGTTAAAAAGGGATTAACGGAGGTTTATTGTGACAGTAGCGTGTGAGCTGAACTGTGTGTGGGTCCCGTGGCCCGACACTGGAGGCTGGCAGAGAGGCAGGATGCTGACCAGTGTGGAGCCCGTGGTCTGACACTGAAGGCTGGCAGAGAGGCAGGATGGCTGACCGGTGTGGAGCCCGTGGTCCGACACTGAAGGCTGGCAGAGAGGCAGGATGGCTGACCGGTGTGGAGCCCGTGGTCCGACACAGAAGGCTGGCAGAGAGGCAGGATGGCTGACCGGTGTGGAGCCCGTGGTCCGACACAGAAGGCTGAGCCCGTGGTCCGACACTGAAGGCTGGGAAGGGGAGCAGAAGAAGGGGAGCAGAAGACGGGGAGCAGAAGACGGGGAGCAGAAGACGGGGAGCAGAAGACGGGGAGCAGAAGACGGGGAGCAGAAGACGAACAACAGACCGACACTGAGGCCTGCAGACGCAGGGCAGATATAGTCCCCTGATCAAGATTGGCCGCAGCTGCGTGCCAATCAGGGATGTGGCCGTGGGAGGTGTGTGGAGGCGGGACAGAAAACAAACGACCTGGTAACACAACAAACAGACACATGACAGACACAAGAGGGGAGGAGATTTGGGAAAAACAGGTTACACACATCGGGTCAGACAGGGATCCTGACAGAAACAGGCTGGTTCCTCAGCTATATTAAAGCATGTAATGGGAACCTGAGAAAGATGTTCCCGACCTCTATAGTGGAAACTCGTCAAAGGGAACAAAATATGGATTTGAACATAGGACCCTGGGAAAATGAGTTCCTGACAGCATTAAACATTTAGAAAAGTTGACTCAATGTGTAACACAATATTGCCTGGGTAACTTAGTACCCTGGGGACATAGGGCCTTGGAAACATAAGACCATGGAAACACAAGAACTTGGAAACACAAGACCTTGAAAACATAAGACCTTGGAAACATAGGACCCTGAGAACGTAAGAACTTTAAAACATAGGACCTTGGAAACATAGGACCATGGAAATATAAGACCCCGGAAACAAGAACTTGGACACATAAGACCTTGGAAACACAAGACCTTGGAAACACAGACCTTGAAAACATAAAACCTTGGAAACATAGGACCTTGGAAACATTAGACCCTGGAAACGTAAGAACTTGGAAACATAAGAACTTTGAAATATAGGACCTCTAAAATGTAGGACTCTTGGAACATAGGACCTTGGAAACATTAGACTATGGGAACATATAACCCTGGAAACATAGTACTTTGGAAACCTAAGACCCTGGGAAGATAGATGCTCCCACTTAGATTTGGGAGCAGGTGCTCGAAGATACGTTGTCAACTTCCATGGAACCCACATAGTGCTGATTAGGTATATAGCTTTTTACTCAGGAAGTGGAAGCTACTTAGCCTAGCTTGCTAACCTTAGTGCTGATCCCCAATCAGCGCTTTTGTTCGTGTTATTTCAACACCTGAGTCATCCACAGCTCCCACACGGTCAGTGTTTGTCCTCCATTATAGAAATATATAATTTTCATGGGTCCATATTAGGGTGGAACAAATGACCAGGCTGTCAAAACTCACAGAAAACGGGAATCTGTAAATTGTTAATTACAGAATCATAGAGTAATGTATGTGTTCAAATCACAGATGGGACTAAGCCATGGCTAACAACGTCAACCCATCATATGCCTGTGTGTCTGTGTGAATTCAAGTGATGCATTCAAGCCTTTAGTTATCAACTTATCAGTAATGTCATGGTTAATCGGAACCAAATATTCGCCTGCAGAACACCTATATAGGATTGAACTAAAATTTACTTTTTTGGGTAATTCTAATCAGACCAGCGCACAAGTCATAACAGACAATTGATGCTGGTTTTCTATACAAAAATACATTTTGATTTCAGTTCAACTTTACCCATGGATGTGTCGAGACCCGGTTATGGTGTGTGGAAGAATCAGTCCTGCCAACAAGACACAATGGCAATATTTTGGCAACAGCAAATATCTGGAGTTTGCACCAGGTGAGCAACTTTCTTTGGAATGAAGCCGTGCAATCTTGGAACATCATACCCAGTTTTCTTTAAGATATTAACATGCTGTAAACCTTCATTACTGTTTCAGAGGCCTTGTAACTGATCTTATATTTCCAATACCACACAAACATCTGCTCAATTAGGACTCAGTGACAGATTGTTAACTTGAAATATACTCACTAGGAAATTGTGATAGTGGTGTTATGTTGGTTTCTGTCACTCAAGAAGATATACACTCACCTAAAGGATTATTAGGAACACCATACTAATACTGTGTTTGACCCCCTTTCGCCTTCAGAACTGCTTTAATTCTACGTGGCATTGATTCAACAAGGTGCTGAAAGCATTCTTTAGAAATGTTGGCCCATATTGATAGGATAGCATCTTGCAGTTGATGGAGATTTGTGGGATGCACATCCAGGGCACGAAGCTCCCGTTCCACCACATCCCAAAGATGCTCTATTGGGTTGAGATCTGGTGACTGTGGGGGCCATTTTAGTACAGTGAACTCATTGTCATGTTCAAGAAACCAATTTGAAATGATTCGAGTTTTGTGACATGGTGCATTATCTTGCTGGAAGTAGCCATCAGAGGATGGGTACATGGTGGCCATAAAGGGATGGACATGGTCAGAAACAATGCTCAGGTAGGCCGTGGCATTTAAACGATGCCCAATTGGCACTAAGGGGCCTAAAGTGTGCCAAGAAAACATCCCCCACACCATTACACCACCACCACCAGCCTGCACAGTGGTAACAAGGCATGATGGATTCATGTTCTCATTCTGTTTACGCCAAATTCTGACTCTACCATCTGAATGTCTCAACAGAAATCGAGACTCATCAGACCAGGCAACATTTTTCCAGTCTTCAACTGTCCAATTTTGGTGAGCTCTTGCAAATTGTAGCCTCTTTTTCCTATTTGTAGTGGAGATGAGTGGTACCCGGTGGGGTCTTCTGCTGTTGTAGCCCATCCGCCTCAAGGTTGTGCGTGTTGTGGCTTCACAAATGCTTTGCTGCATACCTCGGTTGTAACGAGTGGTTATTTCAGTCAAAGTTGCTCTTCTATCAGCTTGAATCAGTCGGCCCATTCTCCTCTGACCTCTAGCATCAACAAGGCATTTTCGCCCACAGGACTGCCGCATACTGGATGTTTTTCCCTTTTCACACCATTCTTTGTAAACCCTAGAAATGGTTGTGCGTGAAAATCCCAGTAACTGAGCAGATTGTGAAATACTCAGACCGGCCCGTCTGGCACCAACAACCATGCCACGCTCAAAATTGCTTAAATCACCTTCTTTCCCATTCTGACATTCCGTTTGGAGTTCAGGAGATTGTCTTGACCAGGACCACACCCCTAAATGCATTGAAGCAACTGCCATGTGATTGGTTGATTAGATAATCACATTAATGAGAAATTGAACAGGTGTTCCTAATAATCCTTTAGGTGAGTGTATGTTCATCCTGACCTGATCATTACCTTAATTAAGCTGTTGTAGAAGTTAGTACATGATTGTTAGATGGATTATGAAATGATTTTTTTTACACCTGTGATCTGTTTGCTTTTGTCTCATTGGTCTGTTCTTTTTTTTATTTTGTATATTTTGGTATATACCTTGTGAGCTTACCTGGCCAAAAGAAAAATCCTCAGAAATGAATAAAAATACAACCAGTTTGACAGCAATATAATGCTTCAAGTAAGGATATTGAAATGTTTTTTTTTCAATTGACTTCATATTTGTCATTATCTCAGGTGCCTGTTTTCTTGTATGCTTCTCTACTTAACAAAAAACTATGTCTGAGCTCGGTTGGTCTTGCCTGGTAGTTTTTTGGCAACCAGTACCCTAAACCAGGTGCACAGAAATGGTGGTCAAGGGAAATATCCTGCCAAAATCAACTGTTGTTCTTCTTGCCTTTTACCATTACTGCTTTCCTTCTATAGGTGTCTCGTTATGGAAAAAAAAAACAAGAGCAAGTGGACTCTCCATTACTTGTTAATCATGCTAAATCAATTGTACAAATACAACTCTGATCAAACTGGGAAGCACTAATACGATTTAAAGTCCTTTATCAAGTGTATATTCTTTTCTGCAAAATGGTGGAGACCAAAACAGAAATAAAAGAACAAAAAAAAAATAACCACAGTATGGTTACTTAACATGCATTTCCATTTGGATGCTCACATTGTCTGCCAACTGCTTAAGTAAACTGTTTCCTAATACAACACGATATGACACTCGTATCAGGACTGCATATCTGAGAATGTGTTTGCGACCTAGTGGTCACAGATTACTTGATGCAGCTTTAAATGTCTCATCCTCTGATCGTACCACTTACCACTACATCACACACAGAGAGTTTTATGAAATTTGGATTCGCGATTGGGTAGGACTAAACTTTAAGCGAGTTAAGATACCTCTTCTCCCTTAAAGTGATGAATCAAAACTTAAAGAGGAACTATGCCATTTTGAAAAATTCATGCATGTTATTTCTTTGAACGGTCCAAAATATACTATACTACACATTAACAACTCCATGAACTAGAGTGCTAAAACTCAAATGATGCAATCAAGTAAAAATAACTGCTACATAAACAATGAATTGAGAAGGATGTTACAGATGACACAGGAATGTTCTGAGTATATGGATACTTTTCTGTTTCAAGTTTGAGACTTTCCTTTCTGGTTTCTGGCTTTGAGAGAGAGCAGCTCATTTGTAGGCCATGGCAATACTATATTAGAATAGTTCATTTAGTTGTTGGTCCCCTTAATAAGCAGACTCAAAACTGTTTCCTTAACATCAAGATAATCTCAAACTACCTTTCACTAGAATTTATGACTTTAACTTAGCAATCAATATTGTACTTTTTTGTCTATGAGTTGCAGAGTTTCTTCTACACTATATAGTGGGGGTCCAGTTGCTGTGTCCACTCTGACATCTGTAAGAAACTGTGCCATGAATGTTGTGCATGGAAGTTTTATTCTGATGGAGAACATGAATGATGCATAAGAACCTAAATGAATGAGCACCTGATTGACGCTCAGAAAATAAACGGCTTTCATATTCATATGGCCCTTCAAGTGTCTCAGCTCTTTTTAGTTTTAGAGCAACTGATGAAAGTGCTTCAGTAACACATTGGTTATGTTTATTTTTGTCATATGCCGTACCAGTCTAATCCAAGTAAATGAATGCATGTCATGTTGGTTACTGTGGAATTGTGTGGTTTTTCCTTTGAAGGCACCGAAAGGTTTTTATGTCAACAATGCATGAAATAAGATGCAGTTTTCATACGTTCTTTAATTCAGCACATAGTTGACATCTTTTTGGACAGGTATGTCTGCTGATGAGCACCACTGAATAATTAGTGAATTCTGAACGTTTATTTTGAACAGTAAATGTTGGTATGATTTGAATCATTGTTCATAATTGTTGTTGAATCACAGATGCAACCCAGATGATTTTTTATGCACGGAACCATGTTTTCATGATTTAGACCAGGGGTGCCCACACTTTTTTGGCTTGCGAGCTACTTTTAAAATGACCTAGTCAAAAAGATATACCTACATTAATAATGCTAAATATCTATCTATATAGATATATATTAATAAATAGCATTATTAATGTATTAATATACCGAGTATACTTTATATTTACAATATTGGCGTACCTTGCATAACTTATGACACAATATAATTCTGTACATTTTTGGTCATTACATTTTACTCTGACTTGCACTGAATAGAAACAGCCAGGGTTATGCTGCGTTCACACTGAATGCGGCACGTATTATTCGCGAGTAGATTACATGGAAAGTCAATGCACAGACGCGAATGACGCAAATTTCCGCCGGGCAGCGCAAATGACGCGAATAACTTGGGCGAAAGATTTGCGTAGTGAAAGCCAATCAGCGTTGAGAAGCGCCGCATCATCACTGCTGTCCTGCCGGTGCTGAATCAAACTGCTGCTGGTCCGCCTGAAGCAGCGCTGGAAGCAGCCGTCATTCAGACGCTGTTGTGCGGCTACAGATGATATTATGGACACGGGGCGTCTGATGGTCCGACGTTTGAGGGAGTTCCACAATAACTATAAAGCAGAACTAGTGGTTAGTTCAATGGTGGATGGCGGAAATGGTACCGCTTTTACGGAGATAAGCCACGGAGATATCCCTGCCCCTTTTCAGCCGCGAGTAAAGCAAATGGCGCAAATTAACCACATAAAGTTGAGTAAACTCACGGGAGTAGAGAAGCGCAAATAATGCATTCAAGCGGCCGACCATGCGGGCGCACCGTCCGTGGTGATGGACATTGATTTACACACTGGCTGGTCTGTATATCAATCAAGTGGCAAATGTCGTAGGGAAGATACTTTTTTTTTTTTTCTTTTTTAATGGCATGCGATCTACCCGCGCTACCCTGGCGATCGACTGGTCGATCGCGATCGACGTATTGGGCACCCCTGATTTAGACTATTAAAAGAGGAAGAAAGGCCCCCTGATTGTTTTTAAAAACATTAGTTAGAAAAGAAAAGAGGACAAACCTGTGACATGTACACAGTGCGTTGTGTTCAAGCTTTTCTGAATTTAAATAAGAGCTGGAAGTATGGACATATAATGGAAACGGTAGTTTGCAGGTTAGCTGGCATTTTATGGTTTTGGAGGTACAAGAACTATACAGCTTTAACTGTTTATCCATTACTTTAAGCTGACTGTTTCTACTGTTTATTCATTACTTTAAGATGCCTGTTTTTACTGTTTATTCATTACTTTAAGCTGACTATTTTCATTGTTTATTCATTACTTACTGTTATTACTTTTAGTAAAGAGTTTGAACCATTTGTTTATTACTTTGAGCTAAGCATCTGAACCATTATACATTACTTTTAGTTAAACGTTTAAACCTTTTTATTATTATTATTATATTATTATTCATTTGACTATTTGAACTGTGAAGTTAATATTTTTATCTATTTAATTTAGCTAACTGTACATCTCTGCTCGCTTGTTAACTATATTTCACTTAATTGCAACATGAAGTGTCCAAGTGTAGTGAGTCTGCAAATTAATAGTTTTTTCTTGTTATTCAAAATGTAATTGCTACTTTTAAAATGTTAAAAGTTGAGCGACAAACTTTCAATGTACCCCCTGGAAACTGCATAAGTACCCTTTCTTGGGTACAAGTACCCCTGTTGGGACTCACTGATCTAAACCTGCTAATGTGCAGCTCTGCTGGATGTGACTTTGTGCTTTTGTGTCTTTGTGGCAGTGGAACATCAGGTAGTTTTCCTTTCTTTAGTACAAAGCCAACTTGTTATGCATCACCACATCATTTCACCAAAGCTCATTGCAGAAAAACTAGCTGTCGTTAGCACCTACACTCTGGGGGTTTGAGACAGCAGTGTGTATGTATGTATGAATCTAGCAACCTCTTGCATCACCAATGGTCTCATCTGTCTCCTGGTAGGTTCCCATCCTACTTGGAAACATGCTTAGCTGTTGTGCTAAAGACGATCTGATGGGATTTTAAGTTTTAAGAAATGGCAGCAGTAGATGTACGTTTTTAGACTCCAGAAACGTTTACCATTAACGCTGCAATAATGCAACATATGGAATCAGCAACAACTGTGTCCAATCAAAAGCTGCTTACATGAGTGTAGCATTAACAACATGATCAACACCAGCTGCTCAGCTGTGGGCGGTTGAGGAGACATTCAAGCATCCACCATCCTGAGTGGACCTTTATGGGAGCCACATTCCTGCCGTGTAACGGGAATGGAGCCAAAAGCTGTGCAGCTTTTGGTGAATTGTGTTAGCTGCAAAGTACAAACCACAAAGCAGCCTTATGATGGGGCCTTTGCACTTAAGAGCAGCAGTTAACTGCTCTCCAAGAAAAAGCTGTTGTGCTCTGGTGATGATGTAATAACCCACAACTTAGCAAAATCCGGATGTGCAGCAGATTGTATAGCTCTATATTCATAAATCCGATCTGTCTGCCTGCGCTGAGTGTGTGGGTAGAACTGCGTGCACTTCCAAAGAGGATTATGTAAGTTGAAGGCTTTACTATAGTGTAGTCTGGTCATTTGACAAAACCTGCTCTGTGACCAGAGGGACGTCAATATTTGGCTTTTTAGAGGCTTAGCCTTGACACAGGCAGAACGTAAGCTGATGGTGGCTCGTGTGTGAAGAGTCGCACAAACCTGTTATGGTGTGTTCACACCATTACAATCTCTTTTTCCTATGAAAACAAACATATTTAATAGCTAATATAATACAAGCTGCAAGTAGGAACACATGGTATGAAAATCAATGTATATAAACAGGTGATGGAATGGATTCTTTTATAATAAAGGGACAACAGTATTTTTGGGTAATTCTTACTGGTTTGTCCTCTACTTAGGATAGATCTGGACATAAGCTGGAGAAAGGTTGGAGAGAACAGAAAAGAGAACAGTATTAATTGTGTTTACAGAGAGAGGAGGAGCCTATGCATGCTTTTTCAATTCACATTTTCCATTTACAATACAATCTTTGAACAGTGCAAGAGGCGACCTGTTTAATCTTGAACATAGGTGTTTTGGGTAGTTTTGTGTTTCACAAGGCCGAAGTCACCTACAGATGTTTGACAGCTGCATTGAGGGATATTTCAGCACTTTAGATTTTAAACAGACGGTTTGGGTTTTGTTTATTCCACTAACAAGAAAAGGCAGCGCAAAAGTGGATATGAACTTAAGTGGGCCCTAAAAGGGGTCACCAGTACTGATGTAACAGACCCTCTTTCACAGCAGACACGCTGACAACACAGGTGCAAATAATCACATTAACGATCCATCCCATTAAGTTTCCCACGAAGCCATGTCAGTGAGTCAGCATGCGCAATACCACGGCTCTAGAACTGGCTCACCTAAATGGAGCCATCGTTAACGTTATTAACTCCACCTGTGCTTTTCCTGCTACAGTCAAAAAGGGTCTATGTACAGCACACTAAACTGCAGCAGACCTGAGTGGCTGATTTAAACTATATAACTATAAATTATTTAAAATATACTGACCGACAAAACAATGCAATAGCTATAATTAAAACAAGCAGAAATGAACTTGCACCTTGCCACGCATCGAGGGTTCTGTCAGAGCGAAGGTGAGTGTGACCATTGGACACTAGAGATAATGTATTGCAAATAGTATATTACTTCCTTTCACTATTTAGCGGTTGGCCTCCCGATTGTACTGACCAACTACTACGCATTGATTCAGGAGTTTGTTAAAGCGTTCAGACCTCTGAATGTCAATTTCCGTCACTTCTGGTTCAAGTTCAGTGAGGTTGTGAGCACCCATGGCTCCTCGGAAGTTTGCTTAAGTTCGGAAAAATGGAAATCATGAATAATAATTATCCTAGAGATTTCAATGGGGCCTTCGTCGACCACGTTGGTGCTAAAGTCATAATATTAATGACAGTTTTCTATTATCACAATAATAACCAGAAGAAATTGAAAGGAATAACTATTAAATACATAAAAAAGAAAAGGTCAAAACACTGAAACAAGTGATGTCTTCCCTAGTTGAAGTGAAAATGTGAGGGTGAGTGGACATACTCACAAGCTCCTTAGAAGGAGAGACCGGCAGAGGAGGAAAGAAACCTAGAAAGAAGAATAAGTGAGTAAACAGAATGAACATGGTGAATCCTGTCCTTTGGTCCGGTGTTTGGTATGGCTGTTTAATTTATACAACAGGGTTCTGAGCTGAGCTCACTGCTGGCAACTGTATATGTTTATGCACACATGTTATTGCAGTCAATCCCTGGTAATTCCCTTGTCGTTCTACAAAAGAGCATGATTGGACCATACATTCTTAATATTATTATCTGGTATTTAATTTGTTTACCATAATGTATAAACCCCAAAAAACCTTGAGCAGCAATGCCTTTCTTTGGTGTCTTCCGCTCTCTTTTCTCGATAAAACATCAGCGCACACATAGTATTCATATAATATATTTAAAGAAATATAATCCATCCAATACTGCCAGATTATGAAATATATATGCCATACATTATGTGCTTTAGTATTATGCATGGAGTTGTGTACAGTATGGTATAGACTGAATGCAGTATCAAACCAATGCAGTTCATATTTCCATATTTTAACCTGAACACACACTGAATCCTCCATGAAAGGTACCCAAAGAAAACATTAGTTTTTTAATTAACATTTCTGCAACACACAGTGCACACAGAGCTCTTTTAACGCGCTCGTTTTGCGTGTAACTTTATATTAAACTTGTTTTCCTTCAATGTCTGTGGTTGCCAGCTCTCCTACAGTGTGTCAGGTCGAGCTGTCTTCAGGAGGCGATGTGGGGTGCATTTCTACCCGACATGTCAGTGTGTGTTCACAGCCTCTGGCTAATTCCTGGCCTGCCCTGATTCGTCTCAAGTGTTCATTTACATACCTGCTTGTATTTATTGTACTCTTCCAGAGAAGTAGTAGTTTAAATATTACCCCCTCCCCCCGTATTATACATTTGTCAAAAATGTCAAGTAGAAAAACAAAACAACTTTTCTTTTCTTACAAAACACATGTAGGCTATATTCAAGCAAATGAACATGCGTAATTCCAACTTGTATAAAAGATGCAGACACAAAAATAATTTTCACTGTAAACAATGTGCACTCCAAGCTCCATTCACAAGCACCATTTTACAGTGTTACTCCAAGAGACTGAAGGAAATGTATTGAAATCTGTTTCCATTGCATAGGCATACATACATATGTGCACTGCAGGGACACTTATGCTGTAATTATAATGAAAGACATGCACCAACACAAGGCTCACTACACCACAGTGCAGGTCACCGGTTGATGCACAAATGACAATGTTAAGGCTAGAACGGTTTTGGCCATCATCCTGTGTCATCAAGACCAACATGGGGAAGTCATATTTCACTGACTGACGGCGGTATTACTGTGGAATTGTTACGTCATACACTTTTTCCCAATGGAGTCAGTTAACGACACTGTGTACACAGATCAGGATACAAGCTCGACACACCTGCTCTTTTGATTGAACGGAGGCAAACAGATTAGCTGTGGGAGCACCATATTAAAGCAAGTTGTCCCACTTGTACAGGTGCAACGAAAACAAACGGGGGCAGTGAGGAAGATGTCAATCAGACCGTCTGTACACGCCTGCATCGTCTGAGGGGAGGGCTAATCGGGAAAACACCTGTGTGGCGACTCGGAACAAAAAGCAACCACAACGGATTAACCGATGTACATATATACATAATGATTTAACCCTATTTAACCCGCCCCCACAAAAAAAGCCTAGTCTGTTCTGATTGGCTTCTGTCTTCCAGAAACAGCTGATCACGTGCTAGAACAGAGAGGTCATGTTTCTCTATGTCTGTGTCCTTGGGCAATACTATACTTTGCATTGTAAGTCATATACTTCTCCTTTTTCTCCAACGGACACACTGGAAACGTCTGTTCTTCCTCATCTCATCTTCCTCTCGCTCAGCTTTTGTCCCCCCACCCCTTTAAAGCATAGGTGAAAGACTTCTATAGAACTCTGATGTGAAGTCTTTCATGTGTCATTTTGAGAAAAGGCCAAGGGCCACACCTTATATTATATTCACATACTGCATAAATCGACACACTGATATGTATGTTTGCACATGCACACCTAAAACATAACAACAACAACAACAACAACGAACACAATCACACATGTGCAAAACATTATGTTTGCAGTGTGCACACAGCCATGCTGTAACTTTAACACCCACACTCATGCACACACAAACACATCATAGGGATCGCAGCCAGGACACACCCTACTCTTTGTCCATCTGTGTAAATACAGTAAAGTGTGAGGTGTGTGTGTGTGCATGTGAGTGTGAGTGTTTTTGAGCATGCCCACGGCGTTGGGGAAGCGGAGCACCCGCCCGCTGGCACTGTCAGCTCATTCAACCCTGTTGCTGTTGTTTATTGTTAAACTATTAGCATTGTTAGCTGCGAGCCACCCAGCTCAGCTGGAAGCAATAGATTCATTCCCAATTCCGTATTGAGCGCCTGAACTAAAATATGTCCTCTCTTTGTAGCTTCCTTTTGGTCTCCACCCTCCTGAGGGAGACATCTGGGCCTTTTGCTGCCAGGTAAGTGACTCTTCACCAGCTAATCACTGATTATGTTCGTCTGCTGTTCCAGGGAGAGTGCGTGCGGTTTATTCATTAGTGCTTGCTGCTACTGGGAATAGTTGATGAGTGATAAGACTGCCCTCCAGTAAATTTTCTGTAAAACCAAAACAATGAGCGTAAAGATTTAAAAAGCTTCATGGAGTAGCAGTGAGATGCAGTTGAGGATTTCTGTGATTATTTGTTGTGTCTAAACGTACTTTGTAGGATAAGGGGATAATTAGTCACTTTTTTTTTCAATGTTGTGTCTGTGCGACTTCGTAAACAAGGTAATGAAATAATATATTTTTTCCAATGTTGTGGTTACGCACTTTGGATGAGAAAAGGTTAAATGGTGACTTTATTCCAAAGTAATGGTGGAAGATTCATTATTGGAGAACAGAGAAGGATGTGATCCTCGACCAACAAGGGTAAATGCTGCTCCCCAGACAAGAATCTTTACTGCTGGACCATCTCTGGACATGTTTTTATTTATTTTTAGGTCTACCAGTGTGGCCCTGAAGCTTCAGGCTTCATATTTATTAATGTCACTGACTCTTTTCTGCTATTTTCTTCTTCTGGCCCCACGTTTACCAAAGAAGGACACAGTGAGATGAAGTCTCAGGACCTCTTAAATCTTGTTTAGACAGACAGGCAGACATGGATTCAAGCACAAATACGTGCACACACACACATACATACACACACACACACACACACACTCTGCCCACAGACATATGCACATTTACCGGAATGCATAAAAAAAGTATCAGAGCTGCTGTAGATTTATGATCCGGGTCAGATGAATCTCTCAGAACCCTAACCCATGCACCATTACTCATTATCTGCTCTCTGGGTTTGCAACATTGAGAGCAAAAATTCCACAGAAAATGTTGTTTAAATGATGTTTTATGACCCCAAAATGGCTTGCAGGCCTCATGATTTTCTCATTGGACACGCGGGAACACAGAGCAGAACTGAAGCTTTGAGACACACAATCAACATGAGATTATTTTATTGTTGTACAGGAATGATCATTAGATGACAATGGGGTGATATCATAGCCTGTTTTTTTTTGGTGTATCATTTAAGATCCATCTCCATTTTATTGTGATTGGATCCAACTTTTCGCACAGCACCTTAAATAAGCTCAGATAAAGTCTCTCATAATGTATTTTATGGTGCGAGACTGGGAATCTGCTATCATGTCTAGTCTTTCAAATAATATCAAACAATATGGAGATTTCTCATTTTTTCCTGCAGCGATGATTTCACAAAGGTTCAGTAACATAATGATGACACCACAGTGGTATTTTCAGTCATGAAAAAGTTCAGTTCTGTAAATCAATCAATGTGTTAATCCACATTCTCCATTTTGGTTTCAGTATCACTGTACAGTATGACTGACTGGACAGATTTAAAATGGGAAAATAGGAAAACCAAAATAGCTTAGTTCTGAATTAAAAAATAGTTTAGGTGGTTCTGAATTCACCTCTGTAAGCAGATTCTGCATTCATATATCTGTGAATATCTGAAGATTTTTGTATGGGACGCGTTTCTGGTTTCCGCTTGTCTCGACCAATCACGTTCCAGCAGTCTTTGGTTGAATGCAGTTTAACAGTCCATGTGGAGAGCTGAAATGCAAACTGGGAATGCAATCTGCTGACAATTCTTTGGGATTTTTATTGGTTTGAAATTAGTTTGTAAACTAGCACCTTGTGGAACAATCCGGTTGTACAATCCAACTCCTTAAAACTCCACGAAAACCCCGACATCATCTCATTCATTCACACTGATCACACTCATGTCTCAGTTGACTTAGTGCTCATTTATTGATGTTAAAGCACAACAACAACAACAAAAAACACATTTCTCAGGAGTCTACATCCTGGTGAGAAGCTGGTTGACCGTGAGGCTGGCCCCCTCGCCCTCCATCCCTGGCTCCTCCTCTACCAGCACCTTCCTCTGGAACTCCTGCAGGAGGAGGAAAGTGGAGAAAGAACAGTTTACAGAGTCCTCTTAACTCCTGCTGACAGTATTTGATTGAAGGGGTTCTCAGATGAAGTCCAGTGCCAAACAACGCAGACAGCAATGATTACTTGGCATCTGAGGGACATGGAATAAAAGCTAACACCAGCATGACGGCTTTGAATGATTCACTTTACCAAACATCTGGAGCTACCGACAAGGCTCTTTCAATCAGCACCTGATCAGTGACCGTGAACTGTGTAACTCGATGACGGCGTCCACGAACTCTCTGCGTTTGATAGATAGCTCGCCTCTGATCTTGGAAAAATCTTTTTCTATTCTGAAGGTGCTTTGAAACTTTAGACATGTTGTAGCTGCCGAAGCCGCCGCGTTGTGGTGTTGAATCTCAGACTGGTGTGTGTGTGTGTGTGTGTGTGTGTGTGTGTGTGTACCCTAAATCTCCTGAGTCTTGCCAGTCTGTCCTGCAGAGTCTTCTCCTGGCTGGAGGTCAGCGTTTCTACATGAGTCCGCCACTGCTGCTCTTTCTCCTGACACATGGATATACACAAGACTGACATTAAAATACAGTTTTAAAGATGCATTCAATATTTTCAGCGAAACAATGGACCCAGTGACTTTGTAATCTTGAGGGAAATTGCTTGCAATGAATTATCGCCCGACTCTGCAGTTACCCACAGAGTGCTTTAGCGTCTTTCAGCTGACTTGATGTCATGACCCGCAACTTTACTTTTTTGGTCACTGCTCTCATGAGCCTTGTTTCTTGCCAGCGTTCAGCAGGTCTCTGAACCGAAAATGTCTTCCATTAATACGTTTCAAATCAGCTTTGTATCATGCTTGCATAAAAGAATGCACGATGCCTCAGCAAACGTTGTGAAACGATTGGTTAGGGTTAGACTACTAAACGACTTAGTAGACGTCATAAAGAAGATCATGGTTTGCGTTAAAATAATAATGTAACATTGTAACGAGTGTAAATACATAACACCCGTCCCCATTAAAAAAAAATAAAAATAACAAAGAAAACACTCCCAATCCCTCATAGGAGATCCTCTGATATCTTAAAGCTCTGTAGGAACATTTTGAAGGTTACAAAGCTCCCCTGGTACAATGATATAACAGTGCATACATCCTGCTGGGTCTACACCCCCAAGCCTCAAGCAAGCGTGTGCGTGTGCGTGTGCGTGTGCGTGTGTGTGTGTGTGTGTGTGTGTGTGTGTGTGTGTGTGTGTGTGTGTGTGTGTGTGTGTGTGTGTGTGTGTGTGTGTGTGTGTGTGTGTGTGTGTGTGTGTGTGTGTGTGTGTGTGTGTGTGTGTGTGTGTGTGTGTGTGTGTGTGTGTGTGTGTGTGTGTGTGTGTGTGTGTGTGATTGCTTGATGCAAAGTGCTGGCTGTCTATCCCTGACCTCATATTGTACTCCGTATCACTCTCTTGGATCCGGTCTCCTGCTGTGTGTTTGTATATATCATTTTCACTTGTGTGAGAAAATGATACATCTTTTCGGCTTGTGTATAGAAGACTTTAAACGGCTCAGATGGGATACATGTGAGGTGGCCGAGGCCAGTGGCTCTCAACGGACAGCGTCTGTCAGGATCCCTGCCTGACCCGGTGTGTGTAACCTGTTTTTCCCAAATCTCCTCCCCTCTTGTGTCTGTCATGTGTCTGTTTTTTGTGTTACCAGGTGTTCGTCGTTTGTTTTCTGTCCCGCCTCCACACACCTCCCACGGCCACATCCCTGATTGGCACGCAGCTGCGGCCAATCTTGATCAGGGGACTATATCTGCCCTGCGTCTGCAGGCCTCAGTGTCGGTCTGTTGTTTGTCTCTGTTGTTTGTCTTCTGCGCCCGGTCTTCTGCGCCCGGTCTTCTGCGCCCGGTCTTCTGCGCCCGGTCTTCTGCGCCCGGTCTTCTGCGCCCGGTCTTCTGCGCCCGGTCTTCTGCGCCCGGTCTTCTGTTCCCCTTCCCAGCCTTCAGTGTCGGACCACGGGCTCCACACCGGTCAGCCATCCTGCTTCTCTGCCAGCGTTAGTGTCGGACCACGGGCTCCACACCGGTCAGCCATCCTGCCTCTCTGTCAGCCTTCAGTGTCGGGCCACGGGACCCACACACAGTTCAACACACGCTACTGTCACAATAAACCTCCGTTAATCCCTTTTTAACTGTTTGTGGTCTGCATTTGGGTCCTAAAACCTGTACTCCCGTGACAGCGTCTGTCATCAATTAGCGTGCATGTGTGTGTGCGTGTGTGTGTATGCGTGCGGAAAAAAATGTGCAGAGGAAGTTGATCTAATCAAGGGAGTCATTTAGTTTAATGTCAGTTTAAAGACGAAGACACGCTGACACATGGAAGGTGAAAGCAGTTAAACCGTTACCGCCCAAATTACATTCCCCACACACACACACACACACACTTTCAGGCGAACAATCAGGGCATTCTTTCCAAAGAGGCCTTGAGTCAGAAATGAGCAATTGGACATTTGAATGATTACTTCATTCTCGTTCTATACACATTTGGTCGTCTTCATGGTGTGCGAGAAGGGAGCAGCACGCTTTGAGCAAATTGCCTTAGGTTGGTGATCACTGACGAATTGGTGAATTGCCTGAATGCTTGTTTTCTGTCTCTGATCCAATCACAACATCATGGGGGCAATTTGCCATCTGGCCAGTGGTGTTTGTGGAGTTATCGGACAGACAAAAATATTCCTGAATTGCATAAAGTGTAGCTAAATATATTATACTTGGCTATTTAAAGAGGACATTTAACTTGTGCACATACATTTAGGTATCCTGGCCAAACATTCAGTTTTATTTTTTTATTGTGAGTTGCCCAAATCAATTGAATCAAATTCAACAAGCCAATCAGATTTGTCTCCCCTTCCTATGTCACATAGGCTCATTAGAATATACCACCCCTACCCATCAGAGTGTCTCCACCCAGCGGCTTGACCAGTACCTTTTCAAAGGTGTGCCTTAGTTTTCTTGCAAGCCAATCAGAGCAGATGGGGCTTTTTTGAGGGTTGGGGGCTTAAAGAGACAGACGCAGAATAAAAAAGTGTTTCAGACAGACGGTAAATCGAGGTACATTCAAACAGATAGTATGAGAAATAAATTGTGTTTTTGTTTATTTACATGAAAGCATGTAAACATATCATAGAAAAAAATGCTCAAGTATGAACCTAAAAATGAACAAGATATGTTAATACAGCTCTGAGGAATCCAATGGGATCCCACTGGCATTGGAGGTATTGGAGGAATCGCTTGTCCAGTTATCACGCTGCACTCCCTGAATTTAGTTGGTATGTTTTCAAAGAAAACAAATCCAGGTTGGCAGGACGGTTGCTCAAAAATGTTGTTTGTGCTTTTACTTAATCTCTCTGCCAATTATGCCGCCACAATCCATCCAATGTGGGTTGGTTTAGTTGTGGAAGAACACTTTAAAAACGTTCCGCCTCACTGCCTTTCTTCCAGAGAACTACATTGGATTGTATTACAATGCACTCTGGTCATACAACGGCCTAATGGGATGCTGTTGTCTCGGTAATTTGGTTTCATTTTAAGTAATTTGGGGCAAACAGTTTTTCCTCAATCATTACGATAAGCAAGAAACATTACAGCGTGTTTCTGGAATCCGTCTGGCTGGACAGTGGCGGGGGCGTGTGTGTGTGTATCCAGAGTAATGCTTGTTCAAATCTCTCTCTCTCTCTCTCTCTCTCTCTCTCTCTCTCTCTCTCTCTCTCTCTCTCTCTCTCTCTCTCTCTCTCTCTCTCTCTCTCTCTCTCTCTCTCTCTCTCTCTCTCTCTCTCTCTCTCTCTCTCTCTCTCTCTCTCTCTCTCTCTCTCTCTCTCTCTCTCTCTCTCTCTCTCTCTCTCTCTCTCTCTCTCTCTCTCTCTCTCTGTGTGTGTGTGTCCAAGCTGCACATATGCATCTGCTATACATGCATATGTGCATTTTTGGGTGTGTGAGTGCACACGTCAAGGGTCATACTCGTAAGTCATGGAGTACACGTGTGTTTGTTTGTTTGTGTGTGTGGGGTTAAGTTAGGGTTCAGTGGAAAGTACATTCCATACTGAGGTGAGAGTGACTGTCCTCTCTATTAGGTTAAATGTGTGTGTGCAGCGGAAACACTGACAACAACAGTCAATGTCCCTTGTTGACCTCACACACTCTTGTCAGAGATGGGGCGGCTGCTCAAAGCACCCACAGCTGTGTGTGTGTGTGTGTGTGTGTGTGTGTGTGTGCATTCCATATCCGTGAGGCTGTTCATCTGTTATGACAAGTGTGTGTTTTAAATGTATATAAAGTATAAACACACTCCTGCTGTGTGTGTGTGTGATTTGCGTTTTGAACTGGGAGCATGAAGCGACTAGTAACCCCGGCAGCCTTGACACGGGGCCAGAGTTGTGTATCTGATGTTGCTACGAGCGACGAAGTGAGTGTTAAATGAAGACCCATCAACCCATCGTCAACCCGCTGCCGTGTGCCGGCCTTGTTTGCTCCGCCATCCTGCTGATCAGAGCCGCCTGGTCTCACAACATCTTGAGACATCTTACCATGTGAATAACGAGCTCAGCTCCCAGAGAGGATTAGCCGGTGAGTGGCGAACAGAAGGAAAACTCAGTGTGACAGTGGCTAATTGCTACGAGTTTAACAAACGTAATAATACAGGAAGTTTAGGGGCAAAACCCTCGGATCAAATCTGGCATGAAACAAAACATATCAAGTGTTCTCTTCTCGCTGGAGCTCGGCTCCCATTCATGTCGCTGACAGCCAGGACGATCTGTCATCACACCAATCAGCTCATTTAACTGCCCGGTGTTAAGAGGCTGTTTAGTTTCACAGAGTGTGTGTGTCACCCATGTGTGTGTGTGCATCCACCTTCTTGATCTCCTCTATTTCTCGGAGTCTCTCTTGTTCCACGCGCTCCCTCTCCAGCCGCCGACGGACCTGAAACACACAGACTTACACACATGATTTGTGTTTCTTTTCAATTAGTGGGTTGTAGTGATAGTGGGGTGTGCAATATTTAAAGACCTTCCTCATCTCTTACCCGATCCTCCTTTTTGTCTCTCCAGTCGTCCTCCAAAGCTCCTTCAGCCGTTCCTGCTGTTGTCTTTCCTGATGTTCCCAGAAACACGTAGTCCTCCTCTTTACACAAACCTCTCATTGACTAGAACCAGAAGAACAGCCATTCATCAAGTGAGATACGGGTTAACATCTTTCGCCTAGATTTAAATTGCCTTGTATATTGCCATAGCCTGTATTGCACTGGACTGTGATTTTGAAGCCTTAAGTTTTTCATTTCGGCCATCGCATCTTTTTTTTTTTTTTTACAAACTGTGAACCAAAAAGACCATGTTTGGACTGTGGAGGAGTGTACAGGAGCCGTATACAGTTCTGGTAGTGGTAGCGACCCGTCAATCACAAGGTGGCCCCGCCCTAAAGCATACCAAAATGTATTGTATATTTTACTCTATACAGACCTGTTTACTAAATAAACATCATGCTGTATTAAAGAAGGCTTCAAAGTAGTGATTGAGACCTAAACTCATGTTTACAATTTTTTAGCTAATTTTCTCTTCGACTATCTTACAATCTGACGCAGCCACAAGCTTCAGAGGCTGATATAGGCACCCATTTTTAATGGTTGTTATCGGTGGTTATCAATATCACTCTAATGTTTCCGACGGTCCAAAATGCACCAACCCGTAGGTCGTGTAAGGGAAACTTGCGGTCGGGAATTGAAATAAAACAACTAAAGCTTTATGCAAAAAAACTACCTGGTTAGGTTTACTATTCCTATAACTTACGTATAAGAATAGTTTGAGTTTGAAAATGATGCAAATCATATGCCCTCAGAGTCACCAGATTCCTACCCAAATAACAAAATACATATTTGGAAATGGATGCTGTTTACTTGATGGTAACTGCTGTGTTTTCCATCGTTTCCTTGGAGAAGTGGTTTGGTTCCGCTAAAAGATATTCGTTGAAGAAGAATCCGCCGGGTTAATGAGGACTAGACCACACTAAGAAACTCGCTAAACCTGCCACTGTATGCATGAGCGGTTTTAATAACCACACGCCAATCACTGTGTGTTGTCTTTACAGTCCAGTTGGTTCCAGCAATCAAATCACGTACCTTTGACATGGGAATGCCTTGAAACCTCTTCATGTGGTTCATCTTGATCAAGGACAGGTCTGCCGCTCATGACACATAGATATGCACAGTTTGAATTATGAAGTCTCACTGATTTTGAGATATTTACATCACCAGTTCAACAAATACCTCAGTGTGAAGTGTACATCTTCGTTATAAAAGTTTTCTTCATAAATTAAATATTAGCATTTGGAGGAAAATACAACCTAAAAGAGTCAGATCACTCATTAATAGTCCATCAATTACTCACCTGTAGGTCAACCTTGTCAAAACAGTGTCCACTGTTGTACTCAATACCTGTGGCTTATCTCTGCTTATGTCCTCTTTATGTCTTTAATGTCTCATTATAACCATAGATCCTTCCTGCGTCCTTCTCCAGTTTAAAGTCCCAACAGAAAGTTTCAGATCAGAGTTATAAAGGTTCTTATCCAGTGACGACGTGCAACCTACACGCTAGTTATTTCCACAGAGCGGTGACAGAAGTGCCACTGTCACACTAATAGAGCGAGTCAAGACCCTAATGGATAGTTTGGAAGCTTTTTCTTTATTGAGAACAGTATGAGGCTTCAGGTCAGTGTGTATCAACCCTTACCACTACCAGAGGGCCTTCAGTTTTGTTGTGTATTGTTATATTCTAGAAGCTGTTTTCCATCCATCCAAAGAACAAAACTGTGAAAAAACTGTAAATACTTTCAATCAATAGTTTGGGAAATTTCTTGTACAGAATTTGGTGAGAAGATTGATACCACTCATGGCTTCGTGCTAAATATGAAGCTAGAAACCAGTTAGCTTAGCCTATAAAGCTCTCTAATAATAAATATACTATTTCCACTGTAATCATTATGTTTGAAACGTAAGATGCTGTGGGGGTTGTGCCGATGACAATAGGTCTCCAAAAGGTTTAGGTTTTGACACTTTTTTCGAACAATCCAACTATAATGTAGCTTTTTTTCCCCATGTAACCAGGCCTTATAGTGGTTGTGGCTTCATATTTAGCATGGTGACGTGATCTGTCAGGGTGTAATGAGGATGATACAGTTTAGCCTAAAAAGTATCAACGGCGCTCCCTGTGCAGAGTTGCAGCAATCCCTGCTGTATTTATCCTTTGGGATCAATATAGTTCACCACGTCCTCTGATCCTAATTAATAGCCCTTTCAGCAGGCTGCTAATAAGAAGCCTGGCAGCCTCATCATATACAGTAGCCGAGATGTGAACAGTGTTTCCAATGAACTCACTCTGACACTGCGTCGACACATTCAAGAAAAACACGTCTGGGAGCTGTTACAGCGCTGCTGGATCAGATGATTAGCAGTCAACGATTCCCTTCTCTTCCAGATTCTATAAAGCATCACTGTCACCTAATCCATTTGACTGGATGCTGTAATAAAACAACATACAACTGTCCTTTAAACTGTAGATTTAATTTAGCAAAGCAAGATTATACAAAAACAACATGAAAATTGCATTACACTGCAGGAAATTGATCATGAAACTGGATTATTATATATTTTTGGTACACCCTCAGTTATATGAAGTATATTGTATTAAATGAACATGCCAAAATGAATGGACAAAAACCAAGAATTAAACAAAAACCTTTATTTCAGTACATAATTTGTTTTATTATTCTGTAAATCATTCAAAAGAATATTACCACAGTGATATGCATTATTCTCTCAGTTGCACATTGGTAAATAAATACACAATAAATAACATTTTAAAATTACATTACATTATTATTATAATATATAAAAAAATGAAACCCAAACCGTACAGGCCTTTAGATGCTATGTCATGAAACTCGCGGAGATAACACATGGGAAGCTGTCAGCTCCAGACCTGAGGCGGTGGTGAGGTTAACAGCAGGGATTGTTGTTGCGGAAAGTGAGAGCAAACTGTGAATGACAAAACGCAGTAAAGCATAACTGTGAGGGTGTGTTATGTCCAGTGTTTGTTCTTTTACGAGGTGCAACATTTTCATCCTCCAACTATAGAATGATGTACATTAATCTCACTGTAGTTTTAAATAGCTTTTTATAGGTTGTTAGACAAGCTCGTAATGAGAAATAGCCGAAGTCTGGCAGGCCTGGCATACATATGGAGTGTGTGTGTGTGTGTGTGTGTGTGTGTGTGTGTGTGTGTGTGTGTGTGTGTGTGTGTGTGTGTGTGTGTGTGTGTGTGTGTGTGTGTGTGTGTGTGTGTGTGTGTGTGTGTGTGTGTGTGTGTGTGTGTGTGTGTGTGTGTGTGTGTGTGTGTGTGTGTGTGTGTGTGTGTGTGTGTGTGTGTGTGTGTGTGTGTGTGTGTGTGTGTGTGTGCAAAGATGCCTAAATCAAAGCAACACTGACAGTAAAAGAAGTCTGCAGCTGCCTAAATATCCTAACTGCATGAAGTTTGATCACAGCATGCAATATGCAGGAACATCATAATTGTTACAGAACATCTGAGTCACACATGAAGTCTCAAACCGCAAAGGGCACTTATGGCGTCCACATGCTCCACATGCGAGAACACACAACCTACTATCCCGCATCGCTTCACACAACCTCCGTACATTCAGCACCCGGAGAGAGAGCAACAAGCTGTGATCTTTGACCTCTGGCCTCTGAACATCCCTCATCCCCCTGCTCATAACAGGAAATGGAGCTGGACCTTTAAATATTTGAACTAGCCCTTTAGCAAACCGTTAACATTAATTACACACGTGTTGTTTTTAAAACTCAGGGACTCGTTGGTGGTCGTATTCTGGACGCATCTTGTCATCGATACTTCATGTGGGACGCGGTGCGGTGAACAGTGTTTCTGTTTTGTCTTTCTCTCCAAACGTTTGCTGCATCTACAAGTGTTATGTTCCTGCAACAGAAGGGATGTGCAAATTGATACACATTTGAGTGCCACAGTGTGAAAAGGGGGAAGTTAGGTTTCAGTGCCTTCATAGGAGGTCATAGGACTGCTTGTGTATTTTGAATGGTTAATGGCTCCAGGTTAAAGTCAGAACCTCAAAGTCTGACTGGGCTTGAGTTCTAGTTTCCATCAGTGGCAGCAGGCTAAAGCTTGGTAATCTTATTAAAACAGGTTTTTGTTATAATTTTGTTATGATTTGTTAAAATTATCTTTCTGACAGCAATAGAAAATCTAAAAATCTAAAATCAAATGCCTTGACAAAAAAAGAAGATAAAAAGTGTTTTGTAGATGTAGCAGGACCGTAATAAGCCCACCCAATCAATTCTTTCGAAGTGTGGTCACATTTAACCCAGCTCCGAAAACAGAAATTTAAAATTCTGTCTGCGGAGGCCTCGCACAGCTGCAGACAATCTTCGATCTCACGAAGAGCGTGTGCAAAGCCTCACTCGGTCCACAGGTTGCACAGTGTATCCCAGCTGTGCCACGACACCTGTGCGACATCATGTCCTTTTTTCATCCCAAAGTTCAAATTTGTCGCCCGGCAGCGTGGTGACCTGGAGTGACTCTGTGAAAAGCTCTTGTCATGAGGAATCCCCAACTCGCCTCGTGTCTCGGCCACTAAGTTGTGCACCGCAAGAGGCTTAACTCCTCCTCCGTGCCCATTGTCCAGCACATTTCCAGGCTCCAGGGACTCGGCTCCCGGCGGGAACACTCGTTGAAGTGCAGGTGTTCGTACGTGTTTGGGTGTGGGAGCCAACAGATGGGGGCCGTGGGGATCTGAAACTCCCTTCTTTGTCTTTCTGAGAAGTGTGCTTGTATTTGTGTGTACACGTGTGCTTGTGGGGGCAGATTCTGTTATGTTATACGAGGAAGAGTAGTACAGTGACTGTTGTTGTGACTGTTGTTGGCAGTGACACTGTTTATACAGTCCCCTGACCTACAGCTTTCTGAGGCCAAGAGTGTGTATGCGTATTGGGATGCTGAGCATCATCCCAATCCCTGCACAAAAACTGGGTTTGCACCAACCAGCGTTTATTTTTTAAATGTTTTATTACATTCTGAGAATATCATTTGGCCCAGAGTCCTTTCTGACTGCACAAACAAAAATATTCCATTATGGACTAAAGGACTAAAGACACACAAACGGCTTTTCACTGTTTTAGGAGTTGTACTTCTGGCAACAGCAACCCCACTACAATTTAGGTAAGTAGGGATTTTATTTGTGGTGCTCACAATTTTTTTTCTTTTTTTTTTCGAAATCACAGTTTAGAAATTAGTACACCCACATGTTGAGTCAGTATGTAAGTAGTACGTTCTTTTGCATCTGTTGTTTGACCACTCAGAGCCCTCATTGCAAACCAAATGGCATTTGATAAACACCCACTTTGTCTCTCAACTCAATGCAATATATATAGTTTATGGTTGGCAGTTTGACCCCCCAGGCCACTAGAGTATCATTTGCTGATTAGCATTAAACACAAAGTACAGTGGAGGATGATGGGAGCATCATTAGGTTTTTGCTCATTAAACACATTTTATTCTAATGAGAATGCTAGGTTGGCTCCATCAATGGAAAACCAATTAATGTTCAGATATTGAATCAAAACCACAAAAGTCAACTTCAAGGTGGTCTTTTGGATTTATTGTCTGTGCAAGATGTGGTGCCACTCCATCTAGAAGATGATGGGATACCGCTCAAGTCGACCTGCTGGTCGCACTACAAAGGTCAGGAGATCCCAGCAGCCTGTAGCAGCCATGGCGATCCAATAGAAGTACATTTCACTCAACACCAAAAATGTCAACCTCAGGGTAGACAACCAAAGCCATGCAGATTCAGCCTCTGGGGACCATGTATGTGTGTACCAGACATTCCTAGAGCCACGTCGCTGGTGCCTCTGGACAATCCAAAGACCTCAGTATAGACAGTTTTCATGGGAACTACTTTCTGAAATGGTCCCCAATAGAAATGACACGGCGGTTCCATGAAGTAACATGGACTTACTCTGTAAGCACGTTTTGTTGACGAGATGTAGCTCAACCAACATAGTTGGTGTATTTATGCTTTCCAGAACATTGTTTGACCAAAATATCAACCTTCCACTTTTATGTAAGAGAAGTATACATTCGAGTCAAGTTTGTCTGCTTGCCAGACTCGGTGATTAATGATGCCATCCCTCTGTGAACCGCAGTAAAATTAATGATATTTCTCTTGGTGATCCATCCGCTTAGAGACCGGAGTTGCCGTTTTTTGTGACATACAAAGATAAACATGAGGTTTCATGACCAAATCTGGGGTACTCAAGCTATGAGTGAAACAGACGAGGTATTATTGAGAGTGACCAGGTTATGACTCCACTTCATCGAGGACTAAAATAACATTATGTCAGAGAGTTATGGGAACAGGAGGGCTGTGGAGAGGTTCACATTTCTGTCCTACACCCTTTTCCTCTCTTCGACACGGGAAACAAACCAGTCATGGAGGACATGCCACACTGGAAAAACACCTCAAGGTTTTTCCAAATCACAAACTGTCAAGATTTCAAAATAACAAGCATGCAAAATGATTCTATTGACGGTAAAATATATATATTAAGTAAAAAAAATGGAGGAAAGATTACAGTAAAAACAATTTAGATATCTAATGTAATATTTTAAGGCAATCGGAGACGTTGGAGGAATCAGCACTTTGGCTTTCACAGCCATTATGAAAACAAGAGGGATAGCCATTGAATTCCCCATGCACCATAAAGTAGCCACTATTGCGGAAGTCCACCTTAATGTTTTAGCGTTGATCCTGCTATTAGTGCTGTCAGACAGCCTGTCCTCTCTTGAGGGTTGCACACAGGCTTTTTTGCAAATTTCTCATTAAAAAATTACTTTGCACACTTCTCTGTGGTCAGAAAACCTCCCCACATTGCACAAATATCCTTTTTGCTTGGCTGCACCCTGCCAGCAGGAAAGTCCACCTCACTCCCACAAGTTTCCTAAAAGTATAGTGGAGGCAGATGTGAATATATTATATTTTGGTATTTTATATTTGGTCATTTGGGATAATTAAAAATGTTGACCTAGTATGGCATGGGATAAAAAGTTGTTTCGGGGTCATGAATGTCAGATTTTCATGTAAGTACATCGAAAGTTTTTTTTGAGTTTTCATACAGATTTAGTCTTCATTGAATTGTGACTGCGTGCACAAAATGTTGTGCTGTAAGCACATTGTTTATTGCGGTGTTTATATATCCCTTGTACTTGCATAAGTACTGCAGGATGTTGTGTCAGAGTATTGCAGCTGTCTGTTGCTATGTTGTTTTCTTCAGGATCCATGTTTGACATTACGTGAGCCACTATTGGATGACTGTCATGCGTGGTCTGTGTTGTTTTCATTGTACATTTTAATTTGTTCTGCCTGCTTGTTGCATGATTTTCCCCTGGAATGATGGCTGCTTCATTTTTGTATTCTAACCGGGGATTTCACTGGCCCCCTTCTGTTGTTCTTATTCCTTCTGTGGAGTTTAGAATATTGTATATAATCAATAAGCTTTACCATGCATACTGTATATATTAATTTCAGACATTTACACTTTGAATTGTGGAATTCTATCCCGATCCGGCCCAACAGTGTGGGCTGAGCCCACTTTGAACTCTTTGCCAGAGGAAAAGAAAAAAGAATACAATCTGAACGATCAGGGGATTTCAAACCACAATATGACCCTGGACATTCGACACATGCAAGGATTTGGATAGGTGTGAATCAGCAGACCTACTCAAACTAAATGGTGTCCGCTTCACTGAACAACAAACATCCTTTACTAAAATAGAAAAACTGTCAAATTAATTTCATTCTCGGGAAATTCAAAATAGCTCAGGGGAGCTAAGAGGGTGTGAAGAGGGGAGCGCACAAAGACTCTTTTCATTATGTTTTGTCTTTTGGCACATGGAGATACGTTTGGTAAGAGGAAGCCATAGACATCCATTCATTGCGCTGGAGTCAGATCTGGTGGCGTGACTGGTTTTTAGGCGCCAAACAGGGTCGTGATAACTGTTGAGCTGCGGGTCATAATGGCATGTCCATTAGAATTAGAGATGGAAAACATGGGAACCTGTTATTGTGATGCCCCTGATGCCTCAGTGCACTGATCTCACACACGTATTTTGAATGCTCTCCCTGAAAACCCTGTCCTCGCACTCAAATAGCTCCTGCTCATGCTTGGATTTCCTCTACTTCTTCAGTATATATCATTGCACAGATTTCCCAGCGGGAGTCATTTTCCTTCACACTCAGGCTGCTTCTGTGCGTTGGGGGAAACGTCCGCTCTCAGATTTCTCCTCTGCTCTGATTCCTTTTGGGAAATAACCCTGTCAAAATTGTTCCTTTGTTCGCTTGTGTTGTTTTACTGTTGAGCTGTTGATTGCTGGTCTGTCCATTTAAAATAGACTTGACAGTTAAAAATTGAAACATATTGGCGGATATTGTGAAGGAAACCACAGAGACGGCCTTTTCTGTGTGTTCGCCTTTCCTCTGAACCATTACAGAGGAAACCACCCTCCTTATGAACTCTCTCCGCTCTAAAGAGCCTGAACCATTGCTATACAGAGCCATACTTTTCGCCCCCGTGATCTCTGTCTCTCCCTCTCTTTCTCATACACACACACATACGCACAGACCCACTTACACATACACTCATAGACCCAGTGGGTGGTCAATGCTGAGTTCGAGTCCAGATGTTCACATTGCAGGCCAACTCAGAGATGGCCTCACTTCTCAACAAATTTCACCTGTCAATCATTTCGGTGAATTATACCATCTCATTTCCTCTACTTATCCCTGTGTGTGTGTGTGTGTGTGTGTGTGTGTGTGTGTGTGTGTGTGTGTGTGTGTGTGTGTGTGTGTGTGTGTGTGTGTGTGTGTGTGTGTGTGTGTGTGTGTATGGGCTCACCCTCTGCCGTGTACACAGGCCACCCAATTAAATGTCTCCATGTGAGACAGCTTCTCTGTTCCGCTGCCAGTGTCAATACTGAACGTACTGTAGCTTAAAAATCCCTTAAGACTTTGAGGATTTTTATTTTCATTTTTGATCAAGCTTTTGGCAACGCCTCTGTTTTTCTTTTGCCTTCCAATGTCAAGAACCTCTGCCAGCACTAATACTCTGTGTCATGCTGATAGAGAGGAAAGCACATTACGATAACTTGTAAACATTGTTCAAGTTTTGATTCGATAGTACAACCTAATGTGCGTTAGCTTAGATTTTTCAGCTTTTGAGCTTTTGATCATTTACTCATTCTTGCTTAAATAGATTAAAGTGTACTGTTCTAGTGGCAGGAAATGTCACTTTAAATCTATTGCTGAACAGCTTTCTAAACTCAAGTTGTGAATTGAGTTGTATCTCCGGCTCAATATAATTTTCATATGCAGCTTTGGGACTGACCCTAAACCAAATTGAGTAAACTTGTTCCTGATTTGCAGCATAATGGGTGATTTGGCTCACCATTAAAAATAATTTGAAGAATGGCTCACCATGCATAGATTTAAAATGTATCGCAGAGCATACCTATGTTTGGCAATACTGTAAGTTGGCCCCCCTGAGGACCATATTAGGACTTGTATCTTTAAATAGTCTCCTGAGAGTTTAAAAACACTGTATTAGTGGATCCCTCAAAACCGTTTGGTGGAACGTTTAACGTTGAACGGAACACTTGTTCTGGGTACGACCTGGCCCCCGAAAGTAAAGTTTAATCCTCGGAAAGTCAAAGCTTTTGGCATGAAAGCTGGGCTCCCACACACAACTCATATCCTTAAATGTTGGTAGGTTTGGGAACTGTACGAAACATTTTAGAACAAGAATGGATGGCCTCTTTTATCTCTAGAGACGAACTGTGATGGCTTAAAGGGGACATATCAAGCTCATTTTCAGGTTCGCACTGTTTTTTAAAAATTTTATTTTAGGTTTCTACTAGCTCATGTTTACATTGAAATACAAATAAAGACTCTTTCCCACTCTGGAAGCCAACCTGTTCCTCAATGCCAGGGACACGTAACAGCGAAAAGATAAAGACAAGTGAGAAATTGTATTATAAATAGTGAGAAATTTGGAGCGATGTTGGGCAAGTATGGGTGTGATGGCTCAGACTGACTCACACTTGTTTCTTCAGGAAATGTGTAATTAATCACAAACCAACTGACACGCAATGAATATGGGGCTGCAAAGAATTTAAGTCCTCAGGGCAGTCGCCCGCTTTACCCGTTTGGTAACTCACTCACTCCTTGGATAATTCTTTGGATTGGATTGATTTTTTTCTGTATAAATCATTGGGCCTCCTTGGTGAGTCCCCCCAACCCACTAGCCTTTCTCACGATCGGTCCTATTCATGATCAGAGTTCATGGCTTTAAAATATCCGAATGATAACCCAATTACACTCAGCAGAGCACGTTGCTGGAAAGTTTGCACAGAGCCTTGGCTTCCACAATGGTTCACGTTTGTTGGTTAATCGTTTGATATCCTGATTAATAAAGGAAAGAAAACAACAACATCCACACTCAGCTTGCAACAACGCAGCTTAAGACTGAACGCCAAGAAGATAAATGTCTTTTATTGCGGCAATCAACACAATCATCTTATCACCTGATACACCGAATTCCAGCCAGATTACTTTTTAGAGATATCTCGACACAAACCGATAAGAAATGGTTGGAAACAAAACCCCTTTTGAACTTTGCCAGCAGAGGTTTTCAAAGCCTGAAGTTTGTTGGCTTAGTTTAATATTGTATAGACCTAATGGGTTCTAGTCCGAAATACAGCTACAACTGTGAGTAAGACTGACAGTTGCCGAGTGTTGTGCACGCATCTTATCTTTGTGCTGATCCTGCCATCTGTAAAAACATGTGACCTGTGACCTCCAGGCTGTCTGCAGGCTCTGGGATTCTGTCTGTAAATCCCTCCTACAGGCATTGTTAAGTTCAAAAATCTTTGGGCGATTGTGCGAAGAGAAGTCCCGGATGCAGAAAGTTATAATAAAAATTGATTTAATAAAAAGATGATGAACAGCATTTCAAATTGAATCACACTAATAACTACGCAAAATATACAAAACAATATCCCATGGGAGAGAGATATCCCATGAGACAGAGATCCAGTGACAGCCCCCCCTCCCCCACCCCCCCTCCCCTCCCCACATTTGATAATCCATACAGAGTTATTTATTTGTCTTGACCCTCCAACATAAACTCTCCAGCTCTCACTAGGAGCACTATAAAGCATTATTTTTCTTACAGTATCAACGTAGGATTGGGGACTAAAACCTTGTGAAGTTCAGCAAGCTCTCTTTATGCTTACGTCTGTCAAGTAGGTTTTGTCCAATGCTGGAAGAATCTTAATTCCCTGATTATAATCTGCCTTCTTTTCCTCATTACCAAGCATGCAACAGGGATATAAATTAAGACCCTAACACCTAGGTCGACGCTATCTCTAGGCATATTTGTAATAGGTTGGGGGGAAATGACCTTTGAGGTCTGGTGACATTTCTAGCAGGGTTGGTTTTGGGGTAAAAAAACAATACAAAAAAACTTGTCAGAGTTTATCGATGAATGAATTGAATGAAATTTGACCTTTACACCTAAATGACTTTAAATACAAGCACATGCGTTCAGCCAGCATATTGGAGGCATTGCTGATCTGCTCTCCACTGCAGCCTGACAAGTGGTAAGCTCCTCTTAGAATAGGAGATTACCACCTCAAATCCCAGCTCTGCGTGTTTGTGCATCTCCTTAAGTCAGCTTTACCTTTCTGTAAAACCCCTGGGTCATTACATTACATTACAGTTCATTTAGCTGACGCTTTTATCCAAAGCGACTTACATGATATACAGTAGACCGTAGACACAGCAACGGTGAGCAATTAGGGTTAAGTATCTTGCTCAAGGACACAACAACATGGACAACACATTCTGCTGCTCCCTCACCTGCCCCAAATTAGCAATAAATCAAACACCTCCTTAGGCCGTGCCTGAATGGGCCTCCAAAGGGCTGCGTGGGTGATCACATCTCAGGAACAATGGGGAGAAACCACCCCTGGCCTGAGGGCAGTGGGGTTAGAGGGAGGCAGGGAATGTTGATGAATAATCACAGGAGATCTAATTGGTGTTGTCACAAGCTTCGGTGAGAGATAATCAGCAGGGGACTAGGTGGACACCACTGCCACGCTTTGTCAACGTTTTCCGTCAAAGTCTAATGGCGACAAAATATGTTCCAGAAGATTATTGCCTTTTGATGCTTTTACTGTAAGAATACTGTAAGTGCACCGTTGCCATTTTGACCGTTGAACTAAACCGACTCTGCAACGTTACGAAGCACAGCGAATCGGAGAAAATTAGTCAACTTGAACAACTAAGTGCTTCATCCACACACTCTGTGTGACTTTGTGTGTGCATTTTCTCTAACGATTGTTGCATTAAAGTGTGGTGAAATTAATAGTTGATAGAAAACAAAGAAATAAACATTAGTACGTACGTGTGTATCCACGGTATAGTGTTTTAACCGGTCCTCGTGCATTTTCAGGTTTTGAAACTACATTCTCAAATATGTTTAGGTTTAAGCAACACAACTACTTGGTGAGGTTTAGTAAAAAATCATGGTTTGAGTTCAAGCAAGTACAGGACTTTTGGTTTCACACGAGACACAATCACTGGTCTCATGGGCTGGAAGTCCTGTGTTTGACCCGTCCATCCATCTGCCCCAGTCTTTGGGGAGATGTTTAGCTTCTTATCGGTTTAAATTGGCACTTGGGAAACACTGTGGTTGTTAATGTCGTTTCTCAACTCAAGTGTGGATATCCGCTAGCTTCAATGGAACGCCAGAAATACCCCTTGTGTATTACTCACCATGACAAGTAGCTGCATCATGTCTTCTGTGGGTATCCAAATGTTCATTATCTGGATCAGTACAATTGACCTGTTCCCCATGTAACTGATATTCATTGATACACATTGATAACTTTTTGATTCAAAACCTGACATCATTCAAGGTCACTGTAAAATGTTCTAACAAACTTACAGCCCTTGGAAACATCTGGACAGAATGTTACATTTGAACATTCTAAATAGCAAACACCAGCTATATTTTATTTAGCTTGAAATTCTTTGAAGGTGTTTCCTTTTGAAAGCCAAGATTCTTCAACAAAGATCCCATGCATGCCGAGCCAATCCTCCCAGGATAATGGTTTGAATACAAACAGGTGTGCGGTAAGGCCTCTTCAAGCCAGCTGTGGAGGACTGTTTGATTCCACAAACACTGAACATCCAGTTTTGAAAAACTTTATTCCTGAAAATCTGTTCATTTTGAAACCACACAGAGGAATCTAAGTGTACCTGTTGCATTGACCGATGACTCATACCTCCATGACCCGGGACATGTGTCGCTGTCACTATGTTACATAGATCTCCCTGTCTCCTCACACATCATCTAGTACCCAGCATACCTTCTCTGTTTACACACACAGCCTGTGATCTGTAGTGACCTCTGAGGAATCTGATAATGACTGATTCATATCTTTCGTCAATCGTCTCTTCTGTTTCCAGCTCTCGCTGCACATTTAGAGATGTGCCTCGCCAGATTTTTCGTTTCTCTGCTTTTTTCCTACAGTTCCGTCTGGCGACGTTTACAGTACATTACATTTCATTTAGCTGACGCTTTTATCCAAAGCGACTTACATGCTATACAGTAGACCGAAGACACAGCAACGGTGAACAATGAGGGTTAAGTGTCTTGCTCAAGGACACAACGACATGGACTGGCTGAGCTGGGGTTTGAACCACCGATCCTCTGATTGAATGTCAGACCTGCTAACCACTGAGCCACAGTCACCCCAGTCGTTTAGGTCATGGCTTTGCTCAGATTTGTGTCTGAACGTTGCAAAATGTCCCATTAATTGCCTTATTTCTTCAGGCTTGAAGAAGAACAATAGGAAACATTATGACGCAGGCTGGTTTGCTCTTCAATTTGACCCTGAAGTCCAGGCTTTGAACCTCAGAAAGGCCTCTGGCTTTTCCAAACTCTAAATACTGTGATTAATATCATAGATTATAAAAATGCCACTGGGATAACCATTGCTGCAGTTTGACTTTCATTTATTTTGTATTTATCCTTGCCGCACACAGAGTGAGCCAATGTTTGAGTCAGAAACAATACCCTCTGAGTGAAATGATGTGAGGCATCTGCATTTGTTTCTATATAATTATATAGCTTCACAATGGTGTCCCTTATGTATTCAAGTTGGGTAGCACGCATTTTTAGAGTCAAAATACTTTTTTTCCCAAGCCCATGTAAAACCTGAGATTATTATTTGTTTCAGCAATACAATATTTGATCACCTACATATTGCAATCTTTTTTTTCACCGTATTACTTTTTTTTTTTAATTTGAAATGGGTATTTGTAAATGAAATGCTTCCAGCTGTAAGAAATATAGTTTTTTTTATTAAAAGGAAGAAACAAAAACATCTCATGATAACAGTTGAGAGTAAAACTTGGTGAACAGAGTCAAGGTGGTTTGATGAAAACCAAACGGTTGGATCTTTTTGAATCTCCGTCACTGCCAGCAGGTTCCACAAGAGAAATTCCTATTTTTTATTTGGTCAAAACTGTCTCCCAGACGACTGAATGGACCCGTGGTGGACGCGGTGTGAAGGTTTGGTCTCAAATGATTTAGGATGCCTTTTTAGGTTCATCCCTCTAACAAATGTGCGGTAACTGCTGTGTGTGAATACCATGTCCTCTCTCTCTCTGCTCTGCAGCCACACTGGTCAAGGCACATGTCAAATCTTACCGTGAAGCACCTTTGCCGCCCAGCTCCGTATTAAAGTCTCAAAGTGAGTTCATAGCTTGTTTCGTTCCTTTTTTTGTAGACATTTCCTTCCTTTTGAGAAGACCTCCTTCAATAAATAACACAAATATATTCATAAGTCATATATAGATAGATAAACATGTATAAACTACATGCATTTCGTATAATTTAAATAATTTATATGTACAGTTCCCCCTCACACACTCCCTCCCCCCAGCCCTTCTCACACGAGTTCTTCTGTAACAGCGGCTCAGATTAAAGTGAAATATCATTCAAACGGACCCAAGAATTCTCCAGGAGAAGTTTCATGTCAGAGCAGAGTGTTGTTCTTCACCACCGTGACACATCACCCTGTGGTGGTGGGGGTGGTGGTGTTGGTGGGTGGGTGGCGGTGGGGAGCACCGTGAACAGGAAGTAGAATCCTATACAGGGAGTAGAACTCCAAACAGGTAGTCACCAGTGTTCTGTTTACGTTCTGCGACGTTTCCTTGACAGCGCGCAGACGCAGGAGGTGTCTATGCGTATCCACCTCCAGCCCACTGAATTGCGGACCTGCGTCAGCGCCCGGACGTACGTCTGCGTCGTCTTGCACTGCGAGTTCCAGTTCTTGTCATCGATGCCCCTGCAGCCACCTTTGAAGGGCCTGGGGGTCCGACAGCGTGTCTCGTAAAAGAACTGTTTGATGTCCTGCGTGGCGCTGATTTTAAATTTGGCCAGGACGGTGACGGGGTTGCCCCCCGTGTCCACTGCTTGGGTTTTATTTGTCACCCACTGGCTCTCGCTGTCGCACACAGAATACTCGCCACGATAGCTCTTGTGCCCGGTCTCGCTCTCGCGCTTCTTCCGCGTCTTGTTGAACGCCACCCCGTCCAAGCCGCCACTGTAATCGTCCGTGAGGTACAGCGGCGGAGGCTGCAGCGGCGGCCGGTCGCTCAGCAGCACCCGGGGCGAGTTGTACCGCTTGTGCTGCCTGAGAACGTCCGAGTTCAGCAGCATCACCTGCTGGTCGGCCGTGTCGTCGCTGCGCCCCCCCGTCCCCCACTGCTCTGCATCGGCCTGCTCCGCTGAAGGTAAGTTTGCGCTGAGAATGGGGGGCAGAGTGTCCGGGGGCTCGGTGTCCCTGCTTTTCCCCTGTTGGCTTTGGGTCCCCCTGGTCTTCCCCCTCGTCAGGTCCGCCTGAAGCAGCTGGATGATGAGGGAGTTTAAGGGGTCGGGACTCGGCTGCTGCTGTTGCCCCTGGCGACTGCTGTCCATGTTGGTCGCCTGGATACCGTAGAGGTACACGAGGACCATCACGTACAGCAGGATGGACATCACTAGATTCACCTGTAAGATCTGCAGAGAGAGAGACACTTTTAAGAGACAATATTGGTTTGGGCCAATATAAACTAAGTTATTTACATGGATCATGCGGTAGTCACGTAACACAAGTTTAGTAAAAGAAGTCAACGTTGACTTGATTTCATACGGGACACAAACAGCGGTCTCCTGAGTGAAAGTCCTGTGTTTGTTTGACGCGACTTTGTCGCCCTTCATATTGCATCACGTGGCTTTCCAAGATGCAGCCCTGCACTTCCTGGCTTATGATCTCATGGGCTAAATACAAATTACAGTCCTTCCCATTGGTCAAAGTACGATCAGTGAATGAGACCAGCCTGTGTGAGGTAAGAAGGGATGCATGCCGTTTATAAAAACAGGAAGTGCATTATTATAGTTTCCCTGTTTATTTGGCCAGCTTATTTACAGGACAGCTGTTGCAACAGCAGCAGAAGGTCGATTCAATGTGACTTAACTTCCTGAGGATATCGTTATCCCCAATGTCTTATAACTTCAGAACTTGCCTGAGAATCATTACTTTTTAAGGTTTTCTTCCACAGTATTCCAGTTTGTAGTCATCTGCATGTCTATGTTTTACATTGAGAACAGGAACCTCTAATAGCTAATTCAACATACATTTGTGGCTTTGTGGGAACCTTTTGCCTTGAACTCAGATCCCACATCGTAAATAACAACATATGCCGCCTGTGTGTATGAACAAACAGTTATGGGAGCTGACGTGCTGCTACATGTACAGCATACCATGTGGCCATGAACCACCCACAATTCTGCTCGTAGTACTTGTAAAATGCTTGACACGAGCATGCAACATGGCTCACACACACACACGCAGACACACACACACAGACACACTTTGCTGTCTCGACAAAGTGTGTCGCTGTCTCATACTCAAAGTAATTATTTTTTTTAAATGCAGTTGTAATTTACTTGGTGGAGAGGCAGTTTTTTGATGGGAAGGTTGCCAGTTCAAATCCGGGGAGGAGTAGGATGATTCTTGGAAGTGACGCCCTGCTCCATATTGAACAGTGTCTACTGCATGAACACTGTCTTCATGAGTAGTATTGGAAATGTTAGTTAAGGCTTGCATCACACTACCACAGCGGCTGGCTCTTGTCTCACTTCCTCCAGTCGGAGCCAAAAATGAAAGACAAGCCCTACCTGAAGTGTCTAGTCCTACTGCAGTATCATCTGTCACCTCTTGGCTCCCTCCACTCAATGGGGACATTTACTCTTACATTTCATTTGAGCGCACCCAGTCATCTGATCAAGCCTGAATGAGTTCCATCGTTCATTTCTTTTCCTTTTTTTCTATCGCTCCCAGAAGAGTTTTTAAACCCTGTGGTAGGAGTTCATAGTATGACATGGTGTCAGAGAGCATGTTCACACAGTTTGTGTTTGTTTGTGCACGCTTGCAAAGGCAAATGTTTCGGCAGCCAGTCAGCGTGGGTCAGGATGTGCTGGTGGTGTAAAACATCAGGGAAGAGTTATTACCACTTCCTAGTACTGTTTGTGTCTTTTTCATATTTTCTTTCACTAAAGCTGACTAGCCTCAATAATGTTCCACTTATTGTCTAACTGCAGCCACAGTCTTATTTTGGCCATTGGACAGTTTGACGAGGGGGAAATTTGTGTGGAGGTGTTTTTCATTTGTTTACTTTTGTTCCACTTTTTACTTTTCATCTGGCGATTTCTCCCACTTCAAAACAGATTTTCTAACCGTTTGGGAGCAGCAGAAACAAACAGTAAACACAACATCGACACGTGTGCTTATTGAGAGTTCATTAGGCAAACTCGTTATCAAGTTTACTCAATTGCACATACAGCAGATAGCATTCATTTGGAGTTTCCGGTTAACTGACAAAATCCAATAACCGCGCTCCCTTTAGCTCTGTTTTGGTCTCCACCAACTCCTGAGGGAAATACCTGTCTCTGCTCATTGTTCATCTACATTCACCGGCTAGCTGCTAACTACATGTGTCTACATGGATGAAAACGATGTGAATGAGAGTGGTGAGACTGAATCAAAGGTAGGGTTAATCTTGGAGTTAAGGCAAAGATTAGTTTAATAAACAACTTACAAAATACAAAAAAGTACAGAGCAAATGTCAAATAGGGCGCACAACACTCACAGGACGTAAGGCACTTTCCTCGGGTAAAATACCGGTTTTAGCAAGTTCTCTGGGTTCATTACTACTATAGACTTTAGAATATATGGACATAGTCTTTGTGATGTCACCCATAGGTTTGTAAATAGCCGTTGTGAAGCTCAAAGTGGGTTGATATGAACGTTCCCATCTTGGATGTGACGACTAACTCGCGACTCGTCCACACATGGACAGGGAGGTGGAACGGATGTGGTTGTTTGCCATTCAAATCGTTACGTAATCCAATGTTGACAAACATATAGTTTATAGCTTCTTTAACACTGCGTGCCACAATAACTAAGGCACATTCAATACGTTTGGTAATCCTCTTCACTGTTGTCCGTGGAAGCTGTTTCAAAGTAACTATCAGCTTCTCTTCAGCACTTTTATTGCAAAGCCGCTTCAGCCACCAATGCCTGGAATTCTCCTCAGCTGTCAGTTGATAGACAGATTATTTTTCTCTGCCTCATCGCCTTTGCCTACAGTACATTAAAAACAATGGAACCATGACGCTTTCCCTTTCAACTCTTCAGGTGCTTCACGATCCTCGAAGACGGGTCGTTTTACTGACGAGTTGGTTACTAGAGAGTTCGCCACAAGGGGTTTCTAACAGCTGTGACCATCTTAAATAATACACTTTTATTTAATATTTTGAACCCTTAACTATGACAAAAAGAACAGCAGCTCCTCTGTTTCTCACAGCACAGGCCACATGAGGCTGACCAAATATCTCCTCTCCTCGCCCTGAACCATAAAGAACTAGTAGTGCTCAGTGATTGGACAGTTACTTATTAATGCAGCATCAGTATGGTATGATGTATGCACAGTCGTACAGTATTTTCCCATTTGAACACGAGGACAAAACGCTAACCAGTATGTGCATGCTTTAATATTTACATTTTATTATGGACTGGCTTGACATTACCTCTGATTTATAAACACCAGCATTCCCCTGAAGAAAAATGTATACAATCTTTGACAAAATCAAAGAACAAAAATCCGGTATCAGCATACTTCTCTCATGTGTCACCTTGTATAATTATAGTATTTGCACAGAGAAGCATGTGCGCATTTCATGTTTCACATGTTTTTGTTGCAATACAACGGACACACACCAACACGTTCTCACGCCCAACTCGTCAAATACCAACACCTGATCAGTGGCCCTGCGCTTCAAACTATGACTCTCAATTTCCCCCTCTAACTACAGGTTATTTATTTTTCTATTCAAAATAACCTTTGAAATGCAGTTCCCTCGAGTCACATGCTAAACGTGTAATGGACAAACAGATGGCTGCGAACATAAAGAGGTAATTTGTTTCCATCAGCAATGTTATGGCTGGTTGATACAGCTTTTGGAGGGAGGGAGAGAGGGAGGGAGGGAGGGAGGGAGGGAGGGAGGGGCATCTGTTCAATAACAATGTCACCTTACGATCAATGGCTCAGAAAAGACAAGAACACACACACACACACACACACACACAGCTCATTTCACTGTTTCTGTCCAAAGAAAAGTATACATTTGAATATTGGAAACACTGCTCAAAGTCATGCACAAACTTGTACATTTACACTCTCGAGGACCTCATTGACACATACCGTAACCCTGCCGCTACGTGTTAACCCCCAAACAACCCCTTCTTTATAGAGTCATAATAATATGAACACACAGACGTAATGCACACACCCACACTGTTGGAACGTTCGCCGCGTTTAAGCATCCATAAATCCTCTCACTTTTTTACTTCGACGCATTCCTCTTTTTGTGGGTTGCATAAATCAAGAGACTTGTCCATCACCATAACTAATGTTTTTCATAAAATGTACAATGTCCACAAAACGCCCAAGAAAACCCTTTTATTCTGGCATCGTGTGGACTAAGATGTTGGTGACAGCAAACGTGATCAAGGTCATGACCACATATCGTACGATAAGTCAATATATTGTAGTTATTATTGTGACAGGCCTAGTTACATGCAGGCTCATTAGAATATAGCGTCCACCTTCTGAGAATTTCCTCCCACGACTTGAGAATTTCTTTTGCAAGCATGTGCCATACATTTCTCTGAAGCCATTTCGAGCGGAGCGGTGGGTTTAAAGAGACAGGCGCTAAAGCGGCACCTCAAAGACAGGGTGAATACAGGTCTATTCAAAAAGACGTAATGTGTTTTTTGAGTATTAAAACATGTAAACATGTTTTAGTAGAAACCAAAAATATGAGTATGAGCCTGAAAATGAGCATTTGCTCTCTAAATGACATCTGGGTGCCATGAATTGTATTATTTGCCTGGAAATCTGTCCTTAAGAGAAGCAGATGTGATCAGCCCCCTATGGCAATTAGACAATTTGACACTACCACTTATTGTGACACAGCCTTGGAGTTTTTAGCCTTTGCCTCTGCGTTGGTGATTAAATCCAAACGTATGAATAAGGATCTCTCTGTTAATCAGGCGCCTGGCCCGTGAAATCTGCATCTATTGAGGCAAATTAATTTCCCGTTGCTGCCACAGTCACTGCAATACAAACCCTGATAGTAGTTTATGGTGTTGACATTCAGACTTGTGCAGGCTAACGAAGCACAGCTATAGCCTCAGTGGGCAGCGTGTGTGTGTGTGTGTGTGTGTGTGTGTGTGTGTGTTCTATGCTTATTGTTCAGGAGTACGCACAAGGACGGTGAAATGAGAAAAGACCTCCCCACTGAGGACACTTTGACCGTCCTCAACTCCACAAAAAAGTTATTTTAGGACTTGAGTTTAGAGCTAGGTTTATAATTAGGTGTTGGGTTAACATGAGGGAATAAATGTAGTCGATGAAAGTCAAAGTGTGCGAATAACAAAGCTGACAGATGTTGATGCTCCCGAAAGAAAATAAACGATATTGGTGTGCTGACACTGATTGTCAGGATATTATGAGTCCACCTGTTTCATGGGAATGAAGGTCAATAACAGAAATTATAATTATTCAAACATACTATGATCACAGAGCTTATAATGAATATCTAACTATTTTTTCTGGTTTCCATGTTTTTCAGTCTGCCTCTATGTGACAGGAGGCCGCATGGAGTTAATGCACGATAATATAATATTTAAGTCAATATAATAAAGTAGAATAATCGACAGGATGTATAATAAGCTGATCGACATTGGAAAACATGAATTATTGCACACATTATACCATGTTATATACCATATTAAGTATTTAGGAATGATTTGTAAAACTTTAAGAAATTGTTTGTAAAACATTTACAAACGTAACACAGATATTTGTAACATTGTGTTCATTATTTGGATAGCTATAATAAAGTTCCAACTGGTGATTATAATACTTAGTTAAATACTTTCTGTACAAGTTATTTATATATAGATTGGGAACATTTTCATTGCCCCCCAATGGCTCTCAACATGGCGACGCCTGATCGCTTTCCCCGTTTGTGAGGTTCCACCCCCACCCCACTCCTAATGATGGGCCTTTTCCTTCGAATGTGACCTTTAGAATCAGTTATAAACACTTAGCCTCTAGACGTGTTTCAACAACCCTTTGTTTAAAGCCAACCCCAAACTTTCCTGTCTCTGCTGTCAGTTGCAACGGATATCCGATGAGGTTATGTTCCTCCAAAATGCCAAATTTGTGTTCCTCATGGCATGAGGTTGGAGCAAGTCAGATTTCCTGGTGCTTACCTCGGCCAAAAAAGGGACACAAAACATTGTCTCCGCCCACAGGGGGAATTGTAATCCTTTTATCTGAAAAGTTGCCCCCACTGAAACTGATTCAGAGCTGGGTGTTTACCTGCACTGTGTTTGTACTGTAAATTACTAAAAGAGCAGGTTTGGGCAAGAAGAAACATCTGAAGCCTCGGGGGGACTCACAAAATTCCTCACATTCATTTGCAGGTCATCAGATTCTGTGGAGTTTCCATATTCGTGACTGAGTGCTCGTTACCCGCCGTTGGTTTTTAGGATGAGGTCCCCGTCAGCATAGAGAGGGGATCCGACACAGCAGCACGCTGGTTAACAAGAAAAAACTCACCGGGTGCCTGAGCGTTGTGCTTCACACTTAAATGGGTATTTGCTCAAGGAAAATCTATTTTTCATGTGATTTTCAGATGGCACTGTGGCCTGAAACTGGAATGCAGGGTTTGGGGGCTTTGTTGCCCCGCATCCACCACAACGCCCCTTGTGACTCCCGGTAATTTAACATGAATATTTGCAAGATGTTTTTCTGTTTTTCCGGTGGACCAGAACACTCTTCTTGGATGACTATTCTGTAGTTCTCCAACCATGTTGCCACGAGTATGTTAGCATACAGATGTTATCGGTGTGGCTACACAGGAGGCGTTTCTGTTTTTCAGTCAGCTCCGTCACAAACGTCTGGCAAGAACCGCTTCTATTTTAAATCAATCGAGTGAGGTCTACAACAGCTGGTGTCTTACCCTCGCTGCACACGTATCGACAGGTTCTCAATCTGCAGAGCGGAGGCAGCACAAACGAGCATCGAGCAGTTGGAGGAGGTTGGTTGAACATCGAGAAGTAGCCTAATGGTTGTTATGCTTCGGTTAATTTACGTGTGTGTGTGTGTGTGTGTGTGTGTGTATATATATATATATATATATATATATAAAGGAGATATCAGAGAGGGAATTAAGACCTGGTTAACCTCCTAGCACTAGCTCTAAGCATTTTGTTTTTGTAAAGGAAATCAACCATGAATTTCCGTATCATTTGATGTGTTTTCATGTAAATAAATTGAAATTCTTTGGGGACAACAGTATATAAATTTGTCTGGAGTCTTGCTGCCATTTAAAGTTCTGAGAAAGGAAATCGGAGACTTAAAAAGCAAATCAGAATCAACACAGAACATTGCAACTGGTAAATCCCTAGTATCATGTGCATAAATCCCCACATAGCCAAGGATAATGTATTATGTTCAGTACTGGTTGTCATGACATGTCAACCCAAAAACCTGCACTTGCAACACATTTCAGTCTTTGCACATGTGCAGCGATAAATCAAATCCACCCTGGAACTTCAATAAAATGCAGCCTGGCAGACAAATCCAAAAGAGAACAGCAATCTCCAAGACATTAATATGCCTTCATGGAACATATTTCAGGCTTGTGTCTGCTTTCTGGTCCTCTCAGTCACCCAGAGCTCATAGACGAGGGGTTGGAACATAATTGGCCGGTAAATAGAAAGATCAGCCTTAAGACTCCGGCTCACTCACACACTTTGGCAATCCACTTGCCCTCACACTCGGGGCTGCTGACTCTATGACAACTCATCAGTCACCACAATGACTAAGGATGAAGTGTTGTATCTACCTTGATTCATTGATGCAGTCTGTGTCGTTGTGTCCTTGAGCAAGACACTTAACCCTAATTGCTCACCGTTGCTGTGTCTACGGTCTACTGTATATCATGTAAGTCGCTTTGGATAAAAGCGTCAGCTAAATGAACTGTAATGTAATGTAATATTGGTTTAGGGTCATGAATTCACATACAGACTAAAAAACACAATTTATGGGCGACTGTGGCTCAGTGGTTAGCAAGTCAGTCTTTCAATCAGAGGGTCAGTGGTTCAAACCCCGGCTCAGCCAGTCGTTGTGTCCTTGAGCAAGACACTTAACCCTAATTGCTCACCGTTGCTGTGTCTTCGGTCTACTGTATATCATGTAAGTCGCTTTGGATAAAAGCGTCAGCTAAATGAAATGTAATGTAAAAGAGGAGAGGTCAGGGCTTGAGTCATTTGGATGAGCTTTCACATGAGGCAAAGGATGGAGAAGAGGAGAGGGTGGGAGTTGGGACATGAGAGGGTGTGGAGGCACCAGTGACAGGAGGGGAAGAAGCCATAATGAGGATAAAAAGGGAGAGGTGTTTCAAGATGAGGGCAACTGATCATCGGCATGTACCTTTGTGGAAATGTATTGTGTAATCTAGTTGGCTAATGTGTATTTTTTTGTTTGTTTTTCTCATTTACATTTTTTTCTGTTGACTTCCTACAAATGGTTCGTGACTTGCAGCGCTCACGTGTAAAACATGTACTTGTTCTTTACTGCTCAAATGCTGCAGATCCATAGCTTTATATTTGACACAGAAATTCACGATGTCCAAAATACACTACAGTGTAAAAACAAAAGGAAAGACTTGCCGTGGCTCTTTCCAGCAAATAGCTGCAGGACTTTGTAAAGCCATTTAGCAAGATCTGATGCAACTGTTCCCTGTGCAATTTAGGAAGAGCTCTTCCTAAAAACCTTGCTCGAGCAAAATAGGGTACACCCCTAGCTAAACCCCCATTGCCAATGTTACTACTCGAATCTAGGACTTAAGTTAAAATAGAATATCAGCAGCTATGGCGGTAAAAAGTGGAGCCTGGGCACAGACGTGACAGGAGGTGCAAATACTTGCACGTTTCTGTTTCCTCGCTCTCTCTCTCTCTCTCTTCTTCTACCAGTTCTAAATGATATCTTCATGGTTTGTATTCCTATTACAGAATATGTTATTCAATAACTTTAATCCAGTTGGCTAGGAACATAATGTCCTGCTACACACACAAAGAAAAATATGTTATATTTAACACATTGATCAGGAGCCAGAATGACCACAGACTGCATATGTGGGCACATCGTGTCCAAATGAAATACAAGTAAAAATGTTCATGGAAAAAACATCAGATTTCACTTTTTGAAGAACAAAGCTTACAACGTTTGCCTCCCCCCTCCCTTTGCTCTCTTTATAGTTTCATCTAAGGAGGCTTAAGGCCGATTAGGTCAGCGCCCAGCCCGCCTCCCTCTGACATTATCCCCCTTCACCCGCTCACGATCTCACATGCCAATCTGCTCATATTCATCCTCACCTCACTCATCGTCCTTTTCTCTATCCGTCTGCGTCTAATACCCCGCTCACACACAGAAAGCCACTCAAACTCCAATAACCTCTGCACAGAAACAATATGGTATTTGAACATTGTTCAGCAAATCTCCCCAAATCCTTCATCCATTGCAAGCAGCCTTTATAAAGTTCTGGGTGTGCATGTGTAGCTTCCTAAGCTCTTCCTCCATCAGTGTGTTTGCACATTTCCCCCGCCGTGTCCAAAATACCACCGCTAATCATTCCCCCAACAAACATTGCTGACTGAATTGCCAGCACCCTTGCCTGGCCCGCTCTCCACGCTCACTGAGGCTGTTAATCTGATTTAATCTCGAGTTGAAGGTTTAGAGCCGCCGCACTAGAGGGATGGGGGGGACACATATTGTAAATGCACAGTAAGCGGGGCACAAATGACTGAGACTGTGCTCGATGAGGTTCCATTTTATGCAAAAAATAATAATAAGTGTCTCTTGGACGCAGTCTGGTGTGAGCCACAGGAGGAAGCGGCGGGCTCTCGCCCCCTGAGCTTTTAACTCCTGAGGGATTGGTGCAGATAATCGGCCTCAGTGTGGCAGCGTCTTAGCAGGAGACAGACAGGTTCCCTCAGCGGTGACGGACTCTTGTGTTGTTCATGTGCAGGTCAAGCACCATTATATCATGTGCTGTTGCAGAGCTCTGTCCACCAGGACGGGATACATGCCACAGGGCAGGGAAGCTTTGTTCCCCCGTGTCCCATGATCACTCACTGCGGCCTTGTTTTCCCCTGCAGTAGACAAGTCATGCACCTCTATTGAAACAGCACAGCCAGTGGAGAGAACTCAAAAATTACTTTAGTGCAGTATAACATAGTTATAATGCCATAAATCATTCAAATTATATATCTAATGTTGAGTGACTGTTGGTGTCAGCTGAGTCACTCATGGCACCGAATTCAACACGGCATATTTTTATTTAACTAATGGATATCGCCCCATAAGTACTTTTCACACCGTCTTCATGGTAACTTTTGCTTTCCAACATAGTGCTTTAATTTTGTCTCTCCCTCTTCCTCTCACTACATCATCGGGCTGTTTTGCAGGAATCCTTTTCTAATCTTCCACTGCAGAACGACGACGCCAGTTCTGAAATTAAAAAGTAAAGATCTGGCTGCGTTTGGGGTTACCCCTCTCTTTGAATATGCAACGGTTTTGTCTTTTGTAAATGAAACATTTCATCACAAACAAAGTCATGAAACAACTTCCTGAGCTAACACACAGCAAGATAGAGCGTGTGTGTGTGTGTGTGTGTGTGTGTGCTTCTGTGTCGTTGTCAGTGAAGCCTGTGGCAATGTAAGTCAGATCGTGTCTGGATTTGTTGAGTTGGTGTGCGTGTGTTATTTGAGTGATCACCATTAGGAGTTCAAATCTAACGCACATGAAAGAGTGACCTTCAACATGCAGAAGGGGGGAAAAAGTAGCTTGTGTGAGCAAGAGAGTGCACATTATCTTTCTAAATCTAAGTGTACTGTTAATAAACAGTACCAGGTCGAATAAGACCTGGTATCCTAGATAACAAGCAGGGTGACTTGCTTTGCCCTAAATGACAAGAAGCCAGTTAATAAACAAACATTTAACTATCCAGGGATCCTCCCCTGGGATTTTTTTGATGTGTTTTATTTAATTTATCCTGGTCCCTTATTTACTTGAAAAGTACACACATTAAATCCTATTTAAAATCAACCAATTTCCGTTGTGAATTAGAAAATAGTTGGCTGGCCAACCGCCATCCTAGTGTGGGCCAAATGCCGTAAGTTGAGTATCACTGAGCAATTAATGAATGAACAGCTGGTGTCTGTCAGACTGGTTAACGACGCTGCATGGTCTATCGCGCCTCGAGTGGAAGTGCAATACACAAGGGAAGCGCTCCCAGATTACGTTTGTTCTTGACGAATCACAAATATGTTTACAATCATAGTCGCTGGAAGTCATTAAAAACAGTCTATGGTGGAGGTCAGCATAGGACTTTAACCCAGGAGGCTGCTTTTCATGTCCCATGTATGACCAAAAGACAACACTGATTGATTTTAATTCAAGTACGTAACTCAAGAAACAAATGTGCTTATTTAAAGCCTTAATGTTTTACTTAACCGTAACAATATGTTTTGTTGCAGTTTGAATTACAACATCAACCATGTGTTTTAAACTGGGATCTTGAACAATGACGTATAGGGAGCCACAAATGCCACAAAAGTAGGAGGTGGGCTTTTATTGGTGGGCAAAACACCAGACTTTCGCCCAGGAGACTGAAATTCGTGTCCCCTGTGTAACCAGATGTCACAGCGGTGACTTATTTGTCACATAACTTCCAAAGTTATTTTAACCCAAATGTTGGCATTTTTAATCACTTCACTTTTGTAACATAACGCCCCCTTCCATAGTTATTCGAAACCAAACCACGATCTTTTCCGACCAAGTAATTTCATTGCCCTAACTAAGTTGTTTCCCATGAAGTCAGAAGTTTATTTTGAAAAGACTGCAAGCATGTAACAGGAGCAAAATATCCACCGCATCCCTTCTCTGAATATGCATGAAGTATATTTCTGGCCAATCCAGATTATAGCCCAGATGTGATGTACAGCAACGTCATTGGAGCGTGGTAACTGGCTCACGCCCCTCAACTACATGGTGTAAAGGGCATGAACAGGAAAATTGGTGTTTACCGGCAGTAGAGGAGTAGCGTGTTAGAGCAAGACAGCTGCCAGCTCATCTGTCTGATTAACATGAAGTAATGATGGAGGCAGCCTGGTCCATGTTTGGCAGCAAGGCAGCAGAATTGGAGCCAACCAGGAGAGATAAGCCAAGATGTGAAAGAGGAAGATAAGAAAGAAGAAAGGAGGGGAAGAAGGAAAAATTACAGCTACATTTTAACATCTTTTGTTTCACCAATTTGGTTTTCCAGGCCACGAATTCCACTCTCATCAACCATATGTTCAGCCTGTTATACAGCATCTAGGTACACACCCTTTGCTTCACTAAAGATCCATACATTGGTTTTACATAAGGTAACGTCAGTAAAAGCATTGAAAAGAGATCTGAAAACCATTATTCTCACCGCCTCAGGCTCTATCTCATGCCATGAAATCTCAAATGGTCTTTACCTCTTATATTAGAAAGAGGCCTTCATTTCTAATGTCCCATGTTGCCCTACTGTTAATCCAAACTCACAACTTGTGGGGCAACTGTGGGTCAGTGGTTAGCAGGTCTGACTTTCAATCAGAAGATCGGTGGTTCAAACCCCTCTCAGCCATTCCAGGTTGTTGTGTCCTTGAGCAAGACACTTAACCCTAGTTGCTCACCATTACTGTGTCTACAGTAACGGCCAGGCTTCCCTTGGAAAAGAGGTAATTGTATCTCAACGGGACCGACCTGGTTAAATAAAAGGCTAAAAAAAAAAATTAAAAAACTTCCTCCTTGTCTTCCTGTTGTCTTAATACATTCAGTAAAATGTCCATTTCCACCGCACAAAATTCCTTAAGTACAGCAACACAAGTCATATAAGGGGTTCCACTGTCAACCCGAACGATGTCACCATAAAGTTTCACAGCCTTCCCTCTTTTGTTGAAATGTTTTGAATGGGTATAGGAAGAAAAGATAGTGGCATGTACATCAAAGGAACCTGTCATTTACCAGGACCATCAGAAGAGGTATCGTGGGAAGAGGAGACAATAAAATTGTTATATGGCAGTGAGGCAAAATGAGGTGAAATAAAGGTGAGAGAAGATTTAGCTATTTTAAGAAGTCGGATTAAAAATGAGGCCACATTGCTGTCAAATGCCACGGAAGGAAAGGAAGAACATAACTCTTATGCACATTTAATCCCAAGATTGTAGTCTCTCACAACAATCTTAATGTCAGAATGGAAATATATAATAAGGCATAACGGCAGACATTACGAACTTCCTCTATTTATCCTGGCATCAAATACCTTGTGAGATCATTCCATGATCTCCCAAATCCCAGCAGTCAAATCAGACATGCTACTTTACTTTAAATGTCTGCTTGTAATACGTTAAGACAACAAACCTTCAACCCTGTCTTGGCTGTGTGTTTTCACACAATCTGATTAGTCAGCCAGAGTCACTGACGCACATGCTACACATGTGTCATGGGGGTGTCCCAACCCCTGAGGGAACACATCAGTATATATCTTTTGCAGATACTGGGCAAATACTGGGATATTATTCCACGATAACCTTTCAAGCGGTCTTAGAGAGAACAAGCCTTCTGCACCTCTTCTTGGGCTCTGTTTTGAGGCTTTAAAAACAATCTAGCCCGTGTTGGGAGACTTTGGCCAATCGCAGGTCCTTTCAGATGGCGTTCTTTACACTGAAAAGAAACCCTGATTCTCTCCATCTCTGGAGATTGCTTGCTGGTAGCCTTCTATGACAGTACATTACATTACATTACATTACATTTAGCTGACGCTTTTATCCAAAGCGACTTACAATAAGTGCATTCTACGGTTACAAACAAGAATCAGAACAACAAGAATCAAGAAGGTACAATTTCGTCAAAGGTTCAACTACAAAGTGCTATCAGTAAGAGCCATTTCAGTGCTACTAAAGTGCTACAGTACGTCTTCCCAAATGGCTTTGAAGGCCCACATGTTTGCAAAGAAAACAGGACGGTATTTCCCATAGAACTGCAGCTATTATTACTACTAATGTCTGGCATGAATGACTAGTACTCCTACGGGTCTCTGTATAAGGCACATGTATTGGCCCCTGCCTTTGGAAAACCCCACACGAGAATACACATGAGTACCACTTGAATTACAACATGCTGAAAGGTTATTATAGAATTTTGACCCAGTGATGCCAAAAAACGTACTGCCTTCCCCGGCTTTAAATGCTTTGGCGGTGGTGTACTTAATATTTGCGCTTTCAAGCAATGCTACTGTGTTACGAGTCTATTTTTAAAATGAGTAAATCAAACTGTTGTCAGATTTGCTAAATTAAATAAAAGTGTAATTTAAGGCTTGATTTGGGGGAAAGAAACTCGCAAGAAACATAAAGCTGAACATTAAGTTGAGGCCAAGGCATCTGCAAACTATGGGAGGGTCTCAGGGGGTCCAAGACCAATAGGTCCAATAGCAAAATCAAATAGACAATTATTTGTCACTTGAAATTGTCAATTTAATGTCTTTTAAAAGCGTACTAATGTCCAGCAGTTTTCATTATCCAAACAGCTAATTTAAATACATTGAAATAGCACAGGATGTGCTCTGATTTATGGGGTTTCCTTTTGTTTTATTTGTGCAGGATGTTAGCGGCAATCCTATTGTCTTGCTTCAGCTAAAGTACAGTATGTGATGAAGATAAGTGTCCACTTAAACCCCTCCCTGAACTCTTTGTGCAATGGCTATCAAGCCATGATCCACTGATCCATGTTTGGTTGTGGCTGGTTGAGCTTTCTAAACTTTTACATGTTTCCAGTGTGCAGTCCATAGAGTCATTAAAACACAGGTCCACATTTAAAACCAGCAGACAACCCATTTCGCCTCTCTAGATATAGTTTCCAAACCTGTTGACATGCGTCAATCCCTGAACACAACTTTGATTAACATGTATTGGGTTGAAAGACACAACTGTTGTCCAGCGTGCATCACCAACAGCATTCCCGAAAAACACTGGAAACTACTTTTGGCACAAAAGATTAAACGTGGCAATGGGAAGAAACTATAAGTCTTTGATATTTGTATTGCATCCGGTAGCATGAGCCAAACCGCAAATTAAGAACTGCACTCACAACCAATATCGCACCAGATTATCTCAAATTAAAATAAAAACACACCCCTGACCCATCTATTGAGACCTTGTGGCTCCAAACAGAAAACCTGCTGGCGCGTGAAACCGCAACTGTATCAAATTGAGACGGTGTTCGATGGATGGTGTGCGTTGCGGTTATCGTGGAGACCCCAGAGATGATGCAGTCAGGGTGCTTAGTAATGCAGTTTAGCGAGCAGTGTGCCAAACCGGCAAATCCTCCAGAAGGATTTTCACCCGCCGATGTCTGAGCCCTAATAGTGTCCAATTGACTCCAGATGTTACGACACACACAGAGAGAGAGAGAGATCCAGTCTGTAGCTCAGTTTCCAGCCAAGTACCTGTTCTGGAAATTATAATTCATCATCACAGAAAAACTGAAAAGCTATGTGGACACTTGAGAGTGGTTGAGGTGTCAGAACAAAGAGAGAAAATGGGATTAACACTGCTCAGGATATCTGTTGTATAGGTTAAGATACGCTTAGAATCAATGCTATGCTGAATTATGCAACTATTTACACAAATGGCTTCTGTGGTCCTGAAATGGCCAAAGTGGTTTCATGCAGCTCGGGAAAACCAAACTGATGTTTATGCATCTTTTCCAAAAGCGCACATAGTTTACTGGTTGAGAACATTGCCAATGTTCATCTTGTGCACGAGAGGCAGAATAGTACAAATAGGAAGCTGATTGCAGTATATGTATATCTCAAACCATTAGGGAGGATGAGGGACATCAGGAAAAGGTTGCAGATTTTCCAAATACTGTAATTCTCAAGCGATTCCACTCGAGGGAAACCTGTGGTGCTGGTCAAGAGATTATCAAGAAATATAAAAAATGATAATGTGTCTAAGAATGGATGTGCTTTGATACACATTAACGAAAGGTGTTTCAAAGTCCTGGTGGGACCCCAGCTAGTTACTGTGCCTAGCTCATAACATCTCGTAAAGCTACAACAGCTTAATTCTACTCTTCTGTCTTTGTACAAATTAATCAAACAAGATATAGCATGTTAATTAGTGAGCGTTTGTTGGTTTTATGAGCATCATCAGGCTTAGTGTTTCTTTCTGTGTCAGGTCTTTGTGCTAAGCTAACCGGCTGCTGGCTGTAGCTTCGTAACTAGCGTGGTATGGATTTCCTTTGAGACATTTCATAGTTTGTATTTCACTTACTGTGGGAAGAGAAGTGGCCATGCTTAACACCACATTTGAATTGAGCAAATAATAGTAGATTTGTGAAAAACTGTGATTTAGGCCGTTAAGTCAGGCGGCGCCTCTCTTTTCACCCCAGGATGTTACGGTAAGCAAAGGGAAGAGCAGAATTCCAAACTTGAAAGTGAATTATTCTCTGAATGTTTGGCTGCCAACAGCTAGGTGAGTCATCCACATTGCCCTTTGAGCAAACTAGTTTGTGTACATGTGCGGTTGCAAAAACAGTCTTTGGTGTGTGTGTGTTGAAGAGAGTGACAGCGGTGTCAAAGTGTGTGTGAGCCGGGTTCTAAAAGATTGGATTGAATGGGGAAGATTAGTGAGTGTGTTAAGGTCAACGCGTTGTGTGCGAGTGCACAATGCAAGTGTGGGTTGAAGGGTACATGCACATACGTATGTACAGACCTACAGGTACACATTCCTTCACCTGACAGAGAAAAACAAACGCACACCTCGCAGCGAGTCTGACGACCAGGAAGAGAAGAAAGAGAGAAGATCTCTGTTGTTTCTCTAAATACATGATCATGTCACTCAACAGCAGGAAACTTATTAATAATAATAATAATAATAATAATGCATTTTATTTATAGGCGCCTTTCAAAACACTCAAGGACACCTTACAAAATCAACAAGGAAACACTCAATCCATTAAAACAAACAAACAAAGCAGCAAACAGTAAAAACATCATAATACTATTAATAAAATGAACAGGCAAAGCAAAAAATCATGTTAACAAGTTTTTCTGACCGTGGATCCGTACTTGTGACTGGGACAAACGTTAAAAGTTGACTGTTTGCAAACATGACCCCCATTTTGTCCTGAAATGTCCATTGTGACTTTGTTCAGTAGTGGGTGTATGTAGTGGTGATAGTATGGAGTGGAGCAACGGACACTCCGACAATCAGTCATTGGTATGACTTTCTGTTATTTCTAAGCTTTCGGTGGTGTAATAGTGAAATTCCAGCTTGTGGACAAGACAATGGACAAGACGATGGATTTTTATAGCTGGTAACTGTCTGTCAGCGAGTCCATCCATCAGCTAAAACCCACAATAACAATTGACGATTGACCACCTTACAAATCATGCTTTACACCCATGACTGGTTTAACGCAAGCCCATGCAAAACAGTACAATACACGACGAACACTTCACAATTGCCAGCAAATATACTTCAAATGGCAATGATTTGTAACTGAGAGTTTTGAACTTTAACATCAGTCAACTGCACATAAACCCCACTGGTCAGTGAAGGTTGGACAAACTCTGTGGGGGGTTTGTCCTCTAGTTGCACCGTGGAGCATTTCCAGCAGCTTCCAATGCATTTACATTATTTCACTGATCTACATCATGCCAAAAACTGCAGCCAACAGCGAAGGCGACGGAAAAAGTAGACTGCAGACAGCATGTGTTTTCAGACGCTAGACTATTGGCCTCATGTTTAAATTTAAAACCTAAATAACACATCGTCAATTCAACTAAATCTTTGATTTAGTTGAATTGATTGAATGTGCTGTAACTATTGAATGTGCTGTAACTCTGTTATGCTGATTCTGTACACATGACATCTATTGCTTCTGTTCGTCCGGGGAGAGGGATCCTCCTCTGTTGCTCTCCCTCAGGTTTCTTCCCCTTGTTTTTTAGTGGGAGTTTTTCCTGATCCGATGTGAGGTTCCGGGACAGGGATGTCGTATGTGTACAGATTGTGAAGCCCTTAGAGGCAAATTTGTATTTGTGATTTTGGGCTATACAAAATAAACTGAATTGAATTGAATTGAATTAAATATTGATGTTAACAACTCGTGTTTCAAAACCTAAACTTAATTCACAGTTAACTTAACAGACAGTAATATATCGAGTGGGATCTTTGTTTGATCGTGGTCTTTACAACCAAAAACTGCACGTTTGCTATCAAAATGTACCCACTAATGCAAAGTTTTACATGATGTATTGAACTCCACTCTGCACACACATCTCCCCTTTAAACCAAGTTTGTGCTTTATGGATGGTGTCTTAAATCCCTGGGCCAATGTCTCTGGTTCGGCCATTGCCTCTTTCTTTCCTCTTGTTTCCTGTCATCCCTAATAAAGCTATAAAAATGTCACCCAAAATTTATATAGATAAGAAAGTTGGCTTTGCAAAAGGAAATGGATTCAACATGTGCATAGTGCCATATATTTTAGTGAGTGAGTGTAATAAGAAAGCTCTAAGACATGTACCTTAAATGCTGTTTAGAAGACAATGAAATATGCTATTATGAAACCACTTAGCTCTTCCTGTAGTACAAGGTGTAGTATAGTTTGTTGCAACCCTAATTTATACATATTGGGGTATATATGTATATCTAGTAGTTCTCTGCAGGAACAATACATTGACTTTGATATGTTCAATTGGTGGAGTTTCCCTTTAAGATCTTTCCAAGTAAAACCTTTAAGGGCCAGTGTGTAGGCTTTGGTGGCCTCTTGCGGTGAGGCTGCAGATTTCAACCAACTGAAACTGAAGCGTGTTGGAGAACCATTTAGAACCAGTGTTTGTTTGCTCTGGGCCCCTATAGATGGTTTAGATTATACACTAAAGAAAGCATACTTAATAATATAATATTCCATTTATCCCAATCAATCCTCCTAAATACTACACACTGGTCCTTTTTAGGTCTGAATAAAAAAAAAAAAGCGCAGTATGCAGTGGGTTCCCATGCACCATTGAGATCATTCGGAGCACTATGTCTGTTCATCCGAGCCTTTGCGCTTCGAAGCGGAGGAGGCAATGTGATGAGCGAAACCAGCTGCTGAAGTGTTTGGCTGGCAAAGCAAACTCGCAGACTCTTGACCCTCAGGCACATGTCTGTCCCTGCTCGACCTATTGGATAAACGGCACACGCCTGTTTGGTCCTGGTGTGAAAGTGAGGGGGGCCCCATCAGTCTCCTGCTTACACAACAGGTCAGACAGACACAGCAGGACTGGCTGCAGTGTTGGATTTCCATCATCTGACAAGGTCCGCACTGACTGGGGTTACACACAAACACACGCTGAGCAGATGTTTGTGCTCTTTCTCCCAGTTTCTGCCTCCTTTGTCGTAACATCTTTATATCAATCCAACACTTCAATCCACAACGTCTCCACAGAGAGTGAGCGAAGGCCGAACACAGGAGCAGGTTGACGGGCGAGACGTTTGCGATCTGATCGCTCACTGTGCGAGGGGCATGCTTGATGTGGGAGAGTGAGAGGGACAGAGCAGTAATGGGTCGTAATAACCGACCCAAATCAGCCACAGAGATCAGGGAAGCTAATCCGGTGCCAAGCCTAATAGAATCACAGACACAGGAATAAACTGTGGACAGCTCAACAGTGGCTTTGGCATAGGTTGTGGGTGTGGGGGTGGTTGTGTGTTTGTGTGTGCCTGTGTGTGTATGATAGTAGTATTTCCTGGATTAATAGTCCAGGAGCCAAGGCTGGATTACCAACCGGGCAAAGTGGGCAACCGCCCAGGAGCCCCCAAAAGGATGACTGTGCTTTTGCATATTGCAGGGACAATACCTAAACTAAGAGACACTTCCACAGTTCTGACACAGAGTCCATGGACCCTTGTAGTCTCAGGGGGAGCAGATCTAGACACTGTCCAGCCTTTTAACTTGGGTTCTCCTTATTATGTGATCTTAAAAAAGGTCCAGGTCAAAATAAAGGTTTAAGATCTTTATTACTTCCTTTTTCCACAAAAGTATGTTTAATCACATTAACACGCAACAGATCTTATATTAAGCCTATACTATTCCAGCATGGAACTAGAGAAGTGTATCAAATGTGTTTGTCACTCGCACGTCTCACACAACTGATAGGCTTTTATTTTATTCTGTGCAGATGTCATAGCACTGGCTCTGTGAAGGCGCACGTCTCTGCTCTGTACCACGGGGGGAACTGCGTCTTGAAGCGTATATTTAGGCTTCAATTCTATTTCTTGGACAAAATGTGTGTTAATGTCATGGTTGGTGCCCAGTAAAAAGGCAATGGAAGAACTCTATCACTTGCCGCAGGGGCTGAGCGACAACAGTCCAAAACAGCTAGACACACACACTGTGGTCAGCGATGCACTCAGCGGTGTTATCACTTGTTTCCCCCACCTGCAGGGGCCAGTTAAGAGAGTTAAGTGAGGGGTTGATGGACAGTCAATGGCAGTAATAAACACAGCAGGACAAGAAGGTCTTTTGAGAAAGTGTGAGCCACGGCAACTACGAGAGGGCCGTCCGCCTGCTGCAGAATGCCAGATTAGCAGTGGGGGCAGACACACAGATGATCACTCGCTCACGGCCACATGCTCAAGCTTGCACAACATTAGAGGCACCCCCTGGACATGGAGGTACTTGGCCATTATCACACTAACACAAAGCTTTAATGAAACTCCAATTTTTCACCCCCCCTCCACCCCCCCACCCTTTAAACCTTTGACATCAGTTTTTTTTTCTCAGAGAGAAATCTGCGCATCTCCTTTGTGTAATTAACATAAATTGCTCTCAAAGCATGGTAGATCAGTTACGAATCATTAACACAATGTGCTGCATGCAGCGCACATGATCCGTCCTCCCCTGAGTAATAAATGAATAAACTACACTAAATTTCGACAAGCATCAACACAGCAGCAGCAGACAACTACTGGGCGGCTGGAAGAAGAGTCATGATGAATTTCTGGACGATAGGATCTGTTCTGCTGTTACATCCTCCCAGGCACTATTTGTCATCTGACTGATATTCTGGAATTACTTTTTTGTTTTTGTCTTCACTGCTTGTGTATCCCGTGGTTAAAGGAAAGAAGGCGTAGATTAAACAGGTGACTAGACGGATGTTTAACACTTGTTACTTTTTGTCCTGTTGGACCGGGAGAATGCTACAAACTAGGGTTAGACTGTTAGGACCCAGCCAGCCATGGCCCCCTCTCAACCCGATCGCACTGAGACGCCCGGGACTTCGGAGCGCGTGGCCAGGGAGCTGCACGCCTGGCGACGGGGACGCACACCTGAAGCCGCTCGGCTCGTCTCCGCAGCTGTAGCTCGTTAGCTCGGTCCACGGGGACTTAAGGAGCAGAACTAACGTAGCTCAGTGCGAGTTCGTGCCATGTTCTCAAAGAGAGAGGTCGCTCGTCCCCTGGGGTCTTTGTTCGGAACATTCTTGTGGATTACCTGTGAGGAGCTTTCCCTGTGGATTACCTGTGGTGAACTTCCCCTGTGGATTACCGAAAGTGAGTTTTTCTTTTGTTGGACTGTTAGTGCCCATGGACTAAGGGACATTTGGAGTTTGTTTTTCCCCAGTTAAGGAGGCAGTTTTTGTTTTTTTCTCGGAACCTTTCGCTCCCTTAGTTGTTTGTGAAATAAACTACGCTGTGTTTTCGGCTGAGCGTGAACTCTGTCTGGTGTCGTGCACTTGGGGTCATAGACAAACCATAACATAGACAAGGTCTTCATAAGTCATCCATCCATCCATCCATCCATCGTCTTCTGCTTATTTGGGATCGGGTCACATTCCAAGGAAGACAACAAGAACACATCATCTGCCAACAGAGAGCCAAACCTGACATTCTCCGCCCCCCAGCTGCTCCTAGATATCCTGTCCATGAAAGTCACGAACAGGACCGGTGATAAAGGGCAGCCCTGGCGGAGGCCAACACCCACCGGGAACGTATCTGACTTACTGCCGAGGATACGAACACAGCTCCTACTGCAGGCGTACAGAGACCGGATGGCCCGTTGCAATGGGTCCAGCTCCCCATACTCCTGCAGAACCCCCCACCAAAACCCCAAAGGGACCCAGTTGAACGCTTTCTCCAAGTCTACAAAGCACATGTAGACTGGTTAGGCAAACTCCCAGAACCCCTCCAGTAGTCTCGCAAGGGTAAAGAGCTGGTCCATTGTTTCACAAACGTGACAGAATCCGCACTGCTCCTCTTGAAGCTGAGGTTCAACAAACGGTCGGAGCCTTCTTCCAGAACCCTGGCACCCAAATATTCATATTGGTTTTTAAAATGTGCATCCCTGGACTAATTTATATGTTTACATGGATGCACACATCTACGTGTTTACACTGTAAAACCTGTAATTCCCCAATAGTTCAAGATGTTTCAGGATCCCAACACAAGCATTTTGTGGTCACCTTTACATTCTTGCCAGTACAGAACACAGCATGTGCTCACATGTTGGGCCTCCAGTCCAAATGTCATTCCAGTCTCTCCGTATAAGACGTTGGTACTTTTGCCCCTCTTGCCTAAAAAGAATCTTCTTCACACAACGACATACAAAGTGTTCAAGCAGCAGCAAATGAGCCCACGGCTCAGCTCTGATTCCAGGAGACAAATCCTGACCTGAACCGTACCATATTACCAGTCAATAGAGTACACCTGCTTGTCCAAAGACAATATGTTAAGTTTTGTGCCATCCATCATTGTTTAGCTTTTAAAGCTCAAAGACAAATGTTCTTATTTTGATTTTGCATATGGAAAGCTTCATAAAACATCTTTGTTCTGCTCCTCAACCACTCCAAGCAGCATCTGTGAACAGTAAAGTCTTTCATTGTACCGGAAAATTGTGTTGACAAGGCGTTGTTTAAAAGATATGAGGGTGTTAGCCTCTAGAGGACCGTAAACACTACCGGACACTGTTCTCTGTATTTAATATAGTATTATATTATAGGAAATAGTTTTTGTCGAAAACAAAACTCTTTCTGAAAAGCGTCTAAATATGTCTTCCCTTTTGCTAAAAAGGATGAATAATGGCAGTACTAAGTTGAAAAGAATATAAGGAACGTCCGGTTCTGAAAAGTGAAGCCAATGCTGAAGTGCCTTTAACTTCAAACATTCTTCAAAGAGCTCCTCTGGTTGCAAAAGAAGATTGTATTGACGTTTATGTGAAATTTATGAGAAATGTATTACCCTAGTAAACATTATCATTGGTTAATTTTGTGAATTATGGTCTCATTTAGAGTAAAATAGACCATGAAGCAGGGTATGGTTTTGGGCGGGGTTACTCTGTGATTGACAGATTGTTTTCCGTGTTTGCAGTTCATGGATGATGACATTTGCATTTACGTTGGAGGGGTCAAACAACTCTGACAGATGCGAAAAAGTGCACAAAAATCACAAACTTTAATGATGGGCAAGCGTTTCGGGGTTTGTGTGTAAACGTGACACGACGTGTTTAGTTTTAAACAAACACTAGGAGCGAGAAACACAAATGCAGATGCAGACAAAAGCAGACACATAACAGCCATGTTTACAAATGCCAAAGGTTGATTATGTAAGTGTACACATAATGTCTTCCTTATATTTAGATACTACAAACAATGTTAGAACGTCAGATACTCTGCCCTCTCTCTCGGTGAGGTGCATTGCTATCAAGCTTGACACTGGTGGGATCTGGCAGGAGCGTGTACGGTTAAGAGCAAGTATGAAAACTAAATCACTGAAGTCAATAAAAGTATTAACATCATTAGGATTATTCACATAATTGAACAATAACGAGGCATCACTCTGGACACATATGCACAAAATAATCACAGAAAACTGCTCCTTAAAATAGTTTATTTACTAAGCGTTACTGATTAAAATCAATAATATAAATACAACAAACATCTATTATACAACTACACACATACTCCCTAAAAGCAACAAACAATCACATGGTGAGGAGTGTGTGTATTTGTGTGTGTGGAGGGGGGGAGAAGACAAAGAAGAGAGAGAAGAAGCCAGAAGGCGGACGTATTCACATCAAGTAATCACGTCATGAAATACTCCCCGATGGCGGCGAGGCCACGATTATTTAACGTGGGATCAAAACAGTGTGACAGTGTGTATGTTTGTGAGTGTGTGTATGTGTGTGGGTTAGTTTGGAAAGAAACGAAGGAAGAAAGCAGTCACTACGAGGCAGATCATCCCCGCAGCAGCAACGTACAGCACCTGTAACTTTATCACTCGGGTTCAGCAACAACAAAGCACTGCATCGTGAAACAACACTATCACAGCAGCAACACGCACAACAGTTATGTTACACAACTCTGAACTGGTCCGTAGAACAAAAACGAACACGGTAAACAGTGCAGGTAACTTAAACAACACAAGGTTACAAACACATTATGAACTATCTCTGCCCAGACAAAAGTCTCTTATTGAGATTGCTTTGTAGAGGTTAGTGTTTCTTTAGAATTTCGTTCTCTATTCAGGGACCGGAGCTTCACTGGTTTGGTGAGCTACACGGCAAACAGATCCTCCGTATGACAGCGGGAATTAATTCTTCGAACGTTAAGGGAATTCCTCTCCTCTACGACTGGCAAATGTCGACTAGAATAGGAAGAGAGCGGAAGAGAGCAGGTAAAGATGTGGAGCACGGGGCAAGTTATCCGCTTTCTCCTTCGGTATCCAAAAACACTCTATTGTTCGTCCAGCAAAGTTAAGACTATCAAGACTATCACCTAGGGGGTTTTCTTGAAAACAACGTTGTCCCCCCTCCACTGGTTTATAGTGCCCTGGTGACGTCATGGCCAATCAGCTCATGCTGGTTTGACCCAAATCTCACACATAGGTGAGATTTTGACACAGGCTAGGTTTAACTACACCAGGTAGGCCTGTTTCCTTTGTTTTAGCCACACGGTGAAGTCCCAACAACACCTTCTATCACATTTTCAACAAATAACATAGTGAACATAGTAAAAAAGATGTTCTTATTCAGTGATTGATTTAATCAAAATCGTTGAATCTCTCTTTATCTCTCTATCTTTCTTTAATGGTTTGATTCTGCAAACTGTCCTTTTAACTTTTGATTTTCTTTTCGGTACACAAGCTGCAGCAGTGTATTGCAGTCAGTCAGAAAGCATCGGAGAAGATCAGTTCTACAGGGACTTTGTCAGCCGCCGATACTCCAAAACCCTCTGAAGAAGCAGCAGCAGCTCTCTTTTTCTTGCCAGAACAAAAAACATCGACACTCATAAAAACCAAGTCCAAATAAAAAGGGGAATCCACAGCCTCCTGTGTCGAGTAGCTGTGCATGAAGGCCTTGGGCCATATCAAAAACTAGCTGCATGTCAGTACAAGCACATTGGTAATATTGTTGAAGTGGAATATTGTTGGAAAAAGGCCGCTTCAAGCTTGTGTAGTTCTTGGAATATCATCAGACAGGGTTGATGGAAAGACTAATTAACCTCAAGTATTTTTCCGCTTAAAAGCTTTCCGGATATGGAAGGTCTTTCCAAAATAAAAGCTTTATCTTTAATCTCTTTAATAAAATGACACAGCAGTTCCATAAGTCACATGCATTTGTACATGTGACTGAATGCAGCTATTTGACTTAATTTTCTGTACAGCTATAATGACTGTTCAGCTCTTTGTGTCTCATGCAATTAACTTCTTGTACAAAGGTGGTCATGCTTTTCCTAAATCCAATCCAAATTGTTTTGGTTTCGATGAATCAAACCACTATTGTCCTTCCACACACACTGTGGCAAAAATATTTGCCTATTATTCAGCAAGCCATGGTATGAGTTTGGGTTTTCTTTCCCTCTTTATTTACTAATTGTTTTACCAACCATGAGGCTCAAGCTGTGAGTTCAAGCTGAAAGTTCTATCAATGAAGCCCAACTAGTTCCAAAACTAATTGAATTTCCTATCCTGCCCTGTTTGTATTGTTCTTCTGGATCAAATATTTTGTGATTAAAAAAGAGGAACTTGAAAAACCAGTTGCAGCTGTTCTGTGATATTAGGCTTGTCTACAGATTCAGATCACTTCTAGGAAGCAACATCAGGATTCCAGACTCAAGAACATTGATTCTTAAATTCTGTAAAACCTCACAGCCAACATGTTCTCGTCAAATACCAATGTTTGGTCAGTGGCCCTACACTTTAAACCATAACGGTCCTGAATTGTGGCTTGGTTCAAATGAGTGTGTTTGTTTTGTAAAATAACTATGCTTGTGTTAAGTTAATGTTGTTGGTAATGCTTGGAAGTCATGTAACAAAACTACAGTGTAATAAGTCAACGTTGATGTTTTACATGGGACGTGAACAGCGGTTAACTGGTGGAACGTCACGTTTGGCCCTACCCATCGACTCAAACCGCCATTTTGCCCCCTCTTAGTTCATTAGTCATTAGTCATCTGACCTGGTGCTCCTACTATCTTCCTTCGCTCTCTCACTCAGTCCTTCACCTCCGACTCACAAGGCTGGAAATCATCTTGACTACATTTTCACCAGAAACTGCGCAACATCTAACCTCACTGTAACTCCACTTCACGTCTCAGACCACTTCTTCATCTCCTACTCTCTCCCACTCTTGGGAACTGACAACCCTCCCACAGCAACAGACTCTACCCCTGTCCGTCGCAACATTCGCTCCCTCTCTTCCTCCTCTCTGGCCTCGTCTGTTCTGACATCCCTTCCTTCAACTGACTCTTTCTCACTCATGCATCCTAACTGTGCCACAGACACTCTCCTCTCTACTCTGTCCTCCTCTCTTGATTCTCTCTGTCCTCTTACGACACGTAAGGTTCGCAATTCCTCTCCGGCTCCGTGGTTGTCAGACCCGGTCCGTGCCCAGAGAGCCACTTTGCGAGCATCGGAAAGGAAATGGCGAAAATCCAAACACGCAGACGACCTGCACGCCTATCACTCTCTTCTCGCCTCCTTCTCTGCCTCTATCTCTGCAGCCAAAAGCCTGTTCTACCAATCCAGAATTGAATCTTCTTTCTCTAACCCCAAAAAACTCTTCTCCATTTTTTCCAACCTCCTAGACCCCCCCTGTCCTCCTCCTCCCTCCACCCTTCTACCGAACCACTTTGTCGACTACTTTACTAAAAAGATAAATGACATACGCTCCTCATTCACTGATCCCCTGCCCATAACTACATCTCCATTAACATTATCCGCCTCCCCTTCACTTTCCTCTTTCACCCCTCTGTCCCCCAACCAAGTTCTTACCTTGGTATCCTCTGCCCGCCCAACCACCTGCCCCCTTGACCCCATCCCATCTCACATCCTCCAGTCTATTGCTCCTGACCTTCTTCCCTTTCTCACCCATCTAATTAACACCTCCCTCTCAACTGGTTGTTTCCCTAACTCTCTGAAGGAGGCAAGAGTTAACCCTCTCCTGAAGAAACCCACTCTCGACCCGTCAGAAGTCAACAACTACAGACCTGTCTCTCTCCTTCCCTTTCTTTCCAAAACCCTGGAGCGAGCTATCTTCAACCAAGTCTCCTCCTTCCTCCATCAGAACAACCTTCTGGACCCTCACCAGTCTGGATTCAAGGCAGGCCACTCAACAGAGACTGCCCTCCTTGCTGTCTCAGAGCAGCTTCACACTGCGAGAGAAGCCTCTCTCTCCTCTGTCCTTATCCTTCTGGACCTTTCTGCTGCCTTTGACACAGTGAACCACCAGATCCTCATCTCCTCCCTCCAGGACCTGGGTATCTCAGGCACTGCGCTCTCCCTCCTCTCATCCTACCTCAGTGATCGGACCTACCGGGTAACCTGGAGAGGATCTGTGTCTGAACCTTGTCCTCTCACTACTGGGGTCCCTCAAGGCTCAGTCCTCGGTCCTCTCCTCTTCTCCCTGTACACCAACTCTCTTGGCTCCGTCATTCGCTCGCATGGCTTTTCCTACCATAGCTATGCTGATGACACCCAACTGATCCTCTCGTTTCCACAATCGGAAACACAGATAGCAGCACGAATCTCTGCTTGTCTGACTGACATTTCACAATGGATGTCCGCACACCACCTGAAAATTAACCCTGACAAGACGGAATTACTTTTCCTTCCAGGAAAAGTCTCCCCCACTCACAACCTGACGATTACTTTCAACAACTCAGTCTTGGCCCCGACCCTGACTGCCAGGAACCTCGGTGTGACCCTTGACAGTCAATTCTCCCTGACTGCCAACATTACCGCAACAACTCGTTCCTGTAGATTCATGCTGCACAACATCAGGAGAATACGTCCACTTCTCACCCAGAAGGCAGCACAGGTTCTCGTCCAGGCTCTGGTCATCTCGCGCCTAGACTACTGCAACTCCCTCCTGGCGGGTCTACCTGCTGGTGCCATCCGACCGTTGCAGCTCATCCAGAATGCAGCAGCTCGACTGGTCTTTAACCTCCCGAAATTCACCCACACTACTCCGCTCCTCCGCGACCTTCACTGGTTACCGGTGGCCGCCCGCATCCGCTTCAAAACATTGGTACTGGCGTACCGTGCTACGAACAGATCTGGTCCAGTCTACATCCAGGACATGGTAAAACCTTACACCCCAACTCGTGCGCTCCGCTCGGCTTCTGCCAATCGGCTTGTAGCTCCGTCACTGCGAGCTAAACACTCAACAAAGTCTCGACTGTTCTCTGTCCTGGCTCCTCGATGGTGGAATGAGCTCCCCATTGACATCAGAACAGCAGAAAGTCTCTACATCTTCCGTCGCAAACTAAAAACATATCTTTTCCGACTATACCTTGAATAAAGGAAGTAGCACTTTAGTAGCACTGAAATGGCTCTTACTGATAGCACTTTGTAGTTGAACTTTTTGTCGAAATTGTACCTTCTTGATTCTTGTTGTTCTGATTCTTGTATGTAACCGTAGAATGCACTTATTGTAAGTCGCTTTGGATAAAAGCGTCAGCTAAATGAAATGTAATGTAATGTAATGTAATGTAATTAGTCTAGGAATGGGCCATTTTGGTGTCAGTTGACGGAGATTTATTTAAACGACTAGTACTTTTTTTTAATCCTTAAAGCATTTATTAAAAGCTAATTTAAAGTTTAAAAAAGCTCTACCCACCAACAACACCAGGCACAATTCTAGAGGACCGAGGGTTGTGGAACAGGGAGTCTGTGTTCGGATTTCTACTTAAATTCCTGTGGTACAGAGCTCTAAAGTGTCAGATCTATGAGCCCTCAACCAGCACATGAACGCACCACACCGGCACACATCAGTTCAAACCTTCAAGTGCATTATCGCCTAACATTTGTCAAAGTAATATAAAAGTCTCAAGGCAACACAATACATTGACAGATTACACATTATTAATGTCACTATTAATACAGAGCTTTGGCGCCACTGTATCTGATTATGATCACTCCAATAAAGCCTTTTGCCTTTACCTTCCTCAAGCTCTACAACTTGACCTTAACGGCGTGTGTAAACACAGCTGCCGTGAGAATTAGCTGCAAGTGAAAACCATGTCCTGTATCTCCATAATGTTTTGGGGATTAATCATAGTTTTATAATTTAAGACTATCGTCATACTTGAACAAAAGTATCCATTTAAAAACCCATTCAATTATCTTAAAAATAAGCCATCGTTAATATTTCGGAGATGCGTGGTTTACGATGTGTGATGCGAGACTCCCGTGGATATTTTTCTACCACAATCCTCACTTCCTCAAGGGCCATGTTTAGGGTTCAGGCTGTGGCTTCGGGGCTCGGATTAAAGTTGGGATTAGTCTCATGTTAGGGTTAGGGTTTAACCAAAAGAGAAGACAAGTAGGGATTGGGTTTGTGCGTGTTTGTGTGAGTGGGTTGCTTCACCCTCGGGTTGTCTGAACATCTGTCAGCTCGAATATCAAAGGTGGCCACCAACCTGACCCGTCAGTTCACACAGCTGTCACCGGTAGGCCTCACATTCTATAGGGAGAAAACAAAGATGGCCGCTGCCCGTGTATTTGAGCTGGCATAACACAACAGCAAGTTCCAGACCAACCCTACGAGACATGCTGGAGCTGTACCTTTCATTTCAGTAAAGCATTTAACGCTGTCATCAACAGGGAATCCATCACTGTGAATGAATCATGTGTGAAACAAGGAGGAAACACAGGAGCCCCTGAACACAAAGCTGTTTTTTTCTGACTTTTTCATGGAGGTGATGAAGGTAGACATGTGGCCAAAACAACATCTCCATGTCTCAGCAAATTATACAATGGCTTTTGTTTTGCAGAGTAACAAGAACTCACTCAGAGGGTGTGAATCTCTGTTGAAACTGACAGATCTTGGGTCGATTTGACTTGACTCCGGTTGTAGTTTCATAGCTCTAATTAGGAAACGGTAATCGGCTAACTGGCAAAAGGCTTTAGATCTAAAGCTGATATAATCACTTAATATAATCCAATAGCACATTGGATGTGGCTGACTCGTCTACCAAATGTCAAGGAAATATGTGCATAACCGTTTTAGACTCTTTTGGACCATTTTCTCTGTACTCTATTTAAGTGAAATTGTTCTACATTTTACAGCTCTAGTAACTAGTGGCTTTTCAGGTCAAGATTTTCAAATTGTTCAGTCCATGAAACAAATCATAAAAAAAGAAACATTGGAGAAAAGTGAGAAAATAAAACCCCATAAAGGAATCATTAATTTCTGCCCTAATAATATTGTCACGACTCCTCCGATTCATCTTGTGATCCTCACGATGGGCCCAACCCCTAGATTGGGAACCATTATTTGGGAACCAAATACTTTACTGAGTATTTATCTACGTACATTTGCTTACTCTACAAGTCCCGTACTTGAGTAGAAATTTGAGGTTCTTTGGACTTTACTTGAGTATTTCTATTTGCTGCTAATTTACACTTCTGCATCTCAGAGGCAAATATTTTACTCTTTACTCCACTAAAAAATGTGATCGATAAGTGAATGGTGATATTGTTATGGTTTTGTAGCCGACAGCATGTAATTTATAAAATATATATTAAAAAATTCAAAATTGCTCCACATTCACCTGCTGCAGCATTAAAGCAATGAACACATTAATTCATAAATAATAAGATAATAAGACAAAATACTTTTGTAGTTTTAGTTAAGTAACATTTTCAATGCAGGACTATTTCTACACCATGGCATTACTTCTTTTACTTCAGTAAGTTGAGATGTAGGTCAACGTGGGTATGAAAGATGCACGCCAACGGCCATGCATATAATCTACATATAAGCATAACCAATCAGTAAAGGCTAATTAGTAAGGGAAAGATAGTCCCGGACCGGAATTCATCCCGGTCGACCAGTCTATCAGTCCTCAGCTGTATCAGCATCAGGATGTTATCAGGAGGTCACTGAGTCTGGGAGGTAGGGTCGGAGATGGAGCGGGGGATGTACAGAGTGGGGGGGGGGGGGGGGGGTTGGGGGGGCATAAAGATCCCAGACAGTAAATGTGAGGGAGATAAAGAAAATCATTGAGACAGAGAGGCAGATTACCGGGTCAAAACGGACAGAGAGAGGCGGGCTGAGCCATCATATGACTGAACTGCTGGGAAGCCTCACCTTGAGACCACATGATCTATATCTGCTCTTTCTTGGGGAATTGTGGGAAAAACGAGGAGAGGAACTTTTGTTTCTGCGCTAGGATTTCAGTCAAGATTTAAACTTGTTGACATCACACAAGTGACAGGTTAAAGGAATGAATTCCCCTTGATTGAATGTCCTGCCGCGTGTGTGTTTCTGCTCCTTCGCACCGCTCGGTTTCCACTGAGCACAGGAACGCCGTCTAATCCAAATCCTCCCAGCGTGTGTTGCTCTGACTAGCCGTAAGAATGTGCGATGTATAAACAGTCGGCTAAATGTGTAAACCATCTCGGAGTAGTGAAACAGCGGAACATATAGAATTGAGGGGAACAGCTTGATCCACACAGACTCGGCGGGGGAAGGGAATCCAAACTTGTTCCCAAACACATCGGAACATCTTTTGTCTCTCTCATCCCTTTGGAATGAAGCAACACATTAACGCGCATCACTTCATGGAACCCCTTCGTAATGGATTTGAGGGACATCAGTGTCCAGAATCCTTGCAGACGTCACCTCATGTTCACTAACCTGCTAGAAAACCCTTTAACGTGCTTGACCCCAGCCATCTTGCAAAAAACAAATTTAACGCAAATCTATTAGAAAAGTACTTGAGCTCCACTTGACTTTTAGTACGAAACCCTTCAATGTCTCGAAAAGCAGAAACAACCTGAGAGAAACATGTTTTTTCTCAAGTGCTTTAAGAGTTGCAGAGTGATGGGTGGACCTCGGTCACTGTTGGTGCTTTAAAAGGTGCTAATTGTAGAAACAGTACAAGTGGCAAGATGTGGTAATTGGATTTAGTTTAATTTACTGTCACCCACCAACCTTTTCCTATTTGTGTATTTCCGTTTAAAATGGTACTTCGAACATCTAATTCAATCTCATGACCGGATGTTTTGAGCTCGACAAACTAGATCACGACAAATGGCGCACAAATGTCACTAGATTATTCAAGTATTCAATTATTCAATATGAGTTGGGGTCTGAATCCAAAATCACATGATCCGTGGGTCACAGGTTCCAGGTGAGCAACTTTCAGTTCAAGGACAAGTTCTGAATGTTTGAAGCCTGTCGTAAGTGTACTTACTGTAATCATTGCTCTTGTTCACACTGACCAGTGAGGTCTCTTTCTAATTGACTTCCAATGTAAGAGATGCAATACTTGTTCAGTGCGTTGTCAAGTTTTATCTCACATAATATGAAGAGTTATATCAAATCAGATGATGATCTTCCAAAGCTAATGTTGTGTATGATGTCAAGTTGATGCCCAAATTCTGGAAACGTGATGGTTCTCCTTTTCCTACTGCATCGTAGTTGTTTGCCCTAATGATGCGACATTGTGAACAATAAATCTGTGTTGAAGTCGGGAGGAAAGCTAGCTAACGTTAGCAGCCGGTATGTAACACAGTCCTGCGGAGATTACATTGAGTTTCATTCGGATGTGTTCAAGCTCTATTCCATAATTATTAGACAGTAAATTATAGTGCTATTATGTGTTCAAATGTAATCTTGTAAAAGGTTGTTTTTGACAAGAAAACTGATAAATACAGTTGTACATAAACACCACATAAAAAGATTTGAAAGAGATGTTTTTGCATCAATATAAAATAGATATTAGATAATGTGGGCCTAACACTGGCTCCAAGTCTTTATTGTTGGTTTTCTTCTGTGGTATCGAGAATTGTGATATTTCACTGGCATAGGGATTGACGACTACATTTTTTGGTATTGTAACTGCGAAAGCGCACAACAGTCTTTTCCTGATTTTTATTCGGTGGTATGATAAAACTGAACTAAAAAGATGATGCAATGACGCAACATGAGGGGAGGTGAAGAAATATGAATCATCACTTGCCGAGTGAACAGAATTCTGAAACGGGGAGATTCAGGGACACTAGACGTTCTGGACAGTCTGAGATGACCGCTGTGTCCTCTTTAATAAGAGATAAAGAATCATCTGTCACCAGTGTAGCGGGTTAAATGAGACAGGGAAACGTTACCTCTATCACCTAAATCTCGAATTAGTTTGAGGAAGCACAGCACGTGCACGGTTCAACTCTGTAGCATTCTTATGAGATGTCTTCCAATGTGCAGCGTGTATCACTTGATGCACATTTCTGTCCTTCATCTTTGACGTTTCATCCCAATAGTTACTCATGCGTCTTCCCCTCACACATTATTTCTGTTTGCCTGTGAATTTAAACCAGAGGCCTGCTTCGTAAACCTTCAGGCTAAGATCGACTTTGTTTACTCGTGTCATCTGCTTTTCGCCAGACAAGTCCTGCAGCATTAATGACATCAATTTGGGCAGCAAATGAAACGGGTACGAGGAGTGAGAGTGAAGCAGAGAGAGGTGGGGAGTTGGTTTCACTCAGAAAGGTTGGAATGCGGAGCCAAACGGGACAAGACGAACTCTCCGTAGTAACATTGTCAAGTGTATAAAGCCCCTTCCTTATCTCCTTCATGTGTGTCCCATTAGCCCAGCCCCTAATAGAATCACACCCATCGCTGCTGACTTTTCTCTCTTCCCCTGCAGTGAAACACAAAATGAAAGTTGTTAAAGTGAGTCGGCACAGCTGCACAGCACTCAGAGCTCGGACGTGCACGCAACCGCCCACAGCTGTAGTAGAAGGTGACTCAAGTGCCCGTAAAGGGAGTCACTTGAATGGAACCGGCCCCTCTCGCGTCCTTCCCTGCATCCTAATCTCCTCGTCCTGCTGTGTGCCGGCATGTCAGGAGGGGCTCTGCGTCAAATCCGCCGCTGCAACAGCTGCTCCAGCTGCTCCGGCTGTGGCCTCGGCCCACGTGCACACGCACGCACGCACGCACGCACACACACACACACACACACACACACACAAGGACTCCCACAGCAGCAGGAAATCATTCACCAAAGGCTCAAGACGCCCACTAATTCGCGCCATTACGCAAAGCTGCAGACCACATGGCGTATCAGACACCACAGCTCTGGCAGGTCACTTTTAATGGAACCACACTCCGATCTGGAATTACATTTGAGGTATCCATATAGCATTTCTCCATTTAATTTTTCTCAGTCAAAAAGAACGTCTCGGATATCCACAACGTAATTCTCCTCGATAGGAAGACCTCTCTCACCTTTAGGCTTTCAGTTTCAGATAAACACAATTGCACTTTTGACGTCTACAATAGAATATAAGATCCAACTGTTAAAGGTCAGAACTGAAGCAACTGGATATTCAGAGCAGATTGTATTTGCATTGTTTTTAGTGAAACTTTTGATTGTAGAGGATATTGGATTTGTATTATTGTAAAATTTATTTTTTTGTATTAAAACTTATATAATGCTTATATGGAATCTTTTATATATATATATATATATATATATATATATCAAATTATGACTTTGGTAACAATTGGATTGTCTATATCTGATATGGAAGTGGGTTTGTTTCGTTGAAAAATTATGTTGTGGATATCTGAAATGTTAATTATGACAGGGTAGAATTGCGGATATCTGCAACACATATGTTGAAACAGCTGGTCAGCACTGCGATCTGTCTGCATTGTACGTTATCGGACTGGACAGACGCGCGAGGGCACCCAAGCAGCAGCATCAACAGTATTTTTGGGTTACTGTGCTTGGCTCGAATCCCATCAATAGCTCCCAACAACATATATGTGATATCTGAGGGGGGGACGTAACAAACTGATCCACACAGGCACCCATTCATGCAGGAAACTAAACTTCAGCTCCACAAAGTAGATTTCATATCTTATTTGGACAAACTTCAAGATGTTTCCCCTAAACTATTGGAAATATATCTACATGTAAACCTTGACGCTAACTTGTAATTGTAACAAAAACATGTAAATGATTGAACTGCATTTGTCTAAAAGTTTAGGGCCTTAGAAGAGAATCAGTGCGCGCACACGGGGCCGTTCACTCTCTCCCCCTTGTGCGCGCAGGCTTTAGTTTGCATACATACACTAACAAATATCCACACGGGGAAAGAAGTCTTTTGTGTTGTGAGTCAACTGTGACAGCTCAGTTTTTACTCCCGCGAACAGCGAGCACAGCGAGGCACAATTAGCGCGTCGGTAATCTGGGAAATGCAAACGAACCATCTGAGACGCTCCGTGCGCACCGGCCAGTTCCGCTCCCCTACACGCTGCACAGCCACAGCGCCTATAGAGTCACACTTCCGAGTGCATGAGAAAAACAAACAGAGGGAGAGTCTCCAATGTTTTTGTGCCAGACCCAACCCTTTTGCCTACCTGTGCACAGAGAGAGAGAGAGAGAGAGGTGAGTTTGTCTGCACTAGGTTGACTTGAGGAAGCGCACAGCGCCTTGAGATTCACGTTCTACTGTTTTTTTTTACCTGCCAAAGCTCGAGTTTAAATTAAGAAATAAGTCATTGAAGGCGTCATCCAAACTTCTCTGCTGTACAAAAAGTAAATATTTAATCTGGAGCACTTCGAACCAATTTAGACGCCGCCGCGGTGCCAAAATCCTGCTATTTCCCCAAACTTCTGAAAGCTACTCCAGCAGCTCTCCAAAGCTCTCCATCACACGAGTTGGGGCACGAGTATTGAACACTTTGGGTCAGCCTCTGTCACTCCACTCGTGTCACATTCCACAAGGACCACAGAGAGAAAAGAAAGAAACGCTGTGCAAATAACCCAATGGAAACACGAGTGAAGCCCTTCCTACCGTAATAAAGGTAACCATAGCATCGGCGGGTTAGTATCCAACACAGTCGACATGAAGGTGATTAATCTGTAGACAGAATCCTTTGGCGAAAACTTCCCACTTTTTGAGGGCTGCCGCCTGTCTCCGCGCCACACTGGTTCTGTGTGGAGAGGATCAGGGTGTGCGTAATTCTCTCTCTCTCTCTTTCTCTCTCTCTCTCTCTCTGTCTCTCTCTCTCCCCTCCCTCCCTCCCTCCCCTCTCTGGACAGCATAATCTACGCCGCTCTTTCTGTTACAGGACAGATGGCTCTTGACACACGCTGCTGCAAAGACCCGCATGCATGCTGCCACTGTCTGTCAGCGGAGCGAGCCTGCTGACATGAATTAGGGCAGTGCGTGTTTGTGCGCGTGACCAAAGCAACCTTTACGTCTTCATGTAGTGCTGGCTGATGTTGCAGGTTCCCCCAAGACGCAACGTTTCAAAGAGGGTTGTATTCCTTCATCAATAAATAAAAATAAAAAAATTAATGAGCTTAAGAAGCCCTCAAGTAAAATAAACGATTTGTTCGGGAGGAGGTCTGTCCATGCTTTGAACACATGTACTGTACATGTGCACTAACATCCCTTATATTAAATTAAGGTAGGAGCAAACAACAAAAGCTGTATATTACAGTGAAGTTGCTGTAAAGTACAGACACATTTAAAGTCAGTGTAAGAGTGAAAACGCCTTAATGTCCCAATGTCTGTGTAAACCGGTGCATAAAGTAATATTCATACATATAGCTTATAGTTGTATTATAGCAGCTGGAGGCTCAATACCTTGCTCAAAGGCACTTTGTATCCTATCATTTTAATTAGCCTGGGCCATGTGCACAGGGTTCAGGGAGTGTAACGTGTCCTCCAGCAGTCATCGGAGGTCGCGAGTTCTCATTAGGGGATTTCTAGACCGACACTTATAAGTGTGAAACAGCAACATCCGGGGTTCGATTGTAGCCTTGGGTCTTTGATTACATGTCATACTCCTCTCTCTCCTTGCCCATTTCCAGTCTATGGTTGAGGCTGAATTGTCTTGGACCATCAAAATAGACTTGGCAGCGTTTCTGCTGGCTGGACATCTGGTCTTCTTCCTCCATATCTTGTCAATCTCAACAGCACATCTGGTAAAGCTATCATGTGCTTTTTTTATTAGCAGACGTTCACAGGCAAGATCTGACCTGACTGACAATTGGACAGGTGGGTGGTGGGTGGACTATTAAACTCTAACTAAAGTAGAAGGTAATGCTCACCCTCGGGCTGTGCACTAATCAAATAGCGGTTTCTGGATTTAGACTTTTTGATGGAGATTATAGTTTGTACCATGATGGGGTTGGAGCCTGCCAAACCTCAACCATAAAGGCAGATTCTTACAGTCTTACAGAAGGATTAGCCGAACAGAGACAAATTCTCAAATTGTTTGGCCACTTGTGGCGCTATGGAGCCAAGAGACCTCATATAGCCGGTTTCACTGGAAACACCTTTACAGATGTATAAATAACCAAGAGCTAAGCCATTTTCTGACTGATGGAACACAATAATTAACAAATACCCAGTTCAGTAACAGCTTTTGTATTTGTAATTCTAAACACACAGATTAAAATGTGAAACAATGGTTAAATCTGTTTAAGTCTGTGGTCTCCCATGTTTTTTGAAACTAAAGTTTTTTCAAAATGCAAAGGATCTACCAGAGTGGGTTTGTTGCAGTGTCTGGACGTTGTCTATATAACTGTTTCCACAGTTTTTACATTTTTTAACCGGAATTGTTTTATCAACAATGGCAGAATCTAAAAAAGAAAATAGAGCTTTGTGCTCATGTCCCACACATGTCCTCTCGTTCACTTCCCAAGCTCCTCCAACTTCACAAAGAAAAAGGGGTGCAAGCCATTAGATGTGAGGATGGACTAGAGAAGGGGGAGTGCGTTTGAAAGGGCCTACGATCGTCTGTGCATATATCCTCTCTCCGTTTCTAGATGCATTTTTTGCTCTTGAGTTTTGCATTTTACATTTAATTTGTTTTAGTTCAGCTGAAGAAAAAACATGTAGTTAGCAAAGAAAAACAAAAGCACAGCCTCTCATCGTTGATGTGAACATGATACCATGTTCACAGGGACGGTTGAAACACTGAAACAGGCCAGTCGACCCGTCTGCCCTCACTGCATGTTTCACTTGTCTCTGTATGTACAGAGTGAGGAACACACTGTACATATTGTATTTCTTTCCCCCTCAATGACGAAGCATTAGTCATACATCATAAGAGGTCCCTTAACGCCAGGCTTTGGTTCAGGATCATCACTGTAATGGACGTTTTTAATTTTTAACGAGCACGTCTCCAGCAGGCCCCTCGGGCTCTCCACGTGACGTGACAACTGTGTAATAATTATCCTGGGCCGCGGTGAAATCATCAAATATGAAAGGAGCGGGGAGAAAGGTGGTGAGGCCGAGAAAAGGAAAGGAGTCAGCTGAGAGAGGGCTGGAGGACGAAGAAGAAGAGGAGGAGAAGCAGGGAAATATGGAGAGAAGAGCATATAATTATGCAGAAGGGAAGGGTAGAACATGAAGGAAGGAGAGATTCAAGAGGAAATGTATGAGAAGAGATGTTTATATTTAATGGAAAAATAAGGCAAATAATTAGGTCTAGTCGCAATTAAATGTATATATTTTACAGTAGTTGGCAACTCAGCACTACTTTTCTTTTTATTTATTAAACAAATACACATTCAGTATACAGGATATGTATAGACATAGAACAATTACAAAAGAGACATTACATACAAAAATATTGAAAACATCCACATAATTAAGGGTCTTGATTGTCTTTTTGAATTGAGCTAGAAAGCAGTTTCACAGATTCACACTTCAGCAAAATAACAAAATACTATTTTGTATGTATTTATATTTATGCATAAATGATTTTGCCCTCATTATAAAATGTATTATACAAAAAATAATTATTAGTTTTGTGAAGAAACCAAAATATTTCCCCCCAAAAAATAAAACATTTTGACTTACAATATTGAAGATAATGTCACAGTAGGTCAAATTTTGACATTTTGACTTGATATCTCATAAATTATTTTCAATAAAAGTTTTGACTTTGTATCTCAGCTTTGATTTAATGTATCATATTTGTGACTTCACTTCATATCTCATGTTGTTTGTCATAATTTGGATGCACAAATTAAAGGATTAAAGAGAAGCGCCTGAGCTGGATATATTCTGACGTTTAGTCCCACACAGGTCAAAATATTAACATTTCCCTTAATGCATCTGAGGAGCTTCTTTCATTTGTTCCTGCTGGTAAATGTTTACGTCTTGTAACATGTGCTTTATGAGAGGAATAAAAACAAACACTAACTTGACTACACAATTCCTTTTGAATTCTTGATCACATTTAAATGTGAAAAAAACTAGCTATAAATTACCCCAAAAAGTTTTTGGATGGTTTTGTGGTTTCCCATGGTATTGTAGAGTGTTGGCATGTGAGGCTTTAAGATTTATTGGGATTGACCAAGGTTCAACTCAGTAAATGTCTTCTTAAATGGGTCCATGGAAAGGTCTGACTTCTCAGTCAGCATGCAATACATTACATCGTGGTCCAGTTTCTTTGTTAACCAAAAAGGACCTGCAGACCTTCAGAAGGCTTTGATTGTCTGCTTGGCATCCAGACTCGGGTTTTCTCCTCTTCCTGTCGGGAGCGGGGCTTTTGCATTAGGGTGAAAAAATTGTTTAAATCTTCCTCAATCTTAAAGCCTATAATGAATTACCAACAGGGAAGTGTTGCAACCTTTTGCATGTAGCTGGACTGACAGACGTTTTCAGTTACTCAAGTGTGCTTGGCTCTGATGGCCCCTCCATCAATGGCCTCAGGGCTTTTGGCAGGACTGGCCACGGGCTTCACCATGTAGAGATTGTCAATGTGGATTTTTTTGTTGTATATGTTGAGCCGGATGATCCTCTTCTACTGACAAAAAAGAATGAATACATGCCTGTTAGGATCAGCTGTTATTCAAACTGCTTGACATCGATGAACTCCAGCTACCTGCATGCTTTAGAGACAGAACCAGTGGAGCAGGTTACCCACAAAAGGGTGAAATATTTGTGTTTTTCTGTTGTCATGAGACTAAAGTGCAATTAGTGATTTTGAAAGTGAGTCACAACCTTTTAACCAAGATGAACAATACCTCCGATAAATCAATTAAAGCAAAGCTCGCGAGCTAGTTCGGGCGGATGACTCAAGTTCACTGCTGCTCTCACCTGACAGTGAACCCTTCTCATCATGGCAGCGTACCGCTTACTCTTTCCTGCCATGCTCAAGCTAATGCTGTCAATCTCAAACACTATCATCAATCCAAAAATCCGATATCATGAGGAGTTTATTTGATATATTTGCACAGGTAATAAAACACACATAAACAAGAAAAGAACATTTTAAAAAAGTGTGATTCAAAAAAATTTTTATGAAGGTATCAACAAAAAGAAATGAAGCAGTGACCATTTAAATCAGATTTAGTCAGTGAAGGAAAAAATAAATATACATAGACATTGGATGATTCATTGGATGATTCTGCTCAATGAAATGAAAAAAGTTTTATATTTATATTCTATTTTTCAAAACTCACTTTCTACTATGTGCGCATGGCCACTGCGGTGTGTTTAATGTAATGTAAAAATTGTATTAATGGTAACTTGATGACAGCTTTGATTGACTGCATCGTGAACGCAGAGCAGCAGCGTTGTCCATCGCTGGGTGTGTTCAGGCACACGCTGCTGCCTGGAAGTTTGAAACACGAGCCAATTCCCAGCTTGTGTCGACAGCTGTGTGAGAAGCTTTCAGTCAGAAGTGAGACAGACAAGTGAAGTGCTTCCTGTGTAGATGAGCCTGTAGGCCGGATCCCTCGCTGAAGGTCAGGAAAAGACTGCGTTTACAGTTAATTGCAGGTGCAGTAAAGTCTGAAGCTGTAGCCTATACACACCCATCCTAGTGTAATTTGTCTCATAATCTTTGAGTAATTTGAAATCCAAACGGTCTGTGAGAAAACTAAACTCGTGCACCTCCTCTTGGCTCTGTCTTCAGGCGATTGGCCGTTTTACAGATGCACGTGTACGACAATCATGGCAAGTATGCATACAGTTTTAGAAATACCGAGGTCCAAAGACTGATACCGAGGTCTAAAAAACTGAGCTTGCGTGTGGATCTATACAGAGCACACTTTATTTGAGCTTTCGGTTGAAAGGCAGGTGAAGAAACAAGCAAATCATCATCATGAACCATAGATACCAAATTCTACATGAAGAATCTTGGATCACAGCATATCACTCGTCTCAGATTCCTCATTTGGGCCCATTGGCTGAAGCATATCAAAAGTGTCGACACAGAAGATCTTTCTTTCAGGTGTTTTGATTGGAATGTGATTGGTTGTTTCTTCACCTGCCATTCCAGTTGAATCCTGTACGCTCAGATGACCTCCGTCAGACCGAAAGTTCAAATGAAGTTGCACTCTGCATCGGTCGAGCTGCGCGGGTATCTCTTCTGTCACAGAAAAAATAGGCGACACATGCTGAATCTTTGATGAGCCGCTCGCAGGTTTTCGGTTTTATTTAGAGAAGTAACATTTTAAGAGTTAAAGAGATTTTTAAGGACTTGTTCTACATGTAAAATACATCAATAAATAACCCTCTCATCAATTTTGAAGCTTTTTACGCGTCTTAAAAAAGGTGGTTGCTAAAAATTGGCTGAGTGACACAACTAAACGCAATGACTAGAACAGATTGTCTTTGGCTTAGTGGTGTTTTGTTCTAAATCAATTATCCTAAAAGTGATTAAATTACAATATATTACTGAGCAAAAAATGTAAGTACTTATTTTCTGCGTTAATCTCAAATACTATGGGAAAATACATGTTTTTGTCGAGGGAACTGGTGTGATACAGAAATACGTCTTCCCTGCTGCACTTTATTTATCAAAATGTTCATTTTTATCACCCGACAATATGAACTGCAATCTGTGCATCACTAGTGTACTGGATACTGTACGAAGCGCGTGCAGATGCCCAAGGATGCTCGTCTGATGGGAGGGGCTTAAGGTCGAGATCACATGCAACATCCTAAATTACATGAACCGGATTAGACTTGTTTGCACAGTAAATTCCGTGTGATTTATTCTGGGTACCCGTTAAAAAGCGCCCGCGGGCTTGTTTCTTTGTTTGAGCAGGGATCCGACCAGCGACAGCAAACACTGTTCCTGTTGCAAATATCAACACAGAGTCATTGATGGGACGATGTTTTCTGTCACGCCATCGTGCAATTCTATCTGTCCAATGGGAAATTAACCAGCTGCGGTGAATGACAGGCGTGTAAGGAGATGAATGAAGCACACGCGTGCTCATTCAAACGCTGAACAATGCAAAGATTAATGCAAACACGCTATTGATGAAGGCCGACGGGTGCTGCAACACAAAACAAGGGAGAGGGAAATGAATGAGTGAAGAGGAGGAGGTGGGAGGAAGGTAGGTTTAACAGAAGGGGAAAATAAAGGGGGGAGGGGGGATGTGATGGAAAGCAGGTTGTGGAGAATGAGGGAAGGCGAAAGGGGAAGAAAAAAGAGTGGAGTTAGAGAAGGTGAAGAGGGCTTTGCCACTCCGCTCTACTGCCTCCCAGACATTCAGACAAATAAACAGAGGAAGAAGAGAGTGAAGGCCACGAGTTACACGCACAGGGTGTGTGTGTGTGTGTGTGTGTGTGTGTGTGTGTGTGTGTGTGTGTGTGTGTGTGTGTGTGTGTGTGTGTGTGTGTGTGTGTGTGTGTGTGTGTGTGTGTGTGTGTGTGTGTGTGTGTGTGTGTGTGTGTGTGTGTGTGTGTGTGTGTGTGTGTGTGTGTGTGTGTGTGTGTTATTGATCATGCAACCTGTAGCTTTGAGGGAGTGAAACACCTCAGTGAACACACACACGCAGACCTCACAGGGAGAGAGTGTATTTGTGTTGACAGAGGCACGTCGCTGATTACAGACTGCTGGTCCCGAGGGGCTGAGGTTACTGTGTGGGACAGTGTGCGTGTGCATGTGAGCACGTTTTGTTTTGTTTGTAGAATGTGTGCGTGTGTTTTGTGAGTGTTTGTATGTGTGTGTGTGTGTGCACGATCAGGTTTTCGGGGTCAAAGGTTATTTTCCATTCCACTCGAGCATCTTAATACGTATTTTATTTTTAACTTATTTAGTACATTTGCACTACAGAAATGTGTATATGTTTACAGTGTGTATTATTCCACCTAAAATCTGACATTAATTACAGATATGTTTTATATGTCAGTGTGTCAGTCACCCATAACGTAAATGTAGGTTTATACTTCTGGTCCCGAGGGGCTGAGGTTACTAAAAACTAACAAATAATTTTCAATGTCATATATATTATTCCACCAACATAAAATGCTCATATATGGGGTTTATGTTTCCTTATATTACTGAATATTATATTTGAGACTAACATGATTGCTGTTTCACTGAACTGACAAAAATCCCTAAATGTGACAAACAAAATCATAATTAGATGCACACACATACACACAGTGATACAATACATAGAGACTAATATTTATGACTAGTATTATTCAGAATTGCATTAAATAATCTCCTTTAAAATAAATCTTTCTGGAGCACACCAATATCTAAACCCTGGCTGCAGCCCTGCCTGTACTTTCTGTACTTTTGTTCTATCCAGTCAGTTAGTTTCAGCTTTATTATGAAATATCTTTCTTTGAGATTTCCACCCTGACCCCAGTACAATGGAGGGAACAGGGGAATTTAGTTTGCAGAAAAATGACATTACACAGAACATGTGTAATTCTGTGCCATGTGAAATATTGACTTGCACATAAAACACAATATCTAAACCAAGAATGAATAATCCCCACTCTCCAGCAGTTGTGACATCATCGTGGCCGCTCACTTTCGGCAACTCAAATGACCTCTGAAATAGTGTCACGTATTTGTATTGCCAAAAATCACGATATTGTCTCCAAGGGCTCAAAAATCTGCTCCAAAATCGAACAGTGTTCTATATGTCAATAAGTGCACCAAGAGTTATGGCCTGATTGGCGTGGCCTAGTTCCTGAGGCAAAACAGATCAGTTACATACAGATGTACATCCTCTGAGATCCCACCTGCATATAGACTAAACCCTTGCTTAACATAAAAGACAACAATGTTCAAATCCCTGTCTCACTTTTAATTAACTGAAAGTAATCGGGCCATTGTCTTTCAGTGGTAACTTGTTTTCTCAAGGTCACCTAAATGAGAAACATGCTTAACAAAGTTAGGTTTCTGCTGGAGGAACCCATCTTCTTGGATATGTGTACAACAAACCAGGTTTTGGTTTCAAGAAGAACATTTGTATGAAGGAGACTTGATTATGCAGATCACCATGAAACCAATGAGCAAGATGGACAGTACAGACGGTACATGTAGTGTTTCATGGTCATGACATGTGACAATATGTCATGACAGGCAGGGCACAAAGAATGACATGTTTCCTAAATAAGAAAGAACAAAAATCAGAGATGATGATGATGATGATGATGATGATGATTATCAGAGCAGAACACTGCATTATTCATCTTGCTTTCTCGGGGGAGAGAGACCGGAGCCGGAGGAGTGATGGAGTGAGAGAAGGTAGAAAAGTAGGAGAGAGAAAAGGAGGAGTAAAGGAGGAGAAAAGGAGGAGAAAGGAGCAAAGTGCACAAAGAGGAGGAGGAAAGTGGACAGACTATTATTAACTTAGTTAGCAAGTTTGTTAGCTCATTAGCCCAGCTTGGTCGCCAACGGAACGATGAGTTTGCACCGTTCATCCAAAAGACTTCAGAGTTGTGGAGGAGTTCATACTCAAACAGGAGGGAATGTGGAAACAGCTAATAAGCTGCAATAGACTGAAAACATATTCAGATTGGAGATATTCAGCATCCTGGTGACCGCGTGACAATGATGTCATACATTTAAATCAATAGGAGCTTTCTCTAGAAGAAAATGCATGCAGGTTACCCTTTTTATTTATTTCTCCGGAGCACCGGAGCAAGGCTCTGTGGAAGAGTTCAGAAAGAGTCTGGGGCTAAACCTGTGCGCAGTGCAAGCTGGTACAGGAATAATTGGAGGTCGGATTGGAGGTATGACAGTTGTCTCGTGATAAAGTGGAGTTTGAAAGTCAGCGGAGTAGGGAAAAGCAATGTTGAACAAAGGTTACTGTCTTTTCTGTAATCTCCTCTTTCTTTTAAACCTCTGTAGCTTCGGAGCAAAGGCACACAAGCAACATGTGTGCTAGAGAGCTTTCTGGAAATGTTCATGTGCAATCTCATCCATATGCCTAATTGCCTTCTTTACTGCCATTGGCAGTTATTTACTGTGGTTTTATGGATGTTTTTCCTGCCCCACTCTGCCTCTCATTGACCAGCAGACATTGTTTTTCTCACAGATATTTTTTTACATTTATTGCTGATAAACAAGACCAGGGGAGGGTTGGTAGGGTTAATGGGCTCAAGTCTGATGTTTTCATAAAGTTAGCAGCCTTGTATTGTGCTCTCATACATAATAACAATATTCTGATACTGGGGGAAATATTTTGAATTGCATGTTGCACATATGGATGGATGGGAACTACAGATCCAGTGGGTCACCACATATTTTGGGCTGCAGGCAAAGCTCCACACCTCCACTCGCGGCCACGGGTTGGTGGCAATATTGACATACATTTTTTATCGTCTTCAAAACACTGTTTTTACGCCCACATTTCTGCACATTGTCATGTAGAACTGAAGCTTACAGGCAAACCTCAGAGTAAATGCTCCACTCGAAAAACGCTTGTGTGCAGAAATGCACCGGTGCGTTATAAATTGGCCACGGTTAATAAAGTCTTTTGAATTTTTAAAGAGTCAAGTGCCTAAAATCCTGTGGAAACCTCTTCCTCAACTTTTTGGGATGAATGCGCTGCTGAGTCAAGCAGTCCACTTACTCATGCGAATATTTCATTACTGAACTGCATTCAGATCACTGAGACCTCTATATGACACAATATATAATACATAATACACTATATAATGATAGAAAAGTCCTTTCAGACCCATGCATTTGCTCAGCCAGTCAAGAGAACATTATCCATGATCACGTCCAATCTCTTCTTATTTCTCAGCTGACATCTAATAGATGGAGCCGCACTGCTTTCACCCTTTGGTTCTAAATGGGGCATGAATACCATTGCTAACACAAGTTTGCATCTGAAAACCAATTAGAGTTTTTTTGCTTCCTGTTATTAGCATGACTCAATTTAATACAGGGCTGTTGTATATTTTTTAGCTAGGTTTCCCTAGCAACTAACTGTGTAAAGGCTTTATAGGGCTACATAAATGAAATGGACTTGTCTTGACTTGGCTTGTAGGTTTTTTGCTGTTTCACCACACACTTTCATAGCATCAGCATGAGAAGGCCTGAGCAGCTGACGTGGTAGAAAGAGATGGAAAGGTGGTTTGGTTAATCAGACACATGACTTTCACTCAGGAGACCGCTGTTCTTGTCCTGTGATGCCAAGTCTAGCCATGACGTATTTTACATTTACCTTACATTTGTTATGTAACATTTTTATTTTACGAGAGAAATATGCTTACTTTTACCCAAACCACAATATTTTTGGAAACCTAATCAAGTGCTTTTGTAATTTTGAAAAATACACTGTGTATGAAACGAGCTGGAACTTAAAAAGCCGTCGCTAAAGGAGTGCCTAGAGCGCCATTGCTTCAGGGCCGCTGACAAAGTGTCAGTACTAGATGAATTTGGAGTGAGATTGTTTTTTTTTCTAAAACCATGTAATTGGCTAAGATGCTTGGATCAATTTTGCTGATCCACTCTCTGGTGGGACCAGGCTCTTGGTCGTCACACATGGTTTGTGTACAGATATTTAACAGTTCAAGCCCATGTGGTGCCACTGCGTGACCTTCTGGACCAAAGTGTGAACGACTAATCCTTTCCCCTCACTCGATGCCCAGGGTTCCCATGAGCAAGGCACTAAACCAGCGACGCTTCGAGGAGGCCGCTCCAGTTGCATCAGAGTGTGCACACGGGGCTGCGGCCAGTGTGTGTGAGTGTGAAATAGGGCGTTGCTAACGGAGCATTAGTGCTAAGCAAACCTTCCCTGTGTAAATAGAAGTTAATTTATTTTAAGACATGCAAACACACACTATGCTCACGAAGGGTGAACCAGATATGAAAGGAAAGTAATAATGTTCTACTAATTTGCTCCCTAGAAATCATACTGAAGGCCAATATTTACAACTGTGTGTGTATATTGTGTTGGACAGCTGGTGCACATTTTGTTTGACTCGTTGATTAATCAAACACACACGTTGGATATTAAAATATATATTGCACTGTGTACTCTGCACACTGGTGCCAAAGGTTTTTCCCTACCTTTTACCCAGTTCATACTGGGAGAGGCTCTCACAGGAATACACAAGAATTGAATGAATGAGAAATATATTTTAATGAGGTCATTTTTAGGTCATTAAATCTGTCAAAGTCCAATACAACAAATCATAATACACATCATTGTGAGAAACAAAATAAGCAAAGGTCATAATTTGATATTTTGCTTTGTTTATTTCTTTGTTACTTTATAACAGAGTCGTTATTTATTGTCTTGTTTACTGGGTAGCTTTGTCGTTGGTTTTACAGCCGTGGTTGTAATGAAGTGCACTGAAAAGAATAACGGCATCGAGACTAAAGACAGAGCAGAAAGTGAAAAAGGCTTTCTTCCTGCTCCACCTCCCTTTTTGTCAAGTCAGACAAATTGATTTAATACGAAGATCAGCTGACACCACAGAATAAAACCTTTTTTAGAGATTCCATTTTTCTTTAATGCTGAAATATGTCCATAGAGATGAAGGTGTGTTTGTTTGTGATCATGTGCATGTGCAGGCTTTGCTAAGTGTTTCCAGCATGTCAGCACTCAGTTGTTGTTGTTTTTTACAGAATGGTTATGGCATAGCGAGTTCCCTCAACCTGCCTCGCTGAAATGAAGAGCGCCTCAGCTAACATTTATATGAAATTGAATACAAGCTTTGTTACGCTTCAGGAATAGCAAGCGGTGGCCCTACATCACGCAGAAAAGAAGAAATTAGAGAAAAATCTACCCACAGATATTTCTTTATGTTAAGTTTCATGTAAAACATGAATTACTTTCATTTCATGCTTTGGTCGAGGCGCTTTGCCTTTGTCTGCTGTGATTCATCTTCAGTTAATTATTTCCACAGAATCCCTATCAACGACTTCGAGGGAACATGTAACACAAAGCCATGAGAATCTTTTTGACAGAAGCCAGTTCACTTGCACATTTGTAACACAATCAACAAACACATCAGCAAACACCCGTCACAGTGGTTTTAAGGGATTGCCACAATAAAATAGACAATCAGATTATTCTATTTTTCAGTTAATTCAGGACTTTGGATACAATAATAATCTTCTACGGTACATTACATGTACCGTCTGTACTGTCCATCTTGCTCATTGGTTTCATGGTGATCTGCATAATCAAGTCTCCTTCATACAAATGTTCTTCTTGAAACCAAAACCTGGTTTGTTGTACACATATCCAAGAAGATGGGTTCCTCCAGCAGAAACCTAACTTTGTTAAGCATGTTTCTCATTTAGGTGACCTTTGAGAAAACAAGTTACCACTGAAAGACAATGGCCCGATTACTTTCAGTTAATTAAAAGTGAGACAGGGATTTGAACATTGTTGTCTTTTATGTTAAGCAAGGGTTTAGTCTATATGCAGGTGGGATCTCAGAGGATGTACATCTGTATGTAACTGATCTGTTTTGCCTCAGGAACTAGGCCACTCCAATCAGGCCATAACTCTTGGTGCACTTAAAGTTAGGTCAAAACTGACCACAGCAGCTTTGTTGTCCTCAGGAAAATATATATATATATATATATATTTCAGGTATTGCAGCATGGAAACTTTTCATTGTTCTCTCAATAAACCTGATTTCTAATATTCTTAAACATATGTTTTGTTGTTGTCATGAGCCGACTGAAAACAGTGTTAGACGGAGAAACACCTGAGAGCTTCATTTAGGTTTCATTAAGGTTTAGGGTCGACAAGCTAGTATACTCCTGGCTGGCTGCTTGAGAATTTAGCAGCGCCAGTGGATATCATGGCCTTTTCACAGCCCTGGAAGCGCATGGTGTCTCTTGAAATAGTTGTGTGAAGGTAAAAAAAAAAGTAGATACTGTTAAGTACAATACGCAGTATCGTCCAAGAAGCTTTGTTTTTCCAATAAATATTTTGTGAGCTTAGAAAACACAAAGAAGCTGTGGAGTCAGTGACAGGATAATAAACTCAGACAATCTTGTAATTGAATCAAGTGGTCGGTACTCTTATCCAGATTTACTCTTGTCACAACACCTCTTCTGATTTTATTAATGTCCTGGGATGTTTAGGTTAGATATACCCAACTGGGTTTCAGTGTTTGTGCGCTTGTAACTTCAGTCAAGAGGACAGTCCTTTGTCCTCTGCCCAACCTGCTTTCAGTATTTGCGTAGGTTTTTTCCCTCTTGTGCTTTGGAGATATGATAGATGTTGCGTGTCAGTCAGCATCTGCAGTCAATTAAAGCACTTGAAACGGATCATTTTTCAATGGAGATACCCATCTGTTGGGGTGTAGTAAAATTCTAATGTAGTGGGAGGACCCGATCTACAGGAAGAAGAGGACATGGAGGAAGCATTTGCTGCTTAGCTTCTGCACAGAGGAACGAAAACCTAAGTTGTGGTTGTAATGACAAGCTCACCTTTAAAGGATGCTCTTCTTACAACAACCCCTCGACAGTAAACAATATGTGTGTCAGCCTGCATGCAAGCATCATCTGATCTGGTACTGCTATCAGCAAGGATAATTGATATACTAAAACTACTTGGTTAAGTTCAGGAAACAAAATATTCAAATTGACTGAGGTAAGGCAACAGGAGGTGACCTGCAATCTCCCAAGTTAAATTCCAATGTTTTGTTAAAAGCCAACTTTACTCTATGATGTTGTACTTGTCCATTGCTCCCAACTTAATTATTTCAGCCACCAGAGGGCTTTGTCATTTGATCATGAATTTATTTCATTTGGTTGTTTCTTCATGGAAGGAGGAGGCATCCTAATTAGATGCCTGAACCACCTCAGCTGACTCCTTTCGACACGAAGGAGTAGCGGCTCAACTCCAAGCTCCCTCCTTTGTAAAAGTTTTCTCTTCTGTTCGCTCCAAACCAATTAAAAGGTGCCGGACGCATTATTTGTCAAGTGCTGCTGAAAAACAGATACTTATTTTTTTAAAGATTATTTCCGGGCCTTTTTATCTTTATAGCTGCTGATATTCACTCCATTGGTCTGACACAAATTTGTGGCGAGAGAGAGAGCTGAACAACATGCAACAAAGGTTGTTGCTCAGAATTGAATCAGGAAAGTTGCAGTTTATGTTGCATGTGTCTTGGCCGACCTTCAATTGTATATTAAAACTCAGATGAAACAAAATAAGTCATCTGATTGGATCAATAATAGAGTTTGCACAGCATCTAATACTATTTACCATAATTCATTGCAATTACCTCGGCTTACAGGCTTCAGTCGGTTTTATGACTGACCAGTAAGCTACAAACTGTGTTGGACAATATGTGTCTATACAAACAAGACATGGCAGAGCAGACATAGAAGCAAGCCACAGCCACCATTCCATCACACTATGTGACATGGCCAAGAGGCAGTTTACCTTAAGTTACACATCTCTACTTGAAGAATGACTTGACCCCCATCCCTCTTCTCCCCTTACCGCATTCTTCTGTCAATGTATGTGTGTGTGTGTGTGTGTGTGTGTGTGTGTGTGTGTGTGTGTGTGTGTGTGTGTGTGTGTGTGTGTGTGTGTGTGTGTGTGTGTGTGTGTGTGTGTGTGTGTGTGTGTGTGTGTGTGTGTGTGTGTGTGTGTGTGTGTGTGTGTGTGTGTGTGTGTGTGTGTGTGTGTGTGTGTGACAGTGATCTGTGGCCTGGGGCTGAAAAGGACAGTAGATGTGCAGAGGAGAAAAGAAAAGAAGGGAGGAGCAAGCACCAGAGCGAAGGTGTAGAAAAGATATGTAGAAAAAGACGTGAGACAGGGAAACGTGGTGGGGAAAAAGGGAAAGGAGAGCAAGGAAACAGATGAAAATGAGAGGGATTGTCATCTTGCTTTTTAGTTCACTTTCACTCACTCACTCACACACACCAACACACACACACACACACAGGCATTGTGCTCCTCACATACAGGTCCACTGTTAAACCAAAAAAAAGGAAACTGCAGGGATCCATGCAAGAGTCTGAAAACAACACACAGAATAGAACACAGTGAAGAAGAAAAATACCACGATGAATATAAGGAGTATAAGGATTATTTATTTTATTTTATAGAAAATGGATTAACTAAACACAACATTACATGGCTGCTTGTAGTGAGTTTTCCCAGCGAGAAGTTTGGTACTTTTCCCCCAAGGCCTCTCGGCTCCTTGGCTCAGGCTCATATTTACACTCTTCCAACACACACACACACACACACACACACACATACACACACACACACGTTCTCGCTTACATGACCAACATTTAATCTATGAGGGAAACAAACAAACTGGCCCTTGCTTACACACAACATCTCATCAAAGTCTGAGAATACATCAATCTGTTGTTCATCGCGTAGTGACCACAAACAGAGATGCACGCTGATACTCCAAAACAAAGTTTCAGCACGCAGTGAAATTCCCACATAAATCAATAGATTTTGTATGACACCAAACACACAATAACATCCATGGACACCCGCGCATATGATCTCAGAGGGATCTTCCAGCCCTGCAGGGGTTTCTGTCTTCCAGGTCTGCATGTTTGCACACACTGTCTCTTCTCTCCCGAACTCCGCTTATGGAGATTATATAATAATATAATCTATACTGTTTGAATAGACTAAACAACTAAATACAACATGTTGTTGGGACCCAACCTCATTTATAAAAGTGGCTTATAGATTCCCTGTCCTTAAACGTAGTGGCCAACACAGCGGTAAAATGCATCCCGAGTGAAAACACAGCAACATGACCGCTAACGAGCAACGGGTCAGATGGTTTCAATGATCTGGTATAAAACGCTTTCATCGCAGAACAAACAAAGCACAGACAAATACATTATTTCATTCTGTGTCTGCTGCAGTGTGACAGCTTGTCAGCTGATTGAGTGGCCCCAGTGCGCACTATTATGACGGGCCCTAGTGCCCGCCTACCAGTTATGAAGCACACACTCACCAGATCGCATCGTCCCGTCACATGATATAAACAAATATCAATGTACATATTACCCAGCAATCATCATCTGTATATAAAAATACCAAAGAAAATAAGACAGGAAAGGAAAAATAATCCTTTAGTTGATTAGGTTTTGTTTTAGCTACTGACTAACTAACAACCAATCAGAGCACAGGAGTCTCCATCACAGCGTCCAATCACTGTTGAAGTGAAGCTCTCGAACTCAAAATAGTCAGATCAAATATGAATCAAGATTCTGTTCCAGACTTCTCCGCAAATCTCATTAGCAGCACTAACAGGAGGCTGAGGAACCTGATTTTTTTCAGTTTGAGCAAAATGGACAAAAAAAAACTTTTCCCAATAAAGGTAGCTTTAAAACTCAGTTTTAAGCTCTTCTAGGCGAGTCACAGCTGCTGGACTCACAGCGGCTGGACTCACAGCGGCTGGAGGCACAGACTGCGGTCGAATAGTCCTTTTTGGTTAGGAAGGTTCCTAACTGAGTGAAATGACCCGGAAGCATCTAAGTGGCCGCCATGATAAAAGAAAGGAAAAGAATCTTCAATGTTTCCTTTATTAGCTCCCATGGCTTAGGAAACACTGGACCTTCCTTTGCAAAAGGAAAGGAGATAATGCCGCCCCATAATTCCTTGTGGCGGCCACATTTAAAGTGACGTATCATTCGTCCGTTCATTCGTATCTAATGATCTGTTTTGTAGTCCATCTCCTGAACATTGCAGTTTCACTGCTGCAGACTGACATCACTAACATCCCCTGCTGTCACGTCATAACTAATTAGTTTAGTGAAAGTGGAGTCAGATCCTCTAACTCCTCATGAATTCTCCTTCCCGTCTTTCCTTGACCATGTGACGTTTTCCACAGAGGTCAGGGAAACGTGGTTAGGGTTAGACGTTAGGAAGTCATTTTTTGGACTATTCGCCCACAGCCCCAGACTTGACCAACGGAGTGCAGAAGGGCGGGGCTAACAAAAACATTTTTCATAGAGGAGAGTTGATTATGGCAGGTTCAGAAAAGTGTGAATGTGCTTTGTCTCAGTTACCATTATCCCTCCATTGCGCTTTCTCTCTCTCTCTCTCTCTCTCTTTCTCTCTCTCATTTACATAGATACACACACACACAGACCATCTGTTGTAAGGGCAAGTCCAATACCACGCATCGCTAGCCTGAAGTGTGAGACCACGTAGCCGGACCTAGAAATGAGAGAGGACAGAGATGAGGGGCAGTAGGGAAGGGAAGGGAGGGGGAGGAGAAGGAGAAGGAAGGAAAGGGAGGAGAAGACAGGTGGAGGAAGAGGAGGGTAATTCAAGGCCGCAGGTTTAGTTTACCTGTCGTGGCAGCCAGACGGTGTGTGTGTGTACAAGAGGGTTGTCGGGTTAGATTGCCCAGTCCGATTAGACTGCAGTTCCCATATGGGAGTAGGAAGGTAACAACAGGTAACACTAGAATAAGTGGTCCTCCTGGAATAAATGAGTGCTTCTCTTCAGTGAAAAGGGAAGGGGAATTGGGCAATTGAAACGTTTATGGAGCCGAGGTGAGCTGCCGACCGAGCCTTTAGTTTTAAGGGTTTGAAGTAACAAAGAATTAAGACATCTATGTAAAGGAAATCGAGTCGCTATTACAGGAATACTATTTGGAACGGACAACAGGTTGTCGTCATTGTTTGTCAGAGCTAAGGTGACAGAGGGGTGACTGTGGCTCAGTGGTTAGCAAGTCAGTCTTTCAATCAGAGGGTCAGTGGTTCAAACCCCAGCTCAGCCAGTCGTTGTGTCCTTGAGCAAGACTTAACCCTCATTGCTCACCGTTGCTGTGTCTTCGGTCTACTGTATAGCATGTAAGTCGCTTTGGATAAAAGCGTCAGCTAAATGTAATGTAAAAAAAAAGCTAAGATTTGAGAAAAGAGTAAGGCTTGAGATTGAGACAACATGACCCAGTTTGCCAAGTGAAAATGCTGTGGATTTGTGACCACAGTGTATTAATGAGAAGTGGATATGGCATTATTAAAACCCTTCCTTTCTCGGAAAGTTGATCACTGGGCTTTCACGTTTTTTTGGCCCATAGAGCATGCACACTAGTCATTGGACTAGTCAATTGGCGCTGTTTTACAGCCGCTATTTTTCCTATGATTGCGATGGGTCATTACAGCTGACCCTGTTTTTCCTCTCTATTTTTTGTTATATTATGTTTTGTAATTTTGTTTATGCTTGTTACCTTGCACATTTTGTAACAGTCAGAGGTGGGCCTTAAGTCACAAAAGGTTGAGAATGTTTTTGATTTTCCTGTAATGCCAGTACTGGTGTTATTTTGTTTATATATGTATACTGCAGCTTCACTGCTCAAGGCCTCCTTCTTCTGACAGCCTTGTTCTGATGGCATCTCTCCAATTCTTAGCCGTGTGAATGCAAGTGTTTGCACGGGACACCTGCCCTTATATAGTGTTAAGAGGGGCGTGGCCTATGCTATTATGAAAAACATTGTGTGGAATAAGGCGACTAACTAAAACAATGCAGATGTGAAAGCTCTTTTCTCACACGTGTCTTTTTGTTTGTAATACAGCAGCATAATTTACAGAAAAACAATATGAACTGGCTCCTAATAAGAAGACGGTGTGGGATTAGAGACTTTGTCTTGTACAAGAAGGGAAACACTTCAGTTTACATACGGATCAAAGCTTGTGTATTATTGAAAGTAGTATGTCGGGTGGGGCGGCTCCTGGAGGAGTCGTATTTTTGGGGGAAAATGCATGTTGATGACGACAGGTGGAGGGACGGGCTGGTTGTTTTATTGGTTGGAAATCTTAAGCCCAGTATGGTCCTGTAATGTTTGCTTATTTCTTTCAGTCGCACTTGTGTCTGAATGAGTGTTACATTCGCTGACACGTATGCTATTCAAAAGATTGATTTCATGTCATCGGGCTTCACTTCTCTCAATACTTTAGTCTGATGGATGAAATCATGGCCCACCAAGAATTTGTTCAGTTTCCTCTGCTTGGCTGCTTCAAATGTTTGATGCTGATAACAAAACAAAACAGAACCCTGATTTGTTTCTCTGCGTTTTGGAGTGAAGTGGTTCTTATTTTTCAAGAGACGGGCCGTGGCAGATTTTGTACCAAGGTCAACAGAGGAGGAAGGCGTGCAATCTTAATCAATGCAACAGTCAGCTGGAGCCACGTTTCTCTCATCAGCAAATTAAAACAAGCCCCAACATGCGCTCCAGATATGTGAGGTTTCTCCTGGGAGCTTCGGATATTCTTTTCATGGCAGTGCCAAAACTGACACAGTTCCTCCTGAGAAAACACAGCTCATAAAAACATTGCTACTGTGGATTTGCGATTGGCCTTCATGTCATACTTGTGGATAAACACAATACGTAAAGGTTGCAAATGGTTCATAGGTTTAACTGAGTTTTTCCTGTAGAGAAAATGTGACTTCTCACTTATTGACCCACTTGCAGTTGAATGCATCTTAGTTAAGTTAATTCCAGTTAGACAGATCCTGAATGCAGTCTGTGAGATTTCACAACATCAATAAATCATAAAGTGACACCATTTGTTTTTTTCAATTCAAAATGTTATTGTGCCTTAATAATAGAAATTAGGTTAGTTGCAGTAAAATTAATTTAATGAATACACAAAGTAAAGAAACTATAAACTGCAGTATGAACAATGAAATCATATTACAACCGAAAATACATGTTAATACAGTACAGACCAAAAACTGCCAGTAAGCGGCGCAAATAAAGGTCGAACACAGGCCATCTTTTACCGCACTATGGTATTTTTCATTATACTGTTATGATTGAAACAGAACTGTTTTATTACCGAGCAATCAACATCACACACACACACACACACACACACACACACATACCGCTTCTCTATAGAGAAAAAACCTGGCTCGTAAAACATGCAGGAAAGATATTGGGAGCTGGACAGATGCTGTTTACATGCAAATACTTCTGTGTGATATGTATTCACATTAAGGGTTTTAATAAATGTTTACCTCTTTTTATTTGTTGCAAATGATTAAAGAAAGCGTTGATGATATCTTAAAACAACCTTATATTAGTTATATATAAGGTTATATAATGGTGAAAGGTTCTACGTACATACATGATCAGAGCATTCAAATACAGCAGCAAACGGCTATTCATAATGTAAAGGATTGTGAAAGATAATGGAGTAATATCTACCTGAGCAGAGAACAACCTCATGAACGTGTTAGTGCATATGTTGGCACCACTGGCTAGCTCATGGCCGCCGCTCCGATGTTGTCATTGTTAGACGCCGTCTACGAGCTGTGTGGAGGCAACAGATCAAAAATCCAAATGTAAGAAAAGTTAAGTTATTAGCAGATGCATTAACAGTCGTATGTGTTGATTTTGCTCCTTGTAACTTAGCCTGACCTTTATATTCAGTTGAGTTGAACACGACAGCGATGGGAGCAGTGAGTTCGGCTTGTTAACTTAAGGAAGCACGGACCTATAAAACCGTCTCCCTGCTCAATGCCGGCATGAACTGCATCAGTGTTTACTATCACCATAACTGCACAGCAGCATGCCTTCATACAAAGACACTGGTTCTCATTAAAAGCAACGGTCCATAAAGTGCATGCTGAGAACGGGGGAAACATACAATGGGGAGGAAAGGGTGTTGCCTGTAAAGCATTATGTTGGAACTGAGAGTGACAAAACAGTGGGCAATCAACAGCAGAGCTTAATGCAGACAGGAAGGGTGTAATGCATGAGGACAAAGTATTCTGTGTAGACTCATTTATTTAATATTGTTTTAAGCCATCAACCTGATGTGCTTCTTTTATCACACTTAAGCTGTAACGTGCAGCACAGCATTCCTAACTGGCTGCTGGTTTGCTCTTTGCCTCGACCTCTGACCCCAAAACTAATACCATGAAATAGATTCTATACATTTCTGGGAATGGAAAAGTGTGCTCATGAGAAGCGTGGTGATACAAAGTAGGTTGGTGCCATTTTGAAAATCCTCCATATTTAGTCTGTATTTTTTTGAAGCCCAAGATTCAAAAGCGATATCGACAATATCCTTGAAACGTCACCTGAAAGGCCAACGAGTCACACCCGGCTACCGCAAAGCAACTCTGCGGGAGCAGCAATTGTACGTAAAGCACCTGTCGTTTTGTCCCATTGGCACCCGCGTCACCTCGGGGTGAGTGATGCTGGCCATCTGGGGCCCGTTGCCGGGTGTGGCTGGGTGGGGCGTCACCCCCCCGAGGGGAGCGTGACAGTGTGATGGGCTGCCATTGTGTTGGAAAAGCCTTTAATGATGAGGTTGCTCACGTAACATTTACAGCATGTCAGTGAAGAAAAAACACAAGTGTAGTGAAGTAACTGACAAATTAGACTTTATCCCGTCTGATGAACTTCAAACATCAAGCTGCACATTTTCCAATGGCAGAGATGAGGGTCACTGACTGTTGTGGTTATGACTGATGCAGCTAGCAGGATTTTGTGTGGCAATGGCATCATCAACGGTAACACAATATTTGTTTTAATAATAAGCTAGATGTACTTTCATTCTACTTGCTCTTTCTCTCTTGATTTCATTTGATTATTTCCTGCTTGACTTCTGAGTTGAAATAGACCGGTAGCCCATTGATAATTTGGGACAAGGATCAGCTTATAACATGGGTCCTCAAGTCCTTTGGCGTGTTAATATAGGTGGAGCTAACACTGAAGAAAAAAATAATATCAATCTAAACAAACATAAAGGATGCTCTGTTGAGTTATGTTCTACGGTTTTGGATTGTTAAACATGGTGAAATGACCTAAACCAAACTGTTACTGAATTTTTGTTATTATTCTAAACAATTTTAACTCAATAACACCGGCGACCAAAACTGAATATTTACACATGTATTTATTAAATGATAAAGCAATTGATTGACAAAATGTATACCATACTACTAGTACTGGGGGTAAAAAAAACACATTGTTAGGGATGCACCGATCCCGATACCGGTATCGGTATCGGGGGTCGATACTGCGTTAAAATACTCGTACTCGTATCCATTTCAATTGTCGATACCAAGAACCGATACCACTCAACAGTATTTCGCTACAACAAACTGGTCGCGCTTTGTGGAGAAAAAGATTTGTTGTCCTACCTGACTTCAACGTCTAGGGCAGGGGTCGGCAACCCGTGATCCAGAGCCGCATACGGCTCTTTCGTCGCTCTCTTGCGGCAAGGTGTGTAGAGTTATGGTGCGTTCACATCCAACGCGATGGAAAATTACTGCCGTTCCGCCGGTTTGAATCAAACTGTTGCTGATCCACCAGAAGTAGCGCTGGCAGCGGCCTCATTCAGACGCTGTTGTGCGGCTACGGATGATATTATTGTAGCCGAGTGTCTGTTGTGTGTCTATATTTGTAATTCTAATAAAATGAAAACACGCTGCAGGGTAACTTGAACCACTTTTTTATCTCCTTCACACACGTATATCCCACAATTCCACTCTTTTCCTTTCCGTTTCTCCCTCCACAATAAAAGCACCGGAAACATAACTTGGAACACAGCTTCCTATATAATTGCTCGATCCTTAATATTATCGCTTACATTATGAACCCGGACACGGGGGCGTTTTATGGTCCGACATTAGAGGGACTTCCACAAGAAGTTTAAAGCTTGGGATAGCCTTCTGTTAATTTTGTACTATAGGCTTGACATAATCTGCAGAGGATAAAATAAAATCTGCCTCCAAATTAATTGCACTTTCATGGAGACCAAATCTAAGAAGTATCGGTATCGGTACTCGGTATCGGCAAGTACACAAATAAAAATACTCGTACTCGTATCGGTTTGTAAAAAATGGTATCGTTGCATCCCTACACATTATACATTTATGACATTCATAATCACATCCATTCACCCAGACATTTATAATAGCTAAACGATGCAAACAGGGAGGTTGAGATAGGACAAAAGAAGTGGACATGATTGGTGATGTGATGGAATCCTACGCTCAGAGTATGTGCTCAACAAGCCCCCGACGCGTTGGGGTACTTTCCATCAAATACTCGACAGGAGGAAACATGGGCGGGAAGTCTCAATGAAGTTGCTGCAGTGGAGGTCGAGGTGAAACTGGCAGCGGCTGTGCACGTTTTCAGATAACAGAGTAAAGTGATACAGCAGAGAAAAAGAAAGGCTTCTACCCTGAACATCCAACCTGCAGGAGGAAAGGAGAGAGGAACGAACAGGCTTTCATTGTCGACTTGACTTTCTGTCTCTGGTCTCTTGTTCTCACGGCTGTGTGGCGTTCTCACCTGCTGGAGGGTCAGCGGGAGCAGGACGTTTCCTCTCAGGGTATACGAGAGTTCACCGGGTTGAAGCCAACACCCGGATAGAGTTATAGCTGAGACCCCTTGATGCGTTTATCCGCTTCTAGTTGCAAACAGATGAATTATCAATCCACTTGTTCATTAATCTTTGTTACAAAACGCTCTGGGCTGCAAAGACATCATCATTAAAACAGCGCGGCTGGGACTGTAATGTTCTATGTGATCCATGTGAGGGAAGCCCATTGCTCTCCTATGTCAAAATACTTATAATGTATTCAATATGATTAACTTAATTCAGAATGAATGCATGCATTTGAAATAGGCAATCATTTCTAATACAAATGTATTTGCGGTAAAAATGCATTGAATATATTTAGCGTTAACTCTGTGTTATCATAGCTAAAAAATAATAAAGAATAAAATATATGAAGCATGAACACAAAAGTCAAGAAAGCATGTTTTGAAGCAGATTGCCATCACTGCAGAATGTCCCTCTGTAATGCCAAATACCTTTTTTGTTTTGTTTTTATAATTAAGTTATTATACATCATTATTATCACTAAGACATTCCACGTATTTTTCATGTTTCAATCAAAGGTTATTTATCCAGCAAGAGATATGCCATGTTGCTACTGAATGCTGCCAAAATCCATTTGTGCTTTCTTTTCCAACATATATTTGGCATGCATCCTCATAAGCACCAACAAAACTTGTTCCAACTCCCCAAACGGCAGAGTCCCAGGTCACGGCTCATGCACAGCTCTGCCCTGGAGGAGGCTGAAGCATCTCATTCAGTGTTTACAGCTCACACTATGTTGAACTCACCATCACTTACACTGCAATGCTGGCTCTCATATGTCAGTCAAACACTGCCATGGGAAACGTTGAAGTTTACATGTTATTTACATTAAATTGTACATTTGTAAATTATAGTTAAAATATTAGTTTGACTTTAAAGTTAGAATAACTGCGGTATGGAGCCAAATCCAGGATAAATGTTTTGTTTATTTGGCCTGGATTTGGCTGCATACAGCTGTAAAGCTAAACTGACTGTATCTATAAGGTATAAAACATTTTCTGGCGAGCACTACCTCACTCTGAAGAAGAGAAGTCTCCAGAGCTCATGTATAATTATACTGTGGGTGTGTAGGTGTGGGTGTGGGTGTGTGCCTGTTTGGCATGTCCAAGCAGAACATTAGACAAATGACACGGTTATGGCATTTAAATAAAAGTGTACATTCTGTTCTTTGTATTCAGGTTGTGCTGGCATATGCCAACTCTCGCCCTGCAACATTAACCAGCTCTGGGTGCATAATACAGAAACATCTTAAATCAGTTATGATCAATATTCCTGGTCTTAAACAATAGATCCCATAACTGCAAACATGTGAACGAGGCCACTCGTAGTGATGAACCCACAGAGAGTTGTCCATAAAGCTGGATAAATCCACAGTCCGCTGCTTGCTGGGGTTGGTGGAGACCAAAGCCAGGCTAAAAGGAGAAGAGTGAGTACTACTTACTGGCCTGTGACACACAACTTTAAAATAATGCTGAATCTTCAATAGGCAACACTTTGGTAATAGGTTTACCATATCTACTTAAAAGGTTTTCTGTTTAATCATTTTCATGCTCAGCCATTTCCTTTTTCATTTGCTGTCCCAATACCATGAGCAGCAGAATATATTGCATTTTTTGTTGTTGTGCATCGCTCATGGCCTGGCAGTCATTTTGCAGATGCCATTTGTGTGTGTGTGTGCGTGTGCGTGTGTGAGAGAGGAATTCCTTCGACATATAATACACCTGGTGACTAAGTAGGCAAGCATCTTCACTATGCGTTCATCCAACCAAAAGGTTTTCTTTGTCACTTTGTGTTCTTTTCTGTGTTCTGGCTAGAGATAATCTGTCAAGCTTCAATAAAAGCCCTTTGACAGAGTTTATTTTCTTTGCACAGTTCTTGTGCTTCACAGTGTCTCTAGCAGCACTCGCCTTTGAAGGCCCAAGGAACTCCCATGCTTTTTTTTCCACGTATTGAAAGAAGCCGGCTAGACCACATGAGCGCTGTCATTCCCAGCCGTGTTTGCCTCAATGGAGATATTTTTTTTTAATGTCACATCGTCAGATACCTATTCAAGCACTATTTACTCAGCGAGCACCGCCCAGCTTCTCATAGTTTCCTCAGTCTGACCCGGGTGTGAGCAGCAACACCCGTCTTATGTGAAACCTCCTCAACTGTCCACACTGGTTCCATTTGAGATGTGCATTCAAAAGAATAATGCCCCAAACACACAGTCCAATATTGTCCTTTTGTTTGTATGATGAAGTTACTGTTACTGAAGTTACTGTATCCCTCCCTTGTCATTAACTTCTATTAAAACAACTTATTTGGTAAACATTATTAGTTAGCGTGGCTCATATAGTCTTATGAGCTGGTCTAACCTTAAAGATAAGGGGTCTTGATCCTCAGTATTATCTCAATAATGGGCAGACCTACACTAAGTTCCACTCCTTGAACAGCATCAGCTCCGACCAGCGTATCCGGCTCTGCTGCATAGGCTTCAGATTTTCTTAATTTTCATGCTGGTTTTGTTAATGTCTTGCTAGTTGTGGTTGTTGTCCCTGGGGCACGTTTGATAACTGTTACCTGGAGTGGTTGGAAGAAGATACGTTTCTTAATACTTTAGCTAACGAAGCTACATTAGCAGAGTAGATTATGCAATCTTTAACCTGCTTTATCAGGGATCCGTACATAGTCTGTAGAGTCTTGTTATGAACTAGGTTTCAGGGATTGGAATTTAAAAATGATTTGTCAGCTTACATTTATGGTCTCGCTCAGTTGTAAATGCAGATATAAAAGACCAAATTAGGACGTCCAGATAGCAGTATTATAGCTGGCAGAGAATGAGTTACAATCAGCATCCGCTGTCAGACTGCACTTGTGCACTGACGAATACCCGTGTTCTCATACAAGGTGGGTAGTTTCAGCTGGTTGCCCTGAGCTAAATCCTACTCACTGCTCCTTTAAGGGTCCTGGTTGGGGGGTTTGAAGATATGGTCACCCTGGGCGAGTGGAACCGAGGCTATCAAAGACGTAGGATGGGGTTCTCCGGTGTTTGGCAACACAAAGGCTGGGTTGTCCTCCAGCATATCGACCAGATTTGATTATAGTTGGCTTCTATTAATACAACCTTTGCTCAAGGTGCCCTTGTTTTTCTGTACTTTAACAGCCAAAAGCGATGATCGGTGCACCGTCACCATGACGAGTTCTATTCATTGTGTTGGGTCAACAAAGAGGTTCTAAAGTCTGATTGCTATCAGGATAATATGAGAAAATATCTTTGACCTTGAGCCTCAACAACAGGTGAACCCTGTGGGGCCGTCACCATTTTAAATTACAAATAGATTAGTGGCAAGATTTAATTAATTGATACACATCTGAACGTTATTCACTGTCAGGTAAAGAGAGCACAGCTTGAGGTGATGGGAGGGATGCTGAGATAGAGACATAGAGTCAGGAGGTTGAACCGACGGAGAGAAGGTGATCAACCTTGAGTCCCCACACACACACACACACACAGCTGTAACACCAGTCCTTATCAGTGATTATGTGAGATGAGGCATTATGCATTAAATTGCGTCATCATCCCTGTCTCTCTCTCCCTCTCTCTCTCTCTCGCTCTCTCTCTCTCTCTTAATCAGTGAAGTCACAGCTGACATTGTCTCGGCCCACACAATGACCCAGATGCAATACAGTGTGCAGTTTGTGTGTGTTTATTTGATGCTGCCTGAATCCAGTTACCTTCTCTATGTCCTTTGAACTCCAGGATTGCATACTGCCCTGAAAAGCACAAAAATGACATCTGTATAGCAAATTATGTCCAAGTTCTGGCGTCTATTATAATAAAATATAGCCTGAGCCTGTTTATTTACTGGTGGAGTCTGTAAAAACGTACATGTAAAATGTAAAAAGCTGTAGAAGAATATCACTTGTGAAAAGAAGGTATTTAAAAAGTTAACATTTTGGAGATACAAGGTATACCTTGTGGCCAAATGCTAGCCACTGCGCTCCCCACTTCCCCGCCAAAATAACACTTGGAATACTCATCTACACTAACAGACAAAAGCAACAAAGTTCAAATTCAGTCTTGTAATACTCTTCCACTTTTCTTGCCAATAACCCTTGAGACTGCTCAGCGCATTTCACCTGAATGTTATCTCGTCCTCAGCATCTGTAAACCAGGACAAGCGGAGCATAGCCTTGATGCAGCTGAGCGCTCCGTCTGCTCTGTTGATGAGGCAGAACAACTCAGAACACTCCCCCAGAGCAGCTTACGTCTAGCACAGGTGTAGATGTGACGGATATGAGCCTGGAACTTCAAAATGGAAGAGGCCATTCACGTTTATCCTCCTCTCCATCACCTTCACAAAAAGAGCCGTGGATTGCATCTTAGGTTACCCAACTAGCCGAGCAAGTGGTGCCCGGGTTAACAATACACTGCCCCTCTTGTGTAATACTACTAACATTACAGAATAAGTATTATTTAAAAAGCTTTGGATAGTTTTTGTTTGATTTGTTTTTTGGTTGTCATTTGTGTCTCAATCAGTAATATTTTTAAGGCAATATTTTCCTCACACAGAAGAATTCTGAAATGTCTGGATTTTCTTTTCTTTTTTTTTTACATCATCTACACTTTCCAAATAAAGCTATTGCTTTTTTTTTTAGCATTGCTCCGGTTTGCTCGACTAAAAGCCAATTCTCACACGGTTTGTGAAACAAGATCATCTTCACCAATTCACTATTTTTATGATTTTTGTAAATACAAAAAGTAAAAAAGTTCAACTTTAAACAAAGTACGCCACTGAGGTAAAGTCTAATTTAGCCACTTGTTAGCAACTGCTTTTTTAAAGAAATGTAAAAGCTATAAAATTCACACAGAACAAAACATTGAAATATTTTCAGATTGTGTTCGCTAAAGACCTTATTTCAGGCATCGAACCAAAAACACATTCCAACAAACATGAACTTCGAGGGAACTGGAAGTGCAAAAATGCTGACTCATCCCCAGGTTTTAGGACTCAGGCCTGCAGCACTCCATTTAAAATGTCCTTTTATGGTCATGTCCTTGCAGGCAAGAAGTCTCAGACATGCCCAGTGTAATCACAACGTTCATTCAACCAGAGACTCAATCAACTGTCCACTAACGTGGACACTAATGTATAAAAAAATCTATCAAAATAAATAATAAAATGTAAAAAGTATATTGTCACAGCTCACATAAACTGCAAAAGCAAGTCCATTTTAATGGGAACGTTGGTTGTGTGCTAACAGTAACTTGAGAGCCTTGCTGTCCCTGAGATTACGATCTGCAGCCATCACTTTCAGAGGTCACGTGAAGGTCAATGTCTGAAAGCAAAGAATACTTTGCTCAGGTTTAATGGTTTGTCCTTCGAGATGGAACAACAGTGCAGCAGTTAAGTTATGTTTCTGTGTAATATCAGATTGCTCAGGGTTCAGGTCCTGTTGGCAGCTCTGTGGCATTTCTCAGATGTTTTCATGCAGCAGTCTGGTTGGTGCAGTAGAATGTTGGGCATTCACGTCTGCTGCATTTTACTAGCCTCATTATCAACTGCTCCCAAAAAGTAAGTCGACTAGTCCACAGACATTGGAGGTTGAGCCAGGAGGTGGATCCTCCCCCGAGAATATTTCTTTTCAAGAAAACCTGCTTACTTACATTCAAGGTACATGTCTGAATCATTGAACTAAAACGGAATTGTGTACCTCCTTACTCAGGCTACTTTCCAGATGAATTATGGAATTTGAAGTTAAAAGTATAGTTGTATTAATAAGTAGTGTTGAGTAGAATAATATCAGAATAATTCATAATTACTATCATTAAACATTTATAAAAAAAATATTGACTAGAGTGTAAACATTAGTTTATTGGAATATTACTCTCTGCGCTGACTGTCCAGCCCAGTACACACACACACATACACACACAGTTGGTTCAAAGCATTTATTTTGATGCTGTTACGTTACAAAAACTATTGCACATTCACACAAATTACGTTTGTTTTATATTGAATGTTTATTATAATAAAATTATGAATTTTAAGACTGAGGAGCTCCATTTTACAGGCATTGCCGAGCCGCTGGTCTACAAAGTGCTTCTGATAGTGGACTACCGAGAAGCTAGAAACTACCGAAACAGCTGCTGTGATTTTCCCATCTCCAAAAAGAGGACTGGTTTGGAAACACCTCATCCTTTTCTTTCCAGGAGTCAGATGTTCCATTGAGTTTGATGACTGACTGTTTTTGGGGAATTGTTTGATGATAAATGCATGGGGGGTCTACCACCTACAGTCAACATTTTATTTTGTGCCATTACAGTTGGCAGAGAGGAGAAAAAAAGATTAAATGCTAGCATGCTGTACTTTTATTTTCTTTAAATACAGAGAAGGAAGAAAAATGTCTTGACTGGCAGCACCTCAGTCAGTGAAAGCTAATTTAAGGGGAGATCATGCTGCCAATAAAAATTAAAGAAACAATAGCTGGATTTAAACCTGCAGATCACAAACTCATGGGCTGTTTTACATTAGTTCCTTTTTATGAGCCAACTACTGCATATTCACTGCCTTTCTTGTTACTTGGCAGTGAACAGTGGCACACTGCCAGCACTAAATGGCAGCATGATGTTACTGATGAAAAATGGGGAGTTCAGCCTGGTCACTGATTTGAGGCCAGTTAAAGAATAAGCTAAAGAATAATAAATATCTTATTATATTTGTAGTGTCATGTCCCCTACAGGGCGCTGACACACGCAGGTATTACAGTATATTTATCTTTCATCCTTTTCACAGCTTGTTCGTACTGTTGATAAAATTAGAGGGATGGAAACCATTCATAATCGGTGCAGACATCCAGAAGGCTGTGTTGAAACTGTGAATAACACCTGGAGAGAAAAGGGGTGGGGACGTGGTGCTGACAGACGCAGGTAAAGTTATATTATATCGACACACAAACATGTGGGACTCATTTTTTAGTTTTCATACTGTACAGTATTCCAGCGCGCCGTCGCCCCTGACCTTCCCACCAAAGGGTGCAGAATGGACTCATCAGGAGACGGAGAAACCCACAGAACATCACCGTCAGTCTTGAAATGAAATTGAATAAATGTAATTTGTTGAAATTCCATAAAGTGACCTGTCTTATTATCTCACATTTCCTTTATATCTGACTCATTTACAGTTTCTAACGTGTCCACCTTTTGAAGACACTTCTGTTTAATTTAAAGATATGTAGAAAATGAACCAGGCTTAAACCAAACCCACAGAAGTAACAGGGCTTTTTATTGGACGGAGCACAAAGTCACTTTCATGGGATTTATTACTACTTCATGTGTCTGAGAAGAATCACTTTGGCACCAAAATACACTTTGACACAAAAATACATCTTGACTGAGTTATTATTTTGGGACTGTGATTTACACATTAAGCATACTTTTTATATGAAGGAGAATCTTGGCTCAAAGGTTTCAGAGCTTTAAACAGATTGGAGCCGGCTCAGTTATCACATGGCAATGCTCTTTAAACTTATACTATTATGCTGAAGGTCAATAATGACCGTTATTGCTCAAAAATGACAAATAAAATACATAATTAAAATCTTTAAAAAATATGTATACTGTTTGAATACTATTGAAAGTTTGCGCATGTATTTATTCCAATCAAATACCTCAGATATGTGAATGTCCTCCAACAGACATTACAAACAATCAAGATGACAGTTGGCTTTGAGACAACATATTTTTTTGCAAAAAGCAAACAGTGTGAAGTTTAAAAGACATTAATGTTTACAGGCAGTAAAGAGCAATTGAAAGATTGTTTCAGGGAAATGCAAATGTTTTGGGGTTTTGATCTGTATGGGAATAACTCAGGCTCAGGGTTTCTTATATTGAAAAAATATTTCTTGGACATCCCTTAATTATGTGAACTGCTCAAATGATGACTAAGACAAGATAGGGACTAAGTGAAGTCACAAATATGATACAATAAGTATAAGGTATGAGATACAAAACCAAAACTTATCCTCAAAATTATTGTGTCATAGACTTTATTGAGTTTATTCTAACTGGGCGTTTATATTTTGTAAGGTTTTGGTGACAAGCATACAAACCAATAAGAGGACAACTAATTTTGGCTACTTTGTGATTGACAGGTCGCTACCACGGCAATATACAATCTGGGTGCTGTTTGATTATTTCCTTACAACTATAACCCCTGCATAGGGTGTTTTCAGTTCATGAATGTTAAACCTAGTCTTTTTGAGTCACCTAAAAATGTATTATTCAGCATTTGTTTGTATTGAGAAAAACAATTTGCGGCGGATAAAAAGCTGAAAATCGGGGTATGAAATCTGCATCCACAAACCAATGTGTGACGTCACGGTCACTTTGTCCAGACAGTCAATGGCCTTGAGGAGTTGTAGCATTTATGTATTTCATTAAAAAAAACGTTTTCCCCTTACACACAAGCAGTAGCACTCATTTATTTGTGATATGTAAGTCTGTATCTTTTGTTCGTCTTGGTTGTGAGGACAAATGCTATAAAGGTAAAGGCGTTATTAGATTGTTGTCCAGAAGGCTGAACCGCTCCCCAATGCAGCAGTTTGTCATCTTCCTTTGACAAAGAAGAGGGAGTGGTTCTCAGTGATCCGTCATCTCAATACACTTGACTGAACAATACTACCCGACTGACATTCTAAGTATTAATAAACAAATTAGATTGTTTTAATCTTCAGATAAACAAGTTGGCTGCTGTCCCACCGAGCTACAGTAATAGCCAGTAATCTCAGTCCGGCACACACACTCACACAGGCTGAGATCAGCTGTGCCGAGACCAAACCAATAATAAGGGGTCAATAAAGGGTCAGTCATTTGTAATACAGAAATTAGATTATAGCTGATGAACTATTCTGGGAAATTTTGTAATCACTGGTTTTGATGAGATGAAAAGGATTACACCTGGGTTATGTATCGGTTAAATATCCAATTTATTCCTTCAGTTTGAATATCTGTGTTATTTGTGTCTCACTGTGTGGTTTCAATCTGTTGTTGTCATCTTCTTATCCCTAAAGTGGCTGCATGTTTCGTCATGTGGAGGTTGTTTGTATGCGCTATGATGAAGACGCACAAACCCAGAAAACAAAACAAAGGCAACATGGGACTAATGGAACTTTGACAAACAACGCGGCCATGATTGATATCTATTGAAGGCTTGCAGCATGTTTGCAGCATGTTTACTAAAGTAAGTCATTAAGGTGACTTTTCTTTTAGGAAAAGCCTTTCAAGCTTAGTTTGCGTTTTATTTCTTTACACTTGGCAACTTGTCCCTCCAAATTGTTTTAGCTCGAGTACACATCTAGGGTAGCAAAAGACACAGCTGTCGTTAAGCTGCCTGTGAAGACAGCTGTATATTTAAAATCAAAGTGCATCTTTTTTGCGTCAGACGGAGATGAGACAACTGAAAAAACTCCTAAAGATTTTGCAGAGTTTGTCCATAAAGCGGTGGCGGACTCGGGCGAAACAAGTACAAAGGGCAATGGCTACACAAACTCTGACTAAGAGTTAAAAGTGTTTTATTACTTGAGTATAACTACTGTAGCTCTGTTATAAAACACACAGGGAGATATTATATTTCAAACCATTTGTTTCACAAAGACACGGATGTGGTGATGTCAATAAGAATGCATATTGAGGAGCTGAGTGGGGGTCAGGGTGGTGGAATCAGAGGAGAATGCTTCTTTTGGCTTCGTGTGCGTTTACCGATGACCTTGTTTTTGTCAATATGAACGTCCCTCCGAATGGAGAGCGCCAGAAGATCTGAGTCTTCCCCACATCTGTTAGCAAGCTTGATCTTGATTAGATTCAGTTCAGAGAAAGGCCTCAAGCGGTGATCACTGGCAACGTGGCATGGATTTTGAGGACGTTAAGAACTTTAAGAAGGCCTTTCCCTTGTAGTGCTCTTCCAAGCTCTGGGCTCGATGGTCCTCTATGGAAGATTGGGAGCTGCACCTCTGAGAAACATACTGAGTCTGGCTTGTTCAGGTATTTCATCAGGGATGTCAACGCCAGCTGTGCGTGCTTGTTCCTTGGCGTTTGAAAAATAATTCCTCATCTTTTCTCATTGCTTTCCAGCCTTTCCACAATGCTGCATGGCAGATCAAGGTCCAGAGGAAGCAATGGCAGGGAGGGCAGGTGTGGCGATTTCCATGCATAGAGTAGATTCTAAACTCAATATTAATGAAGAGCATATGGGAGTCTGGTGCATCACAGTCAGCCAAGCCCTGAAGCAGCAGCACCGGGCCGGAAAGGACTGCATGTTCAGTACTGCTGCATGGAGCATCGTAGCTGAGGCTGCAAAAGTAGTAGCTTTACAACGAAATGTCTGTTTTTTTTCTGTTGGGATTGATATTATCATAATTAGCTTGTGCCTGAACAACTTCAAGAAAGTGTACTTGAAAGATGAACCATTTTCCTCATGACTTCCGAATTCCCCATTTTGCCTTGCAAATGAAAATGTTAAAACTAAGTAATAATTTCTCCTTCGTCTTTAGTGGCTTTGCTGTCCATGTCTATGTGGAAAGCTTGGTACAGGGGTCCAAAGTCGTTTCATCTCATCATGCCTATCTTTGTTTTTTGGTGCCCTTTTTCCAGTTGTTTACTCCCACCGTTTACCAAGCTGTCTTAGATACTTTTCCTTTTACTTTGAGTGGAGCGGGTCATCCCCCTTGAATTGGACTATGGGTTTTGAGTTGTGCTGGCGCTAGCTCCATATTTAGGATACAAACGTGTGGGATCAATCTTCTCATCTGGGGTTTGATTATATTTCCCAGGAACTACTCTCTTCAAACGCGACTTTGTAGTGCAAGTGTGTCGACCGTCTGGACGGTCAGCGAGTTGAAGCTGTTAAAGAGCCTTTTATGGACGAATACTTTCGCTGCATAATAATGATTATTGATGTATGAAATAAAAATGCTGCATTTTCATCTCAAGCACCCGCATCACAACATTTGAAACACATTTCGTAGTTGCATGGTGAAATCAGATTATTTTATTTATTCATTCTGAAAAATATTTTTTGTGACCGATCAGTTTCCAAGTCATTGCATCCCATCGAAGAAATCTCCTGATATTTCATGACGGCTGCAGTCTACTTCAGGCCAGTTCCTCAATGCACAGATCTGCTCAGTAGGAATGTGCGGCTGATGATTTGACCCGCTTTCTGCTTGCATGTTACCCTCGGTCCTGTACTGAAGCCGAAATGATGAAAAATAGGCCCCCTCAGGTCGGGGGTTCATCTGTCCAAAACAGGCTCAATGGCATCTCAAACTTTTTGCACTATTAGTCTTCATTCTGCTTTTATCTTAAATCATGTTTCAATTCATACAGCCTTACAAGGAGATGGATACTGAGGAGGTTTGGTCCAAAGTAAAAACCTTTAAAACATCACTCGCTTTTATAAAATGAATGATGGCAAGACATGAACATTAAAAACATAAATTCAGACATTGGTCGATACAATCACCGCACACTGAAGACAATATAGGTAGTGGATGTCATTAATTATGAGAAGCGGGAAAAATAAAATTGAGTTATCAAGCTCACTTTAAAAACTATCCTCCAAGGCCTTAGCCTCACATACACAGAAATATTGGTGGACAGCGTGCATGTGAATACATGAATATGAAACCCAGACGATGCTTTTGAACTCCGACCTCCATGATTCCTTTTGCCGTCTGTCATAATTAAGTCTTTTCTCACACACATACACCCAGATGTTGGGCAATACCAGAAACCAGATTTCTCACCATCAGTAAATTGAAAGCAGAATTGTTGAGTAATTTTACCCAAATACTTCAGTAATGACAGCCCTCCTTCTAGCTGACTTTCACATGCTGTGTATTACACCAAACCCCATAGAGAGAATGTGTTATTAAGGGCAGTCAGATAAAATGGAAAAGAATAATCTGTGTGATGTCATTTCTCCCCCTACAAGTGACCATTTACCTTCACTAACTCAACCCCAACCCTTACTGTGACCCTGACCCTGACCTTGACGCTGACCCTGACCGTCAACCCCTCCAGGGCCTCTAGGCAAGCTCAGTGACCCATTGACCCTCGGATCATGTTTCTGCTTTGCAATTATCTGCAGTTTTGTGTAGTTGATGAGAAATACTGCAGCATATAAATATGGCATTGTAATTATGCTGCAACGGTTTAATGGCACCAACATAAACACAAGATATAGATAGCAATCAATAACAAAGGAAAATAATAAAATATTATATTATTATCAATATATAATTGTTCATCAGTTGTTGTGATTAATAAATGATCTCAGCCAGTCACATCACAAGTTGGAAAAGAGCCTAAGATGCACACTGGAAACCAGACGTCTCCTTCAAGCTGAATATTGAGCCGACCAGTCTGGTGCGCGTTAACATCAAAAGAAGGCCAACATATCCAAGGGAGTAAGTGACATTCAGAATAGTATCAATAAAATGTATGGTAATACAGTTATCAATAGATCTTAATGGCAGGGTACTAAAACGACAGGCACAGTAACCCAAAAGAGAGAGAAAATAATCTTTGAATGAAGACCGCTATAGTTGCAGGAAAGACATTGATCAAATTCCTGGAAAGTGTCATGTCCTCCTGTTCCAGCATGATTCATGTATGATTGCTTCTTTAGTTGTAAATGAGGCTCATTTGATAAGCATTAAGGCAACCAAACACAGGAAGCGCATCTGGAAACATTCAGGTATTAGACTTACAACACCTCGTAAAGGATGGAAAGATGGGTTTTTGACAAATCCTTTATTTTGTGCAATGTTTGCAATAACATACACTTTCATTTAATACATTTTCTGTGGGCAGAAAATACATCAGCAGCAAACCAGCATTGTCTTCTGCATGATGACCCGCTCAGCTGTGACTTCATGGAGGCCTTGATGCAGATTATGGACTTGGGAGGAAACATTACATAACTGTACAGAAAACCGTGCAGCAGCCAGGAGAGTGTGGTGTTCTGGGCCTCTCAAGATCGGATATCCACCTTCCGCAGTCTGGTCTAAAAGGTAGTTTACTGCTCTCCAGCATGCATTTAACTGCTTGCTGCTCCACAGCTGAAGGATATTGGACAGTGCTTCCAGCAGCTGGCCAACAGAGGAGAGGAGAGGAGGTGGTGTGTTTCTTCGTGTGTGGGTACCATTGACGTGGGCCACATACGTAAGGAGACCCCTCCCGGACCAGCTGGCCAGAATACGTCAACCATAAGGTCTTCCTAGCCCTACAACTGCATACAGCATGTGAAGAGAAGGAAGAGCCAGTTCCTCCACACCTTTGTTGGATATCCTGGGTCTGTGCCCAACCCAAGAGGTTGAAAAGATTGAGAGGTCTGCAACCCGTCTAGTGAGAGGAAAACAAAGTAGACACGGCCAACTCCTGACTCATAAACCTGTGGTAGACATAGACGTGGAGGCAGAGGATATGGATAGTCCAGAACAAAGTGATGGAGAGTCTTGCATAACTGGCAAAGGACAATCTGGCAACAAGCAAGTGTGCAGGAGAGGCGTATATACCGGAGAGGAGAGGAGAGGAGAGGAGAGGAGAGGAGAGGAGAGGAGAGGAGAGGAGGTGGGGTCAATAGAAAAGTCTGGATTGGGAGCTGGGTGATTGGGCGTGCAGAACTGTGACATTTGATTTTTGATCACCTCTGTCAGCGGGAAGTTACATTGCGAAAGTGAAGTGTTGAAAAGCCTTGTTTTTTTTGTCATATCACATTTATATATTGGCAGTGGTGGTGTCAACATCCTCCACATGGATATCTGAGCCAGACTCATTGGCCTCTGTGGATGTTGAACCACTGATGGAAGTCTCCTCAGATGACCTTCCATCGCTGGCCTCATCATGCCCAAAACAAACGTCCAGGTGAGGGCTGTGGCCTCTTCATCTCAGGTGAAGGCCGTCACAACTCTTTCAGAAACACATTAAAGAGTTATCTAGCTCTTTGCTAGGTGAAAGGGAATTTATTACATTATGTAGTTGGAACAGTTCGATATCGTCATCATTCATCGGCCTTCATGAAGCAATGGCCGACAAATGAGTGCAGCAAAGCAGGGATGTGATTATGAACAGGCAACCCTCAGCGACCTGTAATTAGATGATGCAATATAAATCTGCAGTGCCCAGTTCTTTCTGCATGGGACACAGTAGAGCTCTTATTGTGAAGCAGCAGCAGTAAGATGTAAGAAATGTTTGCACTAACAGTAAGTTATTACAGGTGTGATACAGCATTAGTGAACGGTAAACTGTGAGGCTGATAAAAATAACAAACAGTAACACTGGATTACATACAAGCCTCTTTTCCTGTGAATCTCTTGTGTACAGGCAGGTAACTTAAAACCTGAGTCCACCACTCACAATGAAAACAACCAGCGAGAGGTACTTGAAGAATGCAAATACAATGACTGACTATTGCTGAATTTGTTTTTAATAATTTAATAATAATAGTAAAAAGCAGCATTGGATTGGATCTTCATCGTAACATTTAAACATTTTACTCTGATATTACTGTAAAGTTTAGTTTCTACCACACATTGTCGAGGGAGAAAGACAATTTTGTGTGTGTTTTTTAGCTGACATTGAACTTAGACACCTCCATTTTTAGAATTTATTTTTTTTGTAGGGTTTTTTCTTTCCTTCTTTCTGCTCAGCAGCCCAGGCAGCTCAGCTCTCTGTCACAGAGACTTCTATCTGTTTTCCTCTCTTTCTCTTTTGGTAATTTCCTCCTCCCTTTGCTTTCCCAGGGGGTGACTTCCTCCTCTTCCACGTCCCTGATTCAGAACAAGAAGGCCTGTAACCCCAGACACACACACACACACAGAGAGAGTAACCTCAGCGCAGCGTCTCAGGATCAATTACTGAATTAGCATCCCAGACTGGAGTGCCTGGAACAGAGTGGAGGAGAGAACAACAGAGAGTTATTTTTTTTCTTTCCCTTCCACTATTGTTTCCCTCATGGCTTCCCTCTCCTTCATCCATCTCATGCAGCAGCCTGCTCTTTGGCAAATGTTGTGAAGATGAAAACAATTCCTTGCATTGTCTCGCAGTGGAATTATAACAAAATCTAGTATTTTACTATACCCACATTTTTGTTCATTCAGTTCTTGGCTGGAAAAAGTTGATTATCGTATGGACAAAACTATAGACACAAGACCTTTCCTACAGATTAGACCCCCCCCACACACACACACACACACACACACTGTCTGGTCAGTAACCAGAGCCATGTGATTTTTTGACAGTAACATGAAGCTATTCCTTTTTAATCTAATGTATTGTACCATGCCCCTATAGAAGCTGTGTGTGTGTGTGTGTGTGTGTGTGTGTGTGTGTGTGTGTGTGTGTGTGTGTGTGTGTGTGTGTGTGTGTGTGTGTGTGTGTGTGTGTGTGTGTGTGTGTGTACAGATAAAGACAGACAGACACAAGCTTTGTGGCTAAATTCTTTATTTTATGATTTACATCATACTTATCTTCCACATTCCAAGGTTGTAATTGTCCGTTATCAGATTCGATTTAAACAGGATTACAACCGACAATCTCGCGGTGGTTCTCAAACTGGTGTCTGGGAACTTTCAGGGGCCCAAGGGGCTATTGAAAAGCTTCTAGCAGATGTGATTCTAGGTTTTGGCATTGTTGGGAGCAGGAAGGGGAGGAGTACGTGTCTTTCCATGTGATGCTTCTTGGGCAGATTGGTAGCTATACAATCTCAAACAAGAATACGAGTCTATAATCATGTTGCAGCTCTGTGAGGCTGTGGCGCTTTGAACGTAAAGCTGACCCACATCCCCAGAGGCACATTGCATGCAAAGCTTTTAAAAGGCCAAAGATTAAGGCAACCAATAACTATAATATCTTGTGGTTTTTTTTTAAGTAACTGACAATCTACATCACGCCAATGTCTTGTTGTTATATTGTTTCTAAGCTAACTGTGCTTTGGTGAATTCTGGGAGATGAAACATAATTTGTTTTGTCTGCTAAGGAGCTGTCCGTGGTGCTGAGAGGTGCGCTCTGTAACATAGGTGTGCTTTGCACTGAAATGATTGTCCCCCTTCCGCATAAAACGTCTAAGGTGTGTGCTTAAGCGAACACATGCGCTAAGGGTCCCTGTTTGGGGTTAGAGACTATGGTATCCCGATGTTAGCCAGACAAATTCATTTCAATGCAGGCTGTTCTTATGCTGGTGTTCTTTTGGCAGTTTCAGGTACATTACCGCCATCTTTTGACTGGAGAGCGGCCTGCAGATTTGATGGAACTTGAGATAACTAAAATTGGCTCTTTCTGTGGAGGATTTCAAGGTGAATATGAGCACATACCTACACATAAACATAGTGCACGCACACACATTCACAAGTCACTAAAGCCAGGCATCCGGATTTGAGCGTGTGTTATTTTGCATTTGACGACGGTTTCATAACCACGCTGACAGTGTGTATGTGTTTGTGACATAACAATGGTGAGATTTCCCTGCATTTTTTTATGATTGGTTTTAGATGTCTCTCCGATGCATGTGATATCTTTAAAGTAAAACTGTGTTCATCTGCTTATTTATACTTAAGAATTTAATTTCCTTGACTTAGAACTACTGCCAGGAGTTGAATATCGGTTTTGAAATAGCAGGGGGTTCAGTCTTCAAGCCCGCAAGCATACACACACACACACACACACACACACACACACACACACACTGGCCTGAGAAGGAGCGGTGTGCTAAAAGCAGTTGACGAGGCAGTGAAGAGGCCAAGTTTTGACAGCTCTCTCTCTCCGTCCCACACACGCTCTTTTCTGCCTCACTCTTTTACTCCACACATCCATTTCAGCCTCTGTCATGCCCTACTCTATTTTCAGACGTCGCCCTCCTCTCATCTCCTCTCGTCCCAGACATGGCGGCAGCATTTTTCTTTTCCCAGGGCGGACGGAGACACACAACATGAATTATTTCCACAGTCCTGTCCTGTAGGAAGCGGCGGAGGGAAGGATTCAGGACAGCAGAGGCGCTCTACATCCTCCACAACACCATCCATGTCACATTCAAAAAGTTGTCTTTTTGTTTAGTAGCTTAAGTAACTGAAAAACAAATCCATCTCACATCACCTTTTTTGCACCATATCACCGAAGTATGCACTCCCACAGTTGCCGGACAGAGTCTGAAACCCCCTACAATTACACTTACTGAGGTTGGCATCGAAAGGGAAATATGTGGAACAATTGTATAACTTAAAATAAATATATTACATATTATATATACATGGAAACTCACTTGAAGCGATTTGCTAAGTTCACATTCACGCTCCTTTTAGCTCTGTTTTGGTCTCTACCAATTGCTGGAGGGAAATATCTGGCTCTGGCTGTAAATGCTCCACTATTTTCTGTAGCTAGCTGCAAACTGTGTCTGAGCAGGTAGTGCACAGTGTGTTATTAGAGGGACTTTTAACCCTAAACAGTTGCTGTGGTTTGATGAGAGCCGTGAGACTGAACCAAAACAGTGAGGTAATAACAAGAGAGAGCTGAAAGATGCTAAAATGATCAGTCGAGCTAAAGGGAACTGCAGAGTTTTGTCTGTGAGGTGACTGCTGTCATGTTCCACAACAGTTTGTGGACCATCAAGACTGGAGAGCATGAACGATCAGGAGGCGGAAAGGGACGAGTCAGCACCAGAGTGTAGGGACGTGAGGAGGGAGATAATGGAGAGGAAGTGAAGTGTTGGGGCTGCTCGCGGACAGCAATGTCAAAACTTTGTCTGCTGGAGAAATGATGGATATAGACGGAAAAATAGAGTGCTTACGGCTTCCACTTAGGGGGATGGGAGTTTATGTTTTCTCTCATTGCCTTTCTTTGAGTTCCCATTTGAGAAAGTGGTTAAAGTTGTCTAGTTCAAGTCTCCTGAGGTTTCACTCAAAATGTTTCCTTGATTTCTTTCGTTGAGCTGTTGATGATTTTGAATGTGGTGGTAAAAAAAATATAGTTTACTCTTGTGAAGCCAAGTGCCTCTGCAGCCCATATGATGAGAGACAGGAACTGATTTCAGTTCAGCACGAGGAGAAAAGTCAGGGATTTCAACACGCAAATTTAATTTATGCAGCTAGGAGACGGTGGCAAAATTTACACAAGAGGAAAATAATATTCGACTTGTTATGTTTTTAAATCTGTTAAATTTTAACAAAAAAGGTAAAGTATTGGTATGTAGTTATATATATATATATATATATATATATATATATATATGGTGGTTGTTGAGATCCTTCTGAGCTTGTGTTACACACTGGTTTTGAGGACCAGAAGGCTAAAGTTAGTCTTCCTACTGTTGACAAAGTGATCTGGAATTCACATCAAAATATGACTGTCATGAAACAGAACAACTGCTTTTAGATTAAGAGTCCAAAATTGCATAGTGCTTTACAATCAATATCCACAATTATTACAACAGACATGTGAAATAGAAATCAGTCAAATCTGGAGGTTTTCTCAGTTTTATTTGGATGCAGTCGCCCTGGCTCACCCCTTTGTGAGTGAATCAAATATTTGACATATGGGAAAATGACAAGCACGGCTGGGAATAGCTCCTAAATTCTTTCCCACGTAGAGGACCAACACGGGGCCATTCTGCTGCTTTCTAGTTTATCATGTGGATGCCAATGGAGTGTTTGTGTGTGCAGAAATGCCAGGATTTAATATGGGGTGTCAAAGAGAGATGGCCCAGATATGTCCAGATGCTTGATAGAAGAAATCTACAGTAACCATCAAGTTTTCCTTTAGAGTGCTATTTTGAGTGCAGTTCCTAGAGCCATAATGTTGACATTAAACAACCAATAGTTATGGAGTATTTACAGAATAAAAATCGTTTTTCTTTACTAAGAACAAGTCATCAGTATAACTTGTATCCTACTGGGGATTAGATCTCCTAAGGCTACCACCAGCAGCTAGTTAGCTTAGCACAAAGACAGGAAAGATGAGGAACCAGCTAGACTGGCTTAATGAAATGTAACAACAGCATACTATGCACATCATGTCTTGTTTGCGTAATCTGTACAAAGACCAAAGCATCTTCTTGAGCTCGGTGCTGAGGTAAAATGGATGACCCTCCCTTCACCATAAATAACCATATTTTTTTTATATTTATGCCAAAGGTTGGTGGTAGTGGAAAACAAATAAAAAGCAAAAGCTGGCCTTTACCAACAATTACATTTAGTTAACCTTTACTCTTCAACCTTTGGCCTTTGACCCCCATCGGGGTAAAAAAGCAAACTACAAGCCCAACTCACTGTGTCCACTATAGTTCTGCAAAAATAACATATGACAATTCCATCTCTAGACATGGGCTTTTCCCTTACAGCCTGTATTCTTTATAAGATAGTGGGAAAGTAGAGAGAGAGACAAACTAGTCCCAGCAGAGAAATCACAAGTGGGATTCAGTCCCACGTCAGTTGGAGAGCGTGTATCTCTGGACTGCTGCAGTATCTCTGGGAACAAATGCATCCAGGAGCCAGGAGTGTGCAGACGGTTTAGATCCAGGTCCTGTTTCAGGAGGCATCCATGCTGCTAAAGTCCTAGAATTTCTGCTGGTCCATCTATGACCTCTACATCCCAATTAGACTGACAACGTATTGTGGGGTGAGGGGCGTGGTTAGCGCACCTGCAGCAGGGAGAGAGAGAGGCGATCATGGGGATCAGCTGTGCAGCGCGTGAGGCGGCACAGCTGATCCACATGATCGTGGGATTGCGTGGGCAGGAGGGAGCTATAAGAGCTCCCAGAGCCACGCAAAGGGGAGCTAGGCAGGGCATGTGAGTACATGTGTATTGAAGATGCCGAATAAAGTACGTAAGAGGAGAAACCTGGTGGTGTCTTTATGTTCCGAGCTCCTGGAGTCCCACGGCTATATCGAACCTTGTTACAGTGGCGCCCAACGGGGATTGCCGGTGGGGAAGGAGCTGCCGGAACGGCCGGACGAGGATGGGAACGCGGCGATCGAGGCGTTGTACGCCGCCATGTCCGGCGGCGGGGTGCCGGGGGCACCAGAGGTCCGGGAGGTGGCGCAAGCAGTGCGGGTCCCGGCGGCGCCAGCGAAGCCGCTACCATACCGCACGTTCGAGGAATGGGGCGCGTACCTGGAGCGGCGGGCGGCGGAGCGCAGGGGACCGCATGACGGCCAGGTGGCGGAGGTCCGGGACGCGGCCGAGGCGGGTCGGGTCCCGGCGGCGCCGGAGGACGAGGCGCGTCTGAAGCGGCCCGACGGCGCCCGGCTGCGGGAGCTGGAGGGGGAAAGGGACCAGTTCCAGGCGCAGGTCCGGGAGTACGCCAAAGCGGTGGAGACGCTGGCGAGCCAGCTGGAGGAGCAGACGAGGAGGGAGGCGCTCCTCGTGCAGGCGCTGGAGCGGGTGGCGGGCCGAGAGACGGCGACGGCCGCGACCCAGACCGACGCAAGGCGCCGGAGGGTCGGGGAGACCCAAACAGACGCCAGACGCCTGAAGACCCGGGCAACGCAGACGGCGGTGACGGCTCGGGCGGCGGCGGAAGCGGCGCCGCGGACGGCGGCGGGCGCCCCGGCGACGACGGAGGCGGCGGCGCAGACGTCGGCGGGCGCGACAGCGACGACGGCGGAGGCGACGGCGCAGACGTCGGAGGGCGCGACAGCGACGACGGCGGGGGCGCCGTCGCGGACGTCGGCGGGCGCGACGGCTCGGACGACGGCGGAAGCGGCGGCGCAGACGGCGGCGCAGACGGCGGCGCAGACGGCGGCGCAGACGGCGGCGGCCGCGGTGACGACGGAGACGGCGGCGCAGACGGCGGCGGCCGCGGTGACGACGGAGACGGCGGCGCAGACGTCGGCGGGCGCTTCGGAGACCGCGGCGCAGACGTCGGCGGCCGCTCCGGCGACGACGGAGACCGCGGCACAGACGTCGGCGGCCGAGGTGACTCCGGCGACGGCGGGCCCGACGGCAGCGACCGGGGACCCAGACTCCGGCCAGGGGGAGGAGAGGCGGACGCGACGCCGGAGACGGCCGGCACCGGAGGGGCCAGACCAGGGCCCGGCGGAGAGAGCGACGGGGCCAGGAAATGGCGGATGGGGCCGGCCGGCGCGTTGGACACCGCCGAAGCCACCGGAGCGGAGGTGCTGGGGGTGCGGCAGAAGCGGGCATCAACAGAGGCAGTGCCTCACGCGGTGTTGGACCTGTGGACGGAGGGGCCACATTCAGTGGGGCTGTAGGGGGCGGGCGGAGGCCCTGAACCCGGAGGAGGCGCCCTGGATGGCACCACCATACCCGCCGACCGGGTGGAAGGTCGGGGCACGGTGGGGGCCCCAAGGCCAAGGACAGCCGTCAAGGCAGCAGAGGCCCATGAGTCAACCGGGGCTCAGCATCCGCCGGGAGGAGGCGGAGGAGGGCCGGTTGCGCCGGGAGATCCGCACGCTCCGGGGACGGCTTCGGAGGGCGGTGGAGGACCGGCGGGCCGAACAGGGAGACAGGATCTGGGGGGCCCAGAGACGGGGGGACGAGCCCGCGGCTCGGGCCCGCGGATGGGGCCAGTGGCCCGGGGAACAATGGGGACCGGTGTGGGTCCCGCTTCCCTAAACTTTCTCTCTCTTGTGTTGCAGGTTGCTGCGGCGGGCTGAGGGTGAGAGCCAGTTTGGCCCCGGGAGGGGGCCGGCGGGGAGCGCAAGGAACCTGCCTCCCGGGGCGCTCGGTCGCCCTCTGTCCGGGCCATGTCCCGCGCCCGGACCCCCACGGATGGAGGATGCCAACGCCCGGACCACCCGGTGGCATCGGGCGGAAACGCAGGTTGATTCCATGGTGGTCCATAGGTCGGGGGGCAGATGGTCGGGACTGACTCCCGCTCCCGCTCCCAGTGGGAGGGAGGGGGGGGGGAGTTGGTTAGACCGGTGGCTCCCCGGCCTAAGTCGGGCGGTGGGGGTATGTGGGGTGAGGGGCGTGGTTAGCGCACCTGCAGCAGGGAGAGAGAGAGGCGATCATGGGGATCAGCTGTGCAGCGCGTGAGGCGGCACAGCTGATCCACATGATCGTGGGATTGCGTGGGCAGGAGGGAGCTATAAGAGCTCCCAGAGCCACGCAAAGGGGAGCTAGGCAGGGCATGTGAGTACATGTGTATTGAAGATGCCGAATAAAGTACGTAAGAGGAGAAACCTGGTGGTGTCTTTATGTTCCGAGCTCCTGGAGTCCCACGGCTATATCGAACCTTGTTACACGTATCATTATACAAACAGGGTGTTTTAACACACACCACTGTGCTCTCCAAAATCCCCTAAATCCAACAAATACAGTATTAATAGAAAACTGGGGATTTTCACGGGAGTAAATCAAGTGACGTCAGGAATGCCAAAATTGCACAATAACCGCTACACAGCACACAGCACAGTTTTTGTGAAGATCTTCCGCGGTGTCAAAGGGGGTTTGCTGTTAGATTGCAGATACCAAATGTTTAATTGTTCTGTGACATCTAGGCAATAAAAGTGCCCTAACATTTAGCTATTAAGAGCCTCTAGCCAGTTATGTAATCAGGTTTTAATAGTGAACCTCTTTCATGCACTCATATAGAGCTTAACCCTGTTTAAACTTGTCCGCTGACAGAGGTGACTTAAGGTTCAGTCAAAAGCAGATTAATAAGGAAAAGAAATTCTGTCTCAGAATTATATATTTTGGGCTGTCTGCTGGTGTAAAACATAGTTAAAAGAAGAAAGAAAAGCTGGTTGGTTGGTGAAAGTGGAAAGACTGAACTAAATAGTCAGTTGGCGCTGAAAAACTAAATAAATTAGTCAAAAGACGATGAAACATTGCATAGAGTTGAGGTGAATCAGACTCAAGTGTTAATTTGTTGTGGATTAGTCGTTACAAGCAACACCTTTCACATTGCACGGGGTGATATGATGCAATGTGAATACAAAAATATCGAGTGCAGCTTTAATAGATTGTGAAAGCATTACCTCAGTATATCACTCAGTATATTACTAGGTAGCATTTTAACTACACACTATTTAGCATTTGTAAACCATGAGTAAACACTTAATTCATCATATAAAGCATTGTTCCAACATGAAGACTCATTAGTAACTCATTAGTATGAAATTCATAAACACAGTTATACATTTTTTATTCTTGATTAATAAGCTTGAAAGTATTAGTAAAGTATTTTGTGAGACCCCATCAAAAGTGAGGACTATCTATGCTTTACAAAGCATTTATCAGAATCAGAAACATGTATTTGCTATGTGTGTTAGCCACACGAAGACCTGGCAGGTGGTGTAAACATTAGACATTAGACAGACCAATCCAGTGATAGCTAAATACTCATAATCAATAATATGTATCTGCCAAAAAACTATAAAACATACTACACTCGTGCCACTGACGGGCATTGCTTCACATCACATCCCGGACCATGACGGCACACGTTTACGCTCTAGGACCTGGTGTGTCCCACGGTGCCGGGTCAGAAATAACGCCGGCATGAAATGCATACTAATGAGTTACTAATGAGTGTTCATGTTGGAGCAATGCTTTATAAAGGATGAATTAAGTGTTTACTTATGCTTTACTAATGCTAATTAGTGTGTAGTTATTATAAAGTGCTACCTATTACTGCTGCTTTAAATGGTTACATATTGGTTTAAATATTTCAACTTTTGTTTTTAAATTTCTGTTAAATAGCATTACATATGTAATGTAGGAACTGTTAATTACAGTACAAAAATATCTATTAATTAACTAATAAAGGAATATCTCATCTAAAAATCAAGGGTGTGGTATAGACATTGTGCTGTAAAGTCAAAGAGCAGAATGATTTTCTGTGTTCAGAGCCGGATGGAGGCAGCAGACATGTTTACTGTGGAGCCGTTACAATAAGACTCTGTTATCAACCATTAATGAACCTCATGACGGGCGCCTGTATTTGACCGCAGGTGTAAAAACAGGCTCTGTATTTCATAACAGCCGCAGTAACACTGCACACTAACACGCTAACTATTCTGAGAAGCTGAGTTTATGGACATCACAGGAGTCCTTTAAATTGGATGTCTACGGTCAAACGAGTTAAATTTGCATCAATAATGACTCCACTGTGGTTATGTCATCTAGTTTTTCAATAAGCCACCCACTTCAAATCAGTAGAGCCGAGGAAACCTCTGTCTGGGAACATAATGCAGAACCAACAGGACCCACGTTATGTGTCCTGCTGTCTTTTCTGTGTTCTAACCGAGGAGCTGAGGGTGCATGGACTTTCACCCAGGAGGCCACTGTTCGTGTCCCGTCTGAGACCAAGAATCCACTTGGTTTATGTAACAAGTTGGGAATGAGAACACGTAAAGCAACAATAAATACAAACCATGCCATCGTTACACCACATGAGACTATTTCAAATGTGTTTGGTGCCTGTGGGGAATTTAGTTGACATTAAAGAAAAAAATCGCAATAAGAAGTGGCTTTCATGAACCCATGTGGCCCATAGTACTGTCCTTAGGCTGGAATCACACCAAGAGTCCATTTACAGCGATATACAGCAGGGGAAAAAAAATATCTTTTCATCAGATGGCATGCTGATTCCAATATTGCATAATTTGATTGCATAAGATGTATCCGTGTTGTCTGGTTGGTGGTTGGCGTCAATCCTGATGGACCTCTAAGATTTAGTGTTTTGGCATGTGGCATGAACCTTAACCACCACTGTCTAGGATGTGAGTGGATAGTATATCATGGAACATTATAAGTGTATCAGCTGTCAGAGATGTCATGATCCCCAAAGGATGAATCCTAATACCTTTGGCGATCTCCCGCTTTTTCCTCTAGTGCCAACATGAGTTAGACATTTGTGGATCTGAGTGATTTGTCTCATCAACTTTTAGATGAATTTCTGCTAATCACCCATTGGTTTGTGAACTTTGGCTTTGAAGCTTTGAATTAGACATTTTGACCTTTGCCATCTTGGTTTTAGGAGGACAGACCTAAGTACAGCCGAACGTTGAATAGGACATTTTTATCCAACAAAAATGTTACATATTAACTTTAATAAATTGAAAACACACTGTGAAAGGTTTAGAGTTCTAAAACTAAAACACGGACCCAGACCAGACAAGGCCGTGGTAGGAATCTGTCAATTCAAGTTAGCCACACCCTGAAGCACGATCAGGCCACAGCCAGCTGGGGGGACAAATGGTTGGCTGTTGGTGGGATGACTATGCTTTGGTGATCAGGGGCGACAGGGTGCTGCTGGGGGTCAGAAGACGTGTGGCACCCTGAGCAGTGTTGCTAATTATTTTAAATTCTTGAATTTCTTTTGCGTCAATGTATTGAAGTTGGTCTGTCTTCATTACCATATGTTCAGTTTGCAGGATTGTACTGTATCACTATTACTATGAAGAATGACATACAACATAAAAGAAATACAGTGTTAAAAAAAAGAATTTTTCAGTCGGGTTATTAAAGTTAATAAAGGTCACTCTTTTAATCCATCAGAAGAAATCAATGCTTTTGTTTTCAGTTTGATTATTATTCTCTCTTCTTTTTATATTTATGTGTAAATTCATTTTATTTTGTTTTCTATCTTTTATCCAAAAATCTATCACAAACGTAATAACTTCTATGTGTCTGCAGCCTGAACAAACTCCACTCTCACTCTTTGTCCCTTCATCGATCGTGGCTGGGAGCAGATTCACTGCTGGATGAAGACTAACAGGCCAATGACCCTACGACCTATTAAACATTTCACCGCAAGTTATTTCATCAAAATGTGTGTACGCCATGGTGGTGACATTTAAGATATTATGACCAAACAACGGTCCATTTCAAGAAGCGTTTTATCCACTTAGTCTTATCACCTGTCAAATCTCATGTTTTACCCACAAGGCTTACGTCTTACTATCTATGCTAGAATCTGACAACCATGAAATTTCAATTTCACAGAATGTCACACTCTTTTTTTAAATCGGCCTCAGTGATAAAATACTTGATGCAAAATACTGACCCAGCTTTCATTAACTGTTATAAGCTTTGCAAGTAATAATAACATTTCATATTTTCAAAGAGGTCAGAACCATGCTTTTATTATTGAATGAAATGATTCAAATTGGCCACGTTGACAGAGGTCGAGGGGTTGGACACTGTCCCCGCAAAGGGTCTCATCCCTCTGCGGCTGTCGTGACAATACGCGATGCTCGGAGACTAATCCAGCAGGAAGTAGAGATGAGCGTTAATCACTGCTCCTCTGACTGCACGCACAGATTACTCTCTCAATACACAAATACATGTATTTATGTCATACACATACAGTCTGCTTTATCATACCAATATTATTGAGTATATCTAAATTCATTATCTATAAATTGAGAAACCTTTACATGCTGTAACTGCGAAACATTTTCCTAAGTTTGATTTTCCCACAGGACAGGCTCCCATTTTAATAAATCACAGCTGTGCCACAGGGGGTTATAAAAAAAATGTTCTCTGGGTAAATGCAGACATAATCCAAAGGTCATAATCTAGCAGAGAGGTGGCAGAGCGGGGCGGTAATCCTCCTACAACATCATCAGGGAAGCCCTCCCACTGGATTGAACACATCCGTTTGGGCTTTACGCTAACCCCTACTACTCTAATGAAATGGGATAAACTCGGCAGTGATAGGGAACTCGATGAGATGAACAGAGAGTGAGGAGGAAGGAGGAAGAGGGAGATCAAGTTGGACGTGGGCGCTGAATAACGGACGGCCATTCATCAAGTGTTTCGCACGTCACGGCAATATCCTCTCGCGTTTGTCCACGTGGAGGCCTGCCATGACGTCAAAGCGTCGGGATCAGACTGTCGTTCCCGATGACAAATGCCATGATATGGGAGGAAGAGATGTCCTGTTGCACATATACACGGTTTATTCTGCATTTTAACTTATTATTAGTAAATGGACCTGTACTAACCACTTTAACACTACTCATCATTCACCCATTCATGCAGTGATGGGAGGGGCTAAGGTGCCACCTGTCCATCACTAACATTCATACGCCGTTGGAGTACGGGAGCAATTTGGGGTTAAGTGTCTTGACCAAGGACACATGGACATAGCTAGCGGAGACGAGGATCGAACCGCCGATCCTGTGATTGAAGGACAACCCTGCTCACCACTGAGCCACATTGCTAATAGGCTGCTTAAACTACCCCAACAACCTACGGGAAAAAAACCCAAACCTCAGAGCCCGATGAGCAGCACTCATTTGCCAAACAACCAGACTAAGATGACTAGCCTGGTTAAGCTAACGCAAGAACTGACCCGCCATTGCCAAAGCGTAAGCAAGTGGAATTTGATTTTACCTGCAAAACCTCTTCGACAACCCCAACGGTTTGGGGATCCGGTCACGGTGGCGGTCTCTGAAGCTCCAACGTCTTCCCTCCACGTCTCCAGTCAATCAACCGTGTCCCGAATGTAAGGGCCAAAGAGGGAGTCAGTAGACAGCGGCATGGAGGATGCGCTGTGGACAGCGCACAGCCCAAAGTTACATAACAACTGTTACACTTGGTCATAAACAACGTTCCTTTGGAATACTTTTGTGGTGATACCGGCTGATAAAGAAGAATCATGTATTCATGGTAGGGCTCCAGACTGCTGTTAGGTGTTGAGATATTACAATGATGCCCTTTGGGAGACCGCCTCGGCCCAGGGGAAACGTTGGAGACGACAGAAAGGCAGCCTTTGTTGAGCGGGGATTTCCGAGTGTAAACCATTTATTAATAAAGTAGGACTCTGGGTTATATCGCCACAATTTTAAAACACTCATTGAACTCTGATTGAAATATCAAACAGCCTCTTTATCTGTGTTCCAGCCATAGCGTTGCATCCACTAATAATATTCAGCATTTTGCCACAGACACAGCTAGCCACTGATGCAACAGGGCATGCAATGGGTCGGAGAGCGCCTTTCAGAACACACCAGGCAGATGAAACTCTGTATTAAAAGTGGTATTTTATCCTCTTGTTTAGTGTCACACCAACATACAGCTTTGCATTTCCTAGTTGAGGTTGTGTTCAAGTGATGATGATTCTATATAGATATATGAGCAACCATTGACACACACAACAAGAGCACATTCAGGCCATTATACCTGCTGCTGATTGAGGGATTGGCTAAGACGTAAATTGATTGTATATGTGATCTGCAGTACTTCTTCTACAATCTGGTTTCTGTGAACACTGTGTGGATCGGCAATGGTTTACATGCTGCTGTTGTATATTTATTTAATTAGGAATCATTTGAAATTATATTCACAGTACATATAAATTATTGTCATTTTGTGCTGCGGAATAGATCATTTATATCTGACTCTTTCTGGTTGTTTGTCTGCTAGAAATCAAGACAGAATATTTTCCTTTTTCATTCAACTAAATAGACATGTTCCTTCAGGTCCACATTGTTGGTGGTTAAACGCAGAGAGGATGGAGGATGTGCACAGTTACATAACGTAGGTTACACTAAGGTAATTACAAGAGCTTATTTTAAACGCATTCTGCTTACAGAGTTTCATTTATTCATGGCGGGATTCTGCAAACTGCTTGTAGGTGTAATAAATATTACAATGATACCCTTTTGAAGATAGCCTTGATCCAGGGGAAATGTTGAAGAGACAGAAAGACTGTCTTTGTTGAGCGGGGATTTCCAAGCAAGCGTAATCCATTTATTACTCTGTCGGGGTTCTATTGCTACAATTTGTAAAACATAGTTATTGAAATGTAATCAAAACAGATTATTTTTGTAAATCAGATTGTTTTGTACTTTTCAACCATATTGCCCACTTTCAACTTAAACCTCTTGAATTGCAAATGGCCACATTGCAGTAGGTGTGCTTTTCCATTTAAACGTATCATTAACATCATCCTGCTCACTTTACGAAAATAATAAGACATGGCTGGATTACCAAAGTGGGAAACCCCCAAGGAGAACGCAAATACTCCAGGTTTGTTGTGTGGAAGTAATTTGTGCTCATGTATTTACTTTAGACTTAAGGCAACATCTGCATTTTGACGTAATCTTGAGGGGGCCCAAGGAAAACCGGAGCCTTTATTATTTCAGTTGTGGTCTTTCTAAACCAAATCGTGTCACCACAAATAAATGACCGCTCTAATACAGAGATCCTTACAGCGTGGGCATCCCTAAGGAAATGTGAAACAAGTTGGCATGAGATGATTCGGTGCTCAGTGTAAATACTGAACTGATCATATTGTACACTGATTATGAATAGAAAGTGGATGTGCACAACATGCAGCCTTGTGACAAACACCATCAGTAAAAAGACTGTTGATTCTGTTGATCACTTGTCTGGATCTCGTGTCCTGTGCCAGTGTATTTGTCTGAAAAGCTGAGGCCCTCGTCTTGGTCCAAACAGTCGTGTGTATTCATACCATTCAGTGACATCAGCTTGTGACACGACTGATCCTCATGTGAACACGGCGGCCTCTGACCCCGCTGATAAAAGCAAACATAAACTAATCACGAAGGTGACGGCTTTCTACGACCTTTTTCCAATTATAGCGCGCCGTCTCTTCATTTGACTCGAACGTCTGCCATGCTGCCGTTTCCCATTGTTGCTATTCCTGATGCACTTCATTCGCTGCTGCTTATTCCTGAAGGCCCCGTTATGGGAAACGGCTTCTTTTGGTCCTCTGTGCACAGAGAAAAAGTGATGATAATAACAGACTGTTTTATTTACCCAGATCTGTTTGGGTCGCTGTGCTCAGAGCTGATGTGAAGGGAAGCAACCCACTACTGCTACTATCTCTACTGGAAGTTGTTCAACTATTTTTGAGTGATTACTATCCAGGGGGAACATAGTCGGAAGCTGTGGGCTCAAAGCCAATGGCTATATATCTGTCAGCCGTGTCAGCTTGTTCTGCCACTTGTTCCCCATGTGCAGCAGCACATGGGGAACATACTCTTTCTTCTGTCTCCTAATGCATCTCACATGAAGACAATATACAACCTGATATTAAGTAATAGTTCATATTTGTCACAGCTACCAACATTTTAATCTGCTTCATGAATGTTTTCCTGTACACCCAGAAAGCTTCTCTTCCCAGGCTGGACCAATCAAATGTTTTAGATCAGTGGCCCAAAAGCAGAAATCTACTGTAGCTTATATTGTAAATACAAAGCTTATTAGTCATCAAATATAAATCAAGATTGTATTCTTAACCACAAATAGATGACATTTTGGGAAATAAACAGATTTGATTTCTTGACAAGAAATAGGTAAAAGATTGATACCAGTCTTTTTCTGAAAATGCAGAAAAAATACAAACTTTATTCCGTAGCAGTGTATTTATCCATAAAACATCTGTCTCTGGGAGTGAAGAGGCCCCCGTTTCCCAGCAGCACATGAACACTTAAAACATTGACTTTTGCCATGTGACTCTGGGGAGCCATCCCAGTTGTACTGCGAGCACTGATCTGAGACGAGCAATACATGCGATACTCAGAATCGAGGTATATATAATCAGCTATAAAGATATTGTATTTACAACCAGTTCTGCTTCTTTTCAACATGAATGCAGTGGACTTATTAAAGACTTATTAAAGACTTATTAAAGACTTTAGACTGCAAGCAGCCAAAAGATGATGTTCCCACATAACAAAACTGAACTGTCAATTACGTTCCGTTTGTTTTTAGACCTCAGAATACATTTCTAATGATCAGCGGAAGTCTGTGTAGCACAAAGAGTCCTCATGGAGCTCTTTATCAACACAATACACTGGCCGGCCTCCAACTACTGGCCTTTATATTCAACATTGACCACACCTGACCTACTGGCAGACATAGAGAATATAAAGAAATATAAACAAAATATCACTTAAAGGCTCTTGGTTAGAGGCTTCCAACATTGTTCTCACAACCTAGAACTTGCGTGCTCTCGTCACGGCAGAAATAGAAAGCACATTCAGAACAATATTTTTGACCGAGCTCCCTGTAATTGTCTTTCTGGAAATGAACCTCTTGATCGTGCCACATTGATTGAAAGTTGGCATCCAGCAAATTAAGTGGCTCTTTTTTGGCACCAGAGATTTCTTGATACCGCCCTAAAGTTGACGGTTAAATGTCCTCCTGTTCAGCTTTTTTGTTCTGAAACATCCCGTGATTAACAAGTGCTTGAATCTTCTTCATGGATATTAAAATCTAAATTCATAATTACCTAATTTATTAATGGTAGTTTTTTTCTGTTATGGTTTTTAAGGATTTTATGTTTTGTATGTGTGATGCATATCTGCATAACACTTAATGTAAACCTGGTTCTCCACATCCTAAACTCTACAGCACCATCTAGTGGACACATGAAGTATTCTTTGTCTCTCAGACTCATTTCTGTCATATTTCAGTGCCCAGAAAACTTAAAGATTGTAGGCCTTGTCTACAGAGTACTGACAGTATATCACATTATATAAGCTGTTTAACAAACAAATACATTATTGCAATTAGTTTTTACAGAATAAAGAAATTGATATTGTGCCATAACAGCATGATTTCCCTTAAATCTGGAAAATTAAAAATCTACAAGTCCCCCGAATCAACTGCAATGTGTTATGAATATTTAGTAAAACAAAGCTCAATTCAACAGACCTTTTTCACAGATGGCACTTTAACGTGCAGTAATTGGCTAATTAGCAGGTGTGTTGTTTCTAATGCACATACACAGGAAGAAACCGAGAGTAAGCCAGCATATGAATTATTAAATAACAATAGTGCATCATATATATAGATATATATACTTAATTAAAAAACAAAACATTTTCATGAATATTCTTCCTAAATGTTCAATCAATCCTTGCTTTTCTCTTTTTTTCATTGCTTCAATATGATCTACGTATTATATTCATGACATTATTTGTGACCGTATGACTTGCCATAAGTGCATGAATATGAGATGTTCTGTATCATCCTCCTGGCAGGTGTAGGGAGTTCTAAAAATGGTCCCGCTAACATTAGCTAACATTTCATTGGGTGTATCGTCTCAGGCTCTCACTTCCCCTGGCCTCCATGGGAGAGAGGAGTGAGGGGAACACAGAACGACCCGCTTGCGGTCTTCCGAAGCCTGTTATACAACAACGCCCCCTGCTGTCTGTGGCCAATCAGGAAGGATCTTTGTAATTAGTGCCACTTGAACCCAGGTGACATCAATCTCCGATAATTTGGGGCCAATCGAGAGTTAAATGCACTTTGACAAGCGATATTAATCAAATGCGCCCTCTCAACAGGCATAAGCAAGACACACATATAGTTAGTGAAGTAGAGAAACAAGTAAACATTCCTTTTTTTGGAACTATACTTCCTTAGAATATTACTGCAGGACAAAATTACCCAGAAAGGCTTGTTTAGGGGTCAGGTCTCAAACATCACAGGAAGCAAGAAGCATGTTCGCCTTCCTCTCAGCATACAAGCCAACATTTACTCAGTATGTGGAGCGGCGAAAATAGGCTCTAAGATCAAACGGCAATACTTTAGGTGTCCAGCAGGTGTCACCAATGCTGCAAAGTTCGACAAATTCATATACAGAGTTCATATACAGCAAACTCCATTGAGGCGAAGTTATGGGAGCACATTATGGTCTTTTACTTCCTAATTCACCGTCTTGAAAAGCTACATGATATAATCTTCAGATTATATCATGTACATCATCTTTTCAATCCAACTGAAAACACATCAGAACAATCAATTTGATCAATTTGAAGATTGTTAATGTAATTGATAACTAAATCAAGTTACAAGTGATACAATTATTTCATTTTGAATGGCTTTCTGGAAAGTAGGATAAATATTGTTTTATTTTTGTACGCTTTTACTTTAGGAAAATAACAAATTAAATCAAACTTCAATAAAAAAATCTCTGCAGAAACAATCAGCCAAACCGCCTCATACTAAATAGGAAAAACCCCAAGTCATTCTAACAGAGATAAAGTATATAACAACGACAACACACACACATTGCACTGTATTGCATTGCTCTGCTCACTGCATTCTTCTTGCAGCTGACCCATAATCCTATTAGTCAGCACATTTCCTGTTTATATTCCTGTCTGCGTCTAAGGTGCAACCAGTTGCCTCGGTGCTGAGCTCTCACAATGCCAGGATGTTGCCTCATTACCAGATGAGACTGTGTTTACTGGAAGTGTCTCTTGAAAGTCATGCATTTAATTTTATGCAGCATATTTCTTAGGTTACATAAAAATGTAGTATGTATTGAATACATGTGATGCTAAACTGTGGCATTGACTCTAATGACACTGGGCCCTGATTGGCAGCAGGGTCTCTCTTTCAGATAAGGTCAACATAGAGGCTTCAGCTAAACTGCTATGATGTACATTTACATGATATTTACACATATTTGCACTTTATTTGAGCATTTCCATTCCATGCTATTTTCTTCTTTTACTACATATTGTACTTTAGACTCCTGTAAATTGACAGTTATAATTACTATCAACTTTTTACATTAAAAACATATGATGTATTATGCGGCATGGTGGCCTGTGAAGAGTAAGCGGTGAAAGATAGTGGATGGATGGGGGCATGTGATGTGCTTTTATTATGTGATGCTGTACTAACAGTCTCTGCTAAGTACTATATAGAGGATTTAAAACAGGCTTTACATTGACAAAGTACAACATTAAAATATCTTACATGTATTGGTTAGTGATAAGAACAGAATAGTATAATATTCCGTAATACCTTTACACTTTGAAAGTAGCATTTTTTTCATGTTTGTTATTTTAAAGCTACAGTTGGTAACTTCAACAGAAATATTTTTTGTGATCTTTAAATGCTGATATCGGTGGATTAGTGAAGTTACAGCACAGTTTCTCATTCAAGTTATGCAACTTCAACATTATCTGTTTTCACACTCTCTTTCCTGGAAAGGGCACACGTTCCCTTCATATCAGTTCATAAAACAATTCAAGCAAAGCAAGGAGAACATTTTTCTTCTCGTCACATGAGCCTCTGAATCATCTGCACGGTCAGTGAAAGTGAGTCATGCCAGGAATCCTTCAAAAATGGTTTGTTTGTGCGTGCGTGCGTGCGTGCGTGCGTGCGTGCGTGCGTGCGTGCGTGCGTGGTGGGGTTTTTTTCCATGTTGTTTGGTTCTAATCTGTACGAGCGATCGTGCGGTCACTTTTCAGGTCAAATGACCTCATGAATTCAACAGGAGGCACCAATGTCATCACAGAGAGACCAACAGTCGGGTCAAATTGACAGATTACCCTCCTCCAGACAGACACACAAACACATACATACAAATGAGTGGGGTCGCAGATAGCATGTGCACCCATGCTGTAGTTTAATCAGCTGGTACAGTAGAGTCTTGTTATCCTGAAACAGCTGAGCAGCAGGTTGAATGTGCTTCTGTCTTTCTGGCATCTCCTTCATTAATGTCGTTGTGCTGGCCATTCCCTCCTGACTTCAAGCTGTTGCCTGTGACGGGTGACGTTGGAACATCTGCACCCGCCCACACGTCATTCAGCTGTGGACTGGACAGAGATGCGGTCGATAAGCAGAACACAATGTCGATAACAGACTGAGTCATTACACAGCTTGGTTTGTGTGGCACGCATACAAAGACACTGCTGCACTCAGATGTTACATGTATTTTCAAGTATTCGTGGTCATCTCTATATTTTCTGCAAATCTGCAGAAGTCTGCAAATCAAACAAAAATGTTAGAAGGATTTTTTTTTTTTTGCATCGTGAAGAATCTAAGGCTAACGTCAGATGTAACCCAGTGAACCACGCGGTGCGTTGCACTTAATGCATGGCACAGTGACCGGGTTATGTCAGTGGGCCATACATCCTCTCAGCTAAGAGGATACACCGCAGCTAAGAGCAGATAGCGTCATGATATGTAAAGCATTAGACCTGCTCTCACACTCATGGATTAACGAGCAGTTGAGTGCAGAGTCAAGGACAAACCTGATGTCTCCTTGCAGGGTGAGAGGTTCTCTTTGGTTGTTGATACCAAATCAAATCAATCACCCAATCGACCGGACACAGGGTGAAGCACTGCTGTTTGGGGACAGAACTGGAGGAAAGAATGCTCATCTACAGTCTTATGATGAAGGTCACTTGACTCGTTAGTGTCACGGAGGGTTGGGATGATGAAGCAGACAGAGAGCAGGTTTGTAAAGGACCCTGTGTAAGACCATTAGAGCTGCCCTACAGCCTGAGAGGACAGAGAATCAGAGAGGTCAAAGGTTTCCCGGAAAGATTCACCTTCTGTGATGCCGGAGGAGTCTGACATCCATGAACAGAGCCACACACGGCCCTGTGGCCCCCCGGCTAGCTTCGGTTTTATTCAAAGGTTGAACACGTCGGACGTGAGATGTTAAATTTCTCAAATCCCAAAGTATTTCTGACCCCGACGATGGCACTCGCTCTGTGGACCTCCACCGACTCCTCGATAGTCCTTCAGGGCAAAGGTCACATTCCAAGTACAGTGCAGTGAATTCAGCTTAATCTCATTAACATTCCAGGGTAGTAGACGTTAGTAATTGATACTCGAACTGTGTGCTTATTGCAAGGGACATTTTCAATAGGTCAGCAGAGCCCTCAGCTCATGGTTTCTTGTGTCCCTGCTGATGTGATTTTATTTCATAAACAATAGTTTGGCTCTTCCAGGACCCTTGTGGTCATGTACAATACCTGGCCAGAGGTTCTGCAGAGGGTACTTCTGCAGCTGCCAGGGGGGACGAGGACATGTTGCTCAACTAATTGGAAGAAAAAACATGTGATTGGGAGAGTATGAAATCTAGTTAGCAAGCAAGCGAAGAAGTCTAGATAATTACATAAAGGTATAATGGATATATGGTTGCTATACCTGTAGTTAGCTAGTTTACCACCAGTTGAAAAAGTGTGCTAAAAGTGATGAATAAACTGTAAAAACAAAGCTTCAAGTAAGTTATAAAGAGTTGAAATAGCTAGAAGTGATAGGTTGGTTGGATGGATGGAACAAACTGAACTGAAGGAAAGTGTATGCAGCACCCTGTTTGGTAATGCTTTATTACTTGTGATCAGGGGTGAAAACTAAGTGCCACTAATGTCAGGACGGCTCTGCAGAGCAACCTGCCGTTCTGCACTTGCATAAGATCGTTAACTAAAAGCCTCTAGTGTAAAATGCGAGCAGTTGTTGGTACACAGAGCAGCTCGGTCGTACAATCGGCTCCCAGGGTGCCTTGGACCTGTGACATAAGGCCGTTCACGCCAATCTGCCTCACCCCGGGGTGCTCCTCACCCTCTGTATTTATAGGTTGGGTCAGAGGAAAGGTTTGGCAGCTCAAGGTGACACAGGATAAAGTGATGGAGAACTTGAGAAAAAAGTGATGGAGAACTTTTTGATTGCAAACGTCCGTCGCTACTGGAATACAACACAGATGAAAACACAGCAGCTGGGGGCTTCTTCGGATCAGTGAACTCTCTGTGTGCATCGACACAAATTAACACCGCGGACACACAAATGCATACTTTTAGTAGTGAAGGGGAAAAGTGAAACTTTGTGCCAAGTGTGGGACGCAGGAGGTTAAAGCTGGGCCACAAGGTCGAAGTACAATATTTTTAAATGAAAAACATAGTGGAATCTCACCACCAATTTCCCTAATAGCAATGCAAACATTCCCAGAGGCAGAAATGATCTCATTGCTTGGGTAACATTTATTTATGATCGGGCTAGAATATGCATGAGCAGCAGGAGGTGCTCAAAATGATCTAATGCTGGAGATGAAATTGCCCAGATATTCAGCATCCCATATAGCACGAGTGCACGTGAGTTTTCCTTTAACCCCGCCTCTCAGCTGCTCTGTTTGCTCGCATGAATGTCAGTACATAATGCCAGGGAATTAATGATGTAAATCGGCAATTAGTGAATTTTACAACTTGTAGGACCAAATGAATTAAATGTTTGTTCTTCTTTTCACTGGTTTGATAGACCTCTCTTTTCCAATGAAAGTCTATAGGACAGGGTTCAAACCTGTGTTTCTCTGCTTTGTATCAGACTTTAAAGACTCAAATGGACACAAGTTTTTGGGGGAATTATTTCAAAAAGAAAAAAAGCTCTTAGACTTATTTGACTATCACTGTACACTTCTACCAAACTACACACAGACAAACCTAGCCATTGGTGCCCATAGTGGAGCATTTAGCTGAAGATGCATGTATATCCTTTAGGAGTTGGTGGAGACAAAAAACAGAGCTAAAAGGAGAGTGAATAATAGTCAGGTGGAAATATTACTCTAAATGAATGCAGGGCGTCCATAGTGGCAAATTGTGTATTGTTGTGTTTACAGCTTATTCTGTAATAATCAATCTCGGCTGCTTTAAAAGGAAACTGTATTTGGTTACAAAACAGACAGAATATTTAAACATATTTGTGTTATGGCTCTACAGGTGCTTTAACAATCACAATATTCACTCTTTTTCTGTGGCCTTAATTTCACCAGTACATTACGATGTGGAAACCCTGCATCATCTTTTCTCAATGTTCTGACTTCAGAGGAAATGGATCAACCGCCTTGAGGTTTTGCTGAGACTACGTGCGCCTCCACAAATCACTCTCTTGATTATTCATGTCGAGGGGGCAAGGGAAGGAGGAGAAAGAGGAAGCCAGGAATAGAAGGAGAAGGTGTACAGGATTTTGCACATTGAACAGACTTTTCTGCTCGTCACTTCATTTTTTCCATCTTTTCATCTCTCCTCCTCTTCTCTCCTCCTTCCTATCCTTGCCTTGACACCAAACTTCTCCCATCTTCCTCTTTATATTTTCTGTCCTTGTGTTTACTTTCTTTCCTTTCTTTATTCCTCTCCTTTCCTTCCTATCTTAGCCTCTGTCTCGCCTCCTCCTCTCCTCTCCGTCCTAATGTTGGCGTGTCTGCACCCTGCCAATCCTATTAGTCGGCCATCTCTAATCCATTAACTTGGTGAGGAATAAAGAAGTCTGAACACCGATATAACAGGAGGTTAGCCGCTGTTGTCCAACAACATCAAAGCCCTTTGAGGTGCTGTAGCCACCTTGGCAACTTCTCTTCTTTGGAGATTTAGCTCTTTTTCAATCCAGCGACTGATCTAGAGTCTGTTTGGGCCCAAAGGGAGGGATGTTAATGCGTCCACTGCCAAGGTGATTGGCACCAAAACGCCTGTCCTCTGAAGTCCTTCAAACAAATTATGCTTGGATAATGTCACGCACACTGCGAAGATATATGTTGCAATGTGACTGACAGTTGGATGATGAATGCCAAGCAGCTGCAACTGTTTGGCCTTGAAGCAACAAAGTGTTTGACTTCCCCAAGCAGCATGATGGGGCAGTTATTTAATTCATTTCAATTCATTTTATTTTGTATAGCCCAAAATCACAAATACAAATTTGCCTCTGAGGGCTTTACAATCTGTACACATACGACATCCGTGTCCCGGGACCTCACATCGGATCAGGAAAAACTCTCCCAAAAAATAGTAAAAACCCTTTTACATGGAAAAAAGGGAAGAAACCTTCAGGAGAGCAAAAGAGGAGGATCCCTCTCCCCGGATAGACAGAAGCAATAAATTATATTGTATTTAGTTCAAGGTTTGAAGTTTCATTTTCATTTCTGTTGGAGAGAATTTTTCCCTTTCCATCGCACACAGTCCTTTATTCTTAAATTGGCTAAATCTTAAGCCAAAATTATTTCCATGTAACAGTTACATCAAATCCATCCAGGGATCTTTGTCACCTCTCATCCCTCTGGACTTTGTTGTTGAACCCCACACAATCCAAAAGCGGCTCATGGCTAATGCTCATGTGTGGACTGTATACTGAAGGTAAAGTGTGAGTATCAACCTTTGTTTCCCAGTGCCTTTAGTTATATTTATAACCAGGGAGATAAACACATCATAGCTCTCCAGCTTGTAACAGCTAGGATGAAACTAGCATTTGTCTGAACGCACCATCAAATGGAGAGCTTTGAGCAATCACAAGTTAAGTTAAATAAATCCTTATTAAAGCATTGCAAAAAGAGATGCTGTGAAATCCATCCTCTACCAATGCAATATATGACACATATATAATAATATAATATATATATAATATATAATATGACACAAAACCCAACGTCAAGATGAGTCACCACGGAAAGAACATTTCTCTGTGAAAGTGATGGAGCTGTGCAGAGGATCACACTTGTTTTGACCGCCACAGCTTTCCATAGACATTGCAGTGCAGCCTGCAGGCGGGCCTCATGTCGCCATTCCACTTGAGCAAAATGCTCACCACTGTGGAAAAGGCCTTTGCAAAGCAGGAAGTAGTAAAAGTACCAACTCGTTTGCATCAATAAAATGGTGAAAAAGTCACAAGCTCCTAAGCACGCAGACACACAGACTGATATCTGCTTAGATCAAATACCTCATTATTATGGCATGCATCAAAACTAAAAATGTCAACTTCACCGTGGCACTGTAGGAAAAGTCTGTGGAACACAAACATCATAAGAATAGGATGGCTTAAAAAAGAAATGACACTTGCATGTAGCTGACACAAGTCAGCTACATGCATCACGTTAAAGCTCACTGTGTGTTGCTGCTCTGTAAAGTGGGTTTGCAAAGGGATTGTGAATGAGAGCGAGAGAGAGAGTATTGTAATTTCCCAGTAACATCCTGAATGCATGCGGTCACTCCGGATTGGCCTGATAAGGGCCGTGCTTCTCACGGTGTGTGACTCATGAATCTTGTGAATGGGTAAGATAGTGAAGGCAGGACACGTTGCAGATTAACTCCCTAAAAGGAAACATGACAAGGGTAGATGTAATGTTGGACTTGGGCCAATGAAAATAAGCAAACAGCAAACACTGTATATGTTCCAGGAGTTCATTTATTGGTCCAGCAGATGCAAAATCAACTGTAAAACATACTGTCCTCTCAGGCTCAGTCCTCCGATTAAAACAAGGTGCCTCTCGCTCCAAGCATCCAAAACTACATAAAAAATAAATAAAGAATATAATAAAACAGTTTTTACAAAAAACACATTTTCAAGTATCTCGAGCAGAAATGTTAAAGGTTTTACTGAGAGGCGAGCAGCAGCAGCTTCATTCTCAACAGAGCGGGCCTTCCATTAGTACAAAAATACTTCTACACGCTCATCAAAAGACTCCAGAGGAAGTCACCTACTACGCAGTTATTCTGTATGTACATTCATATTCAAAGATATTATCAACAGCACGCATTGTTATCAGAAAAATATAGGTGCTTACATTTGTGCGTAGCATGGCAGCAAAAAGGACATCAAGGAAAATTAACTTGAGAATTAAAAACACTGTCAAATGATCGGCATGCGCTGTAGTGTCGGAATTACACAAAATAGTCAAACTTAAAAGTTAAATATCGACGTGATATGTGGAGTTATTAGGTGAAATGTGGTGGCCCTTCTCGAGCAAGAGAAGCAGCGTCAGGCTTGCAAAACAAGCACTACAGGCACTCTACGGCAAAAATCATCTCCATTACCGTAACATGAAAAAATAAAAACATAGTGACACAAAAAACAAATACAAATGTATCTCCACTGTGCAAAGGAATCGCTTATTTTATAGTGTCAAATAACAAAGGATTAAATCATATAGCTCTTTCTTTGCACACGTTTTAGAAAAAAAAAGTGCATTAAAAACAAGTGCTCCGAAGAAGTGGACTTTGTGAGACGCATTAACGAGTCACAGTTTCCTCTTTCTGTCGGAATACATGGTACACGTAGTGACATGTCTTTGAACAGAAACATCTGATGGGACAGCAATTACATAATCATGATCCTTTTTGAATAATAAAAAAGTACAGTTACTTGTGTCCTTGGCTGACAAAACAATTTTAAAAATAACTGATTTAACGTATTCCTTGTCGTTTCATGAGTGAGCCTTTGTCAGCGATCCACTTTCTGGCCTTCAGAGCCACGCGATAACGTCGGTGCAGTTTCATTGGCAGGGCTGCAGGACGTCCCGGAGGAAAGATGAGTTTCTCCTCAGGTTCTGTAGGCAGAAAAAAAAAAAAAGTGCCACCAACACCGTTAAGGCTTGAGACGACTTCTGCATTGTGGCAACTATGGACTACACAACGCGCCAGAGATTCTACAACAACACAAAAGACGGTGCACAAACACCCTCTGGCTAAATTACATTCCTCACGCAGTGTAATCCCTGAACCGCAAGTTACATCACCCGTGTTGTCTTTGGAGAGGCAGTGAAAACTACCACTGGGGTTATGAGTATGAACAGGTTGCTGTGCGTGTGCGTGTCTGCACAGAGTTAATCACAAGGCGGGAATCTGACAAGATCCTCACAAACCCGACAGCGTTAACCGTTTCCACCATGCCAGCAAAACTAGCACAGACATGTTGGGTTGACTATGGCAGACTTCTTTTTGGCAAAACTGAAAATAAATATTAATAATACGAAATAAAAAAGTGAATTTTGGGAGATATTTAGTAGTAATCAACAGCTGCAATTCTAAACTACTAAAGATTTTCCATAAGAAAAATAAAATACAGACATTTCCATTGGAAAGTAGAAAGTGGTTTTATGCAAAATAGTACAAGTGCTTTTGCAAGTTTTCTTTTGTTTCTGGATAGTCGAGATCAGCTCTAAATGTGTGAGAAAGTTTTGCTAAAAAAGCAATTGTTTAGTTTTTTTTTTTACATTCCCTTAAATTCCCCTAAATTCACATTTAGCTTGTGAATATTGTCAGCTCATTAGCAAACCATCAGCGTTTTTTTAGCGAATACATTTGTTGAGCTCAAAATAAGCGCATGTTGCAGGCTAGCTTTAGCATATACATTTGTGTCTTTGCTAAATGATCCAATGTCTATTATTTAGGCTATATTATTATAGTTTGCCCCACCTAAACAAAATTGCTTTTTTGTGTTTGATATAACCAACAATACTTTCAATTTAGCATCTGAACATTGTCCGTTTGTTAGCACGCTAACAAGCTAAACATGGTTGTTTTACTGTTCACATATTTGAAGAGCACAAAACAAGCACATCTAGAGGCAGCTAGCTTTAGCACGTTACATTTGAGTCTTTGCTAAATAAGTTAATGGTTTGATTCCAAAGGAGCGTAAACTAAAGAGGGAATTGTTCCACAGTAAGCTGGTTCAGTCTGGTCGGCAGATATTTATCTGAGGTCATTAGCGTCGGAAGCGGCTGCTGGCAGAACTACAGTATGAAGCAACTGCAAAGCCTCTACGGATGAAGGAAATGGGTTTTTAGCGTCTCGTCATGTCCTAAACGCTGTTCAGAAGGTTTTCCATCCTGATGAAAAGAGAATTCCCAGTAGAAACGCAAACCTCTTGCTTCTGGTGACGCAAGTCTAAATAAATTGGGTTTTGGCTTTAAGAAACCCATACGAGCTAAACCCTAGTAACTCTAAATATGTATTGCTATGACATGAAATTAAAGTGTGTTTATAAAAAGGAAGCTACCTGTCCGGCCAGGGCGAGAGGGAGGTGTGAGGGGCTGCAGAGTGCCAGCGAGGCGACGGATGGCGGCAGCTCCTGAATCGGAGCCTCGTCTAGGTCATCGATGCGAGGTTTCTTGATGTTTGACTCGGGGCTGGTCAGAGGAGTCACACTGTTCCGCCTGATCAAGGTGCCAGGACCCCATCTCACCTCCTGCAGGGTCAGAAAGATTAAGATGCTCAGACTTGAGAATAAAGTGGCATTTGGAAGTATTATCTTCATAAAAAGAAGAGAGAAAATTAATGTGCAGTTTGCGGGGGTTTTCATGTAAATAGCCATTCATCTCAAAAGGTGGCCCGAGCTATATCCAGTTCTTCGCAACTTTTTTTCTGTTATGAACCGTCACAATAGTCTCACAGGATGTGACGTTAACCTCAGTTCTGTGTGTGGACGAGAAGAATATTTACGGCAATCAGTTTATCAATTGTTACCTCCGGTCTGTCTCTGTGAGTGTTCACCGCCTCCACATTCAGAGAGATGGACTCCACCTTGCACCCGTAGGCGACCGGGGTGAGCTTCAGCACCGTGTGGAGGGGACACTTCAGGTAGGGCATCTCCTCTGGAATAAAGGAAGAAGAGAGAGAAAACATGGACGTGAACACAGATGCATCAGTTTGGAGTGTCATAACTCTTATTTTAAGATTATGACAAACACCAGAGGGTTTAAGGGATTTGTAGTACCCACCTGCACTCTTATCCAGGAAGTAGGCCAGCAGGCAGCGCATGACGGCCTGGTGGCAGATAACCAGGACGTTCTCTTGCCTCTCCAGGTCCATGATGACCGGCTCCACCCGCTGGACCAAGTCCTGGTAGGACTGTAATCAGGATCGGGAGGGAGGGGTTGTTAATTATTAAACTTTATTTGATTGTAGTTTTATCATATAGTCAGGTCCATAAATATTTGGACATTGACACATTTTTCATTATTTTGGCTCTGTACACCACAACAATGAAGTTGAAATGAAAGCTCAGACTTTCAGCTTTAATTTGAGGGTATTTACATCCAAATCAGGTGAACGGTGTAGGAATTACAAATTCAAATGTGGCCACCCTCTTTTTAAGGGACCAAAAGTAATTGGACAAATTAATATAATCTAATTGTCACTTTTAATACTTTGTTGAAAATCCTTTGCAGTCAATGACAGCCTGAAGTCTGGATTCCATAGACATCACCAGACGCTGGGTTTCGTCCCTGGTGATGCTCTGCCAGGCCTCTACTGCAACCGTCTTCAGTTCCTGCTGGTTCTTGGGGCATTTTCCCTTCAGTTTTGTCTTCAGCAAGTGAAATGCATGCTCAATTGGATTCAGGTCAGGTGATTGACTTGGCCATTGCAGAACATTCCACTTCTTTGCCTTAAAAAACTCCTTGGTTGCTTTCGCAGTATGCTTCGGGTCATTGTCCATCTGCACTGTGAAGCGCCGTCCAATGAGTTCTGAAGCATTTGGCTGAATATGAGCAGATAATATTGCCCGAAACACTTCCGAATTCATCCTGCTACTTTTGTCAGCAGTCACATCATCAATAAATACGAGGGAACCAGTTCCATTGGCAGCCATACATGCCCACGCCATAACACTACCTCCACCATGCTTCACTGGTGAGGTGGTATGCTTTGGATCATGAGCAGTTCCTTTCCTTCTCCATACTCTTCTCTTCCCATCATTCTGGTACAAGTTTATCTTCGTCTCATCTGTCCATAGGATGTTCTTCCAGAACTGTACAGGCTCTTTTAGATGTTTTTTGGCAAACTCTAATCTGGTCTTCCTGTTTTTGAGGCTCACCAATGGTTTACATCTTGTGGTGAACCCTCTGTATTTACTCTGGTGAAGTCTTCACTTGATTTTCGACTTTGACACAGATACACCTACCTCCTGGAGAGTGTTCTTGATCTGGCCAACTGTTGTGAAGGGGTTTTTCTTCACCAGGGAAATGATTCTTCTGTCATCCACCACAGTTGTCTTCCGTGGTCTTCCAGGTCTTTTGGTGTAGCTGAGCTCACCAGTGCGTTCTTTCTTCTTAAGAATGTACCAAACAGTTGATTTGGCCACACCTAATGTGTCTGCTATCCCTCTGATGGTTTTGTTTTGATTTTTCAGCCTAATGATGGCTTGCTTCACTGATAGTGACAGCTCTTTGGACTTCATATTGAAAGTTGACCGCAACAGATTCCAAACACAAATACCACACCTGAAATGAACTCTAGACCTTTTATCTACTCCTTGTAAATTAAATAACGAGGGAATTATACAAACCTGACCTTGAAACAGCTGATCAGCCAATTGTCCAATTACTTTTGGTCCCTTAAAAAGAGGGTGGCCACATTTGAATTTGTTGTAATTCCTACACCGTTCACCTGATTTGGATGTAAATACCCTCGAATTAAAGCTGAAAGTCTGAGCTTAAAGCACATCTTGATTTTTTCATTACAACTCCATTGTTGTGGTGTACAGAGCCAAAATAATGAAAAATGTGTCAATGTCCAAATATTTATGGACCTGACTGTACCTTGAAAATAGAGTTGTATTTTTACTAAAATTATAATCTGGATTATTTTGCTCAATACTGGGAACATGGTTAATCAATTATAATTAAAAGAATCGAAAAGAAAAGCTCTGTATTTTAGGTTTGTTAGAGTGAGGGCGTCCAGTGGTGGTAGACGGTGTGTGTACCTCTCCAGCAGGGTAGCGGTAGTAGTATTTATCTTCATCTCTCAAAGCAAACTCATCCGGAAATTTCTCCTTCATCTCGTCGTACGTCATCTCTTCACACATCCCCTAAAAAGAACAAAGAAGGAGTATTAGATTGTTAGTTTCAGTTTGGCAACAATTTCCGTGGCTGGGTGATGCGGTGCAATACTTAGTGAGATACTCACAGCGTCGATCTCGTTGAGAGCCTTCCACTGTTCGTACGGGACTCCCAGGTGCTCCGCGGTCTGGATGCTGCGACACAGTTGGCTGGTCCAAACCTTCAGGTCCGTCGGCTGCTGCTCCTCCACAAACTGAGCCAGAGCAGATGAAAACTACAGCGCAGGGGAGGAGAGGGATAGTATTTAGCGCCTGAAGTTCATCGATTACATTCTAAATCTATTTTACTCGTCCGTCTGTGGCTGCTCGTACCTGCTTGCCCCGCAGCGAGAGGCCTGCGTCGCCTCCCAGCCGCCCCTCCAGGTTGTCGGTGCTCTCTCCGTGCCTACACAGGTAGATGGTGCGGGGCTGGACGTGGATGTTCATCAGGTAGTAGACAATCTTACTCTGGATGTGATCCTGGATTTGGTTGACGAGGAAACGCCGACCCACGTCTATTACCTGGATGAAGGAGAGATCCCTGGAGGACGGACAGGATGTGGTGAGCAATTCATGTTGTGAATTTGTATTGGACATCACAGACGTCCCAACGAAACCAATGCCGATCATTTACCTGTCGTGCTGATCAGGGTCCAGAGGCTGGTAGCTGGTTTTGTAGCATTCAATTCTCCTCTGGAAATCCAACATGGCGTCGGTCTTGTTGCAGTCCCGGTAGTCTGGGCAGGACACCTTCACTTCCTGCGCAGGGAGAAGGATTGTCAGATGGCAAAAAACACGCCTGATCCCAGAGAGTTATAATCAAGTCACTTCAAACAGCGCACGGGTCCATTGTGACGTCTAAGTGAGACTCACCATGATGTTCGACGCGATGACGCTGGGATCGTCGCAAACAGACTCGATGAAAAAGATCTGTGCATGGAAAGGAAAAGTGGTTGAAAGTCGCCGCAGTGACGAAGATGTCGTGCCTTGAATCCTCGGGTCGTCATAGTAACACTTACCTTGAAGTCGTTCTCCCCGCCAAACTGGAGGATCATGTCTCGCCTTTCTCTTGTTGTGTTCGTGGCATCGAAGACCTGTAAAAAGGGACATGACACAGCGTTGTAAGAAAATGTGTTTGGTTTTTAAATCAGTTTTAACTTTTTAAAAGACGCAAGATGCATGATGGGAAACTCACGGCTACTTGGCCTCCCTCGTCCTTCAAATAGGACTTGACATCCCTTAAGGCTGCTAAGGCACATTGCCTAAACAGAGAGACAGAGATTTTTATTTTGTGTTTTCAATAAACAATAAAACAGCGGATCACTCTTGTTAAGTAGTGCATTTGTTTTATGTGTTGAACTCACTGCCTGATTTTCACGGCACACTCGTTATCAGGCTTGAAGAAGTCATAAGAGCTGTAGTTCTTGACCGCCTCCCTGCGGTACTCGCCCACGTTAAAGACTACAACACACAGAGAAGAAGCAACAACAAGCATGAACACGGTGTCCTGGAGGCAGAAACATGACTCGATTCTGCTGGACCAAACACTTTGCGTGACGTCCTGTAAGCTACTGAACAGACTAGTGTATGTGTGTGAGTGTTGCGTTACCTTTGGTGGGCATGCCGATCCAGTTGAGGTAGCGGGTGAGTTTCTTGGACATGTACGTCTTGCCTCGAGCCGGAAGACCCACCATCACGATGACGGTGGGTGGGTTGGCGAAGTGCGGGGCGGCGGCCGCTGCAGAGAAGGACGGCAACGGGAGGGGAATGCGTTACGACAGCAGTTTACACATCTTCCTTAACAAGTCGCCGAAGGCTAGGAGGACATCAACATCTTGAATTTACGTCCTGTGCTCTGCAACCCGAGAGGGCCCACACCCGGCTGCCGGGGAGCCGGCACAAATAACAGCTGCTCCCCCCCAAGAGCTGCAAACCTGCCCGAATCCATTCAGTAAAACAACCCTCCACCAATAATCTCTATTCCTCTCCACGCCTTCACACTTCCAGCTCACTGCACATATGACCCACTTTTGGGGCTCTCTGGACAGGCTTGCACGACCCAGAAGTTTGATTTCACTTGACCGAATGTGCCGTGACACCCCACACCCGGCATGTGGCTGCAGGTTGCCCTGGATTCTCAAAACGAGCGGCTGGGATGCAGGGTGTTGAAACTACATGAAAAACATGTGCTGTGTGTCAGTTACTGTGTAGGACGTCTGACTGAAGCAGTAAATGCCTTTCGTGTCACATTTCCTCAGCTTCAAAGGGTCAGTGATCACTCATCACCTGATAATGCCCTGGGAGCTAATTAATACGCGCTAATCTTGTTAGCATAAAAAAATGAGCCACGTTGCTGAAAGTGAAAACCGGATCACACTAAGTCTACCCTTGGACAACTGGTTTATCTCATTAGACTTCAATCCTACAGCTGTATACAGTGTAGTACAGCACAAGCGTAACGCGAGCACACATCCCTCAACAGTAACCTCTCCTCTCTGTGGTCTGGATGCTGTAAAGCCAGCAGCAAGACGGCGACAGGGTCGCGCGATGCACACGCGCTGCCGGCCGACCAATTGGAAAGCGGCACCGCTCCAAAAGCATCAGAGAGAAGAGAGACGTCGCGAGGCACGGTGGGTAACCATGGCGACCGGAGAGCTGCGACGTGCAGCGCGTGCTGATGAGGAGGAGGACCGCTAATCAATGAACCGTCAAAAGACCGGTGTGGGACATGTGTTTCACGGCAGAAACCGTGGCAGTAGACAATTGGGAGTGAAAATGTCGAATAAATTGCAATGTACTTCTACAGAAACAGAACCTGGTCGCTGTATGTTTGTCCCGCGGGGATACGAGTAGCCGAGTCGTGCTCCACGCTGCTTTAACACGCACCTCGTCATTTAAGCTAACCGAGCTTTAAGTTAGCCGGAAGAGATTTTAAATAACGGAACTGTTGCAAAGTAGTTTAAGACAAAATAAAATTATTAATTTAGCTAATTAATAATACTAATTAATGTTATGAATATAATTATTTAGCAATACTTTATCAGAGAAAACCCGTAAGAATACCAGACATTTTATGAGATTGTACCTCTCCGGGGTGCCGGCTTGTCATCCTTGGTGGGCACCCAGATCTTTTGGATCCTGTTCTGGGTCAGCTCTCTGGGCATCCCTTAAGGACTGAGGAGCCGAGCAGTACACGAGAACCGAGTCGCTTGGATCCCGGAGGAGGGAAAGAAAAGGACAGCAAAGGAGACGGCGGTGGTTTGAGCAGGAGCCTCGTCCGTCCGTTCACTCGAGCTATTCTCAATGTCTACAGAGCGCGTTGAGCCGGTTTAATCTGCCGGTCTGCGCCATATATCCGCTATTTAACCCCGCCCGGGCGGCAGGAACAACGTGACTGCGGTGACGAAAGCCAACACACACACACACACACACATTCATGCGCGCGTGAGCTCACACACACTCATACAAAGGCTGCCACAGCGCCTCTCTGTGTGAGTGTAACTCTCATGGGATGATAATATGTAATGTAATATAATACAGCGTACACGTTTGTATTAGGTGTAATAGCGCCGACCTACATTTAGTCTATATTATTATTTAATTATCAACTGCATTGTTTTTAAAATGTTTTAAAGCAATTTTTGTGTATTTGTTGTATCTTTTAAATAAGGTTGCAGAGTAGCAGTCGTCCTATGATGATTTCATTGTATTCTTTCCACGTCTATCGCACGTCTGAGAGGAAACGTGCAGAGTCACATCACCTCCTCTTGCCTCCTTCCTCACACTGGGTTGTCCCATTGAGTCATAATGGGAAATAGCAAGTTGGTATAAGTATCCAATATCCCGCTATTACCAAACATGTGACCTTACAACATGACCTTAATATACCATATTTAAACTAACATAAATCTGTTTTTGTTATTTACAGTGTATGTGTGTATTCAGTCGAGTCGAAGAAGAAGAAGAAGAAGAAGAAGAAGAAGAAGAAGAAGAAGAAGAAGAAGAAGAAGAAGAACAACGTATTAGTCCCACAGTGGGGAAATGTATTCTCTGCATTTTAAACAGAGAGTCTCAACAGAGAGTGTTTGGGTGGAGAAACTGTGGCTGTAAAACTTTATTTGGTTTTTGATAGTGAGACGCTTTTGAAACTTTGCATAACAAAAGAAAAAGAGTGCAGGAAGGATAAAGTTTATATACAATAAGATTATCACCTTCCATACAATAAGCCTCCTGTCTTATTTATTGTTTTCTAATGCACATCAAACGTTTCACATTCTTTTCCAAATGTGGAGTTTGACAGTGATTTAAACTGCTTTTGGTCTCAGGAGGATAAACTAGCTGTCCGTCTAGTCCAACTTTCCCTAAAAATGGCTGTGAATCCAAAGGGGCCCTGCTGAGCACGAGGTAATTAAAATATTATTTGTGATGAAAACACTTGATTCAGTCTTTAGTCTGTAATGAAAAGTACTTTGATTGACGTCTCTTTCGCTCTCTTAACAACAAATCGTTAAATCTTCCTGGTTTGGAAGAGTTTAGAATATTATGCAATATATGATAAACAATCACAATAAGGAGGCAATTCAATATAAATCCCCGACTCAATGTGTTCACTCATTGGCCCACAATATAGCAGTGTCAACCTATCCTCAATGTCTGCATAGTAACCCGTCGGCCAATTTAAGCCAAACGCAACGTGACCTCTCGAACTCGTCTCAAGTCACAGCGGCTGGTATGTAGGCCATGGCTTCGATACGCCGCTGACAGCCAATCACATCAACCCACTCTGCTGCACACGTTTGGGACACGCTCCCAGCATCCCTTTCACGCCTGGTTCTCACACACGCACGAGCACATGAACACACACACACACACACACACACACACACACACACAGGCCCCAACAAACCCCTCAAGTCGTGTCAAGTTGTTTTGTACTTTATTCAAAATCACAGGTTTTAGCTCTCTGTATTGGAACCTGGCTGCATTTTATTTTGTAATTCAAATGTTGCTTTATAAAGTAAAGGAATGTAGTTTTACCTTGTCATTTTGAAGTGGCGGGATAAAGAGATGCATTCTGAGAACGTTTTATTGAAAACTTTTTGATAAAAGCCGGTCAAGCGTCTGTCTTTCATCTCAGCTTCTGCCCCTTCATCCATACTTCCTTAACATTTAACACCTGCTGATGGAAGGAGATCGTTCAAATAGGACTCTGCTCCTCCCTGGTTTTCTATCCAGCCCGTTTCCCTGATCTGAATTAAACCTGCTCCGGTGGGATGCTTCCTGACGTATTTCACCAGCACCTCTGGGGCCCTTCTAGTGCGCTTACATAATTCTGAATGAGGCTGGGGCTGCGCTCATCGTCCCAGTCCCCTTCCCACAATCCATCAGGGCTAAGTTAAGACTATCAGGCCCCTGGGATGTCCTAACACTACTGTGCAACTGGCGTTGTCAGACAAAATTCAGAGAAGGAAACTAGGCTCCTTAGGAGCTGCCACATGACAGGATGTGTACGTTTGAGTTACATGTATGTGTTGGCTACGAAGTGTTGGTAAGTCGTTCACATTTACAAACTGGAAAACAACTGTAGCTCAGTCACCATGACGAGGCCGATTTCTAATTACATACTGACTCTGATGCTGACAGATAAACTCAACAAAAACGTACATTTAAGGAGAATAATCATACATAAATAAAGAAACCAGAAATCTAGATATAGTTTATACTGTTTATTTTTTCTTGACATAAAGATATTTTTCATCTCAAGACAAAAAAAAAAAACTAATCTACAAGATTGACTCGCCACTACATACAGACACTTCACTGCTGTTCAGGAAATAAAAAATAAAAAAAAAGGTTATGTACAAGTTAGGAAACGATGCGTGCCCAAGGAGACCTCAGAGCTGCTCCCCGAGGTCCAAAACCCAAAACTTGTCTGGATTGTAGAAGCAGGCCCTGACGACTCGGCCGCCGAAATATCGTCCATTCAGATCCACCACGGCTGGAGAGAGAAAGAGAGTGAGGGGGGAGAGAGAGAGTTGAGGTGGGACTGGACCCAAGTACACACACACACAAACGTTTCAACAGCAGGATTAGTGCTGCCATGTTAAAGAACACCTCTCCAGATGCTTTGACAGGGTTACACATTGTACTATATTATTCACAGAAATTTACTGCAGTTGCAGAAGGAAATCAGGCAGGACAGGGTTCCTTGAACAGGACAACACAATGATCATCTCCCATCTACAGCGGGACCATGACCTCTGACCTCCTAATCGAGGAACAGCAATCGGTGCATCCCAAGTCTCTTAATTGCATCCCCGTTTCCCTCACTTGTGTCTTTTCCTTGCATCTTAGTCCCGCCCACCAGGGATGCATGGAGAGACGCAAGGAAACCATGCGAGGAGAGAAGACACGAGGAAACATGTTTGAAGAGACATGAGAAATCCTTTCCTCTGAAGCGTCCCGTGACGCGACGTCGGTTTCTGATGACTGCGGCTGCCAATCACATCTGGATCAGCTGGAGAGACTTTTGACGGAGTTTATTTAACTGAATTGTTTTCTGGTCCAGACAGTTTATAGCGAACATTCAAATAAAAATACATTTAAAATATTTATAAAAATGATCGTATAATGTTTTCAGATGAGTTAATGGTGGTAAACTACTACTTATATTAATAAAAGACACAGTTATCATCATTGTCAGAGTGGAGATGTTTTCTCTATAGTCTGTTAACTGTTAAACAAACCGCATTGAGTATGACACACAGTGTGTGGTATTTATTCTCTATCCTGCTTATATGCACAGTTTCTTTTACCAGTGGAATGGTCTTATTTATTAATTATTTACGTCTGTATGTTTTAAAATTTTGATTGAGACATTATTAAAAATATATATATATCATTGTTTCTCTTCAACGCTGGAATTAATTTGTTTAGGCTCAATGTTCAGGTTGAGAGTTAAAACACTTCCTGGAAGCTCGCTCTCGTGGCTCCTCGATCCTCGCTCCTCCGAGCCAAATAAGAGCTTTGGGACAGCCGTCAATATGGCGGCGCAGAACAACTTCTGGTTCAATCAAGGAGCGAGGAAACTTCAATTAAGAGACTTGGGATGCACCCAATGTTTCATCCTCATCCGTAGAAATGGCTCCTGCAGCGCGACACCCGGAGAAAAACACTCTGTGGCCGAGGCCGTCTCTCTCCGTCTTCTGAGAGCCTGTCCCGCTTTTCTGAGCGCAGTGATGTAAGCGCGGTTCTTCCGGTGCCGCAGGGGAGACGCCGGGGTTGCTGGGCCACATGTGATGTAACACCGCAGGGAGTCTCACCTTGTTTCTGATCTGGGCCGACCCATTTAGAACGGGGCACTCTTTCACCCACGTTACTGGAGCAGTTACACAAGGTAGGAAGAACGAATGATGCAGTTACACAAAAGTGGACCGTCCACCCCAAAAAAACAGCGGCGATGATGCAGAACGAATGGACCAATCAACGGAGGGCACAGGCGGGATTGTGCGCATGAGTCGACGAGAAAAATACTGACCTTTGATGGCGGACTCCACCCTCTCAAACTCCAGAAATATCCTGACAGCGTCCTCATCTGGCACGACTGCAATCTGAGAAGCAAAGTGTAATTGCGATTATCCCGTTTGTACAAATTAATCCATGTCGCACTTTGCGCTTCTCTTCCCTCACCTCGAATATGACACATTTCACCACTTTGCCGTATTTCTCGCACTCCTCTTTCGTCTCTCCCTCCAAGTCTTCGTCCACCTCTCCGCGGCCCACCATGTTCTGTGAAACAGACAAAGACCGGAGATGATAATGAGGACTCAACTTGCACTAGAAGGTCTTGTATTTTCCTCATTATCTATTCCAATCTACAAAACAGCATTTAAGAACACACACAAACACATACACACACACACACATACCCTCAGCAGTACCACTTTGGTCGGGTTTTTGAGGATCTCTGTGAGCGGGTTGGCGTCCGACTTCTTGGTAGAGTCCGCTGGTTGATGGAATCAGAGACAAAAGGTCATGTTTTTTTTTTGTTCCTCAGAGGAATATTCACAGGCTGCTGGTTAACTGCATTGAACGTTATATCTTATTTGTTTACTTAAAATAATCAGAGAACAATGCAAATTATAGGCATTAATAAGGGTTAGTTACAAAATTAATTTATAACATACAGACATTGCGGTTTTAATTTGATAACTGTGCATGACAGTAAATAAACACATACATGGATAAAACGCATGCATACACACACACGCTTCTGGAAGAAAAGACTGGCAGGACGGTACACAGTGCGTAATGAAAAAATAAAGAAAATGGGAATGAAGGCCAACCTGAAAAACCTCCGCTTGTAGTCTCAGCAGCACCTGTCTGGCTGGACCCTGCTGCTCAATCAAACACACACAGACACACAGACACACACACACACACAAAATGAAAAAGACGTGCACACAGAGTCACAGTAAAACATCAAACTGATCCTGGAATGACGCCATGATGGCCAATGATGTGTAGAGCAAAAACACACATTAACAGATCAGGAGGGAAACCAAAAAACGCTTCTGTTGCAACTCAATGTGAGACCGGACGTACGGTCTGGAGACGACACACGCAAAAGGACTCTTCATGCATTTGACGGGTAAAAAAGAAAAAGGACGCAAAGGAAGTGGGCAAGGAAAAACTTACGTTTTTCCGCGGCGTCGCCTATGATGATCTTTCCACCTCTCTTGCTGGTCTTCTCCACAGACAGCGCCGTGCTGAGGCCCTGCTCGTGCTTCCCCAGGCCCTGGCCCTCTTTGAAGCCGTACTTCTGCATGATCTTATGGGCCACTGTACCTCTGTGAGGGGTTCAAAAGTGGAATTTGTTGTGATATTACATTTCATTTAGCTGACGCTTTTATCCAAAGCGACTTACATGATATACAGTATACAGTAGACTGTAGACACAGCAACGCTGAGCAATGAGGGTTAAGTGTCTTGCTCAAGGACACAACGACATGGACTGGCTGAGGCGGGGTTTGAACCACCGACCCTCTGATCGAAAGACAGACTTGCTAACCACTGATCCACAGTCGCCCCCCGATGATATTAAAGCAGTTTTAAATGTTTTCCATAATTAATGTTGCCGCATTGCATAAAATCAGTCTGGATAAATCCTAAACACAGTACATTTTTTAACTGTGTAAATGTGTGTGTCTGTGTGCTCCACCCACCCCATGTTGGCCAGGAAGGAACTGGTTGGTACGGGCGGTGAACGGGGTCGCTCCGAGTCCTCGTACATAGGTGGAGGGATGGCAGCCTTTGAGCCTCTGGCGGGACGACCTTCATCCTCGTAAGAGTATGACGAGCCTGAAATAGCACAACAGCTAATTGACCTGTGGGGAAGCACTGAGGAGTACAACCACCTTTTATAGTTCAAAAACAGATTTAATGTTGTTATTCTTTTATAAAATTTTTGTTTTTCCTTTGACTAGTCAGTGGTTTAAAACCACCACAAGGTGAATCTAAAGACTTACCATCCTTGTCCACAAGTGAAGAAGGAGGGGCGATAGCTGCTCCACCCATCACTGGCACACAGAGAGAGAGAGAGAGAGAGAGAGAGAGAGAGAGAGAGAGAGCGAGAGCGAGAGCGAGAGAGAGAGATCCATCATATCAGAAAAGGTGAAGTTTAGTTTTCATCTCGTTTGAAACATGATGACTGTGATACACAGCTACTGAATTCAATGCATTTCATTAGACGTCGCACTACTACGCTTTGTTATTCATCTATGCTAAAAATATTTGATGTATGAATTTATTTATGTACCCACTCTCCACCTGTATCCCCAAGAAAAGCATGTTAAGCTAAGAGGGGGGAATTCTAAAAGAGACTTATTTCCCTAAAAGTGGACAAAAAGATTCATCCTGAGAGACTTCGGTTTTACGTCAGATGATGACAAATGACTAAATCATCTCGTCAAAAACCTTAAACCATCCACAGATTGTGAATACTTGTACATGTGAACCAAGTGGGGTAAAATCCTCACTTCGTTTCCTCCGCTCCGCCTCGTAGTCCTCCTCTTCATCCGACTCGCCCTCTGCTGCAGGGAAACGAGAGAAACCACTTGGAGCTCCACCATCTGGCCTGTCTTTCCTCTTCCTGAAACACACCAGGTTCAAGATTTAGAATATTCGGTATTACGATCACATGAGAAACTACTAAAGCCCTACAGAACTTTTCTGGGTTTGGTCCCATGTTGCTGCTACAAGCACGCAATTACAGACGCATCAAGATTGTGGGGGGAAAGACAATGAGTGATTTGAGTAAACGATCATGACATTACTTTTCTCTCTCCTCGATCTCCTTTTGTCGCTCTTGCTCCCTCTGGCGCTGGCGCTCTTCTCTGTGTCGTTTCACCACTTTCTCATAGTCGTTGGGGAACATTGGATCGTACTCGTCCGCCAAAGGGATCAGCGCATCGCCAGAAGAGAAACTACTCTGCACGGCTTCCTGAAGTGCACACGGTCCACAATACGAGTGTAAGATAGAGATCTACAGATGCATTATTTTGATAAGGATATTTACGTTAATTTTCAGCAGATATGGTAAAACTGTTCATGCAAGTGGATCACAACACCACACACTGCTCCGTTACATCTTATTAAAATTACGTACTGAACATTTTCACTCTACATCTTTGGCTTATATCCAGATGAATCAAATCAAGAGAAGTAAAAAAAAAAAAAAATAAATAATCAAGTAGCTTGAGCATTCCAAACATTTCATAAACTCAGAAGATTCCATAAAACACTGATCACCAGGCTCAATGGAGAATACAGACCTTAAGTCCAGCAGCAGCATGTGGAGGAGTGTCTATGATCTGTCTCTCATCGCTGGAGCGATCTCCTCTCTTTAGATCAATAACTGGAGCCAAGACCGTGGTCTGCTTCATCCGCTGGGTCTACACACAAACACACACAAAACTCATTGAACATGTACACATTGGATTTACAGTGCTCATTCTGAAGACTTGGATTCTACATTTGCATTGTTAAATGTTATTCTATGTCGTTCATAACCTCTACTGTATATGTTTTTTCTTCTCTCTCTGACAGACGCGTTTATCCTTCACGGTGTGTGATACGTGCATGTACTGTTCGTGCACTGAACTTGCGTTGCATGTTACCCACCTTGGCCTGGGTCAGAGCGGCCTTCTTCACCTTCAGCTGGGACTGCAGCAGCTTGAAGTTCTTGGACCAGCCTTCGGTCTTGGTGTCACTGGCGCCCACACCGAGGTCATCATACAGCGACATCGCTGCACGTCACTGCCTCTTGTTTCCTGCAGACAGGTTTTGTTTGATTCAACGTTAGATGTTTATCTTAAGAGGCGTCACTTCTTTCTGCAATACTTGGATAGTAAATGAGGCTGGAACTTAGCAGCAGCCTAAACGAGAAGCATGTTCACTTTCTTATATCCAGATGTTTTATTCATTAAAAGGTTCAACGCGACATGTCCAAATATGTGTCACTCATCACTTGCTACATTTAGGTAATGTTAAGCACGCTCTCTTATACTTAAGCATCCCAGGAGAAAGTGGCTAAATATCAACGTTAGCTCGTGCTAATACAGCTACTTTACTGTCTGACGTTACGTCGAAACAAATGATGTCTAAAACAACCATATTATTAAGCTTTTTTTCAACCTACCGGTGTTAGAAATACCTGAACATTCGCTGAACGTAAGGCCCTGTAGCAAAAAAGAAGGTTAGAGTAGCATTTGCTCTGCAGCTATCGCCTCGCTGTACGAGCCGGAAGCCCACTGCACAACAACACAACGAAGCGCGAGTCTGCGCGACATGCCAGTCTGTCAACGGCACTCTTGCGCCACCTAGCGGCCGGAGGACTTCATCGTCACCACCGTATTACAATACATTGTAATTGGCTCTTTTGTGCCATAACAACAATTCTGCGCCGTAGTTATAACATAACATGTATTATGTATGTTGGAGTTGGAGTGGAGGGAGAAAACATGGGCCCGTGTGGGCGTAGGTGTGTTGCGTTACTACAAACCACGTGATTCAACTCTTCACGTTTCAGTCTATAGAGAAGAGGAGTGGCGGCTAAAGCGAAAGTGAGTGACAGAACTCAAGGAGCAGCGGCGAGAATGGTCAGTGCCAGCAATGGTTTACTCGGTGAACATGTTCTGAGTGTCCGCAGAGCTGTCAGATGGATCTGGGTTCCCCTTTTGATCTACTCCATGTCTGCGCCATGCTGATTAGTCTGCTCGGGGCTGCGCGCTGCTCCAGTGGTGAGTGCAACAATAACCACACTACACATATCTGATTATGTACAGAACTCCACTAAAAATGTCATCATCGTTGTTATTGTTAATATAACTTTGCCTTCCAGTCACTATCTGGGCGGATTTGTATAATCAGTGAGTGCAACTGTGATTAGGAAAAGCAAACATGCACAATATGAGGGCTTAACCAAAGAAACGCCAAACCAATTGGACCGATGTGCGTAATGACGGCCAAGGACCTTCGGTCAGAGGTCAATGATAAGGTGTCTTTTAACTACAGTGATTAAACAGATACTTCATTTTCAGATTTAAATTATTTGTTTGAAACCTAAACCTAGAAATGCAAATGTTTTTCTTTTCTTTTTATTACACAAACAACATCTACCTGTAGTAAACTACTGCGGTCAACTCAGCTGACACTCGGATCTCCGTAGTCAACTCAGCAGACACTGAAATTTCAGTGCACTTATATACTGACATTTACGGTAAACACATTCGAACGGCGCAGATCGGGAGCGAGCGAGGGTTTTAATAAAGTTCGCGGAAAGATACACGAGACACAACATCCGGTTTTCAAAATAAGATGTCGACATTAATGTTACTAACATATAAAAGTAAAAACTGAACAGATTTGGTATCTTAATAGATATACAAATAGATCATTTTCAACATTTTGCTAAAATTCTGCTAAAAATCTAAACATTTACTGTACTAAATTGTAACAGTTTATAAAAAACGTACTACTTTTGTATGTTCATAAAGCTTATTTCTCATTATTTGAGGTGCTGTAAATATACTTTTCCCAAGAGTTCCAGGAAGTGGTTGATACAGATGGGTTCAGGACTCTGACTTCCCCTACACTAGCAATCAAACAGTTTTACTGTACAAATTAGGAGCTTTTCCAAAGTAAAAGTCATACATTTTTAGCAAGAATCAAGTCATTTCTTTAATTCGAATGTGTTTACCGTAAATGTCAGTATATAAGTGCACTGAAATTTCAGTGTCTGCTGAGTTGACTACAGAGATCCGAGTGTCGGCTGAGTTGACCGCAGTATGAAACTGGTGGATCATTTTGAATGTGTGTTAATGTGTTACAGTTTAATCTAGGGATACATATACTATAAAACAGATTATGATATTAAAGGTTAATAAACCTAATGACACAGAATTGCCTTATAAGATAAGATAAGATAAAATAAGATAATCCTTTATTAGTCCCGCAGTGGGGAAATTACAGGATTACAGCAGCATTGCTCAGTACGTAAAGATAAAAAATCAAGTAATATAAATAAACAGTAATAAACATAACGCATAACATAACGCAAATTATTGGCGTGACCAGATTACATGTAAAGTCAATGCACAGGCGCATATGGTTGCAACAGACGCGAATTTACGCCGGGCTAACGCCGCATATGTGAGTTGACATTTTCCAACTCGGGTGAAAATTCGCGTCGCGAAAGCCAATCAGCGTTGAGAAGCTCTGCGCGTCATCACTGCCGTCCTGAATCAAACTGCTGCTGGTCCGCCTGAAGTAGCGCTGGGAGCGGCTGTCATTCAGACGCTGTTGTGCGGCTACGGATAATATTATGATCCCGGACACGGGGGCGTTTGATGGTCCGACATTAGAGGGACTTCCACAAGAAGTTTAAAGCAGAACTAGTGGTTAGTTTAATGGTGGATGGCGGAAACGGTACTGTTTTTACGGAGATAAGCCACGTGTAAAGCGAGTAACCACATAAAGTCGAGCGACTAAACTCACCCGTGAACACACCATTACAAAAGAACCTGCATAATCCGACGGGGTTTATTCAGACATATTCCACAGCCACCTTTTTTTGTAGTTCCGCAGATGCCTGTTTTACGTTATCTAAAACTAACTAATAATAATAATTTGAAAAAAATCTGCAGTGAACTATTTTATTTGTCTCTTGTTGCTAGTTCTATATTGTAATTTTGCCATATGACGTTTTTTTCTTCCAGACAACATTTGTCCATGTCCAGAAATTCCCAAAAGGAATGACACTCAACCAGCAGCAAAGACATGCTTCCAGATTGGCGAGACTTTTCGCTACATGTGCAAAGAACAAAATGTGAGGAAGGCGGGAACTTCCAATTTCATCAAATGCAAGCAAATTGACAACACTCCACCACAGTGGGTCCCGCGCAACATCAACCTCGAGTGTATACGTAAGATTGTATTTGTTGTCATCCACAGTGGGGATCCAGTGGGGTAAAGCTTGGCCTTTTCTAGGAATGGGTTCATGGGAATGTGATTTGAACTTGTAAATATGTTTGGAGTTCTATGCCCCTTTTTTTGTGATCTTGTAGCGTAAATGGAGGTCCTTTCTGGGGGAGAGGAGAGGAGGGGAGAGGAAGGGGGGGGGGGGAGAGAGAGAGCAAGAGAGGCAGGCCCGTGCAACCTCGCCAATATTAGAATAAGATTTTTTTTTTGTATTGCTCAACTGTGCATAATGTGGGTGGGTCAAACTGTAGTTAGTTTTTCTGTCAATCCGGTTTAGCTGAAATTTGAGTATGCAAAGCGTCCAGCATGCCTAAAAATAAATGCCTGCACAAAAAACAAGAAATAGAAAGAGTTCAAAACATAAAACCTGCACAGCACTCCAATGGGGATTTACTCAAATGTCCAGGTTACTCGGTACGTCCCTTATCTTAAGTACAGTAACCAAGATATGATCATCCTAAAGCAGGCAGAGAACAAAACATGGGAGCATCAATTTTACACCCCACCACCTCTGATATAACCTTCCCTTCATCTTTTTCCTGATACCTTAAAATCCCCCTTCCACACATTGGTTGGTAGAAGTGTCTCTGAAACTCACTTCTAGAGATCATCAACTCCTGGGCCCAGACCACATGAAAAAATATGCCCGACGCATTCTGAGTGCACATGATGCAGTTTGGTGTAGATTTCACTTCATGTGACGTGTGAGCACTGAAGTATGTTCTGTGTATAATAAATACATAACTTGGTGGTCCTGGAAGATTGTTGAATGCTCTGCCAAGTGAATACATTTTATTTCACAAGATCTGACAACAATTATTTAAGATGTTTAGGACAGTGGGAAGCAAGGAGACAACGAGCGGTACATCATCGTTATACAGTCTGAGGTACTCAAAGCATCAGGAAACTACCAAAAGAGTTTTAAATGAGGGCTGTTGTAACTTATTTACACTCAAGACATGATACACTGCCTGGCCAAAAAAAAAGAGCCTCCTATTGGATAATTACTGCATGGGCGATTATCTTTCAGCTGGCAACACGTTATTTAACCCCACCTGGTACAATGAGTTGCTTCTCATTTCTTAAACAACCATGTCGAAAGACACATCCCGTGGTCGTGGAAAAGATATTAGTCTGTTTGAGAAGGGTCAAATCATTGGCATGCACCAAGCAGAGAAAACATCTAAGGAGATTGCAGAAACTACTAAAATTGGGTTAAGAACTGTCCAACACATTATTAAAAACTGGAAGGATAGTGGGGACCCATCGTCTTCGAGGAAGAAATGTGGCCGGAAAAAAATCCTGATTGATCGTGCCTAGTGCCTACTGTACAAGCCTGTGGGGGCAGTGCTATGATCTGGGGTTGCTGCAGTTGGTCAGGTCTAGGTTCAGCAACAGTAAGTGCTCAAAGAATGAGGTCAGCTGACTACCTGAATATACTGAATGACCAGGTTATTCCATCAATGGATTTTTTCTTCCCTGATGGCACGGGCATATTCCAAGATGACAATGCCAGGATTCATCGGGCTCAAATTGTGAAAGAGTGGTTCAGGGAGCATGAGACATCATTTTCACACATGGATTGGCCACCACAGAGTCCAGACCTTAACCCCATTGAGAATCTTTGGGATGTGCTGGAGAAGGCTTTGCGCAGCGGTCAGACTCTATACCATCATCAATACTCTTGGTGAGAAATTAATGTAACACTGGATGGAAATACATCTTGTGACATTGCAGAAGCTTATCGAAACAATGCCACAGCGAATGCGTGCCGTAATCAAAGCTAAAGGCGGTCCAACGAAATATTAGTGTGACCTTTTTTTTTGGTGGCGACTTTTTTTTGGGCCAGGCAGTGATGAACCAGGCAGATGATGAACAAACTGCTCAACTTCTTATTCATTGTGTTTCAGCTGACCCACACAGAACCACAACACAAGCACCAGAGAGCACAGTAACAAGTAAGTGTCAGCTCTAACACAAAAACTCTGTACACAGTACAGTTGTGAGCAAGACTGAAGTATTTGTTTCATATGTATGATTAATAATGGTCTGATCTTGCAGAGGGTCAAAATGACATTCCCCATGACTTCACCATTGCCACCACAGTCAGTGAGTTATGTATGTGCATGAAAAAAAATACAATAACACTAATAAGTATAATACGTAGCTACTAATGATGAAAATAAGCAGACAATGTAGCTGTCTAAATGCTTTGTGTTGGTCATGGTTGTTGTGGTCGTGTTAGAAATGATTACAAGCAGCTGCCTTACTGGTTATCGCACCACTCCCAGTAGGAGTAATGCTGTATTCACGTGGTCACGTGGAAAACTAACAACCAGTCCGACAAATGGTCTGATGATATGTTGCTGTAGAGGCGAAGCCCCTCCGTTCCTGGTGAACCCCATGGGACCTTATTTCAGAAGAAAAAAAAAACATATACTTAAAAAAAAATCTTGTTTGAATTGTGTCATGACTTCCACATATGTGACTGCCAATTGACAAAGTAATTTTGAAAGTTAATAAAGTGGTAGTCGGTCTTAATTTCATTTAGAATATGATTTTGTTGCTTAATCAACATCTCCTGTCCATTAAAATCATATACCTGACTGATTATTTGATACTGACAAACTGTATTCATTGCATATTATAAAGAACCTTGGCACATTTATCACACTGAAACCCAGAAAACCTAAATGTCATTATTTACTTCCATGTTTCACAAGTCGAGATTTCCATCCTGAAAATGGTCTATTGTTACGTACAGATAGATAGATTTTTACTGCTCAAACTTAATAAACCTATTGCAAAATATCTATTCCCAATGGCCTTTTCAATAACATATTATACTGGCAGGATGTACTCATGGTTCAATAGTGGTTCAAAAATACTTAAAAGCTGCTGTTAATAAAACATATTTATGAACATAAGCTCATAAATACGTTTTATTTATTAACAATTGGTCTAATGACTACATATTATAAGTAAAGAGGTCCCCCACTATAGTAAATCCCATGCACAATTATCCAATTTTAAAAAGTCCCTCTTTAAAAAGTCAAAGTAAACAAAATAGTACTTCGGTAAAGTACTGAGAGTTAACGTGATAAACGTCATGGCAAACATGTTGACACCGAAGTATAAAATGGAACAAATAGAAATGTCTTTTTGGCACTTCCTCTCGCAGTGGATGTTAGAAAAAGTAGTAATAGCTGTTGCAACAGTATTGATATGAAACAGTGTAAGAAACTAACACAAACCTTGCATGCGTTTTTCATCTTTTGTTATGAATTAAGTGGTGTTATATATCAGAGTACGTCTGTCCATGCATGCAAGACTCCCACACACCCAGATCACAGTATCATCACCTGTCTTCTTCAACAGGAGCTTAACAAATAGGAGTGATAGAGGAAGAGTGAAGTAAAGGAGTAGTTAGTAGCCATGCGCTTCACAGTATGAGAATAAGTAAATGTATTTTCTTATCAGCAGCAGCTCCCTCCAGCACACATATGACCCAGAGTTTAAGCACCTCGGCATCAGTTTCTGCAGAGCCAGAGAGGGCGGAGCCCACCTCGCCTGGTCTGCAGGCCCCGTCAGGCCACTCGCAGGGTAAATAGCTCGAGTCATGCATGCAATGCTGAGAGCAGTGTATGCTGCTTGTAACTGAGAATGTGTCAGGTCAGATTATTGTATTGGCCGGGGCCTGTATCAGTAAAACATATAAGCAAGAGAAAATTCAAAATTCAACGATCATCTCCCTATATGCTATGTCGGATATTCTAAATAAAACTCTGAAATGAGTTTAGGATGAATACAGTAATATTTAAATAAATAAAGTGACCTTCAGTAGAGGCCCTATAATATGGTTATATTTAAATTGATTGTGATTTCATAAAGAAAAAACATCTACTGCAGCTAATGTAATAATAATTGCCCTTAGATTTGGCCAATGTGTACATCAGGAATAATGGCACTTGTGTGAGATTATTTGTTCGATCCATTATTAATTCATCGGTGTCTTGAACTTTTTCATGTTGTACAGGCACACAAGTTGTTGGTGCTTGAGACCTACATTTTATCCGACTTTACACACAATCACCCCCAATTTCCCCCATGTGTATTCTGCTGGTTTGACTATCGCTCGCTCCTTGTTAGTGTTTAGCTCGTGCCTGGTGTTTATTTATTCTTTTTTTCAAACTTACACAAATCTGTAAAAAAATAAATCAAAACAGCACATACATGGACCCAGTTGTTTCCGAATATGGGTTATTAAAAGAAGAAGACCTAGATGAGATTGGGGAATGTCATATGTTCGATCATCCTTTATGTACAACTCACGCTGCCTTCCTTTGCCACTGCAAACCACCTCATGAATAACTGACCGAACGGGAAATCGTACTTGTCTTTTCTTTCACAACAGGAAACAAAGATGTGACGGAGACCGAACCGACAACCGCAACCTTAACCGCCACCCGCAGTAAGGTTGCACTCTGTTTTTGATAACGTGCGTACGTTTGTACAGGGGAAACATTTCATGTTGAGTATTTCTCTCTTCTCAGCAGCAGTGATCGGCTGTGTATCGGTGGCGATCGTCTGTGCTTTGATTGGAATCAGCTTCTTTTGTTATAAAAGGTGAGCGATGGGCAGAGTATGTTAACATTACAGAGAGTTTGAATGGACAATTTATTTTATTTAATGTGGAATTATGTCACACCACACTTTCCTTCTCTGTTGTGGCGAACATTTATTTTATTTTCAGTTTGCATGTTTACCCATCAGAGACCACACAGCAGTCCAATGTGCCTGCGTATCGTTTCACTGATCGTGATCTCATCACTGCTCTCTTTGTGCTAGGAAGTCAAAAAGCGACAACCCACAGCAGACGCCAGAAGAAGAGTTTGCCTTAAATGTTCCATCTAATAACTGAACAGGCGTTGTGGCCTTTGACCCGCCGCCGTCACAGAGCATAGCGACGGAGCATTACCAGAGCTTGTGGGATCGTCCCCATGCAACGAAGAATCCATTTGATTGAAGTTGGCCAAGCTGTGTTTCACCATTTGTCAGAGGCAGAACTAAAATAATTTGTAGCAAAAAGCAAACTAAATGTGTTAAAAATATTTTTTATAAATGTATGCAAGCACTTCTTTTATTCATTATTCAGGCTAGCTACCTAAATAGCTAACGGCTAGCATGGCAAGTTGTAAGCTAGGCTAACTAGCAAACATAGCTTAGTGTTGCTAGTCTGCTTGGGTTTCAGCATATCATCTCTTATATTTCTTTTACTGAGCTCAATGTGACATTGTTGAACCAGAGTCCTAATTGTTTGTCTAGTTGTTTGTTTAGCTGCGTACATGCTATCTGTTGGTACTGAGCCAAGGGCACTAAAAGGGTCACTCCACCCACATCATAAAAAAACACATCATTCACTTTTTAAAGGGTCCAGGAGTGTCAGAAATATATAGGTATTGATGATAACTGTGATTTAAAAAAAAAAAATTAAATAAGAATTTGTTAACACAAAATTGTGTAAATAATCCAGCATCTCTTAAATTACTTTATATATTTTGTGTTTGTTACATACCCATGACTGACTTTAGCTTTATGGTATATATATTTTACATTTTTTCTAGATGTCACAAAGATTGAGTTAACATGAATTCTTTTGGCCAAAATAAATTGTGTTGTGAAAGTTATATTAAGATAAGATAAGATAAGATAATCCTTTATTAGTCCCGCAGTGGGGAAATTACAGGATTACAGCAGCATTGCTCAGTACGTAAAGATAAAAAAAATCAAGTAATATAAATAAACAGTAATAAACACAATACAATAAACAGTAAAGAATAAATTGAATGTACAGTAGAATATTGAATATACAAATAACAAAATATTGCACCAGAATGGATTAAGTGACCAGAGTGATAAAAAAGTGTTCAAGTATTGAGAGTCCAGAATGTTTGTGGGCTACTGGGAGGTCAGCTTGTTGTGCAGCCTGACAGCAGCAGGGAGGAAGGACTTGCGGTACCTCTCCTTCACACACCGGGGGTGAATCAGCCGGTGGCTGAAGGAGCTGTGCAGAGCTGCCAGGGTGTCCTGCATGGGGTGGGAGGCGTGGTTCATCAGGGATGAGAGCTTGGCCATCATCCTCATGTCTCCCACCACCTCCACAGTATCCAGAGGACACCCCAGCACGCTGCTGGCCTTCCTTACCAGTTTGTCCAGTCTCCTCCTGTCAGCTGCCGTGATGCTGCTGCACCAGAAGACCACTCCATAGAAGATGGCTGATGCCACCACAGAGTCAAAGAAGGTCTTCAGGAGTGCTCCCTGCACCCCAAAAGACCTTAGTCTCCTCAGCAGAAAGAGTCTGCTCTGTCCCTTTTTATAAAGTCGAAGCAATACATGTAGTTTTTAATATATATATATATTTTTAAGTGTCCAGCTCTAAAACCTTTGCAGCCATTTCAGTACAATGGGGGACAATGGTGTCTTGTATCGTCTAAGACAGACCTGTTAGTTGGGAAATAGCCTAATTGTAACCACCCTGGTGTACCAAGTTGTTTGCGGTTGGCTCCTGCAGAATTTAGACGGTGGCTACTAGTACCATGATGAATGATAACGCAGAAGGAAGTTACCGCCTGCGCAAACTTCTTCCACTTTAAATCTAAATGAGTGGTTTTGTGTTTGTTATGAATATTGTCTCACTCTAAGCTTCCACATTATGAATTATCATGATGTAAAGTATATATATATTCTGATAGCAATTGTTTACTTTTACAACTACCTGAATACAGAATAAATATTCCTCAGATGGCCATAACACTTTGTTTCTATATCAATATATGACTGCATAACTTAACTAAGTATCATTTCCAGAGACACCTGGTGTTTGTGGTCAAATTCAACCAAGTTTTACATTGTTATTCTGCGTGCTTGTCTATGAACTTCACATTTCTATGCAAATGTTTTTTCTCATAGCTTTGTTATGAGCCACTTAAAAGACCACTACGAACACATCTGCTGAAACCTCCCGGATTTAATGTCTCATGGTCAGCCGCTTTTAAAGACGGCGTGGATTGCTTTACCTGGGTTTCTAACCCTCTGTCTTTCACTGTATTTTTGTATTGCTCAGCACTATTGCATTTGTATGATGATAAAAAAAGAAAGTCGGAAATTAAGGATGAAGGAAGTCATACAGCTTACAAGTCAGAACTTTCTAGACACGGACAAGAGTACAAATTTCTCCCCCACCTCTTCAGATGGTGTTCATTTCCCCTGGGATCATCCAGTGCAAAAATAAAGCAGAGCATTACATAACCCACTTTTGTTTAAATAAACATGCCAGACTACATTCTCTAGACACTCTTTATATTGAAAGTCACAGCTGGTCACGTACACCAGTGTAGATCTTCTAGTCACGATAAAAAAAGTTTTAAATAATGGTTGCCAGCATTAATATTTCACTTGGTTCCGTTACATGAGCTGAAAGGCACTTGGGAAGTATTGGGCCACACCGTTTGTTCCCACAAAGTTAAGACTAATGGCAAGCAGCTGTTTGGCAGGAAGATCTACCAAACACAGTAAATCCCATTACCGTCTGGCGAACCGCTACCACAGCCACATGTACTCTCCTTCCATCAACAGTGGAATGGGCTGTACCTATGCAGGTTTTATCTTGTTAGGTACTAATATATTATTAAATTATCCACAATCCACTTTTTATTTTTATTAAAGAATAAGGGCAAAAAAAAGTCAAGAACAATCTTTTTTTTTTTAATATACAAAACATTCAACACACAATCCGACAGTGCTCTCCAATGAAACCTCAGTCCTACTGATGGCCTCTGGGAGCTGTTAAAAAAGGGATCTCAACTGGATATTACAACATCCGATTCCTTTCAGCTCACCAAGAAAAATACACACAAAAGATTTTCAGTCTGTTTCAGTGTTATGTGCAAACACCTAGTGTTACATTGCTGGCTGTTGAAAGTCCTTTCTCCTCCCCCACCAACACACAAAATGTTTTTCTTTTCTTTACTTCAAAGTCCTTAAAGACGAGCGGCGCTAGAAAAGCGCCAGCAGCATGGGATGGTCCTGCAGGCCAAGAATTCGCGGCATTTCAGCCATCGAGAACACGTCGTCGGTCATGAGGAAGGCGGTCGCCCCGATGCGCGTCCACACACACCTTTCGCACAAGGGGCCGCCGGCAGAGACACTGTCAGACTGGACGAGGACACAACAAAAAACATGGCAAACAATGACTCAGATCAGTAAAATGGCTCCATGTACAGTTATGTTCATAATAATAGCAGTGTGTTTAAAAAGGTGAGTAAACCTCAAAATTCTTCAAATAAATTGTATTTTAATGAACACAAATACATTGGGGACACTGCACATTCTATTTCAAAGCAAGAAAATTGGAAAAAGTAATTGAATTTGATAATATTTTACAGAAAGTGAAGAAATATAATGTTCAAAAAAATAGCAGTGTTGACATCTTTCTTTACAAACTAAAACATTTACTGTATAAACTAAGAAATGCTTGAAGATTCAACTTTCCTGAGAATCATAAACTAATATTTAGTTGCATAACCACGGTTTCTGATAACTGCTTCACATCTGTGGCACATGGAGTCGACCAACTTCTGGCACCGGTCAACAGGTATTGCAGCCCAGGACAATTGTACTACGTTCCACAATTCCTCTGCATTTCTTGGTTTTGCCTCATGAACAGCATTTCTTATGTCAGCCCACAAGTTTTCTATGGGATTAAGGTCCGGGAATTGTGCTGGCCACTCCATTACTTGAATTCTGTTTGTCTGGAACCATGATTTCGCTCGCTTGCTGGTGTGTTTGGGGTCATTGTCTTGTTGAAACACCCATTTCAAGGGCATTTCCTCTTCAGCATATGGCAACATGACTTCTTCCAGTATTCTGATGTACTCAAACTGATCCATGATCCCTGGTATGCGATAAATAGGACCAACACCATAGTACGAGAAACATCCCCATATCATGATGCTTGCACCACCATGCTTCACCGTCTTCACTGTGTACTGTGGCTTGAATTCAGTGTTTGCAGGACGTCTGACAAACTGTCTGTGGCCCTTAGACCCAAAAAGAACAATCTTACTCTCATCAGTCCACAAAATATTACGCCATTTCTTTTTAGGCCAGTCAGTGTGTTCTTTGGCATATTGTAACCGCTTCAGCACATGTCTTTTTTTTAACAATGGGACTTTGCGGGGGCTTCTTGCTGGTAGCTTGGCTTCAAATAGACGTCATCTGATTGTTACAGTACTCACAGGCAATCTTAGATCTTCTTTGATCCTCCTGGAGCTGATCATTGGCTGAGCCTTTGCCATTTTGGTTATTCTCCGATCCATTTGAATAGTCGTTTTTCTTTTTCTTCCTCGCCTTTCTGGTTTTGGCTGCCATTTTAAAGCGTTTGATGTCATTTTAGCTGAACAGCCTATCATTTTCTGCACTTCTTTATAGGGTTTCCCCTCTTTTATTAATTTCTTAATCAAAGAACGCTTTTCTTCTGAACAGTGTCTTGAACGACCCATTTTACTCTGTTTTTCAAGGACAAATGCACAGCCAGCATATGCAGCGTCAGTTGCCTTGATCCTTAAATAAGGGCCACCTGTTTAACACCTATTTTGTTCACATAATCACATGACCTCACTAATTGAACTCGGCACTGCTATTTTTTTTAATAAGCCCCTTTGAGTAAATGATTCAGTTTCACAGAATCAGCAGCATGCACGTCATGCCTGTTGGGTCTGTTGGTTTTCTATACCTTTACTAAACCTTCTAGAAACTTACTTGCAGTGTAGAAGTTGAAATTCTAACAAAAACAGTGATTTATCTTGCTAGTGATGTGGGACTGCTATTATTTTGAACACAACTGTATGTATGTATGTATGTTGTAGCGGAAGGGAGCAAAGCCGACTGGACTCTTTTTCTCCTGGCCAGTCAAGAGGGCGGAGTCAAGGAAGGAAGTAAACGAGTGCACCTGTGCGCCTATATTAAGAGGAAGAGCAAACATTTGAAAGGGAGGACAGTCTGTGGCAGCGATCAGAGACATCCCAGAGCCAGGATATCCACATCATGGGCATAGCATAGCGAGAGCATCGAGAGACGCCTGGAGAGGACTGGAGAAAGAGTCTGGACGGAAAGGAGGACACTGAATGTTTGTTCCGGACAACCCGGCAGCTGACGAGGTTGATTGGCCTGACCGAGGGTGGACTCCGGATACCGAAAGGAATGGCCGGACCCTGGAAGGAGGCTACAGCGAAGCTACGCCACTGCATTGAACTGGACAGCTAAGTCAATCCCCTCTCCCCGGTTCTATAGACTTGAGTTTCTCATTCCTTCCAAGCACTCTTACACTCAACCATCATACGCTGAAGTGGACAATACTTCACGTCTCATCTCAGAACAGTTCCTATCATGTGGTGATTACCCTAGAGTCGATTAACCTGTAGGAACGGTTGGATGAACAGAGCGTTGTGGTGTGAAGGGAATGTACTATGTGCTAATTGACTGATGTTATGTCCTAGGAAATGCTAATTATGATTAATGGTGCTAAGTGAATGTACTATGTGCTAATTGACTGATGTTCTGTCCTAGGAAATGCTAATTATGATTAATGGTGCTAAGTGAAGGTACTATGTGCTAATTGACTGATGTTCTGTCCTAGGAAATGCTAATTATGATTAATGGTGTGAAGTGAATGTACTATGTGCTAATTGACCGAATGTTCTTGTACTGTATTCTGTTATGGTGATTATGAGGGAAACCTGACTAAATTGGACTTGTCTTACAACTTATCTTCAGTGCATTGAGTGTCATTTTGAGGGGGGAGGGTGAGTGTGATCAGTGGGGTTAGTGATTATAAACTTTTGTAGTGAGCTTAAGAGACTAGCCAGTTAATCCGATGGTACAGGTAGTTATAAAAATTGATGGGGTAAGGATTTTAGAAAGAGAATATCTAAGGAATAGATCCTCCCATCTGGCGCCCAACACCTACCCACCATCTGGAAGGAAGTTACGCTACAGAAATGGCGCCCAACATGGGGCCGACCCGAAATTAAGTGCATTACGGAAAAATATTGACCTAGCTAATGTACCTTATACGAGTGGCAGTCTTTGTTCATCACTATTCCCCTGATCACACACGCTCTAGCAGATAATGGTTTGCATTTCTTATGTGATGTACTGCACCTGGGATTGAAATTGTTGAACGATTGTTCCCATCAATGTTGATCGACTCTGATATACTCACCCTTATTCGAAGATAGATTAAGTGTTACAGCCCTGTCAGATAGCATTATGGGTACACCACAGCCATCTGTCCGGTCCCCTTCCGTTTCCCATGACTTGGAGGCTCCCGATGTTGAGACCCCTGAGACTAGGGTAAATCCACGATTTAGTTCGCATCTGCAGACGTATTTTCCCACCCCTGGTCAGCATCATCCTATGACACCGGACCGTCATAGTCATTCCTATCCCCGATATTCTCCTTCAAGGGATAGATTACCAATGATAAATCAATCTCTTGCATGGGAAACTGAAGCGGTGCGTCACCCACCTGATCCCCCAAGAGGGGGGGCGGGAAATCCTACTGCTTCCTCTCAATATTCATTCTCCCAGTCTCAATGTGATCTCCCCGGAACCATCCCCACTCCAGGCCGTGCCTTGAACCGGATGGTAGAACAAACCCAAGAGGGTTGGAACCGTATGCACGAGGAAATCAACCAGCATGGCCGATCCATCTATCAACTTCATGAGGGTTTGCAGAACAGTCGTTATGCGGTGACAGAACAGCTGAATGGTCTGTTGAGTGCTATAACTGCTAATCATCACCAACTTTTCAGTAAGATTACAGCTCAGAAAGATGGTATGGAGGTAGACATGGATAAAATTGTCAAAGGAATAAAAACCATTGTGAAGGAAGAAGCCAAGCACGCCGAAATCTCCTTGCTATCCGAGCTCCGTTTTAGCACGGAGCAGATGCAGAGAGAAGTACAGCAGGAGCTAATCAGTTTCAGGACCCTGACTCAATCAAGTATTGCCCAATTAGAAAGAACTATTCAGGTAAATAATACAGAGATAGCCAAATTGACAACCACTATTCAAAATATGGCGGTGGACAATAAACAGCAGTGGGAAAAGTGGGGCCAGAGAACCTCTGTGCTACAAGAAAAACTGGACTCTCTTATGACGAAAGATCGCCCTACCACCGTTCCGGGAACTCATAGTACGGGTCCTGTAGAAGAAAAGTGGGCTGTGGAAAATACAACGCTGGGGGGATGTAAAAGTGACCATATTAGAATAACATTTCCAACTTATGGAATGCCCAAGGATGATCCTGATCCTCTCAATTATCTAGCCAAATGCCATGACTTCCTTGCCCTACATCCCTTAACCGATGGTGATATCCTGGCTAGCTTCAGAACTGTTCTTCATGGTACTGCGCGCGACTGGTGGGAAGTAGCCCGAGCTAGAACAAACACATGGGAAGAATTTGAAACTGGTTTTCTAGCAGCCTTCCTCTCGGAAGATTATGAGGACGAGCTGGCGGAACGGGTGCGAACACGAACACAAGAGGAGAATGAACCTATCCGAGACTTTGCTTTCTCTTATCGAGCTCTATGCAAAAGATGGAATCCCTCTCTTACAGAATCTGGCATCGTTAAATTGATACTGAAAAACATTAAACCCCTTCTAGCTAGTCAGCTGAGGGGTCGAGTTGACACGGTAGAAGATCTAGTTCGGCTGGGTCATCAAATCGAAAAAGACTACGAACAACAGCTTAACTATGAACATAGGATGAGTAGTAAGGAGGTGAATTCATTGAAAAAATCTACGACCTCAGGCCAGCCTGGTGATAAAACCCGACCCACGGTTTTATGTTGGAGATGTTCCGGAGACCATCCTCCTGGATCCTGCCCCCAGTATGGTTCCCCTGATCCTTCCGGACCACAGATGCCCAAGCGGTTTCAAAAACCGAAAGGTCCTCCTGGTACTGGCTCAGTGTCCGTGGTCAAAAGATCTGGCCGACGCCCACCGAAATGGAAAGCCTCCCCTTCGGCCCCTGAACTCCCTCCCGTGGTAAACCCCTTTTGTCCTATGCAACTATTAGTACCGGTCTCTATAGGTAATTGGTGTGGGAAAGCCATAGTTGACACCGGAGCAAGTTACACCCTCATGCACGAATATCTCTGGAGGGAATTACAGGGATCAAGTGGGGAAATTCAACCTTGGGAAGATGGTCCATTGTATTTAGCTAACGGAGAGGCAGCTAATCCTCTGGGATGGGGAAATCTTACTGTGGACCTGCAAGGGAACCTATCCACTCTCCCGTTTGCTATACTTGGTCCAACAGCTCTCGCCTATGGGATGGTCTTGGGACTTAATTTAATTTCTAGTGTAGGAATGATAATTAATGTAGCTGATCAATCCTATAATTTCCTATCCAACCCCTCTGTGCACTATCCTTTCCAACCAGGGAATGCCAGCCTACCCCGGAAGAGGGAACATCACCATCCAAGCCAACCTCCCGGGGCGGAGACTGATACAAGCCAACAACTTTCCTTAATAAGTTCGGTACCTCCTCCACTTCTCTCACTAGAGCCAGTGCGAATGGAAGTTGCCGACTACATCCACCTCGCCGTGACTGAAGCTAACTTGTCCGTCGGAGGGAAGACGCAACTAAGGCAGCTCCTGGAGTCTAACCCAACGGTTTGTACCAATCAACCTGGGAGAACTGACGTGATGAAGCACACCATCTACACTACCTCTGGGGTGCCTATAAAGCAACGAGCTTACCGAATGTCACCTAGCAAGCTATTGTTGAAGAACAGCTACGGGGAGATGCTTGCTCGGGGAGTTATTGAACCTTCACATTCTGGTTGGGCATCGCCAGTAGTCCTACCCCCAAAGAAAGACGGAGGGCACCGTTTTTGCGTGGATTTCCGGAAAGTGAATTCTGTCACGGAAACGGATGCCTACCCACTACCCAACATCAACGAAATCCTAGAATCCCTTGCGGGTGCCTCGCTGTTCTCCACCATTGATTTGAATAGTGGGTACTGGCAGGTACCCATGGATCAGTCCTGTAAGGCCAAAACCGCTTTTGTTACACACGCAGGATTATATCAGTTTAACGTTATGCCATTTGGACTGAAGAATGCCCCAGCGACTTTCCAAAGGCTCATGGAGAGAGTCTTGGAGGGCCTAAGAGGAGAGATTTGCTTGGTCTATCTGGACGATATAATCATATACGCGTCCTCGGTAGCCCAGCATTTCGAACGATTACGCATGGTGATGGATCGACTTGACAGCGCTAATCTGACCATTAATCTCAAGAAATCTAGATTCTGTAAAGAAGAAATCCGCTTTCTTGGACATATTGTGTCCGGTCAAGGAGTACGAGCTGATCCCGACAAGGTGGAAGCAGTGAGCTCCTATCCCGTACCCACCAATGTCAAGGAAGTGCAGAGGTTCTTGGGGATGGCCGGATGGTACCACAAGTTCGTACCTGATTTCTCGAAAATTGCCCAGCCACTGAACGACTTAAAGAAGAAAGGAAGATCCTTTCTCTGGAGTGAAGACTGTCAGCAGGCATTCGAGCACCTGAAGTCATGTTTGGTCTCTTCACCTATATTGGGTCATCCGAACCCGGATTTACCTTTCCTTGTATATACCGATGCAAGTGATGTGGGTCTGGGAGCCATCTTGACCCAGAAGACAGCAAAGGGAGTAGAAGTTCTGGCGTATTCAAACCGAACCCTAAACCAAGCAGAAAGGAATTACTCTGTTACGGAGAAGGAATGTCTAGCCATAATTTGGGCTATCGAGAAATGGCAACACTATCTGGAAACCAAGCTGTTCACCATCATCACGGATCACGCTGCCCTAAAATGGGTGCTGTCGTCAACCAAAACCACTAGTCGTCTGATTAGATGGGCACTCCGGTTGCAACGATTTGACTTTGTTGTGGAATACCGGAAGGGCAAGCTGAATTGCGGGCCGGATGCGCTTTCCCGGATTTCCACGAAACCCAGCTGCTGCCTTTATTCACAAAAAGTGGAGACCCTTCTTCCAATTTCATTGGATATCATTTGGGAGGAGCAACAAAGAGATCCACAGGTAATGAGAGTCCTGCAGCAGCTGGCTGCAGGAGAGAGAAAAGCGAACCAAGTCTTTGCTATCGTGGAAGACAAAGTCTACCGGATGAAAAACCTGTCGGAACACCAGGTCCACTATCGAATCTACATCCCACATAGTCTGGTACCTGAGATGCTTCAGACCTATCATGACAACCCTCTAAGTGGACACTCTGGCATGTTCAAGACTTACAAAAGGCTCTATGAAGTCGCATACTGGCCTGGGATGTGGACGGACGTGAAAGACTACCTCAAGCACTGTAGGGTTTGTCAAAGTCTGAAGTCCGATAATCAGAAGCCGGCTGGAATGATTCAGCAGCCCACGATTAAAGGTCCAAATGTAATGTTGGGAATTGACATCATGGGTCCCCTACCCAGAAGTCCGGCGAGGCATGAATACCTGTTGGTGGTGGTGGATTATTATACGCGCTGGGTGGAGCTTTCTCCCTTGCGGGCTGCCACCGCACCAGCTATAGTCCGGTTCCTGAAAAAAGACATTTTCACCAGATGGGGAATACCGGATTTTCTCTTATCGGACCGAGGATCCCAGTTTGTGTCCTCGCTATTCCGGGAATTTTGTGAACAATGGACGGTGACGCCCAAGCTCACCACTGCTTATCATCCCCAGACCAACATGACGGAAAGAGTGAATCGGACACTAAAGCGTATGATAGCCTCCTATTTGGACAACAATCATGGTAAATGGGACCAATATCTTGATGAATTCAGATTTGCCATAAACTCTGCCGTTCAGGAAACTATAGGAGTAACCCCAGCAGAGTTACAGATTGGTAGGAAGCTGGTGAGTCCATTGCACAAGCTACTGAAAGGAAAGGTGTATCCTCCTGATACCCCGGCTTATGCTGTCTTGCAACAACTGAAGCAATTCAAAGCCGGAGTGGAAGAAAATATCAGGAAAGCCAGACTACGACAACGGCGGAACTACGACAAAAATCGTCGCACCCTGGAGTTTCAGCCTAAACAAAGGGTGTGGGTTCGGAACTTCCCTCAGTCGAGCGCCAAGGCCAAGTTCACCGCCAAGCTGGCGAAAAAATGGAAAGGTCCCTATCAGGTAGTCAGACGACTTGGACCCCTGAACTATCCACTACCCCTGAACGACCCCTGAGATCTGGCGCCCAACACCTACCCACCATCTGGAAGGAAGTTACGCTACAATGTATGTATGTATGTACAGTGCATCTGGAAAGTATTCACAGTGCTTCACTTTTTCCACATTAAACTCAATTCCTATGGCCCAATCAACATCCAGTCTAACCACCTTAACCAGCTGATCATATTTTTTATGCCATAGCAGGGCAACACCGCCAGGTATTCTACCACGAACGATCCTGGTACTCAGGTCAGTAGTAGATTCACCCGCTCCATAAAAGTCTTTGTGCAGGGAATTTAAACCCTCTAAATCCTGCTTTGGTAAAAACGTTTCTTGTGTTACGGCTGTCCGCCGGGGGGGGGGGGGGTGTTCTCTCCCTCTGCCCAAGACAGGAGTGGTCACATCCGGATCCGGCACCGGGGAACCAATGAAGCGCCAGCACGGGAGGCGGAGTTCCGGGTCTTAAGGAGAGGCCATCAGAGTGACGGGCCGCCCGTCGTTGCCAGTCGACGTGCGTGCCTCTGCGGTACTTGGGTCATACATGTACATGTTGTGAAGTGGTCGCTCTCCCGTTGTGTTTACCCGCCACTGCTTTGTTATTTTGTTTACTCTTTTTGTTTACGCGTGTACAAGGAGATACCTTCACCTCTCCCCATTTGTTTTGTTGGTTGTGTTCAACCGGTGTTTCCAACCTTGTGTGTCGCGCCAAAATAAACTGTACCTTCCACCTACCTCCACTCTCCGCCTGTATGTTTGCGGCCCAGCTCCCCTAGACCACGAAGGGGTCGTAACATATATGGGGGCTCGTCCGGGATCCTTTTCCTGTCGTTGGGGCGAGAGTGGGGGACAGGGGAAGTAGCGGGTGGCTACCTAGCTTGCAGGGTTAGCCTACCGGAGGGGGAAATGGCCACGGCTAAGTTTAGTGTGGAGGCTTTCTTAAGTCAGCCCTCGGTGGAGCAGGTCGAGGCGTGTCGCAAAGAAGAGTTGCTCCAGTTGGCCGCCCACATTGGCATTGCGGTGCCCAAAGCTATACTGAAGAAGGTGGTAAAAGAGATGCTATTATTAGCCTTAGTCGAGAGGGGGACACTAGTCGTGCCAGACTCGGGGTCAGCTGACAAAGGGGAGGGTTGGCCTACCCCTAATCCGGTGACTGTCGAGAAGGGGGGGGAGAAACCGGGTACGCCTTTTACGTTGCCCAGGTTTGATCCGTCCTCCGCCGGTAGCTCTCGTTCGCTAGGTGAAGCGCGGCTGAAAGTGCGCTTGGCTCGCTTACAGTATGAGGCTCAGGACAAGGAACGCCAAATGAGATTACAGCTGGAGATTCGAAAAATGGAGATCGAGGCCGACCAGGTGGTGCGACTCCGGACGTTGGAGCTACAGAGTGCTACAGGGTCCGGTGGTTCCAGTTCCCAGTCCCAGGGCCCCAAAGTGGAAGGGGTGAGTGTAGGCTTTGATGTGGGTAAAAATATTGCGCTAGTGCCGGTGTTTCGCGAGGCGGAAGTAGATTCCTATTTCCAGGTGTTTGAGCGTATCGCTGTAGCATTAAAATGGCCGCCTGAGGCTTGGTCATTGTTATTGCAGTGCAAACTACAGGGCAAGGCACAGGAAGCTATCGCTTCTCTTCCTGTCGAGGACTGTGCGAATTATGCTATCGTTAAGGCCGCAATTCTGCGTATGTATGAGCTGGTTCCGGAAGCCTATCGCCAGAAGTTCCGGTCCTTGAAGAAAGTAGCCGCACATAGCTACACAGAGTTTGCCCGAGAGAAAACGACACTCTTTGACCGCTGGTTGGCATCCTCTGGAGTAAGTGAGTTTAGCGCGTTGAGGGAATTATGCCTGGTGGAAGAGCTTAAACGGTGCCTACAGGAGAATATTGTACTGTACCTCAATGAACACAAGGTGGTCACAGTATCGGCGGCGGCTACGTTAGCGGACGAGTATCTGCTCATCCATAAGCCGGTCGGATTTCAGGCAGGGGACAGTATGCTCCGGGGGTCGGTAAACCGGGGTAGTCCTCCTAGGATGTCCAGTCCGAGAGACGAGGGGCGCCGGTGTTTCTTCTGTCAGGAGATTGGACATCTCATCGCGGAGTGTAAGATGTTGAAGCGCTCGGATGCGATGTCGGTACGAGGGCACCTGCCGAAAGGCGTGGGGGTAATTACTGAGTCGCGGAGTTCCCCAGTAACGTCTGACAACCACGGTGCGGTTGAGTCCTGTTTTCGGCCGTTTATACTGGAAGCCCGTATTTCACTGACAGGTGTGTTAGCAGACCAGCAGTCCGTCAAAGTCCTTAGAGATACCGCGTGTTCGCAATCGGTGGTGTTAGCCGCAGTGTTGCCTTTCTCCGCGGACTCTGAGTGTGGTTTCGTAGCGGTTCTAAGGGGCATTGAACTAGGATATGTGCACCGGCCTGTGCACAAAATACATATTGAATCGGACCTAGTTAGTGGGGTTTTTCCAGTAGCTGTGTGCGAGGAGTTGCCCATACAGGGTATTGTGATGCTGTTAGGGAATGACATAGCAGGGGGGAAGGTTACTCCCATACTGGAGGTGGTCGATGTGCCACAGGTTCAGAACGATAACCCTCAATTCCCCAATGTATTTCCAGCATGTGTCGTCACCCGGGCCCAAGCACGTCAGGGGGCGGGAGAGTCGGAGGTTTCCCTCGCTGATACCCTGTTCTGGGAGCCATTTCAGATCAGTGAGGAAGTACCCGTGCAGAAGTCAGAGGAAGTGGAGGGGGCGACCGCACCGCTCCTACCAACTACGAGGGAACGCTTGGCGGTGGCTCAGAGGGAGGATCCGACGTTACGGACGTCCTTCAGGAATGTGGTGAGTGCCAACAAAATCGCAAGGGGTGCTAGAGTCGCCTTTTACCTGGAAGATGGGGTGTTAATGCGAAGGTGGTCCCCCGAGGAGGTTACTGATGCGGATTGGCTGTGGGTGCATCAGATAGTCGTGCCGTCCATTTATAGACCGGCTGTCTTATCTGTGGCCCATGAGAGTAAATGGTCGGGTCACCTAGGAGTCACTAAGACGTATGAGTCGGTGTTGCGGCATTTCTTCTGGCCGGGATTAAAAAGAGACACTGCTACGTTCATTCGGAGTTGCCATATATGTCAGATGACCGGGAAGCCAAACCAGAAAGTTCCCCCGGCGCCGTTACATCCCATACCCGTGGTAGAAGCACCGTTCGGTCGAGTGATTGTCGATTGTGTGGGACCATTGCCACGTACGAAGAACGGTAACCAATATCTCTTCACGATGATGTGTGCCGCTACTCGTTTTCCGGAGGCCATTCCCCTCCGGAACATCACCGCGAAGAGTCTAATTAGGGCACTAACTAAGTTCTTCTCCACGTTTGGGTTGCCTAAGATAGTACAGTAGGACCAAGGGTCTAACTTCCAGTCCCGGCTCTTCAAACAAGTACTAGGGACATTAGACATCCAACATGTCGTGTCATCTGCCTACCATCCAGAGTCTCAAGGGGCTTTGGAGAGGTGGCATCAGACCTTGAAGGCCATGCTCACTAAACATGGCCAAGACAACGGTACCATGTGAGGGAAGGTCGGACGGGCGAGAGCACGCCTAGAGAGGCTGAACGGGGTTCGGACGGGGGGAACTCACGGCCAGGGATGGTAGCGGTACTGGTGGGCGACGCGACGTCGGTCCCCTGTGACGAGGATGTGCGGGTGGGTCGCGTTGTCGATTCTGGGTGCCGACTTACCAATTCAGAAGCGGTGAGGGCACTACCTACCCGGTTACCCCATCTATCAAGTGCCCAGAGGCAGGATGTGGTGGAACTGGTTAGGCAGTTCCCCGAGTTATTCAGAGACGTTCCAGGGAGAACCAATGTGATACAACATGATGTGGAGCTAGTCAACCCGAGGCCCGTTAAGCAGCATCCGTACCGGGCCAATTCAGCAAAGCGTGAAGTAATGGCAGGTGAGGTAGAGTACCTTCTCAAGCATGGCCTAGCCAAGCCCAGTTCTAGCCCCTGGAGTTCTCCCTGTCTGGTGGAAATCAAGGATGATGGGTCACCTCGGTTCATCACGGACTTTAGAAAAGTCAATGCAGTCACGGTGCGTGACTCGTATCCCCTCCCCCGGATGGAGGACTGTGTGGATGCCATAGGAACCGCAGTGTTCGTCAGCAAATTAGACCTTCTAAAAGGGTATTGGCAAGTTCCCCTTACCAAGCGTGCCTCGGAGATAGCCGCCTTTGTGACCCCAGACGATTTCTTGCAGTACACGGTGATGGCGTTTGGGATGTGCAACGCCCCTGCTACCTTCCAGAGGTTAATCAACACAGTGTTAGCCGGGGTGCGCGACTGCAAGGCATATATAGATGACCTCATCATCTACTCGGGTACCTGGGAGAGCCATCTGTGTACCCTTGGCGACGTGTTCTCCCGGTTAGGTCAGGCTAACCTTACCGTTAATCTCTCCAAATGTGAGTTTGGGAAGGCCACGGTGACTTACTTAGGACGGCAAGTGGGTCAGGGACAAGTGCGGCCGGTGGAAGCCAAGGTAGAAGCGATCGTGTCCAGTCCTGTGCCAACTACTCGTAAAGGGTTGCGTTCTTTCCTCGGGTTGGCTGGGTACTACCGAGCATTTTGTAGGAACTTTTCAGCTGCAGTCGAACCCCTCACCCGGTTGCTAAGCCCGAAGGCAGACTTTGTGTGGTCCCCCGAGTGTCAAATCGCCTTTGACAGTGCAAAGTCTCTCCTGTGTAACTCACCTGTTCTGGCAGCCCCTGATTTTTCTAGGTCCTTTAAGTTGGAGGTAGATGCCAGTGCGGTAGGAGCAGGTGCAGTGCTGCTGCAAGAGGATGAAGGGGGAGTAGACCACCCAGTGTGTTACTTCTCGAGGAAGTTTAACCGCCACCAGGTTAACTACTCTACGATCGAGAAGGAGACCCTTGCGTTATTGTTGGCACTCCAGCATTTCGAGGTTTACGTGGGGTCCAGTCCTCAACCAATAGTGGTGTACACGGATCACAATCCCCTTGTATTCCTGTCCCGTATGTACAACCATAACCAGCGACTCACGCGATGGGTTCTACTGGCCCAAGAGTACCCGCTGGAAATTCGACACAAGAAGGGGACCGAGAATGTGATTGCCGACGCGTTGTCTAGGATGCACCCCGAGAAAGCTGGATGATCAGCGTCTCATAGGGAGGGGAAGTCGATGTTTGATGGGGGGGGGGTGGGGTGTTCTCTCCCTCTGCCCAAGACAGGAGTGGTCACATCCGGATCCGGCACCGGGGAACCAATGAAGCGCCAGCACGGGAGGCGGAGTTCCGGGTCTTAAGGAGAGGCCATCAGAGTGACGGGGCCGCCCGTCGTTGCCAGTCGACGTGCGTGCCTCTGCGGTACTTGGGTCATACATGTACATGTTGTGAAGTGGTCGCTCTCCCGTTGTGTTTACCCGCCACTGCTTTGTTATTTTGTTTACTCTTTTTGTTTACGCGTGTACGAGGAGATACCTTCACCTCTCCCCATTTGTTTTGTTGGTTGTGTTCAACCGGTGTTTCCAACCTTGTGTGTCGCACCAAAATAAACTGTACCTTCCACCTACCTCCACTCTCCGCCTGTATGTTTGCGGCCCAGCTCCCCTAGACCACGAAGGGGTCGTAACACTTGAATACATAGTACATCACAGGTCTCCAGAAGTGTATCCACTACTAGGCGGCGCGATTTGTCTGCTTCACTGTGCCCAACACGCAGTCCTCGTGCGTTATATGACACGATATTGATATCCATCTATGTTTATTACCCTCAGGCCGCAGCCTGACTGCTGCTCCCCTGTGGAGCTACAGGTGTAAGAACAAACACAGAGCGCTGCTGCTGTGGGCTAGCCTCTCCTCCTGATCTATGGGCCGCGCTGTCACTGTTAGCTTTGGGACTGCGAGCCTCAAAGTAGCGACGTACATAGATCCCCGCCGGCCAAAGTTGTGGCTCGTACATTTCATCAACTTCATTACATTCAGCAGTAACATGAAACGAACTAAACCTGTTGCGGGTAGAGTCAATCTTCCGACACGTCACAGAATTGCCCAGTTTTTCACTCAAATACTCACGCAGAGTGACCGCATCAAGATCCGGGCAAAATCTAGTTGCAAAGACAATCACCAGTTTAGTTTTAATTACTGGGATGTTACTCACTGTGCCGGTGCCAACAATTCCCATTTTGCGCTCTCGCTTTAGACGGTTCTGCATGCCGCCGGGTTTCGGTTGCATGGCCACTTTTGGGGGCTTCTGAGGCTTACGCCTCCCTTCCTTCACGACAGTACTCCATGCTGGTGACGGAGCCTGGGCACTCACAGCCGCTCCCACAGACTCGCGGACAGGATCCGCCGACCCCTGCTTTTCGCTCTCCTGGGATCCCGACGAAGCACCAGCCCGGCCAGAGTATCCACAGATCTCCTCAATATCCGTCATCCGACGATCCAGAGCCGCAGCAGCCGCCCCAAGACCTTCACTCACGCTTACCTGCGCTCCCAGAGCTCCCCTTAGAGTGGAAACTTCCAGACTCAACCGTTCCATCCTGCCGAGTAGCGCCGAGGCATCCATGTTGCCAAACCCAACAGGTGGAAGTTCATCCAGGAAGTGAGAGACAAACCTGGGAATGTCTTCCCCGCTCTCATTGAGCACTTTCAAGCAGTCCTTAATGTTATTAATATCCTTCTGCGCCTTTGTGCTTGACATTGCGTTGCGTTGTCGGGCACAATTCAAAGAGAAGTCTCTTGGAATGCTCAATCCAGTCAGAGGAGAAGTTGTTTGAGGCTAACAAAACAATTTCATCCTGTGATAGTGTCTTGATTTTAATAGAAATAAAGTTTAAAAACTCATCTTCCACTATCACTTTCCCGTTAGAGGTTTCATAAACCTCGGGTTTCGTACGAGAAAATACCGCACCATCAGCTGCAGCACGCAACTTCGTGGCGGCCATGATATCGCAGCGCTGCCAGCGCTGCGATATGTATGTAGATAGATAGTTATATTAGCGAGGAGTTGAATCTTACACATTTCAGCTGCCGTTTGCACATGATGAACGCCGAGCCGGGCGTGGTACAGTTGGGGCAGTCGGAGATGCAGCACGGGAGCGGATCGCCCGCCTTCGCCAAGGTGCTGGGCATCTTCGACATCAGGAAGTATTCCTGGAGACGACAGGAAGTTATTATCATCACATTTGAGCAAAACTTTGGGAGACCAGATCTTGCAACCGGGGGGGAATAGAATCTGGCATCTTTTAATGGCCGATTGTAGCTCAGTGGTGAGCAGGGTCGTCCTTCAATCAAAAGATTGGCTGTTCGATCTCCGGCTCCGCTAGGCCATGTTCGATGTACCCTTGGGCAAGACGCTTGACCCTAATTTGCAAGCGTACACACCACTGGAGCCGCAGAAACAGCCTGAGGTGTGTGAATGTTGTACGAATGTTAGAGTCCTGTTGGGCAGTTTGTACCTAGTGTGGTAGCCCCTCCCATCAGTGTATGAATGGGTGAATGACAACAAGTAGTGTGAGAGCGCTTTGAGTGGTTGGAAGACTAGAACCGCCCCATACAAGTAGTCTTTTTACCATTTTACGCAGTATTTGTGTACCGAAAAGAACTGCGCCAGCAACAGCAAATCATTCATAGAACTCACATGACTGAAAAGGGAACAAGAAAAGTGAAGTCCAAACAGTTGACTGCACACAAAGTGTGCTTCAGTTTGGTTAGTACTTCCCTTTGTTTTGTGGCTTTAGTGAGCCTTGATTACCACATCTGCTCTGTGGATGTTCTAAACTTTGGATCCGGTTTGGAACAAGTCCAGTTGGCTTTTCCAAAAGCACTTTAATCCAGACTGCGACCATGTGGTAACATTGAGGCTTTTTTTTCCTGGAGACGGACTACAAATATGCCCCCTGTTTTTATTAAATAACACATGATTGTATATCATGTGAATCATTTATCGTTAGCTTAATACGATACGCAGAGAGAGCACCTAGTCTTACAGTCTAAAGAACGCATCCAATGACACATCCTCAGTCATCATGGTGGATGTAGCTATGACTAGTGAAGTGGAGGCGAGACCTTTCAAAAACAAAGAGCTTGCCAATAAAACATGAAGACAACGAAGAAAAAGCTTTAAGATATTTAAAATTATTTGGAACAAATCTTCACACAGTCCCTTTACTGGAAAAATGCCATAAGATCTGACCACGCAAAATATTATTTGGTGTTTCTGTTCAAAAAGAGCTTTATTTGACTTAATTTGTATCTCTTAAAGCACAAATTCACTTTACTTTTCCATCCGTCCATCCATCCATTTTCATCCGCTTATCCGGGGTCGGGTCTTGGAGGCAGCAGGTCCAGCAGGCTGACCCAGACTTCTCTCTCACCCGCAACATCTACCAGCTCATTCTGGGGGATCCCGAGGCGTTCCCAGACCAGCTGGGAGATATAATCCCTCCAGCGTGTCCTGGGTCTTCCCCGGGGCCTCCTACCAGCTGGACGTGCCTGGAAAACCTCTAAAGGGAGGCGTCCTGGAGGCATCCTAATTAGATGCTGAACCACCTCAGCTGACTCCTTTCGACACGAAGGACTAGCGGCTCAAGCTCCAAGCTCCCTCTTGACGCAAATTTTTCACGCGACCAGATTACATGTAAAGTCTATGCACTGACGCGTATGGTTGCGACAGACGCGAATTTACGCCGGGCGGCGCGTAGACGCGCGTAACGCTGCGCGTTTGACGCCCAACTCAGGCAAAGATAAACCACGGAGATAAGCCCCGCCCCCTTCCAGGCACCAGTAAAGCGAGTAGCGAATGACGCAAATTAACACATAAAGTCGAGCGACTAAACTCGGTGTGAACACACCATAAGGCTGAGCCCGGCCACTCTACGGAGGAAACTCATTTTGGCTGCTTGTATCCGAGACCTCGTTCTTTCGCTCATGACCCAAAGTTTGTGACCGTTCTTGGATTACCACTCCATCTATATTTAAAATGTAGTGCAGTCTATAGCCAGATTGAAACTTTAGGAAGTGAAACTGCAGCTGCAAGTGTTTAGGCTGGCTGATTCAAAGTTCATCAAAATCACGGTCCAGTGTGAGATGAGGACCGTTAAACCACAGCAACATCTTACTCCTCTTGCGCGCACACACGCACACAATGATGGCACTCTTTATTTCACAAGAGGAAAAACGGGGTGATGACACCAGAAGAAACGGAAATAAAAACTGAATAAATATCTTGTGATTTAGTTTGATTTGTCACAGCATTCTAACAAAAATAATTAACAGTGGCTATGATTTGCGAACAAGGAGAGTGTGTGTGTGATTAGGTCTTACCCCAGCCACTGTGAGGATGCGGCGGATGGACTCAGTGATGATCAGAGACCTCTTGGCACGCGTCACCGCCACATAAAGCATGTTCCACTCATCGCCTGCAATATCACCTGAGCAGTGAAGAGAAATATTCAGAGTTCTCAAATGTTAACCACTTTTAGAGTCATTTGAAATCTGCAATAAGTCCACATTGGTTCATATATTGACCCCCCCAACAGAACTAACTAACTAACTAACAGGAAAGCAACCCCACAACGTAAGAGATGTCAGACACACTTCTTCTAGGCAAAGAGTGTCGACCAAAGAACCTACAGCGTAACGTCTGTAATGTAAAAAGGAAAAGAAAAGCTTTGCCAAAAGAAAATTACAGAGCGAGAAGTTGGGATTGTAGGGGCGGTTGGGCTTCTGGGAGGGAATCTTGGCAAAGTCATCGGTGACCATCACAGTGTCGAACTCCAGACCTTTGGCCTTGTGCACAGTTCCCACTATGAAGTCTGGAAGAAAACACATGTTACCGATGTTGCAGAGTTGAGTGCATTATAACAGTAGAAAGAAAGAAATACTTGTTTTACAAGAAAATAAACATCTTTTAATGTACCAGTGAAGCTAAAGAAAATGTGTGAATGTGTTTACACAAACAAAATATTAACTATAAAAAGATTACAAACTGCTATTTAGGAACAGAAAAGGCTGGCCGGATTATACATTTTTCTTAATGTCTTTGGGGTTAGGGTTATTTGCAATGAAAATACTAAAAACAACAAATGAATTGATCTTACTAACTAGTACTGTGTGTTTAACCACAGCAGATAAGTCTTAATCCTTTGTGCCATAGAGCTATAGATACGTGTGATCCGTTTTTAATAATCTTCAGCTCCATAAAAAAGCAATGTGCTTGGGGCGAAGAGACTGAGATCTCAAAAGTATTGAGACTATAATAAAAAAGGTATATTAAAACATACTTTCATGGTATACTTGCACAGCAACAATGTATTCATCTCATGATTTCATGTTGCATTTTGGATGTTGTTCACTTGTGCGGTGTTAATACTTGAGACCAATAAGTGGCATGTAATAAGTAATTGATTAAAACCGGTTTGTACCTGCTTTGTGGAAATCATTTTCAAAGCACCTTTCCAGGCGCTTTGCCAGCTCGGGGATGCGCTGTCGGTATTTCTCAACGATGTTGAGTTTGGCTTCCAGTTCCAAGTCCTCGGTCTGATCGACGTACTTCTTCAAGGCCCAGAAGCCAGTCGGCTTTTTCTTGGCGAAGCAGCGAATCAAAGGATCCCTGATGACTGAAGGAGGACCAAATTCAACATGTATTTCAAAAGGGTCAATATATAAAGAAAAAAAGGAATTCTGGGAAAATACTTGGAGTGTTACTATTCTGAAACAGAGATGACTTCTAGAAAACACGTGTATGAATCTCACATTGTGACCCGTCCATCAGCTGCCAGATGTCCAGGATCCGGTTCAGGCCGATACCGTTGACACCCTGAAGGAAAAGGCGGACCTGTGAGTGCCTGATATAAAATGTGCTTGCTATTACTTCATTGTGCCGGTCGGTATGTACTCACTCCTATGAAGTGGATCCGGCATTGCGGGTTGGAGTCGGTGAGCCGGACGGCTTCACTGAAAACACTGATATTGCACCTCGACAATATGGCCGTCTTCCCCGGGCAAAGACTGACGCCCGCCTTCAGAGCCGCTCCGACGTTGTCTGCAGTCTCGTCACACACACCGCCTGGTCAATGGACACGTAGCGCACACACAAGATACGCAAACAACAACTATGAAAACAGGCTTGTTTAATGTCACATCAACTTCTGAAGAGTCGTGCTCGTTTCTAAGCCGACGCCATGTTTTAAAGTGTGCAGCGGTTACCTCTTTGCTTCCCTCCCACGAGAATCTTCTCCACTCCCTTGCACACTTCGAGGATGGTGGCACCCACGTAGGCGATCTCTGCACCGAACCGGAAGCTCTGAACAGACAGATCAGTGGTGTGCGGGTTCATTTTTCTAATTCACACTGAACTGCTGAGAGTTACAACATTTTTATATACGAAATTCAAAATATTAATAAACAACTATTTGCCATGTAAAGTAGGGCTGCAACTAATGATTATTTTAATAATCGATTAATCTGTCGATTATTTTTTCGATTAATCGATGAATCGGATAAAAAACAAAAAAGCATTACTTTCCAACCCTTTATTCAAAAACAGAACTGACGGTGCAAAAATCTTCAGAAAGTGCACAAACAGGTTGCTCCTTGAACATCCCTGAGCTGTTAAAGTAATAATAATTAAAAAAATAATAGACTAACACAAACATACACATGTATGCTTAATATCTGCCAAATATATAGGCTTTTATTAAATAAAGTGCACAAAACATTTTGCACAACATTTTGTTTAAAGGAACCTGAGCTGTCAGAACAATAAATAACTTATAAAAAATAAAGAAAAATACTAATCAGAAAACTTAACAGGATTTGTTTGAACGTCAGAACTGGTTCTCTACACTACACTCAGATACACACACTCAAACTCTCACAGACGCACGCACATACAAACGCACACACACACACACACACTCACAGACGCGCTCGCGCACACACTCACACTAACAGACGCGCACACTCAAACACGCACAGACTCAAACACTCACAGACGCGCACAAACATACACTGACTCAAACACTCACAGACGCGCGCGCGCACACACACACTCTCTCTCTCTCTCTCTCTCTCTCTCTCTCTCTCACTCCCTGGCTCACTGGCTTTGCTATCAAGCAATCTCTGGACTTCCTGGCTCTCACTGAGACCTGGATCACCCCAGACAACACATCTACCCCTGCTGCTCTCTCGTCTGCCTTCTCCTTCAGCCACACACCTAGGCCCACTGGTCGGGGTGGTGGCACGGGTCTACTCATCTCCCCCAAATGGAGTTTTTCTCTCTACCCGCTTCCATTGCCTACACCACTGACTTTTGAGCTTCATGCTGTGACGGTTACCCATCCGGTTCAACTGAACATTGTTGTTCTCTACCGTCCACCTGGTTCCCTGGGAGATTTCTTGGAAGAATTAGACGTCCTCCTATCAAGTTTCCCAGAAAACGGCCCCCCTCTCATTCTTCTAGGTGACTTCAACATCCAGACCGAGAAGTCATCTGACCTGGTGCTCCTACTGTCGTCCTTTGCTCTCTCACTCAGTCCTTCACCTCCGACTCACAAAGCTGGAAATCATCTTGACTATATTTTCACCAGAAACTGCTCAACATCTAACCTCACTGTAACTCCACTTCACGTCTCCGACCACTTCTTTATCTCCTACTCTCTCCCACTCTTGGGAACTGACAACCCTCCCACAGCAACAGACTCTACCCCTGTCCGTCGCAACATTCGCTCCCTCTCTCCCTCCTCTCTGGCCTCGTCTGTTCTGTCAGCCCTTCCTTCAACTGACTCTTTCTCACTCATGCATCCGAACTCTGCCACGGACACTCTCCTCTCTACTCTGTCCTCCTCTCTTGATTCTCTCTGTCCTCTTACGACACGTAAGGTCCGCAACTCCTCTCCGGCTCCGTGGTTGTCAGACCCGGTCCGTGCCCAGAGAGCCACTATGCGAGCATCGGAAAGGAAATGGCGAAAATCCAAACACGCAGACGACCTGCACGCCTATCACTCTCTTCTCGCCTCCTTCTCTGCCTCTATCTCTGCAGCCAAAAACCTGTTCTACCAATCCAGAATTGAATCTTCTTTCTCTAACCCCAAAAAACTCTTCTCCATTTTTTCCAACCTCCTTGACCCCCCCTCTCCTCCTCCTCCCTCCACCCTTCTACCGAACCACTTTGTCGACTACTTTACAAAAAAGATAGATGACATTCGCTCCTCATTTACTGATCCCCCTCCCATAACTACATCTCCACTAACCCTATCCGCCTCCCCTTCGCTTTCCTCTTTCACCCCCCTGTCTCCCGATCAAGTTCTTACCTTGGTAACCTCTGCCCACCCAACCACCTGCCACCTTGACCCCATCCCATCTCACATCCTCCAGTCTATTGCTCCTGACCTTCTTCCCTTTCTCACCCATCTTATTAACACCTCCCTCTCAACTGGTTGTTTCCCTAACTCTCTGAAGGAGGCAAGAGTTAACCCTCTCCTGAAGAAACCCACTCTCAACCCGTCAGAAGTCAACAACTACAGACCTGTCTCTCTCCTTCCCTTTCTTTCCAAAACCCTGGAGCGAGCTATCTTCAATCAAGTCTCCTCCTTCCTCCATCAGAACAACCTTCTGGACCCTCACCAGTCTGGATTCAAGGCAGGCCACTCAACAGAGACTGCCCTCCTTGCTGTCTCAGAGCAGCTTCACACTGCTAGAGCAGCCTCTCTCTCCTCTGTCCTTATCCTTCTGGACCTTTCTGCTGCCTTTGACACAGTGAACCACCAGATCCTCATCTCCTCCCTCCAGGACCTGGGTATCTCAGGCACTGCGCTCTCCCTCCTCTCATCCTACCTCAGCGATCGGACCTACCGGGTAACCTGGAGAGGATCTGTGTCTGACCCTTGTCCTCTCACTACTGGGGTCCCTCAAGGCTCGGTCCTCGGTCCTCTCCTCTTCTCCCTGTACACCAACTCTCTTGGCTCCGTCATTCGCTCGCATGGCTTTTCCTATCATAGCTATGCTGACGACACCCAACTGATCCTCTCGTTTCCCAAATCAGAAACACAGGTAGCAGCACGAATCTCGGCCTGTCTGACTGACATCTCACAATGGATGTCCGCACATCACTTGAAGATTAACCCCGACAAGACGGAATTACTTCTCCTTCCAGGGAAAGTCTCCCCCACTCACGACCTGACGATTACTTTCAACAACTCAGTCTTGGCCCCGACCCCGACTGCCAGGAACCTCGGTGTGACCCTGGACAGTCAACTCTCTCTGACTGCCAACATTACCGCAACAACTCGTTCCTGCAGATTCATGCTGCACAACATCAGGAGAATACGTCCACTTCTCACCCAGAAGGCAGCACAGGTTCTCGTCCAGGCTCTGGTCATCTCGCGTCTAGACTATTGTAACTCCCTCCTGGCGAGTCTACCTGCTGGTGCCATCCGACCTTTGCAGCTCATCCAGAATGCTGCAGCTCGACTGGTCTTCAACCTCCCGAAATTCTCACACACTACTCCGCGACCTTCACTGGTTACCGGTGGCCGCCCGCATCCGCTTCAAAACACTGGTACTGGCGTACCGTGCTACGAACAGATCTGGTCCAGTCTACATCCAGGACATGGTAAAACCTTACACCCCAACTCGTGCGCTCCGCTCGGCTTCTGCCAATCGCCTTGTAGCTCCGTCGCTGCGAGCTAAACACTCAACAAAGTCTCGACTGTTCTCTGTCCTGGCTCCTCGATGGTGGAATGAGCTCCCCATTGACATCAGGACATCAGAAAGTCTCTACATCTTCCGTCGCAAACTAAAACATATCTTTTCCGACTATACCTTGAATAAAGGATGTAGCACTATAGTAGCACTGAAATGGCTCTTACTGATAGCACTTTGTAGTCGAACCTTTGACGAAATTGTACCTTCTTGATTCTTGTTGTTCTGATTCTTGTTTGTAACCGTAGAATGCACTTATTGTAAGTCGCTTTGGATAAAAGCGTCAGCTAAATGACATGTAATGTAATGTAACTCCCTTTGTTCAGACACAATGTTCTTACGAGCTAACGCTAGCTTGTCAAGCTAATAACGAGTAAACAGCAGAAAGCTGCTGGAGGGACGTTACGTCTTCACTTCAAAACGGAACACAACCTGCCGACTAGCCGCAGCACCGGAGCCTCAACCGGAAGTGCCTCTACTAGCTGCCTGTTGAACGGCCTTACCTCCGCGATGTGTTTCAGTCAACGTTACGGTCTCAGCTGGTCTCTCCTCAACCTCCGCTCTGCTCCGCGCTCAACTTAACTTTTCTTTTCATACTCAAACATCTCCGTGACTTATTGAGTGGCGTAATAATCGCGCGACACAACGAATCGATAATGAAATTAGTTGCCAACGCTTTTAATAATCGAATTTTATCGATTCGTTGTTGCAGCCCTAATGTAAAGATATAGTGGAGTACTGGCGTCCTGAGTAGAGAATTAAGTCACACTCTCCTTTTATGTTCCAAGACCTTATTAGGTTATCAGGACCATTTTTGAAAGCTTTATTCTGGAGAGAGAAGGCGGAGCCAATTTCAGATTTATGTGCATAATGCATATTCTAGCTTGATCAATTTATGACAGATAAATAAAAATAAAAAGATATAAAAAGCCTCAATCAACATTCATGGCCAGAAACACAAGTTAGCACGCCTCTTAATTCCGCAGACTGACTATAACTGTGCCTCTAGATAATTTCGGTTTTACAATATTCATCATTTCAGCTTTAAAGAACGCACATCGGGAAAGATATATTTCCACCACAATAACCATAATCAGTTTTCAAATATTGTTATTTAAAAATATTCTTTGCAAAATCTTATACATTTAAATATTGTATTCAGTAAAGATATTGTAATATATATTTGTATTATATATAAAAAAAATAAATTGTGTTGATTTGCCAGTCAATATAATAATTATCATTCTCTATACTGTAGGTGTAATATATGGACTTTGGAATTTTTCAGAATGTTTTTTTTGTTGTTGCACCTTTTAGCCACCAGCAGTGATTGTGAGAAGCACATTTTCTAAATGCACTCTCAGCAAACCCTCATCATTGTTATGTTATTTCTGGCATATTATGTTGCAGCAGCATTATCAGTTATGGTATGTATTGTTCAAATGATTCCAGCGAGTGGATCCCCCTGTGGGGCCGTAGTGAGAGAAGGCTGCCTCCATTTGTGTGCATGCTTGTGTACGTACCTGCGTCAGGTAGAAGATGTGTGTGTGGTCAACGATGTTGAGTGCATTGACGGCTCCTCTGAAGGTGTAGATCTGCTGATGAGAATCTCCGACCAGGATTTTCCCACAGCTCTGCGACAGAAGCACATCCATGATGACTGAGGGAGAGAAAGAAGGAAGATGACATCACCATCACCAAGTTGAGCACAATAATCACAAATACGACTTTTCCTTTTCCTTGGACTGTAAACGGGTACGGCATCGTTACCTGGAGTGCAGTCCTGGGCCTCGTCAATGAAAAGGACGTCGTATTTGTAGGACAAGCAGGGCTTGGGGACTTGGAGCTGCCATAACTTCAGGTAACCTGAGGATGAAAGGTTTCGTTAACCACCTGTGCAGCATTCCCCCCCACAATATTGGAACAGAAGCACTGAAACCCAGTCAACTCATTTGCAGTTGCCGTACCATCGTGGGTCATGTGGTAGGCGTCAATTTTGGTTTCATTGAGTTCCTTCATTTTGCTCCAGATCTTCTGCGCTTCATGTGCACCAAGCTAGGATTGCACAATAAAAGAAAAAAAAGAAATACATGGTTTTAATGTGATCTTTCAGTGCTCCTGCTGTTACTCATTACTTGTTCACACTAAAGTGGTCTTTTGGTGCTTCATACCTCTCTATCGGTCTTCGTTATACTCTCCCTCTCTATGTTCTTGGACTTGCGGAAGTGAGGAACGTGTTCGATGGTGATGGCCTCGTCCGGTGAAGCCATGAAGGCGTTGAGAGTCGAGACGACCACTTTGGCCCTGGCGTAGCCGCCGCCGCCCTGCGGCAGAACAGAGTTGATGGAGAATGGCTTCAAGTTACTGGTCAGCTTCCGACGGAAATGGTACCTGTGATTTAAAATGGAAACACACAAAACAAAAAGTTACTACAGACAAAAAGGCAAACAATCCACGATTATTCTACTCAAACAAACAGATGTCAACATGGGCCGCAGGTTCATATTGACTTGAGCTCTGCTTTCCTGTTATTTTCTTCCTGATATTGTAAACAGATCAACACATACACAATAAAAATTCAAATGCTTGTTTGCTAATCCCTGTACATCATATTGGGCAAACTCATCAATAAATAAATAAAAAAAATTGACTTGAGCTCTGCTTTTAACGCTCAACTGATGACGCACCGTATTTCAGGCATAACAGCATTCTGAACGCTTTACTTTTTCCTCAAATGTGTAATTAGATCAGTTTGTCAGCATCATGTTTAAAAGATCTAGTTCATCTATCGTTCATCAAAGATAATGCTGCTTGGAAACATTACATAATTGGCATACAAAATACATGAGGGATCAAACCGTCTGCCTTTATGAACACACTGAGCATCTGAGGGGAGACTCCTCACCTCCTCCCAACGTCGGCGAAGGCCAACGAGTGGACAGTCTTGCAGGCCACGTTGCTGGGGAAACGGCGCTGCGCCTCACTGGCCACTGACTTGTTGAAGGCCACATACAGGAAGCGGAGGTGTGGCCGCTGCTCGGCGTACTTCACCAACGTGCTCGTCTTCCCCGTACCTGCGGCGGACAACACGGACCGTTCAGCTACGACGTCACCGGCCTCTGATCTGAGAGGCCGGCCCACCTCACACCTCACACGGCAACACTGACACAAAACTGGTTGTTGTTCTCAAAGGCAAAAAAGTTTCTAAATGCAATATTTAAAAAGGTTTTCTTGCAACATGTAATTGTATTTAAAAATAAACCATGATTAAAATGTCAGATATGATGAAACCAAACAAAACATGTTTCACAATGATATACTAAATCTTTTTTTCCATCCACTTAAGAGCCAACGTGCAAAGATTGCATTGCGATTGTCTGGTAAAAACATCGGAGTGTAGAAATCCTTTAGTTATCTGAAAAGTCTTGAAAAGAAACATAAAGAGAATGAGTTCCTATTTCACACAAACCTGCATGCGGCAAAGGGGCTACAGTGGATGGTGTAAAGTGTGAGTCAATGTTTTTATGTTCAGATCCAACTGCTGTGGTTCTAAGCCACAGTAAATAAACAAGAAGAGTAAAAACAGAAAGTTCCTTGTGTGTGAAAACCTACTCTGCAATAAAACAGAATCTGATCCGATTTGTTGTTTTAACACCACATTACTTACTTAAATAATTTGATGTTTGTGTGCAATTTTATAGAAAGTAGACATGATGCTACCAGTGTACCTGCAAAAGCCACGATCTTGACCACATGGTCCTCCTGGATGTTGTGGCTGAGGATCTGCTGCTGTTCACCTGTGAGCTGAATCTGAGGCTGCCTAACAGACAGACAGACAGACAGACACAGTTAAAAGGGTAAAACGCCGATATCCATCACTTCAGTCCACTTCCTGTTGGCATATTTCTCATGCACATCAGTGACACTAATGCATTTTGGTCCTCACTGGTTTTGACCGGAGTTGACAGAAAAGGGTCCATTCTCCATCAGGTGAAGTATGTAGTAGATGTTGTAATGCCACCTGGAGAGACAAGAAAAAGGAAATCACGAGGAAGCCGCACGAGGAACATGTGGAGAATTAAAAGGGCGCCAACACCTGCAGCTCTTACCGGCTACTAATCTTGATGTTGCTCCTCTTCACGGCGAGCAACATCGTGGCCATGTGGCTGAGGTACTCTTTGATGGCGGTGTTCGACAGGCAGCCGGTGAGCACGGACACCAAGGCCTGCACGTCATCGACGCCCTCACTCAGGATCAATATGACCGCCATGGCCGCGTATGGGTTGGGACCCTAGAGATTGGACACAAATTCTGTGAACATGATTTTCTACATGTGATTTACCAGATGACCTTAGTGTATTGGTGAGTCATACCTCAATGCCAAGGTTGTGGAACTTCTGAATATCAGGAATACGTAATCTGATGGAGGCTTCGGCCTGAGGAAAAAGGTGATGTTTCTTGACACGCTCCAGAACGTCCTCCGGCCTCACCCGCTCTCCGACCGAATGCTGGGACATTAAACTGACCAAAACAAAAGACAGTTTAAATATCTATGCATGCCGGCCTTCCCATACTTGTGTTATTGCTCATTTCATGCAATCATATCAATGAAATTCTGATCCACAATGACACCAAGATTAGAAATTAGGTTCAAATTCCAAAGAAAATAATGACTGGAGTTGTCAGGACATACCTTTTAACCCCCAAAACTGTGTTATATGGTTAGATCAGTTTGGGCTCTCACTTTGATGGTTTTAATGTTGTTGAAGGAAAATATTTTATAATAATGCGTAATATTAAGTATTGTGTTTAGATTGTTTTATGCGTAACAGTACAACTGCAATTTATCCCATGAGAGCACATTTAACATCACCTGTCGGTGTGACAGGTGGACAGGAGAGCAGGCCCATAATATCCAGTTAGTCAGCCCGACGAGAGAGTTGAATGTGAGAGGTCACTGAGTAAAAGGGAACATTGGGCGTAGATAGTCGCAGTGGCCTTGTTCTGTTCTAGTATTAGCCGGTAGAAAGATTTAGGTGCCAGAGAAACCAGGGCCGGGACGTCTCCTTCCGCAGGTTCACCTACGGAAACCTTGTTACGACTTTTACTTCCTCTAGATAGTCAAGTTTGATCGTCCCGGCCCTGGTTTCTCATACATGAGAAGAGTGAGTGACGAGGAATATGAAATTAGGGGGTGGACGGGGACTGAACCTGAAATGTATAAATAATGTGTCCGTTTGCTTGTTCGGGGGTTGGGAAAGACAGATGTCCAAGGAGGATGCTGTCTATATTCCGGACCCAACTCAGTTTTATTTGTAAACTGTGTTACAAATAAAACTACGTGAAGTGAACTCTGATCCAAACTCTCTGTGTTCTGTCGAGGGGGGTCGATTACTGAGGTGCCGTGAGTGAGTTCCCTGTGGTGTCTCACGAGCAGCCAGATAGGAGATAAATAGAGAAAGAAAACACAACATTTGTCGAGCCACCAGGAGGGCTCCGCGGGCGCCAGGCCTGAGCGATGCGGCCTTTGCTCTCTCACAGACTGACCGATGTCCAAGACGCGTCTAAGGTCAGCAGAAAGCCTTTTCTAAAGTTTCTGCATTGGAGGTCTGTGAGGAGGAAGGACGTAACGTGAAGGAGGGCCTCCCAAGGACGCCTTGAAACCGTAAGACAGACACAACACCCAGTAATCATTTTATTGACTACCCACTATTGTAAATAATGTGCTTTAATTCTGATTGGACTGTGGCATAATTGTTGATAAAACAAACGTATATTCCATATATTGTGTATCACATATAGATAATGATGATAATACATTGAACTGCATGAGTATTAGTTGAGATCACGAAGCATAATCCCGGGGCACATGCTGTATGTCTGTGTGTTTTTCTTAAGGAAAAATAAAAAAAATCTCGTAAAATTTAAATTTCGTTCCTGCAGATGTGAGTAAGTGAGTTATAAGGGTGAATCTCGTACACAATACACATTTTATTCCTGCAGATGGAGTAATCGAGTTATAAGGGCGAATCTTGGAAACTAGGAAATGAATTCCTGCAGAGAGTAACCGAGTGATAAGGAGCGAATCTCGTAAAAGTTAAATTTCGTTCCTGCAGATGTGAGTAAGCGAGTTATAAGGGTGAATCTCGTATACCAGAAATGTTATTCCTGCAGATAAGAGTAACAGGTTATAAGGGCGAATCTCGTTAACTAGAAATTTAATTTCTGCAGAGGGGTCGAGTAAGCAGGGTAAAGACTCTGGACTATGACCAGAAGTGTGTGTTGTCTGCTTCAAAAGCGTTGTATATGTCTCAGCTGGGACAGAATTGTGTGTTTTAGAATTTTTGTTCGAAGCTGGGACAGAATTGTGTGTATTTTTTAATGTACAGATAGGGAAAATAGAAATAATGAAGCCTGTGTGTGATTACTGGGCGTAATCCTACCTTGTAGAAACATATATAAGAATCATAGATGAATGGAATAGAGTTTGAAAAGTGTATATGACTGCAATTTAACGAACACCTGAACTAACAAAGTAGAACTATAAAGGAGAGATTCATAGATGATAAAAGATACATAACGTTCTTATAAAAAACCTTTCTAAAGAATAATGAGCCTCTGTTGAAATAAAGAGGGCATTTGTAAATGTGCCACAAGCAGCCCAAACAATAAAAATCTCTCTTTAAACAAAAAAAGAAAAAAGGTGCCTATGTTTGCTGTTGCTATTGGTGGAGCCTACTTTGAAACTTGTGCTCTGCTTTAAATCTACAGATGCGTGAGTTACAGCCTTTTAACGTTGGGCAATGAACTTGGGAGGGGAAAAAAACTGTGTATTAAACAGAGAAGACTGGTACAAATATGACAGATCCTGGAAAATTAGAGATTTAGACCTGCGTTATTAATACAATAGATAAGATATCATTCTGGAGCTGAAGACCAGCAGATTGTAGCTCAGTGGTTAGCAAGTCAGTCTTTCAATCAGAGGGTCGGTGGTTCAAACCCCGGCTCAGCCAGTCCATGTCATTGTGTCCTTGAGCAAGACACTTAACCCTAATTGCTCACCGTTGCTGTGTCTACGGTCGACTGTATAGCATGTAAGTCGCTTTGGATAAAAGCGTCAGCTAAATGAAATGTAATGTAATGAAGAGGTAGAAACTGTTAATTAGCAATGCTTTATTTATTTATACATACATACTATATTAATATAAATAAAGATTTTTGTGAATCATTCAATCATTAGGTGTGGGCGTTATAATAAAGAATAATTAAATAATAATAAAATAACTAAGGTAACGAAGTAGATTACAATAAATACTGAGCAAAATCATTTCATGATTGTTGACCCTGGTGACTGTGTGAGATCTGACGGGGGGTCAGGCAATGCTGGTGCAGAGCTGGAGAGAAGGGGCCTTCCTCTGATTTATACGGTTAAAAGGATTTATGGAGTTTCCTCATAGTCAGTGTGAAAGGGTTAAATGGTTTTAAATTTTACTATAACTTTTTACTATATAATATTTGGAAAAGGAGATAAAGGGGAAATTATTAATCATATACAGGGAATTTAATGGGCGGTGGCCCTCCATTGATAAATGGTAATACTAAAATTAGAGTGGTGTGGGTCTGGGGTTTTTGTTTTACGGTGTGGCAGGTTCGTGTGCTGCAAGGAAAACGTCAGACTGACGATACTCTCACATAGTTATGATTGACATATCATTTTTAATTTAAGACTCCAAATATAAAACCGGAAGTGAGCTTTTTTTTGTTTTAAAAAAAGGTAGAGAAAACAAAATAAGACTACGTTGGTAGTGTTGTACTTATAAATAAACTTTGAATTGGACTCAAAGTATGTGTAAAAGTTGGAGCAGGGTCAAGCCTGTGCAGCCTGTTTACTAAGTCTTATCGTAGGGATAAGAGGTATGTGAGAGAAGGACAGACGAACTGTCCAACAATGGGAAGAATGGATACAACTGGGGATTCCTGAGAAAGGCAGTTTCAGCTGCAACAACTGAAGCAGCTCAGAGCGTGTGTGGAACGGAGAGAAGAGAGGAAGCAGAAAGTAAGGAAAATATTAAAGAATGAGTATAATAAATAAATAACATTGTGAATGGATGGAAAAAGAATGCACTGCTAAACCGTGTCCTTCTTTGTCCGAGGTACATGGTCACGTGGATCCTGATCTGGACTCCGTGCCGCCGCCATATGCTCTAAAGGGGGAAGCCGTCCAACTAGGGCTGGGCGGTATGGCCAAAAATGCATATCACGGTATTTTGTAAGATTCTGGCGGTTTCACGGTATATCACGGTATTAACATTAATTTATTGACGCCGAAAAGGACCTGCGGCCACCTGAACAGCTGTTCACCGCTCGTTGTTCCTCGCTGGCCAACTCCCTCGCAACTGCCCAGCAAGCTGTGAACAGCCGTTTGTGTGGCGTGACAGCCGGTCTGTCTCTTCCGGGTTTTTTTCACCTGCATTCCCCTGGGTCCTAAGTCCCTCCAGGTTCAGCTTCTTTGCAATACATCGTTTTCTAAACTACGTTGGACTTTTCAAACCCTCCAGCCAGCAGACACAGCTCCTCTCTGGGCAACACGTTGTGTTGGTGCATCTCTGCTCTCTCTTGTTCCTCCTGCATCGCTCTTTTCCGTTTTTTAATGTAGCGACGGAGTTTCTTCTTTCTGTGATAGTGTCCGGGCTGTACCCAGCATGCAGTTCGGCGGAGTAAATTTAAAAAATGTACAATTATTAGTGTTACAAATTGTTTGTGTGTCACAAACTGTTGTTTTGTGGTGTTGTGCCCTGTTAAAGCGCGTTAGTTGCGGGTTATTAATTGTTGTTATAAAATTAAAACCATGACTCAATGCACGTAACACACGTAGCTCCGACCGCTTCGCCAGTGACTACGGCTTGGCACCGGTGTGCCGGTATGTGAAAAAGTCATACCGTACGTAAATTTGACACCGGTATACTGGTTGAAACGGTATACCGCCCAGCCCTACGTCCAACCACCAGTCGAAGGAGAAAGAGGAAAAGAACCGACCCTTCACACGGAAAGCTAAGCTGGAACCATGCCAGGACATACCCGGGGCCTGCTTGCTCCTCTCCGAACACCAAGTTGAGATAATGCCGTGGGAAGAAAAAGACATTGAAGACGCAAAGAATGATGTGACAAGCCCAAAGAAAATCTGGCTGAGGTTAAAAGAACTTTCCTCTTTCTTCTCTTCCTGGACAATACAGGCCAACCAGGCCACCTGATGAGCAAAATGCTCAAACTGGACAATTACAAAATTGCAGTTGTGTTCTCGAACAAGATTTCGACCCAACGGTGCGCCGACCAGGATCGTGACCACAAGAACAACAAGCCATACCGGGCACCACGTCAACCAAAAACATGTGGAGGCGTGCGGATAAAGGCGGGAAAAGAGAAGAAAGGGGCGGCAGAGGAAAACTGAGGGCCAGAGACTTTGTGTGCCACCTGTGGCAAAGCTGGACGTGGGCGAAGGGACTGCCCACAAGCTCCGTGGAATAAAGACAGGACTGGTGGGAGGACCAGGGAAAAATCCGACTGAGGAGAGCGGAAGGTGGCGGGACGGACCCGAGGGAGGGGCCACGGGACGCAAATTCTACGTGAAGTGAACTCTGATCCAAACTCTGTGTTCTGTCGAGGGGGGTCGATTACTGAGGTGCCGTGAGTGAGTTCCCTGTGGTGTCTCACGAGCAGTCAGATAGGAGATAAATAGAGAAAAAAACCACAACAATGTCCGTTTGGTATTGACAAGTACGATTTTTGTCTCCCCAGTCAAAATCCAAGCCAGTGATGCAGCTTTGGATCGATATCGGTGGCCCATACATCTTTGGCTGATGAATGTACAGCGACTACAGCAGTGGACAGACTTTAGGTCACATCTTACTCAAGCTGAAAACCAAGACTAATTCAACGAAGGGGTTGAGACAAATTAGACATGCATTTAATTTAATTCTACAAAGAATGATGCATGTGCTGTTACATAAATGTAAAGGACATGCAGACTTACATAACAAGGTATCGTATGCTGTTCTGCGATGAGGCTGGATCTGTGATGCCGCTGTTCCTCAGGGTGGAGCAGATCTCCTGCACTGTTTCCTTCTCCCTCATCATGTAGCGGAAGTATTTTTTCTTGAAGGGAATGAACTGCATGATGGAATACAAACGCACAACATCCAAAAGAACCATGTTCATTTTGTGAGCTTTAAAACGCGATTATGGCATTGTCCAACCACAAAATACGGATAAACTATTCTATTCTTTTTAAACATAGGAACTTGCTTAAAGGCATTTCTCCAGAAACTACACACTTACCCTACTTTTGTTAATTAACTTCAACATAACCCCCACCCTCACTTGCTGTTAATATGTAACTTAATGTAATTCTGTAGTTTGTTTCACCTTTGTGTCCTGGACAATGTTCCTCCAGTGATGGCAGACACGGCTGACACTGCGGTACAGGTCCTGGGCAGGGACGAGGCACAGTATTTGCCTCAGCAGCTCCTCTGGAAGATCATCCATGCAGCCCTGGGGCTCAAGCAAGACATTCCTGCTACCCAGAAGCCCAAAGTGGGCGTCAGGCAGGGCCTCCACGTTGTCTTCCATGTTGTGAAGATCACCGTCACATCGGTCAAATTCATCATCATCTCCAAACATCTCCGCTGTGATTCCCTCCAGATGATCCACAGCGTTGTCCTCCTCATTTGCCACCAACTCTGCAGCTAAGAGGCTTCCATCGTCAACCTCCTCCTCTTCCAATGTGGCAGCTAACAGGCTGACATCGTCGTCTTCATCGTCTTCGTCTTTTATAACCCCCGGCTCTTCATCAGAAAAAAGCTTTCCACAGAGTCCATTTGTTCGTGTAGACGAGCCAGGCTGGGAGGATTTGTTCGGACTGGAACTGATGACTCCCGTCACAGAGAAGAAGTTGTCGATGCCCTTCTGTTGCCCAGCGGGACTTCCTGAGGCCGATGCTGACGTGGTGAGAGAGAAAGAACAAAGATTTAATGCGTGACAACCCCCATCCCCATCCCCATATTCAATGTTACTTTGAGTACACTTTTGTCAAAACGTTTGGAGCAGACGGTATAGAGCAGATTACCACACTTCCGTCGCTTGGTGGGTGTCCTGGGGTGAAGGCCCCGGTAGGGGTTGCGAATGACCGGCCGGTGGTTGACGGTGTGGGGTTGGGTGAGGGTATTAGTGCCCTCTGCACTTTGCCTCAGGTCATCACACTCCCCCGCGTTAAGGTGCCTCCTTTTGGCCTTTCCTAGGAAACAACAACAGCAAACAACACCACATCAGCATGACACAAACCACTGGATTAGGATTGTCTTTGTGCAATGAAAGCCATTCTTCAGTCTTCCTATCTGACAGTTATTGGTCACTGCTCAAACTTTAAAGTGATAAGGATAGCCAAACAGGCCAGTTCTGGACTGTACATTAGCATTGGCTCTCCCTTCTAAACTTTCCCCCCCTTTAGCAATCCATTACAACCCTATCAGTTAAGTGTGAATATTAAGCGTCCTGTTTCCATATGTGGTGCCAAATACTTGCACCCTAAAAGTTAGAAAAGAGAGTGCAGAGTTTATCCATTTATGGACATGCCAGCCTACGTTTAGCTAACAGCTAGCTAGTGGTACTTGTATTCAATCCAAGTGCCAATGTCTAACTGACTTCACTAAACACACTAATCTAAAGCACAAAGGAAAAGTGGGAAAATGCATGGAGATATTTTATCGTTCTCCATTTTTTCTGACACACGCGGTTTGTTTACCGAGCTAGCTCACCAACTTAAGAACTTACCCTTAACAGCCATCTCCATCTTCGTGTCCAGCGCATCCGTCTCTTGATTACAGAAGTACGGGACCAGCGTTACGGGTTCAAAACTTGTTTCAAGCAGAAACGTTGCCGTCGTGGGCGCGCGAGCTATCGCGTAATAAACCCGAGTAAATAACGAGAGCAGCGCTAGCATACTAAGCTAACACTATTGTTCAGAAACTCTCGCGTTCCGTCGTCACTTGACTTGCCGACGTCCACGTCCATTTTTCAAGTATTTGTGCCTTGAGAAAAAGCTTCAAAGTTAGCTGCTAGCCGTAAGTTAGCAAGTGGGTCTGTTTATGTTCTTCACGAACTCACGCGATTGGTAGGTGAATGCGAGCGTCCACCTCGCGGGAGCGCGCCCGCACAGCATGAAGCGAAAGTTACAGAAAATACCAGACATGTGACCGATTCCTAAGTACGGATTTAAAACGGTATTAACTTATTTCCTTATTTCATTCATAAATCTCTATAAACTGTTACAATGTGGAACCATTACTCAGCAGAGGTGTGTTTTATTACCTGGCGAGAATGGCAAGCTCCTTTATCAGACCAGGTGAGTGTTAAAATATGAAATGTCCACTGTTCCCATCAAAACAGAAATATCAGCCGGTGACATTGTTTGATCAGAAAGTGTATTTAGAATGATTAGTTTATAGAGATCTATGAATGGAATGAGGTCACCACCAGTTATTTCCTCCACATATGATAATAACTTAAATAAAACGGGAGACACATTACTGTTCTGCCAAACAGATACCCCCTAACTTCTTACTACTCAACTAAAGTGTGAAACAGTTTACCCTTTAAAAAAATGTTGAATTAAATATGTTCAATATTTTAAAAATGAAAGTAATGGGTGCAGTCATCAAAACATACATACAAGCCTCCTCTTTGTGGGGGAGTCACATTTCGCAACAGAGTATTGTCACTTATAAAGCTATTTATAGTGCTGAGTCATTCAGACTACTGCTAAGCTCAGGCACACATAGGAAGTACTTTCCTTCCATCACTTCCTCAGTTGGTGTTGAAGTCAGTGTGAGACACAAACAACGATTGGAAAAGGCAAAGGTAGTATCACATTTATTCATTGGTCAGTCATCTTTAGTCGCGAGGGCAAGTACAGCATAAATGTCCTGTTAATTGCACGCAAGGTTGGAGGCACAGCAGGAATTATTTCCTATTAATCAGTTACTGTTATTGCGACAGCATCTGTTGTACATTACAGTGGAGTTACACAAGAACTCCCCCACTCCCCCATTTTGTTAGTGCATCAAACAAATACTACATGTAACTATTATCATAACGCGTGTGTTATTTTGTAACTAACGGATCGACTACTTCCTCTAAAGTGAGTGCTTCTTCAGGTCCCAGGATGCCTCTGTATGCATGCATGCTTCAAGGTACTCAAGAGAAAAAGATGAACGCAGCAAACTAAATGAAGCAACTTCAGCAATAACCTTTTTGTTCTAAACAGGAAAAGTGTTTGGAGGAGAATTGATTCCTCCCATTAAGGCGACAAAACAGCATGTTAGTAATTAGACGGTCAGGACTAAAGGCTGGAACGTATTCCGTGTTAAGTGTGCAAACGATTAAACAATTGGTCCCACCAGAGCATGTTTCAGTGTGTTTGGTCATACCTCCGTTCTGACAACCAAAAGGTGAACCGGTACACGTAAACACAGCTCCTTCATAGGTTCACTTCCCAAATCCCAGACTTCCATTTCATAACTATATGTTTGTTTAACACACAGTTGTAATGGCATCTTCCATCTTTCATTTTGCTCTATGGATGGCCATAATACATCATAGAAACAGATGTTAAAACGCGACGTTACATGGCATCCAAAACCACAGCAACAACTTTTCACATCATTTCTTATTAGAATTTGGATGGCCCTTTTTTTCTTTTCCAATACATATTTTCCAGTCGTGTGTAGTGAGCCCTATGTAACAGAAAGGAGCATTTATTCTCCTTCTTCTCTCATCTCTTTACTGCTTCAGGACGGGGAGCTCCCTCGGCTTAAAGAAGGCCTGAACCATCCCCATGGCGAAGATGTACACTTTGGCGTCCACCACGGTTTTTTCTTTCTTCAGCAGATCTGCCAGATAAAAATAAAAGAAGAAGAAAAAAGAAAGAAAGTATAAGTCAGAGTGTAAATGTTGGTCCCAATAAAAATGCCTCGCTCTCATAATAAAGTCACCACTCTGGGGGAGAAAAAAAACAACCTGAAGCCTCACCATCTATTTTCACCTGGAACTCATCAAGCGGTAGGAGAATGACTTCAACAAATTCTGCAAGGAGAGGATACAGGTTTGGATTGCTCTGTGAGAGAAAAGTGATAATTTCTGATATAATAAAAAGTAACTTAACTCACCTCCATCACCTGTAAGGAAGAGCAAAAGAGAAATAAATGATTAAAACAGGTTTTGGGTCAGTGCTCTTATTTTATTCATACCCAGGAGAAAGTAATAATAGAGTAAACGTAAAGAGTAAATGTGTGATGAGACAATAGAACAGGGTGAATGAATCCAAACAGTCTTCGCACCGAGCTGTTGCGTTGGGCTGATATTCTCCCCCTCGTCTCCGTTGATATTGACCATGACCATCTGGGTGGTGCAGTTGGACAGACCGGGGTCCAGGCAGGTCACTGTGATCAAGACAATAATGTTACTACTTGCATTGTTTGGTCCATAAATAAATAAACTAAAAAAAGAGCATGGTACTTCATGAACCTCTCCGACACACACAGGAGATAAGATGCAGCCTATGCAACCATAAGCTCAGTGTGAGGATACCTGGAGTGATTCCCACTACTTCCCCTTTGTAGCCGGTTTCTTCCTTCAGCTCCCTCAATGCAGCCGCCTCTGCATTTTCCCCCTCATCGATCAACCCTGAGCACAGCACAGCCACAAAAAAAAACACATAACAGCCTCTCCCAAAACAACGAGACGTCTTGGAGACTGAGAAACATGAAACGTTGGATGTCTAATTTGAGGGACTCTTCAAATCAGTTCCGACCTGCAGGAAACTCCAGAGTGTGGCATCCCATGGGAGGACGAAACTGCTTCACCATCACCACACAGTCCTTGTGGAGCGTCCGCTTCAGGAGGGCAATAATCCCAACACCTGCAGGAGAAGTGCGTTACAGCCCGGGAGACTCAATGCGACCTTGATTGAACAGGTAAAACAGTAAAAAAAAAATATATATATATATATATATATTGTTGAATGATCGTAGAAAAATATGAAAGTCTAAAAGTATACTTGCTTAAATATAACCTGCATAGACGCTATATGTTGTATAATCCTTCCTGTATTATGTGTATAATATATCCTGTGTAATAGGATCCATCAGCTATTATGACCTTATAAAGGCAACAAACCTCCTGTGGTCGTCTTTAGAGACTGGATGAATTATGTAGGTAAGACATGAAGCTGAGGAGTAAACTGTGTTTGTTAAGTATATGAGCTGCAACACCAGAGGAAAAGATTCAGATTTGCCCAGCTCCTAAGGGCTGGGTAAAGGCTCCCAGCTTTAGAGAATGGATGACACTTCTGCTATCAGAAGACTTAGATTTTACTAGCTCTCCTCCCCGGAGCAGGACACACATACAGAGACGCTCACCGTCTGCTTCTGTGTTGGTTTGCCTCGTTGTTCTTTTCACCGTCTCCCAGACTCTGGCAGATGAAAAACAAAGGGGGTGGAAAAACTGTATGTGCAGGTACATGCGTGTGTGTGCGCGTGTGTGTGTGTGTGTATCGTGGCAGCCAAAAAACAGAACACTACCTGGTGCTTCCAGCACGGTCCACGTATGTGGTCTTCTCCAGCTTCAACCATTTCCCTGCTGCCACGAGCTGCAACACACACACACACACACACACACACATAGTTTTTTTGGGGCGACTGTGGCTCAGTGGTTAGCAAGTCGGTCTTTTAATCAGAAGGTCGGTGGTTCGATCCCCGGCTCCGGCAGTCCATGTCGTTGTGTCCTTGAGCAAGACACTTAACCCTCATTGCTCACCGTTGCTGTGTCTACTGTATATCATGTAAGTCGCTTTGGATAAAAGCGTCAGCTAAATGAAATATAATAATAATAACATAGTAAACACACCGAGCCAAGGAGCAGCTACTCTGCTGATCTTACAAAGAAGCATGCGAGTTACATATTGAATGGGTAGTTTCTGCAAATATACAAGCAAAGAAAACAAATCAAATCCATTCACTTCAGTGGCTGGTCTGTGTTTGAAGGAAATAAATGAGATTTAACCTTTTTACTCATTGGCATTAACTTTAGCAAATACTATGGACTCAATCAGGGGAAGAAATGACCACGGGAAGCATTTCACAGGCTACAGACGGGACATTGGCGATGACTTGCCTCTTCCTTCACTATGTGAGGAGCAGTGGTCGCTTTGGGCTCCTCGGAGTTGATCATCTTCACGATCTGGACGACTGAAAAACGGGGAGGAAAGTCCAGTCAGCAAGCTTCAGCCGAAGAGGGGAGACAGTTCGCTTCGAGCCAAGCTGGAAAACACAATACAAAGTTCTAACCACCATGTAACGGCTGAAAGGACGAGCTAGCTAGCTAATGTCCGACGACTCTGGTCATGAGTTGCTCAATTAACGTGATCGGCTACGAGCCAGGCAACCCCGGGTCCAACTCCCAGCATTAGCTTCATTTTCACATTTCTTTTGTTGCGTTTTTCTATATTCATTTATTTCTTTATTTAGTGCTTGCTAGCTGCTTTACACTGAGCACTTGATACCGGAGGTCGGAGGTCGTGCGATTTAAACTTTGGACAATTATTTAAAGTGAACAAAGCTGAACTAAACTCACGTGAAATCCCACCGCTGCAGCAATAGTAGAAGTAGAGATGGGAAAGAAGCAGTGAGGAGTCACTCTGTCACCACTTCCGAGTACCGCAAAAGTCCAGTTTTATCCTTCAATGTGGTCTGAAAGCCTATGTTATATTTAATAGTTGACGTTTTCATCAAATACCAGCAAACACTCCTGTCACTCCTAAATGATTAAATTAGAGATCCTATAGCATGAGAATGAATGCAACGGGTTGGGAGTAATGCAAGAGTGTGTAATGATTTACAATAAATGACTAAATACGATTGATAATTAGTTGACAGCAAATTTAAACGTTCACCAGTATCCAAAGATACTGGTTCCTGTCTTGTTAATTGTGCACATGTATTATGTTGTCGAGATGAACCATGTCACATTTTAAATAATATAGTTGGAAGAACTGTGAGAATGAAAAGTGGCGTTATTGATCTTCTTACTTTAATAAACGATCTATGTTGCAAATCAGCGGTTTTTACGTGTGCACCGAAAAAAGGCTTCCCCGTCTGTAAACACACATTTATTACATAATTCAAGCAACACATCGTTAACTGTTTGCCAATAATAGTTTTTAATAGATACAAGATACAGATACATTCATTTGTAACAGTGCATTTAGAGTGCAGTATTGCCTCATAATATCAAGGCGTTAAATGAGAATGCGGCCTCAACAGTTCCCAAAACATCCTGAGGTCGGAAGATATTTACCGATGGACTCTTTACCGTGACAGGATATTGCAGCATGAAGAAGGAGCAAGTTGTCAACTGTCAGTTTTCGGTTTGGTATCCGATTTTCAAGCAACATACGATTAAAAGGTAGACAGCAGATGTTTGTTCAGAAATTCCAAGAATTATTCCCATCGTTGACACTGTAAAACGAACAGCTAACAGCTAACGTTAACTCCCAAACAGAAGCAGAAAACAGCTAGCTTCCATCTTTATTTCTTACTATCTTCCCACGTATCATGTGTATCACTACAGAATTGTGTTTAAATTATGTTTCCTTCCTTTCTCCTCCAACATCTCACCTCCGGTTGTCTGTTATTTATTGTATTGTTTACATGTACTCATCTATGATGCAATGTTTCTTCTTTCTTCCAGTCTGATTCTTCCACTGCCTCAGAATGTAATAGAGTACCTACTGGACGATGGCACACTGGTAGTGGCTGGGAGGTATGAGGCAGCTGACACACACACACACACACACACACACACACACACACACACACACACACACACACGCAGTTCAAGTTGCCATTGTTGGAGTGAATGTGAAAACCCCATGCAAAAAAATTATCAGCTGCATTCTGTGTGGACAATTGCTGCTACCGACTGACCCTGTTTTTATGGTCACAGCACTGCCTTTCACACCACATATGTTCTACATCTGAAATGTGCATTTTAATCCACGGATCTGTTTTGTTCCCGATGCAGCTGCCAAATTGACCAATACCGTCTATTGTTTCGTTTCCCTTCAGTGACCATAACACACAGCAGACACACACTAACAACAGTGACTCAGACGCAGATGAAGACGTTCAGGTACGAAAAACTGAGACTTTGTGGTTATTTGCCCATTCTTAGGCTCTCTTATTGTGCCGCATTTACTGGAATGGAAACAAGTCTTTGGTTCACTTATTCACAATCTTAAAAATATATTACATGTTTTATGTAATTAAATGGGCAAATGGAGACATATCTGCAAACTTTAGATCTATGCAGAAAGGCCTCAGACCTCTGCTATAATCTGAGAAGTCTTTAAAGTAAACTAGTTATTTGGGATTGATTGTTAAGATTTCTTTAAAAAATGAACTGTAGTTTAATGTCAACATTTACCCTGCAACCCTGTTTATTGTGCTCTGCTTCCCTCTAGTGGTCAGATGATGACACAACATCTACTGTCACAGTGAGTACGGTCAATGTTTCTCATCAAAAACGTCAGTTTTCATAAGGCCCAACATGTGACTGCCATGTGATGATGTGGCTTTGTGTGTGTGAGATAGGCTCCGGAGTTCCCAGAATTCACTACTAAGGTGCTGGAGGCCATAAACGCTCTGGGTGGCCGCGTCTTTCCCAAACTCAACTGGAGTGCTCCACGGGTAAATTTCTGCTCCCAGCTGTGACTGTCACCATATATCATCCTTGAGTTCTTAATGAAAACCTCCACGGCGAACAGAGTAAATGGGGCAGCAAAACTATTTCAAAACATCTGTTTACAAACTCACACACATTGCTCTGCTGTTGGTAAATGTGGCCCCCCATTTAAAGTCAAGTCATCAGGACGTTAACACATTTAATATCAGCAAAACTATGTGTGAGCATTGGTAAACAGATGATTTGATAAAGGTTTGCTACCTCATTTACTTTCATTCACCAAGATTTTTCAGTTTTTATTTTTATTTTGCTCCTGGGTCAAACCTTTGTGGCTTGAAAGGAAAAACTAAGATTTCCTCAAGAATTAAAGGTTGAGTAATTCAAATAAAAATGGTAATTTTGTAGGTGAAGTAGTCCTAAAATGAAGAACTGTTATTAATTGAGCAGAAATAAATTAACTGGAAAAGTGTATCAACATGAGCTGTTTTTGTTATTATATCAGCATAATGAAATCATTGGTTGGCTATTGTTGAAGAATAATGATTGCTTCTCGCACCACCGCCAGCTTTAACTGTGTGTGTGTGTGTGTGTGTGTGTGTGTGTGTGTGTGTGTGTGTGTGTGTGTGTGTGTGTGTGTGTGTGTGTGTGTGTGTGTGTGTGTGTGTGTGTGTGTGTGTGTGTGTGTCCGTGTGTGTGTGTGTGTCCGTGTGTGTGTGTGTGTCCGTGTGTGTGTGTGTGTCCGTGTGTGTCCGTGTGTGTGTGTCCGTGTGTGTGTGTGTGTGTCCGTGTGTCCGTGTGTGTTTTTCAGGATGCTAACTGGATCGCTCTGAACAGTTCCCTGCAGTGTGACAGCCTCAGCGATGTATTTCTGCTCTTCAAAAGTTCCGACTTCATCACCCACGACCTCACCCAGCCGTAAGCCTCGCCATCCAGCAGCATTGTCGCACACATATTTAACATTTAGATGTCATTCACCCCCCAAATATTAACCCATCCAGGTCTGGTTGTGTTTGGCTGGCTGATTTCAGTCTGCTGCAAAACACAAGTGGCAGCTGCAGAAATTGCTGTGATGCAGATTTATACCTCACGCCTCTCAGCTCTGCGTGACAAACATTTAGTGCAGCCAGCGCACAGCCTCGGGGGAGTGAGTGTGTGAGTGTGTGTGTGTGTGTGTGTGTGTGTGTGAGAGAGAGAGAGAGTGTGTGAGATTAGAGAAAGCAATGTGATATATGCTTGTTTGTTGGGAGTCATTTTTCTCAATTTCTCTCGTAAGGTTTTGGGAGCCCCCGCCCCCCTGCATGATGCTACATAACATGTATTGTCGTTTTTTATTTTATTTTATCTGTTTAACAGTCGTAACCGTCGGTCATTTCCTTGTGCAGATTCCATCTATGTAGTGACCAGGACTCCCCAGATCCAGTCCTAAACTACGAGGTATTTTTTTAACTAAATACTACTTTCACTAGCTTTGTGTTTAATACCAGAGTTGTTTTTGCCCTGAAGAAAATTCTGTATGTACTTTTCTTTTGCCGATTTTTAAAAATAGTCAAATTGTCCTCTGTGCCCAGCTGGTCCTGAGAAAGTGGAGCGAGTTGATTCCTGGTGGAGAGTTTCGCTGCTTCGTCAAAGAAAACAAACTGATCGGTAATAACCGCGCCCCACCCATACTATGATGATTATAGATGCCGTTAAACTTCCTAGTAATCAATTGCTACATTCTAGTGATGCTTACATGTTAATGTACCACCATTTAGAATATAAATGTGTAACGAGTGTGTTTACTTGAACTATATTTTGAGGCTAATACGTTTGTGCCTCAGATTGAGTACCATTTTAAATGCAGTGCTTTTACTACTTAAAATGTCTGAGTTCTTCCTTTTTAACTAAAGAGAACGTCGTCACTTCTCCATTGTTTTTCGTATTTCAGTGACAAAGTGACGTTGGTGCTGATGTTTGTGTGTCTGTTCCCAGCCATCTCCCAGAGAGACTACACTCAGTATTACCAGCACCTCCTGAAGCAGGAGGAGCACATCCTGCACGCCATACAGGAGTTCTTCAGCCAGCACATCCAGTACAAGTTCCTGGACGAAGACTGTGAGCATCGACGTCCTTTTCTTTGTTCTCTTACTCTGTGGAAAGCGTCACGCCTCCCTCAGCTCTCCTCAGCAACAAACTGATTGCTTTTTTTTTTTTAAGTCATTAAATATTTACTGTTGTAAATGGGATATTGGGGCAGGAGGAAAATGCAGGGGAACATTGATCACATACAATTTAATTCTAGGATGAAAAGTTTTAACTATGTCTTTGTTAAGCATATATATATAAATAATGTATATATAATGTGAATGTTAAATGACTGCATATTTAGTTGTTTACTCTGTTGCTTTTGTCTGATTTACAGTTGTGTTTGATGTCTACAGAGACAGCCAGGTAAGCTCACTGAGTTTGGATATGGTCAATTAAAAAACAAAAAAATGCCGCTTGCAGACTCAGTGACGCGTGTGCGTGCATGTGTGTGTTGCAGGGGAGGGTGTGGCTGATAGACGTGAACCCGTTCGGGGAGGTGACGGACTCGCTGCTGTTCAGCTGGGAGGAGCTAACGTCTGGTGGGGAAATCGCCCAGCAGCAGGTCAGCCATCATGAAACACGCGTTCTATAACAAAAAATAACAAAAGATGTCATTCAATACCGAAAGGCTGTTTTGTGGCAACTATGTGGTTTCTCCGTACGTGCAGGAAGGCCCGGCGTTTCGCTGCACCACCAGCGAGGTGACGGTGCAGCCCAGTCCCTGTCTGAGCTACAGAATCCCACGGGACTTTGTCGACCTCTCCAGTGGAGAGGACGCCTACAAACTCATCGACTTCCTCAAACTGGTGAGATGTTGTTCCAGAACCTGTGGAAGTTGTAAAACTTGCATTCTTCCTCGTGGCCAGCGGGGGGCGACTCCTCTGGCTGCAACGTTAAACCAGTGTTTCTCAAATAAGGGTGCTAGTACTTTGGTTAACTGCAGGGGGTACATGAGATAAAAAGAAAAGAAAATGTCAGTTATTAATTACCATATTATGTTCTACACAAATTTAAATGTAACGTAATCACCTTCATGATTACTTTTTTATTTTTTATTTTAGATCCTCTGATTTAAATCCCTTTTTTAAAAATAATTCATTCCCCTGTGTGGATCTACTACACTCGGGATTCGTTATGAAATTGGGAAACGGTATATCCTAGAAGTCTTATCGCCTCTCCTGTTCTGTCTCCTCTCTGAACAGAAGAAAAGCCAACAGGAAGATTCTGAGGAGGAAGAGGAGGAGAACGCTCCACAGTGACACCGTGACCTGGAACCCGAAGAGCTGCCGCTCGCCTCACCAGCCCTCCACATGATGGTCCCTGCATGCAGTGACTCTTTCCCCCTCTAGACTCGGTTTCTCCTCACGTTACTCCGTGTACCCCGGGGTTCCTCCAGCAGCTCCCCTGTGTTATCCAGTGGGACTCGTTGACTTAGCAGCTTGAGCTCTCTGAGGGTTCTTTTTCTGTCGGGTTGCATCTTGTCGATTGTAATCGGCTCGGTGAGGCGGGGAAGGCTGTCTGTTAGTGGTTTATTTCTGTGTTGGGGGGGTGATTGGTTTGTTTGTTTCTTTAGAGGGAAAACAATTAAGTGGATGTCTTCACACACACTGTTAAGAATGCCTGCTTTTATACTTTAAAATAATGAATGTATCTTTACTGCATCCCAGATAGCACCCCCGGATTAAACAATAAATAAAGAGTCCGTGTGCACATTTCCCCGTGTACGTTCATCAGGCTGCGACAGACTTCTTTATTTAACACTGAAGCTGTTCATCACTGAGTCACCTTTCATTTTGTTTTCTTCTTTCTCCCCCCAGCCATCTCTACCACTCCATCCCCCTCCCCCTCCACCCTACACACCAATTTCCCTCTGAGCAGTTTCGACACGCTCATTGCTCTGCCCGGCTCCGGGCACTCTTTTCCAGCCCGGTTTTCCCATCCCATCATCCATCACTGTAGACTGTTGCTCCTAAAAAAAAAAAAAAAGAAAAACTATTAAACTTCTTGTCGTGTAGTGGCTCGGCTGTCAAGTCTGGTGGGTGCTGTAAACTAGCACATTAGAAATTGATTGTGCCTTTTTTTTTTTTAGGAGCAACAGCTCTCATTACGCCGGGAGCCAAATGAGCTCTGCATGATGGAGCAGGGCAGTTCATTTTGAGTTTTATTTTCCTTTCCTTCGGTGGATTGATTGAGCAATTACAGGGAGATGGAAAAAGCTGATGTGATGAGAGTTACAGCTCCCCGGGTGAAGGGCTGTGGACGGGAAACGGTGCACGGGGCATATATTGTTGGGGTTGTTGCACGCAATCATCGTTACTTATTTTTCCTTTTATTTTTTTCATGATATTGTGCTGTAAACAGACCAGTCACACCTGCGGTGATGCAGGAGAATCTTCAGTATCCGTACCAGTAAATGCAAAGCTTAGCCAATGACAAACTCCAGAGATTCATGCAAAGCATATTTGGTTTTCCAGAAAAGATGTACAAGCAAGTTCATACGGTTCCTCTCACTGGATTAATGACTGTGTTAGACTGTGCCTAATAAACTGGCACCTGAGTGTGTTTTCGTGTAACTTAAAGCTCATTAATCAATATTTTGAGTGAACAACGGATCAACCGATCCCCTGTGCATAGAAAGGGGCGGGGTCTCATATAGTGACAAAGCCCCAGAGAACGATCACCTGATCCCGCAGAGTTTTTCCGGCCTGCCACCGCCCTGCACTGCGGTTCAGTCTCACGGCTCTCATCAGTGCCATTTTCGGACACAGGACCTATTTTCAGTAAAAAAAAAATAAAAGGAAAAAATTAGCTATTATTAAAAGACGATACTCCAAACAACAGGCCAACAGTATACTAGTCGCCTGCTGCGTATAGCAACACATTCTCCGTTATAACGCTCTAATATAAGTTATTAAGAGAAACACAATACATTATTCAAAACAGGGCTGATTGACAAGTTCATTCTTTGTCAAACAAGGGTATTAAAATAGCCATTTTTGATAATTCAAAAAGTTTAGATTATTTACTCTTGTGGCAACCGCGCACACACACACACACACACACATATACACAGCAGGTGTTTTGACTTGTGGTTGTAGGAAAAGCACAGGTGTTGCTAATGACATTAATGATGGCTTCTGTGCTATTCAAGTGTCTCAGTAAGCCGCGGCAGAGTGACACTGAGCCGGCGTGAATAGAACCAGGAATCCTGCCATCGGCTGTGTTACTACTTCCACCTGTGACATGTCAAACTGTCTTATGGGGCAGGGGCAGACCTTCATGAAGATGTTGTGTCAGGTAACAGCCGTGCACGGCTGTGACCTGAGAGGCATCTGGATGAACTGATGTGATGACCTTGGTGCCCGTCTGATGTGTCGAAATTGACAATATATCTCATGTACTTAAAAAGGGGTGTAAGGGGAGCTGAGTTGTTGGATGTGACACATTTTAGTGCTTTTCGGCCAGCCGGTAAGATTACCAATCAAATGTACAGGCTGTGATTAAGCTGCCGTCAGGGAGCACCGGGCCTTCGTCTGCCTCCACCTTCATCCTCTTTTTTATTAATTTTCTTTTTCAAGACATCTCTCTGATGCCCTCCTCCTTTTTCCTTTGCAGCTGGGGTAATCATCTTTCCACCAAGGGGGGTCACATTTGCTGACATGGAGTAAATGGTGAGGGGGAGGAAGGTGAAGGGTAGAGAGAGGAGTTTTTCTTGGCTGCTGCTGAGGAAGAGCTGCAGTAGTTTGCAGACGGAATACTCATGAGCAACTGAGGCTGCAACATATTGTCCTCTCCCTCCCCCCATCTCTCTCTTTCTCTCTCTTTATCTATCTCTCTGTCTCCCTCTCGCTGTGTGTGTGTGCGTGCGTGCGTGTGTGTGCGCGCGTGTGCGTGTGCGCGCGTGCAGTAACCCGGCCTGAGCTGACCTCAGCGCCTGCAGCTGTCAGAGTCCGGGGGGATGGGGATCAGTGCGCCTCTGCAAACGGACACTAGTAATCCAGGTGTTATGCGGGCCGGTTAAACCCAGGTGAACGTGCAGCAGCAGCCGGTTGTCACCGCTGATCCCTCCGCGCGGTCACGCCGACGCCTCGAGGGGAAATCCCAAACGGCGACGGGCGCACGCTGTTTGTTGTCAGCAAGTTGGTGCATTGCGAATTTACCGCTGCCGTGCCCGGACCGGACCCGCACACACACCTCTCTCCCCCTCTGTCGGACTGGATGCGTGAGCGGCATCCCGTGAGCTCCCTGTTGCCGCCACCAACCCGCGCTACCACAATAAAGCTCCAAATTAGTGCAATTATACAGTTATCAATTTGACAGTAAGGAATAAACGAGGGGATTTCAATGCATAACACATGTTGGTGTAAAGGTGGACGCCTGAAAAAGTGCCGACGGTGCAGTAATTAACGACATTTAGACAGTTGCAGCAGGTCCGCGGTCAAGCTGGACCTGCGTAACCAGCGCCATACAGGAAATCGGGACATTTTGACTTCAAAACAAAAGCCCAGAAGAAATCAATCGTTTTAGATATTGCTATTGATAAATCAGCCTTACCGTTCAATTGTTGGATTAAATGATAAAAGCTCCATCCTCAAACTGATATATGTTCTGGTTCTACTACGCTTTAAATGTGAAGTATTGTGTGATTATTTTCTTTCTTACTTTTTATTATACATATATTACTAATATTCTCTGCATGTCACCAACTAGTTGTCCCTACTTTCAGGTTGCTTGCTTACCTGATTCTGTTATTAATTGCATGTGTTTATTAAGTTAATGATGTACATAAAGCTCGTAGAACTGTGTATGATGATGATGGTGATACATATTGTATATTATTGGTCCTCCTACTGGTAATAATAGTAATTATTGTGATAAGTACTATTAACACATAACAATGATAAGGAATCGCAGTAGAAATATCATTATTATTTGTCAGAACTAACAACCAAAATAAATACCCGAATGTCTGTTCTCCGTTATGTAAATAAACAGGCTTTTATTCTGAAAGCCCTGACGAGACGCGTTGTTATCTCCTCGTGAACTTGACAGCCGCTGTCCAGGCGGCCGGAGTAGAGGAGAGGGAGGAGGGAGCGCGAGAGGAGGAGGGAGGCAGCAGGGACACAGTAACCTGCAAGAGGACTCACATGGTCCTGCTGCAGCAGAGGAGCACAGACCGCCGGGACTCTCCAAAACCTCATTCACTCAGCTCGGCTTCATTCTTCTTTATTTCAGACCTTCCCTCCATTTCTATTTTATTTTCCTTTTTTTTTTATCCCCCCCCCGCTCGCAGTCCTCCTCCCGCACCCCGGTGTCGGTCGGACTTGGGCCGGTTAGAAGCAGCTATGGCTCGGGAGAACGGGGTCTCCGGCAGAGGAGAGACGTGGAAAAAACAGGTCGACGACATCAAGAAGATTTTTGATTTCAAAGAAGTCCTCGGCACGTGAGTTGACTAACTTCTACTCAGATGTGTCTGCGATACACCGGCACGGCTCCCTCCGGTATTCAGGGTCCATGTGGGGCTCCGGAGTGAGCGGACAGACCGTAATAGTGACCGATGAGATCACCATGCGGACCCAAAACCTACCTCACCTGGCACACTGTGCCACTCGTTTCTTCTTCTGTAGTATTCCTGTAGGCTTGTTGCATGTCTACGGGGTGTTAAATGTTTATTTATTTTTCATCACTAATTATCGTCTATTTGTGCTTCGCGTAATGTTTCTGTGAGATTTCCGAGCGACGTCACAGCCTCGCAGCGGTTCTCCAGAGCAATCGTGAACTACACTGTCTTCTGTTAATTGACATATATCAACTAGTTATTTACTACATTTACCCAATTGACCAACTCGTGCGTTTATCTAGTGTGTTAAATACTCTCTATACTTCAACCACTGTACCCATTACTTTGTTTTAACCGTCATAATGTCACCATTTAGCGTCGTAGCTTTGTATTTCAATAGTTCATCTGTTACTTTAAGCTAACTGTCAGCTCTTATAGCCACTAGCTAGCTGCTTTAAGCTAACTGGCATGTATCCATCACTTTCAGCTAACTATGTGGACCATTTATCCCAACTTGTTTTCACAAGTGTATCTTTTTCATTTTCGTGTATTTTCAAAATGAGCACCACAATTTCCTCTCACATGTCTATAAAATGACTTAAGTCTGCCCACAAACTCCACGAAGTGGTGTTCACGTTGTTGTTATATGTGCAGTGGTACATAGCAACTTTATGACAGGTTCATAGCGTTTATTTTGCTCCCTAATAACGTGACTAGGGTTCCTCTGTGGTTTTAATTAAGTCTCTTCTACTGTATGTCGTGTTTATTTAGGGTCTTGGTACAGTGAGTAAGGATGACTGTGGTTCTTGAAAGTGAGTTCATAGAGATGCAGTGGTTTATCTTTTTGGCATATGCTGTAACAGTCCTGGAGGGGATGTTCTCGTTGATGACAGCGAGGCTTCAGCAGCAGCAACGCTCTCACTCACAGCCCGTCTTTTTCTTTCACCTGGGTTATGAAGGAGATGTATCCTCTCCAGCTCCATGTTCGGAAATGTCTTGTCTTTATTCTCTTCTTCCTTGTTCCATCTTCCCTCTTGTTCTCATTCAAAGAGCAACATAATGCAGGTCGACGACGCCCCCCTTCTCCTCCTCTCCAAAATCCATGACAGCTAGTCCCTGTAAGCGTCTGTCTGCCCCCTCTGTTTTTCCTACCGTGGGGGAATGAGCTGCGTCGGTTTGGACGGCAGCCTGGAGGGGGACACGCGGGACGGATGCAGATTGGGATTAGCTGCGCAGGGATTAGGAAAACTTCCCCTGAATAGAAGGAAGTTCAATCGTGTTGTGTAATGGCTGAATGAGGATGGATAGCTCGCTGGCCGGAGTTTGTCACTCCAGATCACCTGAAATTTGGACCGGATGTGAAACAAACACACACACTTAACAAGCAGGCCGGTACAGAACTCAATGATCCAAAACAGCCATGCTGCGGCCACACATTAACCAGAGCTGCTGACGGATCTTTGAACTTGATGCATCAGCAGAAAAGAGGAAGCGTGTGTGTGTGTGTCTTTGTTTGTTTGTGTGAGATGGGGAAGTGATGTGCAATTAGCATGGGAAAGCAGGATGAAGAAGAAGAGGATGAAGAAGAGAGATGGTGGCTGTGACTCAGTTGGAAACAGATGAGAGTTTGTGACAGCGTGATGAAGCGAACACAGTCGGGATGAAAGCAGCAGCCAATCAAAAATTACTTGTTGTCCAAAAATGTGGCCAGTGATTGGATGACCGGCCAAAGAGACATTCTCAGGTCTGTGGTGCTGCAGGATCCCTTAAACCTAGACATGAGTTTGTAGTTTTGCCCTTGTGGTTCCTCGTCTCGTAGTCAATGGGGTTTTGGTTAGATTCCTGTAATAAGGTCTGTGGTTAACTCATGCTGAAGATATTTTAAAGTTGGGTTCTTCTGAAAAATGCAGATTAGCGTGTGGGCAATTCCCCGGCCACAGCGGTGTGTTCAGGTGCAGCGGCACACATGGGAACCCTGAAGCCAGTCAGTGTATTACTGCGGTGTTGAATGTATTTTCTGTGTCAGCATTTCTGAGCTGCATCTGTACTGACAGGATGTGATGTCACAGAGCTGACACCAACCATTCATATTTTTTCTCCTCGCACTAAAACACCCATGCAAACACTGCCACTAAATAATTAGTTGGCTATTGTTGAAGAATAATGATTGCTTCTCGCACCACTGCTAGCTTTAAGTGTGTGTGTGTGTGTGTGTGTGTGTGTGTGTGTGTGTGTGGTTGCAGACATGTACATGAGGCTGTCCTTGGTGTCTTATTACCATCCCCTGGTCTGTGTGTGTGTGTGTGTGTGTGTGTGTGTGTGTGTGTGTGTGTGTGTGTGTGTGTGTGTGTGTGTGTCCCCGTCCCTGTCGCTCCCTATTCAATAATTCAATACAAACTGGAGTGTGTTCTTTGTGTGTGTGTGTGTGTGTGTGTGTGTGAGAGAGTCTCAGGTAGGACACAGCTTGCTCAGCAGGAGGGGTTGCAATGAAGAACAAGTGCGGGACACGGATAAAAGAAATAGAGTGAAGGCCGAAAAAGAGGGGCGAGCACATTTCAACACGTTGTTTAGATTCACGCCATGTTTTAGGTCATGGAGTTAGAGGACACAGTGGAAGGTCTTTTTCCAAGTGTGTGTGTCTCTGCGCGCATGTGAGTGAGTGGGATAGAGACATAAAGTATAGTGGCGGCTGCGATGGTGGTGCATTGTGGGATGTCACTGTTCCATCTAGGGCACGCTGCCCTTAATTGCTGCTCCACTTCCCTGCTGCTGGCACTGTTCTCTCCACTGTTCTCTGGGACTGCAGACCCCACCCCCCCCCACCTGACCCATCCTCTCTCTCTCTTTTTGTCTCTATATCTCCCTCTTTATGTCTGAAGCTCTTTCATACACCTCCCTGCTGTGTGTCCCTGTGTTGAACTTTTCCTTTTTTTATTTTTTTATTTTTGTTGTTGGACAGGGTGCAGATTTGAAAGTTTCCATTCTTCCATCCCTGTTTATAAATAACGTCTTTATAAATAGGACAAAAGATGATTGTTTGCAAAGTGACAAAACCAACTTCATCAGTGGGCAGATAGCCCACGCTTCTAACAGCGTGCGTGCCACTGTGTGTTTGAGTGTGTGTTTGAGTGTGTGTGTGTGTGTGTGCATGCATGCGCTGTTGCACGTGCACAACGATAGGAGTCCTAGATGCATTCGCAGCATGTCGGCAGGCTCGTCCTCTGTCCTCTCCTTTTTCTTCTGTCGAGTCCCGAGGCTCTGATTGGTCGTTGCTGTTCCTCGTGCCCGCCGGTGACGTCTTGTCGGCGTAATGTAGCACTTACGCTTGGCGTTGATGGATTTGGCGATGTCGGTGATGGGGTCGCTGATGTCGCTGAAATCATCTGCGTTGTTTGTGGCTCTGATGATCCGATGATGATGATGATGATTGGATATTGTCATTGACTTTGTTATGGCCGCTGTGGTTTATTACAACTTTTTAATCAAAAATAATCTTCACTCAAGGTGCACTTACTAGTGTTTTTTGTTGTTTTTTTGGTCTTATTGATACCCACCATTGTTGTGCGGAGGATTTCAACACGCCGACACAGAATATGCTGATCTCAATTTGGCATCTCAGTGCTACTATTTGAGCTACAGTCATGTCACACACCTCCCCCACATACTACATACACACACTACACACACACACACACACACACACACACACACACACACACACACACACACACACACACATACACACACACTGAGCAGAGCATTTAAAAGCAGCAAAATGGCAAAGTCATTTTTTCCTCTTCATAAATGCTGCAAATGAAACACTTGCTTTCGCCAGCTGTCATGACTTTCCTCATCACTAAATGCATTTAATGTGAAAGTGTGTGTGTGTGTGTGTGTGTGTGTGTGTGTGTGTGTGTGTGTGTGTAGGGGGATGGGGAGCGTCCACCTCTCTTCACAGATTGACACGTGTATCCAGGCCTCTGAGTATTAATGATCATAAACTTTAGTCCATTATCGGATCAGCGCTCTATATTAAGCCTCTGGGCAAACCTCATCCAGCTCATAATGTCCTGGAGCTGAAAGCCTGTTGTCTCCGCGCCGCTCTGTCCCGACAGCTGTGTGGCCCCCTGGTGTGCTGCCGCTCTCGTATGTTCAACGCGGCCTCCATCTTCGGGAGAGGTGCGGAGAAAGTTTGTGTAAGAACACCAAATGTAGACGTTAAGACATTTTTTTTTTAACCTAATGCTGTTCCATTAGTTGCACATAAAAAGAGACAGATTTTTGTTGCATGACACACACTTCACACTCTTCTGGTCTGGAGCAGCTCGTCCTGTTGTCCCCCTGCGATTTCATTTTTGTCAGTTCTGAAAGCACGGCAAACCGTTTTTTCCTCGTGACCTATTAAAGGTCGCAGACAAAGCTAGAGATGCTGAGCCGAGACCACGTACCCCCCCACAAAAGACCTTTTCCTTCGTTTTGGATTTTTTTGTTGCCATCTGCAGTCTTCAGTTTGTTTCTGGACGATTTGGTTTCATGCCTGTTTTAGCGATCGCATAAGGGTCTCGGCAACAACATCTGCTGCTGGAGAGAGAATGCAGGGCCACGGCCTGCTGGGGGACAAATGTTGCTTGTTATGGTGAAGTTGGCAGTTGGTGGGATGACTATGCTTTGGTCATCAAGGGCGACATGGTGCTGCTGGGGGTCAGAAGACTGGTGGCGACCTGAGCGGTGTCGCTAATTATCTTCCCGCAGGCAGCTGGCTTCTGAAAACATCCGTCAAAGTCACCGGAAGATATTTTGTGGTACATTTGTTACTGCTCTGCTCTCAGCACCCACTGTGTGAGTAAGGGCCTGCTCTGCTGTCCCAAAGAAGACAAAAGGAAAGTGTCATTGAGCTTAGTTTCAAATCTGAAGTATTTCCAAGTACAACTGAAAATGTTGATGCTAAATCAAAATTCAGAGGAAAACGTCCCTTGGTATTTATTAATTGAGAATTTAACGCTCACGAGCAACTGTCATCAGATTCTGCTTTAAATTTGGCTGTTTTGAATCCTTGAGTTTGGCGACTTAGCCGTCACCATTTTGGCTTTTTGCAACCAGTGAACCAAAGTGACAATATTTGGACTGCGGAGGAGGGACGTAGAAACGGCGTATTGCAGCGACCTGTCAATCACAGAAAGCTAGCCTTAAAGCATACTCTGCTTTATGGTCTATTTTACCCTAAATGGGACCATAATTTACTCAAGAAGACTTGAAACTAGAACTTGAGACCATAAACCCATGTTTACAATGTTTACTGAGGTAATAAATCAAGTGCGAGGTCATGTCCTCTGTATTGTCTCTGGGAACTGGGGCGATTCAGTGACCCTAGTGTATCCTGGCAATGTGAAGAACCAGCGTTTAGACCCTCGTGTATCATAGAATTGACAGAAAATGTAATGGAATAGCCGAATGACCAAACACAAAGGGATGTTTTCAAAACACTCATAGTATATTTGGTGGCTAGGTTGTTGGGCTGCCCTGTTAAGCACGCGTAATAGGAAAAGCCCCATCGCAAGAAGGATGCAGAAGCACACCGTCTTTCCTGGATGAATCGAGATAAAAATATGTGTCAGCAGGTGTTGGGACTGCCCTCAGGGAAATGCTCTCAGGCGGCTTGTAGTTTTACTGCTGAGCCTCCAAACATTTCTCTGACGTTAGAATGACTCACACGTAGCGAGCGCGCCTACGGTGCAGCCAAACGCCCTCCGTGGGCAAACCGTACCCGTCATTAGCTCAAGAGTCACACTGGGTAACACATAAGGGTCTCCTGTCGACGTTTCATTCTCAGATTCCCCCCGTCATATTCCGTCTGCACAAATGGTTCGAAGCAGTAAATAGAAACGGTTTCCTGCGCTGGATAGCCACGAAGAGAAAGGGAAGACGTTTAATTATAACAAAACGTGTAAGGCCAAGAAAAGAAGACTCAATAGCTGTGATGCATTGTGCAACATCTACCTGACCAGAAAGGCAAGTCAGAAAGCAGCTTAGCGTATTCTCCCTGGAGGCTTGGCTGCTCCTGACAGTGGTATCTCAAAGTATAGCAAGATACCAGAGCGGAGGAAGAGGAGGAAGAGATAACAGAGTCGAAACAAGGAATTGTAATGAAAAGCAATGAGGGCGGGGAATCACATGGGAGCCTAAGGGGATGGCCTCGAAGAGGGGGGGGCCCTTGAGGCGTCCACTGAAGGATAAATATGTTGGAAGTCATCTCTCAGTCATCTTCCTGTCCTTCCACCATCTGCTGTCACCAGATACTCTGAAAGCTTTCGCTCGGAAAGAACAGCGGTGTGTTCCTGTTTTGTGCTTTTGTCCGTTTCCCTCCAAATGCAACCTGGTGGCTCATCACGTCAAAAAACGGACGGAAGAAGCAGATGGTTGTGATCATAGTAGTAATGATGATGATGACGCAGCGATGGGCTCACCTGGGAAACGTCAGCCTCGTCAAGAGAGGATGTTCAAAATACAGAGTGAATCATCCAGCAGGCTGTCTGGGTCTCTCTCTCTCTCTCTCTCTCTCTCTCTCCAAGCTTCCCTTTCCCTGGGACCTTATCCCATATCGATCTGCCCCGCTCGTCCCCTGTTGAGACTGTAGCGAGGGTTGGAACAGGTCGCCCCCCTTGCAGAGCTTTCAGAGCAAAACTTTGCGAAAAAGAGTGTGTTGGTGAATGGGAAAAACATGTGGGGTACTTTGACCTTTTTAGAAATCACCATTATGAAATATTGTAGACACATCAACAGAACAGGATTATACCTCCAGGAACTTTGTATGGGTTGGATTTAGTCAGATCTGCTATCAGTGAACGGGTGTGTGTGAACATGTGAGACACAAGTGCATCATGTCTTGAGTGTTCAAGTAGAACAAACAAAACGCTGCCAAGGCTTCCACAAAACGCTGTTCAAAAGTACTCCATGTACATGGTTTTACAGACAGTGTAGCGCCAGAACCCAAACTCTGTATGTTGGACATCAGCTCTCATCTGAATGCTGAAGCTAGCCTGTCTCCATGTGGATGCTGTTATTCTACGATGAGATGGAGTTAAAGTGTTGCGATCAGGGCTTCAGCTAGGTCCGTTTGTTTATGAATAAGTAAAAAGGTATGATCCATGATTTCTTGTGTTGTAATTATTGTAATTTCTAAGCGTCCCCATTGCGCAATAGTCCCACCGCAGGATGTGCTACCAAACATGTCTCCAGCTTCTTAAATATTAATATTTATGCTTTCTATAGTCCCCTATGACAGTCAATTGTCAATTGAATACGTACATTTGAGTTGTGGACAAAGCAAGACATTTAAAGACGCCCTCTCAGGCTTTCGAATATAAAACACTTGTTGACATTTTCACAATTTGTAGACATTTTCTGGACTAATTGATTCATAAATATATTCAACAGATAAATCAACAATGAAAATGGCCCTCATTATTGACCCGTGTTGAAACCTTTGTTTAAAGTCTTATTCAGCATTGTAGACATTTCTGGGACCTTATCCCATATCGATCTGCTGAGATTAATTATAGCGTCGCAGCGTGTACCCAAATCATATTTTTTGCCCGTTGCCCATCAGATTGTGAATGATTGCCGCCGTTAATGGAAGCAGCGCCGCAGCCGCAGCAGCTCCACTGCGGGCCAGCACACACTCCGTCTTCTGGACAGGTAATTTAGGACGGACGGCACGCACACAAACAAACCCGCGCACGCAAGCACACACTCAATGGAAACACAGACAGAGGCTGACACACACACACACTCACAGTATCTGACATTTTCACAGAAACATTTATGTAAATAAGAAATCCTTCTTTTGTCTAAAACGTACCAAACTAACATTATGTTTCTGTAAAATGGCTTTCTGCTCTGTTCGCCATTACATTTCACCAGAGTGACGCACTCATCTGCACCTTGGAGGCCTTTTCTGTATTATAGCAGACCTACTTTCACCGAGTCCCACTACTGTACTTAGATCAGTGTGTGTGTGTGTGTGTGTGTGTGTGTGTGTGTGTGTGTGTGTGTGTGTGTGTGTGTGTGTGAAGTGCCAAAGTTTTTAAAATGTGTCATTTTCAGGCAAAAACTGCTTCACTGTTCGTTCCCAGCCAGCCGTGCATGTTGGATATGTGTGTGTGAGAAAAATGCTCAATGCGTCATCAGTCTAGTCATTTGTGTGATGTCGGTGTGATGACATCATCTTTTTTTCCGGATGTCGTGTAAAAAAACATTCCTTAGTCTAATTTTATGTTTAATGTTATTTTATATCTACGCTCCCATTTGGCCTTAAATTACATCTCAAGCCCCTTGGTGCTGGTTTAGAATCAACATGCAGAAAGCAGGTTGCTGTTGGTATTTCAGCACTAACTTTATTTTCGCCATGTAGACAAGAAATCGGCTTTTGGATTGACCCCTTGTATCTTTACGCTAAAAATCAAGCCAAAGCCAGATGACGGTTAGCTGAGCTTAGCATAAAGACTGGAAATGATGGAGGGCAGCTAGCCCTAGTTAGCAAAATCCACTCATCAGCGGCTCTAAAACTCGCTAAAACAAAATGTTATATGTATAAAAACAACAAATTAGGATATTATTTGCCGGACTATTTTGCCAAGGAAAACCACAAAGTAACCAGGTGTCTTGGACGGCTTTTGACGAAACCAAACGGTGACGGGCTCCTGGTTGACTCATGGAGGGGGAACATCATTATTCTGTCGTGTCGTTCAGCCCCACATCAATGTTAATATTCCCTTCACACTTCATTCAAGTAGCTGGCGGCTACACACCGTTCTTCTTGAAAGGCGGGCTTGCGCGGCTGTTGGTGGATGCCATTCGCTCTCTGTAACCCCGAGGCCAGCCGCACCCTGCAGCAGCCACCTGCCACGCCTCCCTGGTTACAGTGGGTGTAACCTGTGACTATTGTGACGTCCACCGTGATTAAATGAAAGTTGTAATCTATTGAAGGGAGAGGAGATTAGGCTGACCTAATGGTTGTTATGCGGTGCCACAGTCCTGTTAGCACCTGTTCTCTCTGTGTGTGTGTGTGTGTGTGAGAGACTGCTGCTGGGTGTGACAGAGGAATATTTGGTTATCTGTATGTGTGCATGTGAGAGACAAGGTAGTGCTCCTGGGAAAGTGAATGCATAGTTACACCCGAGGGAAAAACAAGTGTGAGCATGTGTGCGTAACTGTGTGCGGCAATAAAACAGCAGCCACATCTCAACAGATTGTTTAAATATTTGCACTTGGCTTGTTCCTACTGATACAACCACAATAGAGGCAATTTTATCACGAGTCTCTAAAGCAAACATGTAGGTCTCCCGTCACGGAGGAAGCGTTGCTTGTTCATGACTATTTTCCACGTCTAACAGCCCGATGGGAAACAAAAGAAACACATCTGAAGTGAAGCTGCGAGCCCCCTCAGTAGCCCTCTCGTCCGTGTTCTCGTTGAAGTCTAAAGTCTGCGACGGGTTCGTAAGTCTTATTCTAATTCTCTAAACAGATGCTGGCGCTTTAACTAGGCCGAGCCGATGCCAGTCGGCTAATGAGCGAGTGACCTCGGCTTCACCAATGAAAAGGCTTGACATCTCCGTTGTACATCTGGTTCCTTCTGGGGTTTTCGTGGGCATTTAGGGAACATTATATTCTTTTCAAGGACAAGATGACTGTGTCACTCTACCGACAGACGAGTCGGAGGAAGCCGACGCGTTGGCCCCCCTCGCCTCTGGAGTGGCACTCCTCTCTGTGAAGAAAACAGGAATGGGAACGTAATGAAAAGGCTGCATGTCAGGCAAACAGAGCTGTTTACTCAAAGCGTTTGATGAACATGGAGATTAAATCCTCCCCGGCTCACCAGGTGATAGACAATGCCATAGAAACAACTGTTCTCTGTGGTCTTTTGAGTACAGAGGTACAAATGACAATTGTTGTTGCCATCACGCGTCGGTGTGGCCGTAAAAGAGTTGACACGGTATCGCCAGAAAAAGAGCGAAGATAGCTCTTAGCTAGGTGGCTTGTCCGTCTCCGTAGCGCCGGGTAATGAGGCGAAGGGACCTTGATGTCCTGCTCACCTTCTGTGAGCAGTGGAGCATTAAAGCCTGGAGGAATGAGCAAGCTCAATGGCGTACATCCTGGCTAGTTAGCATGGTTAGCTTCCACCATGCTTTTGATGCTACACTGGTTACAGAAAATGAGCCGAACAAAGCTGTAGGGCTGTCAAAATTGCTCAAAAATGACGTTCGAATATTCCCTTTAAAAAAACACATATATTCGAACACATTCGAATATTCGAAGTTGCGCATTAGGCACGTCAATGACAGGACAAATTAATACAATGAGACATAACTACTTGTATAGGTAATTTATTTAAGTTTAAACATATTCAACAACATATTACCTACACCTCTCTCTCTCTCTCCCGCACCGTCGCACTCTCTGTGCATAGCGGTTTAAATGAACGACAACAATAAACAAATGCTGAGTGCTGATCAAGAGTTTTGTGTAAGCAATTTAAGGTCGCGATTCTTGTCCCAAATATGGCTTCATTCAGTGATTGAAACACCCGCAAAGCAGACAGTCGCGCCGCTGCTGCCGCCGTTTTTTTTTTTTTTAACATTCGAATATTTGGTTTTTAACAACTATTCGAATATATATTTGAATATAGAATATTCGTTGACAGCCGAACAAAGCTGCCTGTCATCTGGCGGTAGCGATCCTGCTACGTTGATGCGAAGAGGAATGCCATCCTCTTCCTGTTGGCAATACAGCTCAAAGGCCAAGCGTGATCTATGGTATTACCAAGGGTACGAGACAGAACATATCAAGAGTGTACTTTAACTTGAGATCATACAGCAGGACCATGCAAGCTGGCAAACCAAAAACGTTCCTTTACATTACATTACATTTAGCTGACGCTTTTATCCAAAGCCACTTACATGATATACAGTAGACCCAGCAACGGTGAGCAATTAATTAAGTGTCTTGCTCAAGGACACCAACTCTGGAATAGTGTAAAAATGGAAACGTAGTTGTGTGGCTGTACCCGCTCCACACACGTGACCCCCTCCTCTCTGGCCACGAAAGGTCATGAAAGAGTCTTTGTTCTCATCTGCTCACAAATCTATTGTACTCCCCTCATCAATACTTCCACACACTCTTATTAGAGCTGGGACCTCCAGCATGGCCTTCAGCATGTCATCATGTCTTTTTATTTCCTTCCTTTGCAAAGGAAATGCCTCCCCCACCTGCCCCCTCTCTCTTTCTCTCTCTCTCTCTCTCTCTCTCTCTATATATATATATATATATCAATATATAAAATATATTGATTTCACACCTCTCACCTATACACCGTCAGCTAGATTTAAACATTGACAGCCATGGAGAGATGTTGCGTGACAGGGTGGTTGTCCCCCTTTTCCCTTTTTTCCTTCTACTTTTCTTGTTTGTAATTTTTGTTTGAAAAACATCCGCTGCCCTCATGATTCACTCCTTTCATGCTCTCACAGCTCATTCTCCATTTACAAATGTGCACTTTGAAATTTGGACTTTTAGATTGATTTTACACACACACACACACACACACACACACACACACACACACATACACATACACATGGTCATACACACGCGGTCATACACAGCATGCACACACAGTCTCTTGCTTTCACACGTGGGATTACCCAGAGTCCAAGTGCGTCCTCACACACACACGCGCGCGCACACAGGCCGAAGCTGTTACCATGGCGATTCATGTAAACAGAAGGGAAGTCTCCTGACAGCCACAGTAGTGGTCAGGGCTGTTGCCATGGCAAATCCATATCCAAACTGTGTTTGTCTGTGCGTGTGTGTCCATGTGAGTCCAACACACAAAGCACACAGGAAGTGTCATCTTTCTTTCCTCCCTTTGTGGTCACTCCCCTTTTTCCACTTAATTACACACACACACACACACACACACACACACACACCACACACACACACACACACACACACACATATGCCACTCCTGAATTGTGTTTCTCTCGTCTCAGGGGAGTCCAGGCTCTGTATCTTGTATACATTAGAAAAACAACTTGGCCCAACTAGCTGTCAAGGAATAATGAAACCAGAAGCTGGAACAAATCAGTTTAATATCAATATATATTTTCAGTTCAGGTCCAAATGAAATCTGAGTTTTTGTTGAATCTCTTTTTTGGGTTCCTCAGAGTTATAGTTCTGCATCGTGTCCTGAGATCTCTTTGACGTGAAGCATTGATTGATTTAGTTTTTTGGTGACCTGACGTAATCTCGGCCAGCACGCATCGTTTGGCGTCTTTCTGTTCATGTTTCATTTTGTGGCACAGAGCTCGGCGAGCAGGTCCCATCTGTCATCGCTGGTGGAGAGGCGCCCGGTCCTCACACCCGATGGCCAGCGCGTGGATCACAGCGTCTCGAGCTCTGACTCCAGATTCTGCTTCCGTTTCGTGGATTTTTGTCTCAATTTCACAGAAGGCTGTGCAGGCATTTTGTCACAGGGCTTTCTCTCTCTCTCATCTTCATCTTCTGCTGTCATTGAGAATACAGACTATAATTGGCACTTAATTGCTGCCGTGGCAACAGTGCTATTTAAGCCTACGCACTGTGCAACTACGGCGTACAGCGCGTGCACACAGTCACAAAATAAAGAGGAAGGAAGACGTCTTCGCTCCATTTCCCTCATTTCACCTCAAGTGTTTATGTTCTTTTCCACATATGGAGACTGAGGTTGTGCTGAAAAACTGTTTGCATGTCACCTGTCCTGTTATTCTGCTCCGTTGCTTTTATAGCATCTGTAAAACAAATAAATAATCCTTGCCTCCCGTTGCCATAGTGATCCACATCCGCTGTGCTCCACCTGCGGGTCAGAACCCTACAACGGGTCCTGAGGCGCTTTAGGAGGGTGGTAACGCGATGAAACATTTGTATCTGGTGCTGCTGATCTCTTTTTATTCTCATTACACAGACGCTATCGTTTGGTTACACTATGTGTCCAATATTGTACGTCATCTCGTATATGTTCATAATATTAAAACTCACCGCTCAGTGTGCTGTGTTCACAGTTCTGAGCAGAATCCTGAAAAGGGTTCTGCGAAAATGTGAGTTTCTTGTGATGCAAGAATAAACTGAATTATTCATTAATTGTTCAAATTGATAGTCATCATGTGACAAGCAAGCATTGGGCAAATTGAGCCAAATGCGTGTGTGTGTGTGTGTGTGTGTGTGTGTGTGCGCCCATGTACGTGGTCTGCTCAGTGTAGATGGTTTGGCGTCGTATAATCGTCCTTGCCCATGCTCTGTCATTATCAGGCCTTTCGGGTGTGCGTGTGTGTGTGCGTGTGCGTGTGCACGTGTGTGTGTGTGTGTGAGCACATTCAGAGGCAACCGGTTCTGCTTTGATTAAACTGCTAATTATTGATTGGGCAGGAGCAGACCTACAGAGCTGACATTATCCCTCTCTGCGTGTTAGACAATGTGTTAGCGTGTGTGTGTGTGTGTGTGTGTGTGTGTGTGTGTGTGTGTGTGTGTGAGAACCATATGCATCTCGAAAGCATACAAGTTCTTTCCCAGCTGCCTTTTTATGTTGTCATCTGGTGCCACCATTGTTGTCGGCTCAATCACTGTTTGTTTTTTTCCGTCTCTGCTTGATTTCATTTTAACGCCCGCTGCATTTAGATTTCAGATCGGTGGCATTAACGCCAAAATGAAACTTCCCCTCACAGTGGTGGGAGCGGTGAAGAAAACTTTAGGACGTCGTTACAAGGCTAATAAAATTGCATCATGACGCGTACGCAGGAGCAATCTCCTCCCAGCGCTGTGAAAACAGGGAGTTAGCAAAGGGCCCGCAGATTAGATTGTGCTGAGAGGGTGTTTCTGGCTGAGCGGCGCCGGATCTTGTGAGGGATGTTTTAACGTTTTGCACTTAATACAATTACTGTGCGCCGTTAATGCCATCTCACACTCTCAATTTATGTCAGTTCCAGAGCACCTGACCACTTTGTGAAACAACAGAAGGGCATTAATGGACTTTCGGGCATTGTCTGGGTTACCTGCATCGATGACTCTTGTTCAACAACCCTGTTTATTCAGGGTTGGTTAATAGAGGTGTGAAATTATGCCAATTAGATCCAAGCTTGAGCCATTTTCACACCACGATTGGGTTCCTTTTTCTATCAAATAGAGATGTTGTGTTTCTGACACTGGCAATAAATGTGCTTCGCCAGAGAGATGGCAAGTTTGAAATACAGTTTGAGTAAAAGGTTTAGTTGAGAGTGTGCAGAAGAGCAACGCACATTTATAATGGGGTGACTGTGGCTCAGTGGTTAGCAAGTCGGTCTTTCAATCAGAGGGTCGGTGGTTCGATCCCCGGCTCCGGCAGTCTGCGTCATGTGTCTTTGAGCAAGACACTTAACCCTAATTGCTCACCGTTGCTGTGTCTACGGTCTACTGTATATCATGTAACAAGCAAGCAGCTAATTAGGGGCGGGCCGTGTTGAAACAGAGTTGGGTGCATAGTTTATGTTCAAGCGGCGCTCTCTTGGTTTCAGTCACATCCCAGCTCATCTTGCTGCCGCGTTGCATTCTGGTCCGTCTGACCATTGTAGCCTCTTCTGTATTGTGGGTCTACGGCCCTCAAAAGAAGCGCTTGCTCTTTGACACCAAAACCTAATGCTGCTGTTTTTTCAGCTGTTTCTCTTGGTTGCAGGCGGATTTATGCTTTCAATGAAGACGCAGAAGAATCTGATGACTGAACAACTTTTTATAATGAATGCATTTTCATCATTTCATCATTGAGAAACACTGATGGCTGCCGTCAGTCTCCATGTTAAATGTGTCACTGTCACCTTGTCAGCCTGTTCTAGTCCCTCTTCGCGTGTGTGTGTGTGTGTGTGTGTGTGTGTGTGGGTGTGTGTGTGTGTGTGTGTGAGTGAGTGAGACAGACTGGTTCCCTGTTTGGTATGCACTTGATAGAGCAACACACACACTGTTGCTGCCAATGCATTTATTGCGCGGCGCACTCACAGAGCTCGACTGACACAGTTACAGGTTTATACAGGAGGAAATGCAATCATTGTTGCTGCGGGTAACGGCAAGCTGGGACTGCCAGCCAGTCAACCCCCGACACACACACACACACACACACACACACACACACACACTAGGCAGTTAGTGAACTCAGCAGCCAGATGTTATACACGCTCCTGTTCTCCTATCAAATGAGCCCCACAGGTCCTTCAGTGTGTGTGTGTCGGTGTGTGTTTGCTTGTACACACATAGACACACACACACACACACACACACACATACTCTCTTTCAATCCCTCCCTCTCTCTCTACTGACCTTTTTCCTCATTTCAGTATAGGTCAGCTTCACATTTCATTCACTTCTTCCCACCATTCAGGCATAATATTCAGCCTGAATGAAAAGGTTGTGTGTGTGTGTGTGTGTGTGTGTGTGCGTGAATGCAATTATATATAACTCTTTATTTTCATATTGTTGATCATAATCTTGATTGCTAACTGGAGCTCAGAGCACACTATTTTGTCGGTCCCAGCCGGTTTTGATTATGGCTTCGAAAGCAGGATTGGCTCCGATCAGCGCTGCAGTTTATGAGAGGCTCTTACGCTAAGGCCACAACCCAAAGCTAGAAACCAAAGTGAAGTGTCTTATTAACGAGTTGAACAGCTTCAATCCAACATTATTATATAGAGATGGCAGCAGCAGCTGTCAACAGTTCCTCACAGTTCCTCTGATTCATTGTGGATTACCACTAAATTATTTTACACATCCTTGATTTACTGACAAAATCACAGCAGGTAGCAACAAAAGCAACTGCAGCTGCAATCTTCCCACCTGTGACGATTAATAAGCCCACAAGGCTGTGGAAATGTAACGCCATTGTGCGTCACCACTGATGTGAGATGAGAGTAAAAGCTAACCAGTGGATCTTGATGTCAATATTTGCATACAGTAATTACACCAATGCACGCAGCAGTGTAACCATTTTACTAAGGAAGCAGGGTTTCTTTGTAAGTACAGTCAGTATCATCATAAAAGTGAACATCCGTTCATATTAGCTCACAGAATTATGCTTCTATTTAAAGAAAATATAAAAAATCAAACTAGCCGTAATGTGTTTGTTCTTTACTGTTATGGTGATTGGATTATTAGGATTATGAGAAGAGTTTAGTGCAGATTAAGGTTGAGTTCACGTACTGTCGGTTAAGTAGAAGGCACCCCACAGTATACACTCACACACACACACACACACACACACACAGGCCCACAGTGTGTGGCAGAGCGATTGAGAAGTTATGATCATATGTATCCCTGTGAGGCTGTTTTTGTCAATGGATTCTCATTCATGTGTGTATCTGTCTCTTTCTCCGTCTCTGCGGGTGATGAATGGAAAGTGTGTGTCCGTGTGTGTGTCCGTGTGTGTGCAAGCGAGGCAACAGTGCAAACAGCACGGCCCACTTGTTTTGTCTGGCTTTGACGTCACCAAAACCCACAGCAGCCGTTATCAGCACCAGCAGGTGTCCGTGTGAGTTGCGACGGCAATCGGAGTGATCTGATTGGTGCGTGACCACCTTGATCACCAGTGGTGGGGGGGAGGCAACTGACAATGTGATCAGTTCTCACTGTAAAAGACGTGTGGAAAGTGAGGTGAGAACCGGAAAGAGGATGAGAGGAGGAAGAGGAAGTGAAGGTGAGAAGAGAGCGAGATTATCACTGAGAGGCGTGAGAAAAAACACCTCATAGGAGATCGGCAACAAACCGGTAACTGAGACGGTACGTTGGTGTCTTGGGGCTCGTCAAATGGGCTCCTTCTCCAAAGGGCTCGATGGCTTGAGGGCTCGCCGCACAGCAGAGCATATAGATGTGACCAAGAGCTCATTCACAACAGCCTCTGTCCGCCAGAAGGAGGGTGTTAAGACACACTTCCAGCTCACACACACACACACACACACACACACACACACACACACACACACCGAAATACACCCAAACGTAACAATTAGATTGGAAACCTCGGCATTGGAGAGAGGCAGGGCGAAGGTGTGATGAGGGCCGGTGAGCCACCTGATGCGAGACTTGTTTTCCATGAAGGCAGGCGCGTAAGATGGAGAGACATTCACAAATTAAGTCTTGACTGATGTTAATATAGGGTTTGACGGATCGTCTGAAATGTTTGATCAAGAGACTAATGTTAGTAGAGCAATATCAAAACACACTTTTTTCTTTCTTTTTATTGCTCCCATTGGTGTAATGCAGTGGCAGATTCCTTCCTATACACCTGACTGCTTCTTCCACGTTTCACCTTCTTTGTTCTAATAAGTCCAAGTTCACAGTGTATTGCAAAAGGCAACAGATTAGCAAACCAGAAGCTAGCAGCTCCCCGAGGAGGCACTTTGAGCTAAATGTAGCATGCTGAAGTTTAGCAGGTTAATGTCAGCTGTGGGCACCGTTTTAGCTTGGCTTGTTATCATGCTAACATTAGTTAATTAGCAGGAGACGCAAAGTGCATCTGAAGCTGGCGCGGACGACATTATGCAACGTTGTGTTGCAGAAGTGCTCGTTGGCGTGGTGAGGGCTGGGAACTGACTAGCGCAAAGAATACGTTTCTCTTGCTATCCTTTTTTGACGGAGCGGAACAGTGGCGGGTAAAGAGTAGGGATGCACCGATACCGATACCGGTATCGGGTATCGGGCCGATACTGCGTTAAAATACTCGTACTCGTATTCGTTTTCAATTGCCGATACCAAGAACCGATACCACTCAACAGTATTTCACTACAACAAACTGGTCGCGCTTTGTGGAGAAGCAACCCGTGGCTCCAGAGCCGCATACGGCTCTTTCGTCGCTCTCTTGCGGCTCTTGCAGCAAGGTGTGTAGAGTAATGGTGCGTTCACACCGAACGCGACGCAAATTTTTCGCGCGACCAGATTACATGTAAAGTCTATGCACAGACGAGTGTGTTGCGACAGATGCAAATTTACGCCGGGCGGCACGTTAGACGCGAGAGTTGAAATTTTCCATATTTAATACATCTATAATTGAGAAGCTCTGCGCGTCATCACTGCCGTCCTGCCGGTTTGAATCAAACTGTTGGCAGCGGCCTCATTCAGACGCTGTTGTGCGGCTACGGATGATATTATGAACCCGGACACGGGGGGCGTTTTATGGTCCGACATTAGAGGGACTTCCACAAGACGTTTAAAGCTTGGGATAGCCTTCTGTTAATTTTGTACTATAGGCTTGACATAATCTGCAGAGGATAAAATAAAATCTGCCTCCAAATTAATTGCACTTTCATGGAGACCAAATCTAAGAAGTATCGGTATCGGTACTCGGTATCGGCAAGTACACAAATAAAAATACTCGTACTCGTATCGGTTTGTAAAAAAGTGGTATCGCTGCATCCCTAGTAAAGAGGGTTAGGAGCCTGGAAGCGGTGAAACCAAACACATATGATTGGTTGACGCTTCGCCGTTGAGGCCAGCTCAAATTCGTTTTGAGTGTCAGGCGTCAATTTGTAGTTTCACGTCACAAGCTCCCACTGAAAAGGCTTGTGGCCTCTTGATTTGACGCTTGCCGTGTGAACCTAGTTTTCAGTGTTTCAGGTGGCACGCTTCAGCTAATTGTTTGGAACTTATTGACCACGACAGACGACAGTGTATTTTTACATCAACAGTTTCCCTCAGGAGTTGGTGGAGAACCAAACAGAGTGAAAAGACGCGTGACTATTGGATTTCCATTCATTATAGGGCCTCAAGCGCAACTCCAAATGCTAATGTTGCTCCGCGTCTGCTGTGTCGACAGGTAGCTGCTCGCTAACGCTGTCGCCACAAAAGCTTCACAAGGTTGTTCCTCCGGGCCTGAAAGAACCTTCTCGTGGTCTTAAAGTCGAGTAACTGTTCATCTAGCACGTTGGCTCTATTTATGGAGGGAGAACATAGACTTAGGACGTTATAAATCCAGATTTGTGGCGGCCGCAGGTTGCCTGAATGTTTGCACAGGAAGGGATGACAGAGGACGTTGCAGAGGAAGCGGCGAGATAACAATAGAGATGTTTGTTTTCCCCTAATGTGACGTCAGTGAAGCTGATGGCAGATCGTCACAGGAGTCGTCGCGCGGTTCAGGCAGATTAACTCTCAATAGGCTCATCTTCATTCATCACCCCGCTTGTCACCCCCGGCACACACACACACACACACACACACACACACACACTCGCTCACACAAGAACCGAGAGACCGTTTTGCCTAATATTGTCGCAGTGATTCATGATTGAGGAGCGTCCATCTTTATGATGGAAGAAACCAAAAATTAGAAATGATTTCCCAACCGTGGCAGTCGTTCTAAGTGAATGAGTAAAAACGATTGCTAATGTTACACTCGGCAGATCCAATCCCGTTACCGTTGCAGTGTAATTTTCTGCTTGTTAAGATCAGATACCTGTACCTGCTGTCAATGAGGTCTCAAAGGCAGAATTACTGAACTCATTCCAATTTTATTTTATTTTTTCCCCTTTTGTTTGCTCAGTTTAATCTGGCAATGTGGTGAAACCCAGTAACCAATGAAATGCCAGGGTTTAAAGGTACACTCTCCCGAGCCCACTGGTTTGCTCCAGCTCTCATACTTGATTTGTTTGAATGTCCTGGTACAACCGGCACAAATGATCATGAATGTGACTCCTCTCTGTTTCTAAATGTGTTCACAGAGGAGCGTTCTCCGAGGTGGTCCTGGCCCAGGAGAAGCTGACCGGCCGGATGTTCGCGGTGAAGTGCATCCCCAAGAAGGCTCTGAAGGGCAAGGAGAGCAGCATCGAGAACGAGATCGCCGTGCTGAGGAAGTGAGTGCCGTCACACACGCACGTAAAGCCTCCCTAATTCCCGGTTACCGGGGCAACTGTGCATCTCCTCTCTCTCTCTCTCTCCCCCCTCCGCCCCCAGGTCACGATCCACAGCCCACCTACCACACACACTCACATCACGACTGAAGCCCCTGTCTGTCTGACGCAAAACGGACGAAAACGGACGCACAATATCAAGCAGGAGAATCCTGCGGCGAACTCCCGTTTGGCGGCTTAATTCTGCACGCAAACGAGAAGTTGGTCTTTCTGCCCACGGCGTTGGGAGAGACCGTGCTGAAACATTCCTGAGCATCACACACATGAGCACACAAATTAAAAAGGATTATACTTAGATATTGGTGACTGGACCCATCAGGGCTAGTGTACTGTATAATAACAGCCGTGGCAGATACTAAAATGCAAGGGAGGCGAAGCGTACCCTGAGAAGAAGAAAAAAAGGACTTCCTTTTTGCACACACTTGATTACACAGAAATGTCAAACTGCCGGGTCTCTGTGCGCAGCGACAATACAGATATATTATTCTATTAGATGCAATAAATGTGTTCGTTCGGCCGCACTGTGTAACATTAGAGAAAATGAAAATTGCCTCCAGTAATCAAGAGAGAGATGCGGACTTTCATTGAGACAAATGAGCGTCATTACTGCAAACACATGAGTGAGCACACTGGCTCTCTGTCAGCCAGTTCGCTGTGAGACACCGGGTCGGCTTCGGAGGGGAAAGCGGATGACTTTACACACATCCGGCCGAGGGGCGATGTCCTCCCTCCACAAATAGAGCCAACGCTTTCAGACAAGCTGCTGACGGGAGATCAGCAAAAGAATTGTGGGAAGATCCAGACATTTATAGACATTTAGTTTTTATTTTATTTGGAGGAACTTAAACGCAAGCAATGCCACCTGAATTCTAGTAGGTCAGCGGCAACAGCATCATCCTCATCCTTTGACATTTCTGCTTGATTTCCCATGGTTCAACATTTCCAGGGAGTGTCCCAGCCGGAGTTATAAAAATAGTCGGTGGTCTCAAAACGATAGGGATTGCAATAGTTTTTATTTATATAATATTATTCATGCATATATATACAGTGTTTATAATATATGTATATATATTTGATTATATATTTTTTTATAAATAAATGTATTAATCATTCGGTCAATGTCATTCTTTTTAAGTATAGCCCCATAGTCAAAAAAAGGGAAGAAACCTTCAGAGAGCAACAGAGGAGGATTCCTCTCCCCAATAGATAGATTGGATATCTAGATAGCAATAGATGTCATGTGACCAGAATCAACGTAACAGAGTTACAGCACATTCAATGAATATCACAGAAATTATTCATGTAATGAGTCTTTGTTTTTTCTTCCAACTGTTCAGCTAGTCTAGATATTTAATTTAGAGATTTTTTGTCAATTTCACTTGATACATTTCTTAAAGCTGCTCAGTGACTCTTTGCTCATGGGGACATCACCTCGCAGTAACTTTACATCGCAAATAATAATTTGCTGCTATATTAATGCTCTGAATAATAGAATAATGAATCAATTACTAAACAATTAATCAACTTATCATTTCAGCTTACTTCCGAGCTTTTGTTCCGTGCTACATTTCAAAAGATTAAAAAGCAAATAGAAAGCGTCCCACATGACGTCCTCCCGTGCGCAGCAGTTCCATCTGGACGCATGAGGAGAAACCATCATCACGCAAAGCCGCTAATGTGTGAGAGGGTTCTTCAGAATGCTTCCTGGCTCTCCTCTGCCATTATACTCTCTTCATTATGTCAGGCAGGGCTTCAATTCACACACACACACACACACACACACACACACACACACACACACATCATTCCTTTATCAACCTGCACGCCTGTGTCTGTGTGTATGAGTCACGTCTCAGCTCTGCGCTTCATCGTCTGCCTGCTGTTGCAAAGGTCGCACGCTCCATAATAAGTGTTAGATGCTCACCTGTGCACCTGCTGTGCATTCCTGTGTGTGTGTGTGAGAGCGAGAGAGAGAAAGAGAGATAGAGAGAGCAAGAGAGAGAGAGACCAGGGGGAATTACCTCTGTTCACAATGCAAAAGATGATTAACCCGCACACAAAATCAATCGACATTTCTACAAGGTATGAGGTGTTAGGATAACGAATGTACGCCCACACACACACAAACACACACAGACACACACACACACACACAAACGGATGGAAACACCCTCATCACAGAGCCGTAACCATGGAGAAACCAGGAGCGAACTGACAGAGATGAGCAGAGAAGTGAGGAGAAGATAAAATGGGTTTTGCGGCAAAATGGCCCTCCGTGAGCGAAAGGTTGTCGGTTCGAGTCCCGTTGGCTTGAAATTTTTCCCTTTTGTGCCAAAGTTCATCCTCGGCTTCAGAATTAGTAGTTTTTGCAAAAACCTTTCAATTCACAGTATACATACTATTCACAATTTACTGACTATTTCACTAGAAGTTTCAACTGAATATGATCTGGTGTACATCCTGGCATTTCTCAATACACAAAATCTACATAATATGCAGCGGGGAACGCAGTACATGCTCAATTTCATCTTCAGATGTCAACAGAACACAACAGAATCAACTCAATGTTTTCCAGAAAGGGTACTAAAGAAGTCTGGAGGCCACCCTAGGTAAAAAGTTTAGATCCGTTAATGGGTGACGTAAGATGTGCTGCAGCTTTGAAATAAAACTGATCGGTCTGTCTTTGCTTTGCAGGATCAAGCATGAGAACATCGTGGCGCTGGAGGACATCTACGAGAGTCCGGACCACCTCTACCTGATCATGCAGCTGTGAGTTTGATGTCTTTTTCTTACTTGAGCTTTTGGGACTGTTGATCACTGTAGCTTTGCTACTAAACCTGCAGAGCAGTATGACTCAGCGTGGACGTGTGCTATCCAGCTGCATTATGGGAAGTGTAGCAATTCAGGACGTTGCTGGAGATGGACCCACACTAGATTCTAGACACACATCATAGTGTTGGGATTGTTACTTTTTGAGGCGAGGGATCACTGGTGAAAGAAAACAAATCCTTCATCCTTTTATATTTTTAGAGTCTTTGTCAAAAATACAAACATCTCTGTTTATTGTGTGTGCTTTATTTTTGGTGATATTTCATTTTTACAAATAGGAACATTAGACCTTTCCTGAGAAAACCACAAGATCAATATCTCTGTTGAATACAGAAATCTTGAAATGACAATGTTGCCTTGAGTTATTCATGAAACACTACATATAAATGAGCCAGAGATTCATAATTCTCCATCTCTGTCTTTCTCCAACGTTTAATCTTATTCTTCTGTCCGCCCACCCGTCACCACACACACACACACACACACACACACACACACACACACACACACTCTTCAATGACAGCTCCACTGAGACGACAACAGCTCACACACGCACAAACAGCCCACCCGTCCTCCCACACACACACACACACACACACACAACACAGAATACATCGGTAACATCTCTGCTTTGATGGTCAGCTGTAGGGGGGAGTAGCGGGTGTGTGGTTCACCCATGGGTGCCCCACTAACCTCCTCTGCAAGGTTACAGCCACTTACGTAAGAGGAGAAGTCGGTCAGGCAGTTTGGCTCTTGTGCTGGAAACATTTCAGTCAAGTTCAGGCGGAAGTCATGGCTGCGGATTACACAACAGGGCTATGTTTACAATCACAGCCCGGCGTTTACACATGGTCTTGTTGGCCTACCACACGGGGGACCCTTCTACGTTAGCTCCAGTCAAAATCCAGGAAGCTAAGAGTTTCTAGTTTTGATTTAGGGAATTCTTTATTTTCTTTGAGATTGAACTGGTTCATTGCATTTTCTGTGTTCTGGTTCTGGAGTTCACAGGAAGCTGTATGTCATAATCAATAGAAATGGAAACTGGGTGATTGTTTCAACCTGTAGATTTTAGCCTGAAGGAGAATTGACATATTTTTTTATATTATGACGATGAATCAGTTTTCCAGAAAACAGTGCATAATATATTTTGAAATAAAAGACAGTGAAAACACATTTGTGTTCAGAGGCACCGTGTTGGAGCGGAGAGCTACCGTAGCTTTAACAGGTTGTTCTGCTGCAGCTGCATCATTCTCAGTAATAGCTTGATAAGATTTGGCCTATATAGGTTACTGTGACATAGTTACGTCAGACCTCATCTGACAAATAAAAACGTTTTAACTGACATCACTGGTATTTAATGGTATTTATGGTCGGCGGCGGTGACATTTTCTATCCATGCTAAAGGATTTCATGTAAAGAAAGCTGCCACGTTTCAACTGCACACGTGAGGCTTAAAGAAATATAAATATAATTTCTCAAGCCTTTAAAACAGCGGCCCACAAACCAGTGGATGACATCACGATGACAACATCCACTTCTTATACACAGTATAAGAATGCAGCAGCATGACAGTTCCCAAAAAGTTAAGCGAAGACATACTTTTCTCAATTTGATCTGCAGTGGAGTTTTTCGTTTTCTTTACAAGCAGAGCAGGCGTGTTAGACGTCAGTATCCCGCTATGGATCTCGCTCATTTAATTGCGGTGAGCCAAAATCGTGATGATATCTGAATAATTGAGCAGTAAGCACACAGGTTAATCGAGTAAATCTGGCCTTGCACAGAGCTGAGGCTCCTCCAACACGCCCGCTGAGAAGTGAGTTACGTCACCTGAAATCCTCTGCTGGCTCGGCCGCAGTCAGAGGTTTTACTCCGATTAAGCCGCTGACCTTCAATATCGTCGACCTTTTGACGGAGGTTCCTGTTGTCGTGAATAAACCAATTAACAGCGCTTGTGTTGGCCACCACCTGCTTGTCGGGTGTACTACGGTGGGTAACATGAGGAGAAAGGGACAGTCCCTATTCAGTCCTAACTTGGCTGCTCAACTAGTTTGAGGCTTTACTAAAGAGAACCACCGACATGTTGAGGCCTTTTCAAGTGGTTAAGGAGTGGAAGCTTTACCAAAAGCCTCACTTTCTGTCTCTGGGGAGCAACTAAGTTGATGTCCTTCTTCCTGACGTGCTGCATACAATAGCACAGGTTTCAGACTCAATGAAACATGGTCTCAAGGTTCTGACCGTTCAACCTGCTGCCTCATTTTTTTACTGCTTTCACTTCGCGATCGGGGGGAAAAAAACACTTTCCATTCTAACAAAGCGTGACAGAGACAGTACCATCATCTCATGTTCAGACAGCATCGGAGAGAGAGAGAGAGAGAGAGACGTGCTTCTCTGTGGAAAAATATGTTAAAATATAGAAGGCTCAGTGTGAAAGCATCAAAAGAGAGAGCAGTTCAGGCTCCTTTTCATCTGGCCTCGGCGCTGCAGGCTGTTCTTCCTTACGCTGCACGCAGCAGATCCGTCACTGTACGACGGATCTGCTGAAACAGAAAGAAATCTGTGTCGCTGGTGACAGCAATCTGTCATCAGGGTCTCGCTCAAGGTGGAGCAGAAAGCCAGGCCTCTCCAGACCAGCCGCCACTGCAATAAGGAGCGTCATTTGTTTAAATTGTGTTCATTTACCGAGATGTCAGGGAGGGGGAAGGGAGGGGTTTCAGCACATAACAAAGATAATAATTCAGGTGTAAATGTGGAGTGGCGGATCGATGCAGTCTGACAGCGCTTCCTTCGCTCCCGTTCATCACTGCCCGTCTTACGTAACCTCGGCCGTGGGGAGGCAATCCGTTGACGGCGCTATGAAAATCAATACAACCGAGAGCAACGTGGGCTTCATATTGATGCCGTTTGTGTTGTGAAAGGCATATTAGCAAAATATGCCTGGTGCAGAAAGTAAATAACAAGTGTGCAGCATCTGACATTTAGAAGGGAGCAGAGAGGTGACCTTAGACACGTGGCAATAACATAGACCTGTAGTACCATTTTTGATTGTTTAGATAGTTTATTTTGTATTTGCTGCATCGCCTTCCTAAAGCAGCTGCTGGGCAATTCTTCAATATCATCATAAATCGATTTTGTGAAATTACATCTTGACAAAATGATCAAACCGTCTTGGAATTTTACGAAATCCCGTCGTCCAAATGAAGGGTTTCAGACAACTTGCAATTTTGTAAACTATAGTTATTAAGTGATAAGTATTTGTGTGAACAAAGAAAAGCAAACCAGAAGTCTTTGAAACAGTAGTGCAGCTGTGATTAGTTAGTCACTCTTCATCTCTGCCACGGTGAACATCATGTATCACACACACACACACACACACACACACACACACACTTGAAAATAAGGCTTCCTGTCAGCCATGATGCTGATGCACAACCGTCGCCTTGAGACAGCGATGCGGCCGCCTGCCTCTGAACAGATGAGCTGACGGAGGAGAGATGGATGTAGGGATGGTTTCAAAAAAAGAAAAAGGGAATGAGAAAATGATAGTGGCAGCATTCGTCCTGGAAAAGTGTGTATACCTGCGAATTCATCTGTAGCTGTAAATCATAGACAACTCTTCCCCCAGAATCAGATGACTGAAAATGGAAATGTGCTGAACTCGTAACGTACACAGTGATTTAAAGCCCAACTGGTTCCACTTATTCCGGCTAATTAGACTCCTCTCAGGTTGAAGAGGAAGCAGTGTGGACATGTCCGAAGGGAAACCACAGGCGTAAATAAGACAATGCATTGAAACCCCGACCCCGACCACTGGAAGCGCTCAGAGGAGCTTTAATCAGCCTCGCTAAGTGGAAACACCTGTGGTGATGGACACAGGGCGTGGAGGGCCTGAATGGGTCACAGCAACAACACAAATGTAGGTTTCATGCTGGAAAATAAAAAAGTCCCTTAAGGATTTAACAACAACAAACATGATTTCATTGTTCTCTGAGAAGATGTTTCCTAAATTGTCGAGTCCTATTCACTTCATTCACTCTTTTTTTTTTTTTTACTGCTTGTTCCGAACGCATTTGTAAACCGTCCCTCCGGTTTAGTGACGTTAGCGTTGTAAGCGATGAGCGATATTTGGGAACATTCAGCGAGAAACCCCAAAATCGGGGGGTTTTACAGAACCACATCCATCAGCCATCGGTGACTGTAGGTGGACAAAGGTCTGCACGGAGTTGAAATGTGTGTTAGTTCATTTAGAGCGCAAATTAAACCTGACTGTCCGATAGCTAGTAGCAAACTAGCTGCGAGCTAAATCGATGGTGCTCGATTGACACTAAACTTTATTTAGTTGGAGACCTGTGTCATCCCCTTCTGGTATTGAGAGTAACTACAATAACATTGTCGACATGCGCTTTATACACAGCCTGCAGCTCCTCATATTTCCAGTCTCCAATCCAAATGTTGACTTTCTCTCCGGAAAAAGTATTACAACCTAATAACAGCTTTGAACAGCTTAAAACCTTTTTTCTTTTTTTTTTTGGCAAGTGCAGGATGAAATGGCTTGTGACGTTAAGACGGTAGTAAGATTACAAAATGGCGCCATGTGAAAGAGCCCTCGTCCAGACTAAGAATAATACCACACAGGCGTAGAGAAACGGCATTCTCTCATCTGCAAAATGAGACGCACTGCATTGTGGGATTGTAATCAGAATTGGCATTGCAGATGCGTGATCGCTACTTTTTTTGTTTCATTGATGGCACAATGTCACACCTTTTACAATGTCACTATGGCAGTATCCACACTAAGGGTGCTGTGACCTTTGACCTCCTAATATTGGATGTTTTGAGATTTAGCGTGTGTGTGACATAGTGTTGAGTGTGCGTACTTGTTTAACTTTGATGGTGTGATGGTGACCTTGTATGTTTGTCGCTTGCTTTTAATATGTCTGTGTGTGTGTGTGTGTGTGTGTGTGTGTGTGTGTGTGTATGCATGCACGCGGTCCATGTGTGCTCTTGTGTGGGCGCTCCTGTCTGATTGCCATGGTCTCCTTACGCAAACGCCTATGCAACCATGCAGTCTGGTGTGTGTGTGTGTGTGTGTGTGTGTGTGTGTGTGTGTGTGTGTGTGTGTGTGTTTGTGTGTGCGCGCGTGTGCGCGTATGTGCGTATGTGTGTGTGTGTGTGTGTGTTTGGCCCTTTCCTGTCATTCCCAGAAATGACTGCCTCGGAAACCGAACATGTCGCTGCCCTCTTTGAAGAGTTAGAGGATTAGCAATTAATTCTAATCTTTTTTTTTTTTTTTAGAAACTTCATTTAACTTCCACAGGCTCTAATCTGATCTGTCGCCGTGACGACGCCCCACAGATACGCTGTGCAACTGTGTGTGTGTGTGCGTGCACGCGTTTGCCTTTGTGCATTTTTGTGTGTCTGTGGTGTTGTATGTGCACATTTGTGCACCAGTCTGTGTTAGTGCATGTGTGTGTATGCCTTCATTGTGCTTTAATACACAAAGTATAAACATGCAGTATATAGAGAATACTACAAGGTTGGTTGGGTACTACTCCTATTAATATGACTACTGGTAATATTACAACACTGCTACTGTGTTGCGGCACATTTTGCTCCACATTAACAACCAAACATGTAGATTCGATGGCACCGTGAGGTGAAGCAGGGGGGTATCCTCCAGCAGGGGGAGCTGTGCGTCTGTACAGCTCATGATGAGAGTTCCCATCTGCTCCCACTGTGTGTGCACCTGAACAAGTCATTTCATGTGGTCTGGACTCATAAAACTTCAAACTAAATATTGAAAGAATCTGCCAGAGGGGAAGAACTTTGAAATGTGTTATTTCTTTCTCTCCTCTGGCATCAAATTGGAGTTTTTTTCTTTTACCAGCATTGATGGGCTTCGTTCTGTCATCTCTTTTCAAATGAAGTAAAGTACCGACTGGGTTCATATTTGCTTGTGAACTACCAATCAAAATTCGATAAAGCATCACAAAACATAATATCACGATTTTCCGATATTTTCTTTCACCCCCTGCTTTCCAGGAATATGGGAGGACGCATTTTCCAACTTTTATCGCAAAAATAAAGTGAACTTGTTTCACATATGCTAAACGCTGCAGGGTGTGTGTGTGTGTGTGTGTGTGTGTGAGAGAGAGAGAGAGAGAGAGAGAGGAAGCACATGGCTCACAGCTTCCACACACTCTTGGCTGGAAACATCCACAGCTCATAAATTACCAATCTTGACCCAGCAACACCACCCACACACACACCCCACGCCCCCAGCTTTTCACCGGTCACTGACATGCGTGTGCATGCATGCTAATGTTTATTTTTTAACAAACATCCACTGACACACACACACACAATCTCCTTGACATTCTGCAGGGTGTCCGGCGGCGAGCTGTTCGACAGAATCGTGGAAAAGGGTTTCTACACGGAGAAGGATGCGAGCACGCTGATCCGACAAGTCCTGGATGCTGTGAACTACCTGCACAAGATGGCCATCGTACACCGAGACCTGAAGGTAACACACACACACACACACACACACACACACACACACACACACACACTCACTCACACATACCTCCCGTATTTCACACCCCACGAGCGGTTTGTTCTTATTTGACAGCCAGTGATTTACCCCAGCAATGAGTGCTGTCGCTCGACACATGCAGTGCATTGTGGGTTGTGTCTCTAACCACATCAGCATGTATTTAAAAAGGAAAATGAAAGCCACAAGCATGCCATAAAACCACTTGTATTCTCTCTTTTTCTCCCCTCCGTCCTCCAGCCAGAGAACTTGCTGTATTTTAATCCCCAAGACGAGTCCAAGATCATGATCAGCGACTTTGGTCTCTCCAAGATGGAGGGCAGTGGCGACGTCATGTCCACTGCGTGCGGCACGCCAGGATATGTGGGTAAGTTAGCCAGTCTTCCCTGGCCCCCAACAGTCTCTCGTCCTTCCCTCAAAAAAAAAAATCAAACTTTAGCATCCAGGAAAGAGTTAAAAATATTTTATGAAGAGGTAACAAACAGTTTGATAAGGCTCCTTAGTCATTGTTATGTCCGTCGTTGAGCTTTCCACTACGGCCCATATGCCACTTGAAACTCCTGGTGAATTTTGAAACGATGGGTCCTTTATTTCAGGCAATAGAGGTCACAGCTGGCACACGCTTGTATTTCTCATCATGCCGCTACATCTAAATACAAACTGAGCCGTCTCCTTTGATTTCTGCAGGCGTTGATCCAACGACACGCATGAAAAAGTGCATGTTGTTAGCATCCGACACGTTTATGTTTCTTGCATCAGCTTTGTTGCTTTGCTGTGTGTGTGTGTGTGTGTGTGTGTGTGTGTGTGTGTGTGTGTGTGTGTGTGTGTGTGTGTGAACCAGTGTGTTTGTCGGAACACAAACACACTGGTTGTTCTGGCAAACAAGTGCAAGCTCTCTGTCACAAACAAATCTGTCATACACGTGCAGATACATAAGTAACGGTCTTCATGATATTGTTGAACTTTTATGAATATATTTTGCAGCAGCCCCATCAGGCCATCTTTACTGAACCCAGCTGTTGTTCATGTTGTGTGACAGATGTATATTTATTTGTAGTTTCCGCCCGTCTGCTTTTCTGTATTTTCTTAATCCCAGAATCTATGAAACACACACACTTTGACTTTAAATGATGGAATCCTTGTGTTAGTCTCTCTCTCTCTCTCTCTCTCTCTCTCTCTCTCTCTCTCTCTCTCTCTCTCTTTCTCTCTCTCTCTCTCTCTCTCTCTCTCTCTCTCTCTCTCTTCTCTCTCTCTCTCTCTCTCTCTCTCTCTCTCTCTCTCTCTCTCTCTCTCTCTCTCTCCCCTGTACTCTCTGTACCTCTCCCGTCCATTTGCCCCATGGAGCTCATTTTTGGGCTTTGCCCTGCGACCAGCCTCCTCTCCCTCCTGCAGAGGCTTGTCTGGCCACAGGGCATTTCCACTCCAGACAATTTGTGTCTAAATGTAACTATAAATAACCACGGAACGTCCCTAATTAAAACCAGATCTGAACATGTGCGTGTGAATATACTTATGAAGAACTTCCACTAACAAAGGGTCTCGCTGGGCCTCTTGAAGTTCTCCAACAGGAATCAAATTTGGGATGTTAACAACCGCTGTTCAAACTCCTTTTGTATGTGTCACTGCAAGCAAGTGATGCTATATTTAGTCCAACTAACTAATGCCAGTTCACCATAATGCACCATAATGCAACCAGAATTGAACTTCATAATAACACGCCTGCAGAGGGAGCAATAGGTCGAGACAACGTGGAGAAAGTAGGTAATGTGATGAATTTGTTGGATGACGGGATATTAAAAGCAGCAGAACAAAGTTCGTGAAATTGCCACTTCCTTGAAAACTATAAATTCCTGTAAAACAGTGCAATGATCATGGGGGATTTGATGCTGCGTTAGTTGATATTCCCTAAAAAAAGAAACGTTCAACCAATTCAGTCTTTGCAAGATCTCCCTTTGGCCTTTACTTTTTAATCCTCATGACAAATCACAATGTCTTTCCGAAAAATAGGAATACACCTGCAGCTGCTTCACTGCAACCGCCCTCCAGTGACTGCTCCTTTAATTTATTACATTTTATGTCACTATTAGTTAGTGTCAGGTACAGTGAAAATCTCTTAGCATAATTCATATTATTATTTATTTATAGTAAATGTATTCCACAAACATACACAAAAGAGATACGTGGCGGTTCCCTTCAGCGGCCGTGCCAGGTTCCTATCGGCTCGACGGCTTCCACTGTGAAGCAGCTGCAGGCTGGCAAATTGACAAGCAATCAACAGACGTCCCGATGGCCTGATTTTGCTGTTTTATTCCACCAAAGAAAAATGAAGACGAGCCTCGTGAAAGCTGACGTTAACGAGACACACATTACAACCAACGGCAACAGCTTTGTTTGGGAATAGCAGAGGAACATCCGAAAGAGTCCAAACAGAGACTCGAGGTCCAAAGAAGACGAGGTCTCTACCATCAGGGAAGTGGAGAACATGCAGTGTGGAAATACTTAAGTCGTGAGAAATTAGCAACACAATTGGAGTTGCGCGGAGTAATAAAACATTTCGGATCACTGCCGAAATATTTTACACATTTACAACATACTTGAGCCTAAAGTCTTTAACTTTGTTCAGTAGTGAGCAGCAGGCACAATGACCTCAGTGTATATAAATGATTCTCTGATGAGTCCGCCAAAACAACAACACACACACACACACACACACACAAACACACCCCTTCACAATGTCTCTGTGTAGATCTATAAACAAAGCTCTGATTCAGCACATGTGCGAAGCTTCTGTTCCGGTATTTCTTCATATCTAGCCATGTGTGTAAGCGAGCCAAATCTATTTCGATCTAGTCGTGTGTGTGTGTGTGTGTGTGTGTGTGTGTTTGTGAGCCGATGTGATGGGGAGCTAGAGGCTCGGTAATGAGCCTCAGGGGAAAGTCAGGCCAGGGCAGTCTGCCATTTATAAACACAAAGAGCGGAGAGAACTACAGAAGTAATAAAACAGGAGTTAGCTTTCTGTCGAAATGCAGGAAAAGTAAATAAATCATAAAGCCGTTGCTTTTATTTCTGGGGCCTACTTTCGTGTCAGTGACAACCTTTTTTCGCAGGGCGTGAAGACCTCCTGCCGTTAACCAAACCCGACACGTGATTGCCATTTGGACAGACACGGAGAGTCTGCTTATTTTCTCTTGATTCACGTAATGATCGCACAGGAGTTTTTAAATGGACCTCAAGCTGACTAGAAAAGAGACCGATTCTGAAAACACGATCCCGACTTAAGTTCAGGGAAACAAACACCAGGCTGCTGCACAATGGAGTCACATCAGGAGCCCAACAAGTAACAACTTCTCACCAATTCTAATCTTTTTGTTTTTCTTCCACTCTCAGCCCCAGAGGTCCTGGCCCAGAAGCCGTACAGTAAGGCGGTGGACTGCTGGTCCATTGGAGTGATCGCCTACATCCTGTAAGTACCAACTGGTCTCCTTCGGGTCACATCACGCTGCGGCTTCACCCGGCCGAGCAGCCCGGCGCATCGCCGCACGCCCATCTGCCGTCAGATTCACAGTTTACCCGATGACACCTTATGTCAGATTACGGAGCACCACAGAGTTCTGACACTTTCTTTTGCTGCGAGACTCATATGACGAGCTGGGATGAATCAAAATGTCTGCTGTAGGAAAAATAAGAAGAAACACAACATCTCTTGGAAATCAGAGTCAGACGTACATATGACACAGAATGAATCACCTCCTGCTAAGCTTGTATACACACAAAACCACCGGCTGAGTTGTGATGTATTACACCTCCATATTCTTTTCATTAAGCTAGCTGCATCGGTTTCTCGTGCACTGACTAACAGTTAGCAATGCCAGTATACGCTAATGTGTGCACGGAGCCTATTGTCTCAAAGGTCATGTAACTCCACTCTGTTCTGGAGCTGAACGTTGTGTGTGTGTGTGTGTGTGTGTATTTGTTGATTTTACCCTGCGTGTGTGCGTGTTGATGATGTTGCGTGTGCTGTCATCTGGGCTGGATGGAGCTCTGCTGATCGGCCTTGTTTGGACATGGAGCTGCAGTCGAGAGAGAGAGAGAGAGAGAGAGAGAGAGAGAGTCTGTCTGTGTGTGTCTTTAGAGCATTTACCTCTAACTTGTTTGCTTCAATGATATTGATGCCCAAAGCCACCACTTTAATTTTTTTAAGGTGTGTGTGCATACCGGACAGGCGTTATTATCTCGAGCTTGATATCACAGATCAGTGGTCAGGGGTCAGCCGCAAGTAAACGGGATGCAGGGCGTGCAAGATGGAAGAGAGGACGGCACGTTGTGTGTGTGTGTGTGCGTGCGTGCGTGCGTGTGTGTGTGTGTGTGTGTGTGTGTGTGTGTGTGTGTGTGTGTGTGTGTGTGTAAAGAGAGAATTAGAGCGGCTCCCTGCTGACAATTAGCACAATTAGCGTTGAGATTCAGACCTTGTTAGCTTTTAGCTGCTGCTCAGGTGGAAAGAGCACATCAGGTAATCAGCCATGATAATCACCTGAGATCCTGAGTGTGTGTGTGTGTGTGTGTGTGTGTGTGTGTCTGCATGTGTGTCTGCATGCATACATCTTTAGTGGGATGGATGGTGAGCGGAGGCTGAGTCTTCAACCAAACGTGAAAGCAGATAAACAAAAGGGCGAGTATCTCTTCACACTAGGCCGAAACATCCTGCTGTGTGCGTTTGAACTTGTGTGTGATTGTGTATCGATGGAGAACGGCATTTTAATGAGTTTTTATCCAAATCTCTTGGTGCATCCAAGACTTCAGTAATGAGGTGCGTATGATGCTGTTGGTTCAGGCGGCTCATTACGGAGAACCAGACTGGAGCCTTAGTAAACACTGGAAACACTGGGAACCAGTAATCTCATGTTGACCCGATTAAGGTGATACTGCCAACTACTGCCAGGACTACCAATAGAAAGGGCCCGTCATATTAACCACAGCTGTGAGCAACGTGACCCCTGCTACAAAAACGGGCAAGGCACCATTAACAAACTCACACAATACAACCTGATATTGATATGAATCACATTATGATGCATCATATGCATGCTAAATTACATAACAAAAAAAACAAATGATGAATTTAGTGCAACAAATTTCCCAGAGCCAAGGATAAACATCTTCAAATGACTCATTTTGTCCTACAGATTAATATCCAACAATAATCTGACTCATCATTCCTCAGCTCTAAATGAAGGATTTGATAAATCCTTGGAGGAATAAACAATTCAGTGGCTGAGTAAATAGATAAATCATCAGTGGATAACTTGTCTTGTGCTGCATGAAATAACAAAGTGAGTTCATAAATGACTGAATGAGGGCTGGAACAAACTGAATGACTGAGTGAACGTCTTGTCTGCAGGCTGTGCGGTTACCCTCCGTTCTACGACGAGAACGACTCCAAGCTGTTCGAGCAGATCCTGAAAGCCGACTATGAGTTTGACGCACCGTATTGGGACGACATATCGGACTCAGGTGAGCCTTCTTCCTCCTCCTCGTCTTCTTCCTCTTCCTCCTCCTTCCTCTTCTTCGGCTCCCTTGACCACTTTTCCCTCCATCCTCCGTCCACCACACACCACCTCTCTATCACAGCCTATGACATCATCTGCCTGGAATGAATGCATTTGGGAGTGTGTGTGTGTGTGTGTGTGTGTGTGTGTGTGTGTGTGTGTGTGTGTGTGTGTGTGTGTGTGTGTGTGTGTGTGTGTGTGTGTGTGTGTGTGTGTGTGTGTGTGTGTGTGTGTGTGTGTGTGTGTGTGTGTGTGTGTGTGTGTGTGTGTTTGTGTGTGTTTGTGTTTGTGTTTGTGTGTGTGTGTGTGTGTGTGTGTGTGTGTGTGTGTGTGTGTGTGTGTGTGTGTGTGTGTGTGTGTGTGTGTGTGTGTGTGTGTGTGTGTGTGTGTGTGTGTGTGTGTGTGTGTGTGTGTGTGTGTGTGTGTGTGTGTGTGTGTGTGTGTGTGGCTATCAGTCACCACCACAGCTATTTGTAAATCCTGGCAGTCAACCCTGTTGAAGATTCCAGTCTGAAGATGCAGATGTGGTGACACATTTCAACCCTTGTAACATTGTTCACATGCAAATGTGAAGTTGTTTTTTCATGTAAGGGGACCAGACTGAACAGCTGTGGACTGACAGACAGACATTCGTGAATCCCTCGTGAGATCTGGAGGTCCACTGACTTGTTGACTTTTGTTGTTTGGATTGAATTGTCTGGATGAATTGCCGCTACATTTTGAATGCACATTCATCCCCCCATCAGGATGACTTGTAATCACTGTGGTGATGCTTTTACTTGTCATCTAGCATCATTATCAGGTCGACCTTTAGATTTTCCAATACTCTGGTTTATGTAAATATCAAAGATTGTCAGCGTCATTTGTCACGCATATCTTCTATTTCTGAGCAGCAGATTGCAAAGGGAATTGTTTCATAATGCTGTTTAAAGTCGGAACACTGCTTGTGTGTCTCGAGTTGTGAAGTTTTCTGACCCTTGTGTTATTCAGCCAAGGACTTCATCGGCAGCCTGATGGAAAAAGATCCAGCCAAGCGTTTCACCTGCGATCAGGCACTCAGACACCCCTGGTGAGAAGCGCACACACTCGCAAGCGGGCGAACAAAAAGGCATCAAATCAATAAAGATATGGATGTGCTGTCAGAAGTGTTAACAGAGAATTTGTGTGTGTGTGTATCAGGATCGCCGGTGATACAGCCCTCTGCAAGAACATCCATGAGTCAGTCAGCCGACAGATCAAAAAGAACTTCGCCAAGAGCAAATGGAGGGTATGTTTTGTTTACTGCTCTATAGCAGCACGTTACTTCAGCACGACTCATCAAACGATTGTCTGTGTTTTTGAGAAAGATGAATCACAAAAAAATAACATGGCCTGCCGCGTGGTCAGGAGTTAACTGTCATCATCCACTTTTTTCCCCCTGCTGCAGAGAGTAACCTGCAGATCTGAGACAAATTCCCTCTTTCTTTAAGAACTGCTCTTCACAGTCATTTCCAGCTCTGGGTGTTAATAGCACATCCAGCTTGTGTGAGATTTGAACCTCAGATGTTTTTAATGGAAGATAACCTGCAACAGAAGACCATATCATGGCTCTTTTATTTTCTTTTTTGCACTAGTGCCAGTTCATGGAAAGCAGATTCTGGTCTTCAAAGCCTTTTTATGAAGAAGAAAAATCTGTTTTTCGAACTTTACATTGACATAATATAGAAATAAATCCCAAATATAATCCCCTCCTACTCATGAAATACATACAGTACAACGGTAGTACAGCAAACTCACTTGAGGCAAAGGGAGAGCTCATCTTCCCATTTCCTACCTCTCTCCAGCAAGCGTTCAACGCCACCGCCGTGGTCCGCCACATGAGGCGGCTGCAGCTTGGCAGCAGCATGGGCAGCAGCATGGACGCCTCCAACCCGGCGACCAGGCCGAGCCAGACGCAGAGGCCGGCCCAGAGCCAGAGCCAGGCTGGCCAGAACCAGCCGGCTCAGAGCCAAAGCACCGGCCAGACGGCGCAGAGCCAGAGCGCCAACACGGCCGCCAGCAAAACCTCTTCGACAGACACCAACTTAGCAGCGCCCCGCAAGGAATGTAAGTATGAGTCAGTAGTATCAGTGCCACCGGAGAGTCAGAAGAACATATGTAATTTGCAAAAAGTTAAAGAATTGATGACGCTCTAAACCCCTCCGCTGATCATAGCGTAGCAACCGCTACACCACCCGGGGATGGCGCGTCGCAGGTGACGAGCGGAGTGACACTATTCAATTCAATTCAGTTTATTTTGTATAGCCCAAAATCACAAATACAAATTTGCCTCTGAGGGTTTTACAATCTGTACACATATGACATCCCTGTCCCGGGACCTCACATCGGATCAGGAAAAACTCCCACTAAAAAACAAGGGGAAGAAACCTGAGGGAGAGCAACAGAGGAGGATCCCTCTCCCCGGACGAACAGAAGCAATAGATGTCATGTGTACAGAATCAACATAACAGAGTTACAGCACATTCAATGAATATCACAGAAATTATTCATGTAATGAGTAGTAGGCATGGACCACGATCCAGATAACCACGATCCATGTCAGCAGTGGGGGTAGAGGGGAGGGGCATCAGCAGGGAGCAGGACCGGCTCCAGACAGCCATGATCCATGGAAGCTTGAGGAGAGGAAGCACAGAGGCTCCTGAGAAGTAGAGTTAGTAATGTGCATTGAAGAGACATTAATTCATCCGGAAGGATAGAGAGGAGGAGAAAAGGAGAGAGAGAAGAGGAGAGAGAAGCTCAGTGTATCCTAAGATGTATATATAATGTATAAGCCTATAGGAGATCTTCAGGAGCACTGAAAAGGTTTGAGGGGAGGGGATCTTTCTGATGGAATCACAGGGTGAGTTGCCCTCGCGAATCGCACTTGAAATGATGCAGGCATGTACATGAAGAGTTTGGAGGGTGGCGTCCTTTCTTGTCAGTGTTTCCAAAACCAGAAAAAAGAAGATAAATGCTTTGGATTAAACAATTGAGTTATCCGCTCCAATGTAAGCGGCAGACGTTAGCATGTGCGGCTAACTAGCGCACCTACATACTAACCCAGCGTTACATTCAACTCTGTTATTTATGTGGGTTAAAAGTTATAAAGTTAACGTTTCAAGTAAATACAAACAACAAAGCACAAATCTGGCACCATTATCATTGTTTTGTGTCGCGGGAGAACAGAAATCACAGAAGCGAAAGCGCCTGCAGCTAAGTGAAGGGTCAGTTACAGCATTGTGAAAAACAATATATATATATTATGCCCTGATCCATCTGCCTCTTCCCTCTCAGGTGTAACTGCGTCGGTCACGCCCTGCAGTCTGGCGTCCGCTGCCTCTTCTCCCGCCGCGGGGGCGGAGCTGAACCGGCCGCATCCCTCGGCGGTTCCCGCCCCGGTGCTCACGGAGACCAAGTGACGCCAGGTCCCGCGGGAAACCAGCTGGGAGGCCACAGCACTGTGAGGCAGAGAGACGGAAAACAGAAACGGAGGACGACAGGAGAGGAAGAGGATCCCCCCGCCCGCATCCCCTCCATCTCTTCTTCTTTGTTTCTCCCTCTCCCCTCACATGCGGCCCCGCCCCCCTCCCACAGCCCAGCAAGTTCCCCGCCCTGCTCCCGTGAGAGCAGAGGACTGTACCTCCACCTCACCGGTCCAAGCCACACAGCGCCATACTCGCACACCCTCCACCCGATTCCTCCGGCCACATCAAACAGGCCACAGACGCTCATCGAGGAGGTTTGAGCGGCCGACTGCGATTGGTTGCTTGATGATAAACGGGCGTCGGCTGCCGCGAGCTTGAGCAGGAATTGGGGCCGGTGGCTTCATATTATTCATGTCAGTCAACAACAACTTCCCTCTCGAATCTGGTCTTTCCTGCGCCACTTTATTTAGTCTTTTTTTCAAATTAGGTTTGACTGTTGACAACTGGATTGTTTTATTTTGTATTATTGCTGTTAATGTTAAAGGTGGTATGTGTAACTTTTAAAAATCAAACACGTCATTGTCAGACTGATATTGCTACTTTGGTATGATTACTGTAAATAAACGGTAATCATGCCAAGACCAGAGGTCTTCTTAGCGATCAGTTCTTTACACTCATGTTTACCAACGTAGCAAACCAGTGTGACAATTCTTGTTACCCACGTTAAAATGCTACATATAACATCTTTAAGACACTTTATACGCCCTTATGGGCTCGTCTGTCTGTCTGTTTGTGCTTTAAGAAGTGCTTTAAAGGTACCATACGACTGTTGAGACGTGGAAACATGAGTTAGCGCTTTATGTATTTTTGCACAGTGTCAGAGGGTCAGATATGTTCTCAGACACAGATTAGACGCCATCCACTTAAGTTAATCAGAGCGTAGAGATTGTAAATTGTTGTGTGTGTATATACATATATCTATATATATATATATATATATATATATAATAACCCAGAGTGGATGTCAGAGCATTGTGTGACTTTATTGTCTGGAAGATTCTGATCTGTTTATTATTTTCTATAAGACTTTTTTATAACAATCACCCTTTAAGGGACACACATACCACGCAGCAGGGGGAGGATCTCTTAGGATGGAGGTAGTTGAGAATGTCGGCTGCACGTTAGCTTACCATTTTGACTTCCCAAAACCAACGAGCAGCGCAGTGCAGTTTCAGGGCGGCTAAAGAAGACAAGACCTGTCACAAACTCCACTGCTCCGCACATGGGTCCTTGGGGTATTCCAAGATGGAGAAGCTGCCTGCCCCCCCTCCCCCCTCTCTAAAGAAGCCATGACCTCACCTTTCTTCGCATTGTCAAGCTGTACCTGGTTCAGAAGTGCTCAGGGAAAACAGCTGCACTGTGCGCTGGTGAACACTGATTCCCCGCTTTAGGTCGCTTTAGGTCGTTCCGTCTATTTTGGGGTCCGGGTGTTGTGGCGTCCCTGTTAATGATCCGCAGCTTATTGCAGTGTTGCTGCTCCGACCTTTCCACAGAGGACTTTTGGGCTCTGTGCTTGACAGAATCGGCCGCAACATTACGTTGGATAGGTTAGGTCTCGCGCATCCGGTGATCCCCGCCTCTCATCCTCCCGCAGCACGACAGCTATCGTGACCAAAAATCTGAGTAGCTTGGTTCTCACCATCGAGTGAAAAGGGCCCAGCGAACGGGAGCAGCAAAGCCAAAATATTTAGTGAGGAACTCAAACTCCACTCCAACTCCTTCTTTGTCAATTTCAAAACCGTATACTGAGCTGGGTAGCTTCGAGACTTCGGTAGCTTGGATTGTGTCACCGGCTCTTGTGATGTCCTGCCAGACGCTCACTCACATATCAGATCGTCACCATGCAATTCTACGGATCCCTTTATTGTGAATTGTAGCCAAAGACTAGTGCTGGGTACGAAGACAATTTGGTTCATTCTGCTGGATGAAGTAGTCGGAACAGAACTAGTCAGATTAAACTTTAGATGTGAAGAGGGTTAGGGTTAGTGGACTAAAACTAAGGGCTGAACTGCAGCTGCAAATTAATCTGGAAGGGGAAATTGTATTATTTCTTCCTAATCTTTTGCCATTTGCCTTCTGCTTATTATTCATTGGGCTTGTTTTGATCCGTGCGGCATGTCGGGGAGGGCGAGACCACAGCTGGATGAACGTCAAATCACAGGGAGAAGGAACACTCACCCGAGCTTTCGGGAATTCACCTTCGGCACGCCGCGCGTACCTGGTCGCACGTATTGGGCTCCGAGGTTGTTATCCGGTCTAGAATCCAGACTCCCTCCTCGCTGCGTTCTCTGTTCTTTGACAGCAGCGCCTTCGACCTTCAGCAGCTCTGCAGGGACACTTGTGTCCTGGGCGTGTTCGCCCCGCTCTCAGTGCTCAACAACTTCTTTACCCCATCTGTTGCTTTCGACCCCCGAGCCCATTGGCCCCCGCTGAGGACGTAAATCTTTCAGAAGGAGTCACATAATATGTAGTTGACATGAGAACCTCACGTCATGGAAATATGCCATTCTAGTTAGTCGTGTAAGAAAAGGTTCGCCTGATTTATTTTGTTATTTTATATGTGCAGTCATAGAGAAAGGTAACTTTTTAGTGTTTTTACTGATTTACAACACCCACATGCAGCGTCTCCAACTGCATGGCTCCACCCTTCACCCCTCAGAAAGAAAAAAAAAAAAAATATATATATATATATTAATTCTGACGTTTTTACAGTGTGGTCTTGCGTTACATTTTTTTCTCTACTAAGTTAATTCATGTAATTATCTACGTGTTACTGAGGGGAACTTTTAACCATGTAAGGGCTTTATTCCTTAATCTGATTATTCACTGTAACCATGTATACATCCCCATTGATTGCTATGCATTTTTTTAAAAACATTTTTAAGTGTCGTCAATGTTTAGTTTTTTTGGGAAGTGGGGAACACATAGTAAAAAAACGTCCGGGGAATTAAAAAGTGCAAGACTCTGAATCCCCCGCCAGATCGTAGATAATTTACACTTCACTATTGAAGACTATTATTACTGAACGAGCTACAGCAGGAAAGCGGCGCGTCAGCCTTTCACTCTGGCTCAACAGATGTTAACGAATCGTCAGCCAACACTGTAAGAATCACTTGATGTGATGTTGTCCGCTTCAGTGTGGACGTTTGGGTTTGTGAATGTATTGTGAGGCAGGCAGAGGGGTTCAGGTTCATGCTGCTCTGTGTTTCATGTCTGCTGTTGAAAAAAAAAAAGAATTCTGAATGAATCTTTCCATGTTCAAGATGCTTCTGTAAATAGATTGTGAATATGAATGATCATTTTCAAGACAACATTTACAAATGTTTTGCTGTTCAGGCACGTGAGAGTGAGTGAGCGAGTGAATGAGCGAGTGAGTGAGTGAGTGAGTGAGTGAGTGAGTGAGTGAGTGAGTGAGTGAGCGAGCGAGTGAGTGAGTGAGTGAGTGAGTGAGTGAGTGAGCGAGTGAGTGAGTGAGTGAGTGAGTGAGCGAGTGAGTGAGTGAGTGAGTGAGTGAGTGAGTGAGTGTGTCGAGGGAAGTTGATTGTATTCTCTATGGAATGTTTCATGTAAAAAAAAGAAGCTAAAGTCCCCTTTACTCCCCACTGCAGTCTGCGTCAAATATATATATATATATATATATATATATATATATATATATATATATATACCGCTACACAGTGCAGTTCCATGCCATCAGTGTTCCACCACCACTTCAGTGTCAGTCCAACTAGAAGTGAAAGCATCGTTTACTGAACTCAGGCTTAAGTTTTTTTGCCATTGTAAAGGAAGAAATCCAAAGCTGTGACCTTCTCAGAAACACACTGTTAAGGACGAGGCGCGGCCCCGCTCTCGTCCCTCCGCCCCCCTCCTTTGAGCTTGCGCTCTTATTTTTGGAAGCCGTCACTAAAGATGAAAACACAAGCATGTCAAAAAAGGGGAAAAAAAGTGCTCCAAGAATTGAAGTTCACCATGAGTGTTTGCATAACCGTGTATATGCCCTTGTATGATGTTCGTATCTCTGTGTTATGTAAAGATGTGCACAGGTTGAGAGGTTGAGAGTCCACAAAAAGCGTTTGACCCTGGGGTCGAGTTTCAGCTCTACAAACAGTTTCCATAATAATAATGTCATTGACATTACAACGTAGCCAGCTGGCCAGCATTAAGAGGAGTGGATGCCATCTTTCAAAGTGTGAGCTCTAATGCTAACTATGAGAGTGACCTCAAGCCCATTCTGTGAACACATGAATGACATGGCTTTATTGTGTGACCCCGTGTCTCCCTGTGGGCGTCCTCGTCCAGCTGACCTCTGAAGGTCGCGGGCTGTGTTGTATTTACTCTGCATGTGACCACGACAGACCCCCACCACGTGCACCCTCCGTCACGCTGACGACACCCTCATATTTCTCAGAGCGGGCACCGCCTGCCGCACTTATTGTGCTGTGATGATGATGATGATGATGATGATGATGATGATGATGACTTTCTGTTAATGGGGCTTGTATATCAGATGCCTTCGACAATCATGTGCACATATCAGAGTTACCATGACGACACAGGCCAGAGCGACTGTTTGTGTTTCGTTTGTCTTTTTCCTGGAATAAATTCAGAATGATCGTAATATGACTCTTTATTTTCTTTTCTGGTGGGGGGTTGTTCTTGTGTCGTGTCTTAGTACTACTCAGTCTAAGATTTAGGACTTCATTTTCTACAAATGTGTGTGTGTGTGTGTGTGTGTGTGTGTGTGTGTGTGTGTGTGTGTGTCAACAGCTGTTTAGCAGACAGAACAGGCTTGTTGCAAACACATGAGGCACACTGAGTAGCACATGTCCGAATACATTATGATGCTTAAAGCATTAAAAACATCTGCAGACGTTACCTCCCCACATAGAAGTATGTTCGGCCTCTTTGGGGTTAGACTCCAGTGTCCACACTGAAAGGATTGTGCAGTTGCAACGAACATAGACTGTGAAGTGGACATAGTCAGCGTGATGTCACTCATTGGTTTGTGGACTATGGTTTTGCAGCCTCTAATTCGGCTTTTTGGCTGTAGCCATCTTGTTTTTGGCCGTAGCCATAATTTACTAAATGAACATCATGTGGTATTGAAGAAGACTTGAGGAATTGAAGAATGTTTACTGAGGGAATAAATCAAGAGAGAAGTAGAGTCATTCTCTCAGACTTCCATTCAATCAGACTTTTCATTGGCTTCAGATTGCAAACCTCAATTTTATTTTTGTCAGAGCATCTGATTTAGTGATTGCTGTGGGGACATAGATAATTAAAAAAAATGTTTTTGGAGAAGATTACCAACCCTGGTTTAAAAATTGGCGCATTGTTAGCAGAGGTCAGCTTGGTGGAGCTTCCTGTGGTCAAAGTCATCACACTTCCTCTGCTTTTCCCCGTCTCGGTGGGAGCTTCTCCTCCTGACTTTACTCTGTCTATCACGGTTCAGTACAGAGTAACACACACACACACACACACACACACACACACACACACACACATTGAATGCTCTTTCAAAATGGTTCATCCTTCCGACAGAAACATACACACACACACACACCAAAGCACTGAAATGAAAATTGTGAAATCAAAGTATTTTAAATCCCTTTGACACTCAAGCACAATAACATGCACACACAGTCCCACACACACACAAGCAACGGGATTGAATTTGAGTTAAATCAAAATTGCCCATCATTTTCACACACACACACACACACACACACACTGCTTGTTGACTTTGGCTGTCAAACTCTAAGTGTGTTTGTGCTCAGAGTCACTGATCTCTCCGCCTCTTAGACAGATTTCTCCTCATCTTTAAGTCAGAGCTTCGTCCTCCCATCCTCTTCCCCTACCCCTCTTCTCCCTGCAGGCTTTCTTCCCCTCCTCTCCTCCACCGCAGAGACATGTTGTTTTGTTCTTTACTGAGCAGCATATATATATATATATATATATATATATATATATATATATATATATAACAATTTGTTACAGGCAGATCATCTGAAACGGTGAGATAATGCACAGTTGTGCAGGAAACAAGAGGCATGCTGGGGAGTTTCGAGTGGGCAAAGAGCCTCCGTATCATTTGGGGGTTCTGAGTGGTGCTGTGATGTTTCCCCGTTCGCTGGCAGTTGGTGAGCTAACTTACATCAGCAATGACCTGAAGAAACATTTCACTTGGACGGGAAAAGGCTTTGGTATTAAATTAGGCCGACGTTGTTCCAAACGCAGTTGCTCAACATCCTCGCCCAACCATAAGGAGGAAGGATGGTAGATGCCAGTTGAATCAGTTTAGGTATTGCTCATCATGCTTATGCATATGTATTATATATATATATGGGACTGCCAAAACGTGGGCGGGCCTTGAATGTAGCCCACCTGTCTTGATTGATGGATGGCCGTCATGATAATATTGGTTGTAGTTGGTTGGTAGCGTATGTGGTAGCGTATATTTAGTTTTACAGAAAGAAAAGATGATTGGATTTTGATATAAAATACAAAGTAGTTGTTTTTTTCTTTTGCATATGTTGTTAAATATGTGCACAAGATGCAACATTGGATCTAAAAGGGTTCAAAATACATGTTTCATTTCATCTCTACTTTAGGAGCTCCCTGAAGAAAGGACCCGTATCCAGACGGTGGAAACACAATGCACTGTGTGCTCAAGTCGGTCACAGTGAACAAGCTCACGAGTAAATACATGTCAAGCTGCTTTCCCCCACCGTGTGCTTGATGATGATGACACTGCATCTTAGCTTTGAATGAAGGCATCCCTAGCATCCCTCTCCGTTTAAACCCGCCTCTCTTTTGCTTTCCTCACACTCGCAGTGGTCCCGTGATGTGGCGGCCGCTCGCCTCCCTCCAGAGCTTTTGCTCTTCCAGACTGAATTGGGGGAATTATTTTCCAGCGACGTCCTGCTGTTCGGAACATTAATGCCCACGCAAACACATTCCAGTCACTTGATGGACCCGAAGCACATCTCTCCCCAAATACGACACGTATACACACACACACGCACACACACACACACACGCACACACGCACACACAGCGTCTCCTCTGAACTTAACCTCTCTTTACACTCTCTGCGTGATGCTGTAGGGCTTAACCGGCCCGCAGAGTGTGTGGATATTTGTTTTTTGGTCCTCCGGTGACCCAGGTGTTCATCTCCCTCAAAACATTGCCACTTTCACACCGATGTTCATCCAGGTAAAATTTAATATGCAGGAAAACATTCGACACAACAAAAATATCCACGTACAAGCTGTCATTAAACAGCTCAAATGTAGCAAATGATAAAAGCACCTTCTCATGCAACATCGACCGTATTCTCATTCTCAGACACGCCACTGATGTCGATGAATCACGACATCGAATGATCATGTTTCCTGCCACTGCTTCGCCAGGCCGTGGTAACATGGAAGGCGTCTTTGAATTTGATTTGGTTGAGTTCAGTTGGGTTGTTTTTGGATGCAAAAAGCTGCATAACCGAAAAAAGCATCAAATACTTAAAGCTGCTAGAATCAATATGGTCAACAACAATAAATTGGCAGTTCCGCTCAGCTTTGCGTCCTCTTTTAGCTTCTTTCAGCTCATTGTTTTATTTGTTTACTGGCCTGCAACTTAACGTTTCTATTTAATCCATTTGCATCAGTGCTAGTTTCCAGGGTTGCTGAGCGCCTTCTCCTACCTGGACGTCTTTCAAATTTCTTGACCCCAATGTGGAATTTCCTGTTGAGAGGACCACCGTTCAAATTTGTTCAAACATGCCAAGTGGCCCTTTAACAAAATTCCTAGTCAACATAACTTTCTTTTGTCGTAATTTGGTTTTACAACGTGGACCGCTCTTATCTCAGGCTTGGGAAACCCTGACAGACTCTTTGCTGCCCCCACCATCGGCCACAGCCGGTTTGTGTTGGACCAAAAACAAAACGCCTCCATGTGATCGCAGCCTGAGACGAGTGCAGAGCAGCAATTGGATCCAGTCGTAGAAGACACAACACATGTTGGCCTCAGGAAAGGTCCTGGCCATCTGATAGCATAGCAAGCAGGGATACACAAGACAGAAGGAGTGTAAGACTATGTCAGTTATTACTTAATAAAAGTGTGTTTACTCATATGTGACGGTTGCTATTTCTTTGCCCCTTACATGGAGACCGCCCAGCAGTCTCTCGCTCTCCACGGTCAGTTTTCAGTCCAGGTTGGGGGCGGGGCCTGGGGGGCGGGATTACGTTAAAGTTGCATCCTTTTGCGTATCGTCGTGCTCGCGTAGCGCCCGGGCGGAGGCTCCTCCTGCGTTATGGCGTTGAGGTGATGCCCCGCCCTCCGCTCCGCGGCCTCCAGCCTCCCCTGCAGCTCCCGGGCCTCCTGCTCGGCCTTGCGCGCGGCCTTGCGCGCGTTCCCCAGGGACCGCTTCACCTTGCGCACGCGCTCCTTCAGCTGCCGGTTCCTCCTCTCCGCGGCGGCCAGCCGCTCCTGCATCTTGCGGCCCTGCTCCTCCTCCTCGAACAGCGCGGCCTGCACCGAGGAGCACAGCAGCTGGGGAGAGGAGGAGAGTGCGGTTAACACACACTGGAAAGGGGAGTGTGGCCTAGCAGGGGCAAACCAAACTGTTGTAAAGCACCAGTTGCCATTTTGTGAGCTGGTTGTGTCTGGGGGTGAGATTTTCCCAGCAGCCTCTCTGAGAAAATGAAAAACAAAGAATAAATGTCTCCCTTTGATGTCCACTGTGCTGTTATTCTCCTCTGTGAAGCCCCGACACACTGAGAAGGAGGGAGGGAGGGGAAACCAAGCGGAGGTCATGACCCTCGTCATTTGCATTCACCCACACAGGGGGACAGCGTTTTACGTGTGTCTGTGTAACATAAATGCATCACCCCTTGCACCTCCCTGACGATGAGGGGTCACATGCTTTGATGTTTCAGGGGGCCCTAATTTTCCATCTCATTGGTAGACCAGAGCTGACCTCAACCAGCAGGCTTTACAGGGGCGCTCTCGGTCAGAGCGTGTTCCTGTGACAGCACTTAGTCGGAGGATAACATGGGAAAGTCCAAATGAATGTGTGTTAGTGTAAATTGTTCGTGCTCTCCTCTAGCACTTTGCTAACAGTCACAAGAGGCTGTGTATGAACTGCTGTGCATGTGTTCTGCTTCGCCAAACGCACTGGAGCATCCAGCGCACCACTGAAGCAACATGGCGACAGTGCCTTTTCTGCCACAGATGGCACTGAAGAACACAAACATTCACACACTGTCAGAGGAGCTCGCTGCGGCCTGGTCACCTCAGCCTCATTAAGGTTGCACGTATTACCTATGTGAAAACATTTAGCATGTCATGGAATATTAAATGCAAAAAAAGCGTTTGTTTGTTGACTATATTTCGTTATAGGGTCAGCTTAATTATAGCTTTTATTTTCAACTCTTCAGAGTAAGGACTGTGGATACTGTTTCTTGAGGGGGATGGCTGCAATTGACTCTTTGCTAAGTCCCTCCCTTTGAATGCACACTGACCAATCGTAGCGTGGTGTCCGACAACTATCTGGCTCAGCTCCGTAGGCTGTAATGCAATGGTTTTACAGATTTTCCTCCTTTTCCGGCTGGTTTAGTGGATGTGGAGCTAGTCATGGTTAAACATTGTATAGTAGTGATACTCGTTACCTAGAGATTCTACAATCTTATGTTTCTAATGATTTTTTTAAATTATTGTAACAGTGAATAAAGACCTAACCGGCTTTACAGGAAGTTCCTTCATTTTTTTGTTTTCTGTCTTAATCACCAGGTGGTTCCCTTTCTCACTGTGCTCTGTAGCTTTAGCTTCCATGTGTATCTTTTCAACTTGTGTTTACTGCTGAATCACGTTGACATCCAGGACATGTCCTTTAAACACATATTGCAGACCCTTCTGTCTGCTTCTCTCTGAAATCACTTTTTGAAAATGATATGGTATTTATTCAGTTAGTGACAGTGTGGGCTCAATGGCTGCACTGACACCTCGATCGAGTAGGGCGGGGCTTAACAAAGAGTCCTTTTGAACCGGGGCCATTGCAATAACATGGCCATGTGCCTTTTAGAACACTAGGTCAAGAAGATACTCCGACGTTTGCACACATGTACAAACTAACTTCCATTCACCTCTAATTTATTGCAATGGAACCAAAACCCTTTTTTGTAACTCGGGGTGAACTGACCCTTCAAGGGAAGTCTCTTTCTTCCCATTCATCCACACAAACGTTAAATCCCGATTACGTAACAATGTTACATTCTTTTTACATTTTGAACCCTTTCTTGTCCTGGTAGGAAGCCTCTCAGTGGGGTTCCCCCAACACACACACACACACACACACACACACACACACACCACCTGTCAAAATATCCGGGTGATACCTGCCTGCTGTTTAGCATCATCTGTATAAACAGTATTTAGGGGACATGTGAAGACACATGCATGTGTGTTCTCAAATTCAAGTGAACAAAACATATCAGAGAAAGACTGTGTCTCTTTCATCTATGGCTGTACATGTTAAAACATTAGAATGCATTAAAAGCTGCATTATCTTGACACATTAGACATTAACATTAGAATAAAAAGAGGGAGTTGCCCAACTTTGCACTTTTTCTTATGGAGCATTTTAGCATCTGTCAGCTCCTTGTTTTGGTTTCAGGGGCAGCCACTTTGTTTTGGTTGGAGTCTCAGGCTCTTTATGGTTTCATGGCTCAGCAGAAAGTTTTCATCCCAGTTAGTTAGTTTCTAGCCGTAGAACAAAGTGGAGTATCTCTACCCCCGGCCAATCAGAGCAGACTGTGCTTTTTCAGTAGGAGGGGCTTAAAGAGATATACAGATTATATATAGGTATATTCAGATAAACTATGAGGAAAATAATGTGTTTTTTGAATAATTATGTAAATATATTCTAGTACAAACCAAAAATACACTCATGAACCTGAAAGTGAGCTTGATATGTCGCCTTTAATGCCGGCCTGTCTTCGTTAGATTGAGGAAAAGAGCGTCGTTGACGTTAACTTGACTGACTATCGACTCACGTGGCTCGCGGGCCGCGGCTCATGTGATCCACGCGACTAACAGCCCCAACAACTCGCGGGACAAAAACGCCAATGTTTAGTTTGAGTCTCAATCAGCAGTGGCCTCCTGGACGATTCACCCATCCACCACCGTGTTCAGATGAACCGACGAACTGCCAACAATAGTCCACACACCACTTGGTGACATCACTGTGCCCACTTCTACGTACAGCCTAACTAACTGACGAGGTGGGCAGTTTGACCCCCGGCTCAGCCCACTGCTCCTACGCCACATTAAATGTCTGTACCTGTTTGTGATTATTGTAATAAATGAATTTGACTCATCAACAGATAAAGATAGAAGACAGGGAAAGAGGGAAGTTTGTAAGCCAAAGAGAGGGTTGAGGGGATTGGGAGACGTGCCTTTCTGTGTATCTGTCTTTGTGTGTCTGCAGACTTTTGATTCCTCATTCTAACTTTATATGGGGACTCACCCCCCCCCCCCCCCCCCCCCCTTTAGAGCTTCACTATTGACGTCAAATGGGACAAGCCTGGATTTCTCCTCTTCTCTTGAGGTTTTGTTCTGCTCTGTGTGTGTGTGTGTGTGTGTGTGTGTGTGTGTGTGTGTGTGTGTGCATGGGGATGGGTGATTACAGAGACAAAAAGACAGAAAGAGAGTGAGAGATGAAGAGATACAAGGAACAAAAGGGGGACGGAGAGAGGAAGGAAAACAGAGATGAGGCAGAGAAAGTGGGAGCTCAAACTACGGAGCGAAACAGGCAGACTGTGTTGTCGTCCTTTTATCCTTCTAAGCGTCCACATAAAATGTTAATGAGACCACGAAACTCTCGTTAAGGGTGTTTACATGACTGTTACAACTGGAGTATTCCCTCGCTGTGGTTATAATCAAATCATTAGAGTGCATGTAAACATGGAAATGTGCTGATTAAGAAGTATTTGGGGAATTCGCCTCTATCCTGCTGTGGCTAAAGGATAAAGGGCCCAAAAAGAAAATCTGAAAAAAGAAGGGATGTCTTTCAGAAAGTAAAAGGAACGAAATCTGTACCAAATAAGTGGACGGTGGGCTCACAGCCGTGTCATGGTGAACGCTGCTCTGAGCGCTGCTGATAAGAGGTGGCTTTAACAAAAGATAATTAAGGGTTCCGGCAGAAAAGTGGATCCTTCTGGAGGGGCATCTGGTTCCCACGAGGCTGAAACCAGAAGCAAACAACCTCCCAACTTCCATCTTCAGGGTGGTTTTTGTGTCTAAACTCAAAGCACTGACAGACTGAGTGGTGCAGCCTGGGAAAAGTCTTTGAAGATCTTTTGGAGATGGATAGAAAGATAGGGAAATTGAATCCTGTTGCTTTTAATTTAGTTTTAATTACACTTCAGCAAAACAGAAGGAGAGAGAGAGAGAGAGAGAGAGAGAGAGAGTATTCTTGCTTCAAGTCTAATACAAAAAAACAGGGAAACATGGACAGGCAAGCAAGAGACAGGAGGAGGAAAACGAAGGTCCTTTCATCTCATCACCTTCCATAAATTCCCGGAGGAAACACACCTGTTTCGTCCCGCCTTGCCTGAAAGTCGCCGCCTTTACATGTGAGTGCTTGTCCTCTAAATGAGCCATGTCTTTAACCCCTGCTTCGCTGACCTTTGCCCTCCAGCTCAGAGCCTGCAGGTCAAACCCGAATAGAAAGGAAGAAGAAAGACACCACACCACTGCAGGTCTCCAGGTTTAGTTCTGCAGTTTGGAATGTTAGTAACAAAATGCCATGAATCCATTTGGGAAGCAATTAACCACGTCTCGCTGCATCGGCTGCAGGCCGTGTTCATGTCAGTCAGGAGCGAGCTGCAACATCCTGCCAGTTACTGCAAAGATTCTGGTGGACGTAACATGTCACAAGTTACACAAATAGGTGCAAATGTACTGATTACTAAATTACTAGAATGATGTTGGTTGGATCCAAATCTGTATTTTGGAGCAAGTCCAAGTCAAGTCAATGAGAGTATGTCCAATTCTAGGCTCAAGTCTATGGTGACATGTCGGAATTAAGTCTCAAGTCAAGGTTAAAGCCTCAGACTATAGCCTAAAGTCTAAACCCCTCAAATTGGCAGCATTCAGTAAGGAATTGCAAGTCAATAGTCTTTCTGGTCTCTAAAACACTGACCATTTAAATGAGACACAATTTTCTTGTGTTTCGACAAAGCTGATCAATCAATTCAAGCCTTGACGGACTGATTTTTGTGACTGAACTCTAACCCGAGTCTCAAGTCTACAGCTCTCATACACCGACAGTGAATTCAAATGTAATGACACCGTGCCACCAAATGAAAAGCTCTTCAACATTTAAATGGCTGCCCTAATGTCCTTTCAAAGCCGGGGCTGAGACTTGTGCAGCTCCATTTCCGGCCACCGAGTTCCGTCTAGTCCAGAGTGACCTGCTCAGCTCCTTCAGAGGATGTTTATAATAAATGCTGCAGACTTGTCTTCCTCTGTTGACAGGGTCCAGCTTATCTCTGGTTTCAGGTCAGCAAACATTGCATCATACTGACATAAATCGAAGCTGAGGACTGCCACACTTTTAAGCTGCTGCCTGTCAGAGATGTGGATCTCTGCTATTTGACCTTTGACCTCTGGACGACTTGTATCCTGCCTGCCTGAGGAGCCAGGCGTCTAATTAACTCTTCTGCGAGTGTGGGTTGTTTTGGTTGTTTTTTATTCTTTCTGAAGATCAGAACAGTAAGATGACATGTTACAACTCAACTCACACACACACACACACACACACACACACACACACACACACACACACACTGCATCCACTCTAAACACCAACAAAGCTGACCTGACTGACTTTATCTTATTCTTCTCAGAAGGTAATGAGGTTGTACACGGAGATAGGAGTCATTGTTTTTAAAGAAGCAGATAAGCATTACTATGGCAACCATATCCAGTCATGAGGGGTACAACTCAATCCTGGTTTGAGACCTTCAGGGGGGAACAGTGTCATGACACCGCTGCATATGTGATGCCCTACCCTGCTGTCCTCCTGTGTGTCCCACTCCGGGCTGAAGGTGTGGAAGGGCTGGCTCCCTTGGGTGCAGTTGGAGAACTGGAAGAGGCTGGAGAACATGCGCCTGTTGTCCGACGTGTCGGCGAAGATGGCGTCCTGGAAGTTGACGCCATGGGGGAGGATGTTGTAGTTCTCATCCATCCTGCAGAGGAGATGGGACAGGACAACCTGTGAGGCGGGAGCTGAAGCTGCTGCGGGAACCATTGGGGCTGATGACAGTGGCTGAATTATTACGGTTTAACAGGCCGGTGCATTCCATGGGTCAAAATCATTTTATTTTTAATGAGCAACTCGCAACAACAGCTATCAAATATGTAGAAGATAAAGAGCTCAACATTTGAAGTCTCACTTAATGGAAAAACTTAGCCTCATGGCATACCACACATTTATATTTAAACGCAGACCTGTTTATACTACTGTAGATCAGTCTGCTCCAAAACAGAAGAACTGAGTTTGTTTAAAATTGCAGTTTAGCTAAATGCACTTCTGGTCTGGCGAAGAGTTTTATGGGATGCAATCTAGTTTTAGTGACAACAATAAAACGTTGTAACTGTAGAATGTGCAGTTGGTGTTTAGAGTCTAAATCTTTGTTAGAACTACTTATATGACTGTGTCCACACTGTGTACTTCACCTGAGGAAGAAGAAGTAGGAGTAGTTCTCCATCACGGTGTGGGACTGGCAGGACAGGTACCCCATTCCGGTCAGGTTGAGCCTTGATCCAGAGGGCACCTCCAGCATGCTGCCCCAGGCCTGATCACACAGCAACTCCACCTCCGCAGAGTACAGCAGCCCTTCCTCCGCGCCCTCGTACCCGTACCCGAACCCGACTGGCAGGGAGTTGTACATGCTGCCCGCCCCGCCACCCAGGGGCTCCCGGTGGATCGCCAGGACCCGGGCGTACACGATGATCTCCGCCAGCTCCGCCCGGCAGCCCTCGCTCAGCGGCCGCCACTCGGAAGGAAGCTGGCACCCGTGCGTAAAAGTGTCCAGATGCGTAAAAACGCCGAGCGCTGCGAGGAGGAGAGCCGTGGAAAACATCCCGAAGAGCCCGAGAAGTTACAAGCTTCTGGTTGTTAAACCCCGTGACGATGCCTCACTGAAGAAAAGTGTGATTTTAATAATTGATTCAAATTGTTTATGCTGGAGGTCGGTCTCTTCAAGCATGCACTTTGCTTAAAGTTGGTAAGGAACTAAGGAAGAAAGGCACTGCACATCTGGTTGTTGACCTGGAGGCTTGATGATGCTGTGCTTCCCAAAGAATACCTCTAAAAGCATGCACGTAACTTGTTGCACAAAGTTCGACCACAGTGCTGTTGTCCATTAACCAAACGTGCACACACTCATATCTTCTCACCTCCAGACTCTTGGAGGGAACTCAACAGTCAAATCAATTTGCAGAAACGTAAAGCCCTCCAACCTGCCGCTGTGATCCCACTGCTTCCACCTCATCTGTGGGAGCCACAGTCTTCACCAGAGCGCACGGGTGTTGCGTTCAAGGACTGAGAAGACGCTCCGACATTTGAAGCTTCCATGCGAACTCGTTGGTGGGCTCAAGTGCTATCTACTCGTAAAATATGAATACACGTTTTTCACATTGCAAACCAACATGTTACATCCATAACTATTCATTTATTTTAAAAACAATTATTCAAAAATGTTAACATATAGCTAGTAATAGCTATTCTGGCAAATATTAAAATTGTTTGATCACCAGCTTTTTCACCAGATGCAAGGTCATCGACAGCTTTTGGGTGCAATTCTTAATGAGAGGTTTCCAGTTTTACGAAAGCGCACTTGAAATCAACAAGAGGCTTAGTGATGTCCAAGTGCTTACTGTTGGAGAGCATGTCGAGGAGAAGGACCTCCTTGAACTAGTTCCCAGTGGACAACCATGACACGGTGGAACAGATAAGGATGAGCATAATAACATGTATTATCCCTATACATGTCTCGTATGCAGTTCAATATTGTAATACATCTCTACAGAAATCACATGTCAGAGTAAGTTCTGTTGGATCTATCAGCTGCTCCTGTTTTAGTATTCTCCATAAAACAGCTGATTGCATCAAAATACACATCATGATACACAATATCTATGTCCTCATTGAGGATAATACTTTTTAAACAGCCACATGTTTCAGTGGTGGGAAGCTCTGTATTTTTGCTTAGAAAACACTGCCATCTAACGGACACTGCCATTAATAGCATGCATCTTTATTTGACTTTTATATAATAGATTATCCCTGGATAGACTGGCGACTTATCCAGGGTGTACCCTGCCTTCGCCCAATGACAGCTGGGATCGGCTCCAGCGCCCCGCGACCCTAAAGAGGATAAGCGGTTCAGATAATGGATGGATGGATGGATGGATAATAGATTATCTAAACAATTTAAATAAATGCTGTGATATTTTATATTTGACGTAAAGGGCAACTATGTGCACACTTTTGGACAAAAGAAAATAAAAAAGAGAAAATAACGGGATGTTTATTGTTTATCATTAATGTAGAAAGGGATCTTCTAGTGTTTTTGTCAAACACGACTGCCAGGTATTACATCAGGATGATTTATATATATGTGAATCCAGTTTTTCGTTTCTTGTTTTCAACGTGCAAGGTGACTCCTGGTGGGAATCCCCGCTGTTGGGCGATGGCGTCTCCGCCCTCAGCTGTCAGTCCCTCGTTGATGTCAAAAGCATGCGGATGATGACGTCTCTTCGAGGAAGTCGGAGGTGCGTCAAGCAAGCGACAGTTTCGTTTAACATTGACAGGAAAATAGGTTTAAAAATAAGAGCGTACACGTGACGATAAGTGACAAAGTTGGCTTTAAAGTTCGAGCATAGATTAGCAATATATATGTATATATATATATATATATATATATATAATTAAATAAAGGTGATAAGTAAAGTTCCATTTTTTTGTTTATATTTTCCCTGTTCATTAGTATTATATGACTGTTAGCCCTTATAAATTAACATTACATTAATGGCCGAACAAAACTTTGAACGGAATATTTAGAAGAAATTATTTGACTTATTTGACTATCTGTCTTTTTAAAACATAAAATAAATTACTGGTAAAATATTGCTCAATTTCTGCACCGTTTTCAGACAAGAAACCCCAGTTACAATGTAATGTAATGTAAAAAAAAAAAGATATTGTCAACGTGCGGCTTTATTTCGAAAATCAATCACCGGAAACCGGTTTGTTTCCGTACGTGACTTGACGTCGCAAACCCAGAAACAGCGCAACAAGGTTGCTCGACACATTTCGCCGCCTCTCCGAGTGCGTTTGTGTAGCAAAGAGCCGGACTGCGTTCAGTTTGACAGCAGGTGAGTGAACAACGGTCGTAACGGTTATTTTAACGTTTTGTCGTGACGCAGTTTGTCTTGATCGTATCCGCGTTGCGCAAGTTGCTGGTAACTTTTCTGTGTTGACTATAGTCGCGCACGGGATAGGCCCACCTTGAGAAAACGAAAGTGAAGTTGTGCGACCAAACGTCGAAAAGGACACACAAGGACCCGTTTCCCAGTGCGGTGGTGTGTCCGTGGTGGTTTATAGTGTCGCTCATCCCACTGGTGACCACCGTGGTGCTCTTTAAGTGGGTTACACTTCAGTTCGGATATCGTATTGTTAAGTGTGTGTGTGTGTGTGTGTGTGTGTGTGTGTGTGTGTGTGTGTGTGTGTGTGTGTGTGTGTGTGTGTGACAGCAGCAGCTCTGGTTATTATAATGTGATTGAACTATCACGTGACCTGATGGTGAGATAATTCGGGCTGTATGCTCCTTTTTCTGCTGCTGAACGCTGAAGCACTGAGTCATCTTCATGTGCTGTGTTGACGTGGGAGCTCTTAAGTTAATAAGACAGCGGTTGAATGAAAGGGTGCTCAATGATAATTTATTATAATTCATATATTTATTCTAAGTTATTAATTCTGCCTGAGATGGAGTAAGTCCAGTTGTACCTGTGGACATGATAATGCACAGACTACATGATCTTTCCCTTTGAATCAAGGAAACAACACATCTCAGCAAAGCGACTCCCAGTCTCCACACAGATTAATAATATGTCCAATATTCCAAAGGGAAAAGCAGCCTCATTTTTTATCAATGTTTTATTAATATTCAACTTCCAAAATGTCTGTCTCTCTTGTTTTTCTCCCTCTCAGTGTCATGGCGTCCGGAGGCCCCGTGATGAACGGCGACATCTGTTGCTCTCCCGGTCAGTCGAGCGCGCTGGAGGAAACCCTGCAGCAGATGAACATCCTCATCCAGGAGAACCGAGACCTGAAAGGTGAGCGCAGGTGGAGGGAATTAGACATTTTCTTATGATAGCATTCCGCAAAAAAGCATTCCTATGGCTCTTATCAGATCTCAAAGTGCCCCGGGGTCAAAGGTCAGCGAACGCTGGGTTCCCAACCACTCCTGTCAGGGTGGATTTTCAGAGTTGTAGCTTGATTGACCTGCTGGAGCAGTGTGTTGGGACACACTGAGTAGTTAACTCTAATGACTTGGCCGTCGCTATTTGCATCCATTAAAATTCCTTTCCCTCTGTGTCTGTTGATGACCTCAGAGGCCCTGCGTCAGACCAACTCGACGATGAAGGAGCGTTTTGAGGATCTGTCCGCATGGCGGGAGAAACAGCGGCAGGAGCGGGACTTCCTGGAGAGCAGGCTGGAGGAGGCTCGGGGCCACATGGAAGTGCTGACCCTCCAAAACCAAGAGCTGGGCATGAAGAGGGACGGAAAGACAGGGGGAGCTCCAGCAGAATTGCTGGTGAGAATGTAACCCATTTTTGATTTGTTGGATCGAAGCTGCTGAGAGCCAATGTTCCTATGATTAACAATTTATTTATTAAATGATCTTTATGATATAACTATTTAATATGTTCAGGAGACTGTCCGGCTCATTTTACATTAAGTTGCACAAGATTTAAGCTTCTGTCAAATTGTAATCTCTGTGCCACTGGTCTCCAGGCGGTGTCATCCAATCAGAGTGCAGAGCTGGATACACTGCGTGCCCAGGTTGCTCGCCTGCAGGCAGAGAAGAACGACCTGGTGGCCATGAACTCCGAGCTGCAGCTGAAGGCGGACCAGGACTCGCATGACGACTCCTTCATTGAGATCATCAGGGTCTCGGTGAGGAGACACACACACACACACACACACACACAAACTCACACACACACCTCCTATATAATCGGCGTGTCTTCTATTCGTCATATAAAAGCCTCATCTAACAAAAACAAAACAAAAAACAGCCTCCCGCTGTGCGATATAACTGGGTGTGTTTTTCCTTTCAGGATGAACAGAATGTGAACAGAATGGGTGGTTCGGAGAGCAGCCGGCGTTCGGACCTGAGCATGACGGCGTCCCGGCTGGAAAGTGAGGAGATGACCGTCAGCCAGCTCCTCCAGTCACTGAGGAACGAGGCGCAGCGGGCCGAGCGGCTGCAAGTCGAGCTTCAGTCCTCTGCTGCCAGGTAGGGGGGCGAGATGACCCACTCTCATCGCGACAGTTGAAGCTGAGTTTACAGCGTTGGGGAAACACAGAAAGTCAGAATGTTTGTGGTTCTGTTAGGACGGCCAATTAGCGGCTTGATTTTGGAAACAGGACGCGTTTATTTCACCAACACTTAAGACGAGCATGTGGTCCCAGCAGCTTTATATAGCCTGACACTGATGAGGACCTCAACCTCACCCCAGTACAGATAACGCTGCCCCCCCCCTGACAACACACTGACCTATACCACAATAAATACATTTAAATACATTCTTAACACCTAATGCCAATAATCTGCATGATTTGTGCCACACATAGTTATCATATAAAGCCCGAACAGGGAAATCAACTTTACATACGCCCTCTACTAATTATCACTTGGTATCTCCCGGAACCATAAATTGTTGCTCAGGCAACCTAGGGACACAACAAAGGTAATTGTTGACTGCACCAAGAAACAGTTTATACTCTCAATCATTTGAGTAAAGATAGCCAAACTAATAGGCATTTGTCTTCAAAGAAATACTTGAGACTACAACATCTACCAGAACCAGTCATTAAGACATTCCAATAAATCAATGGCTGTGGTCGAATAGTCCCATAAATGACCTCCTAACATCTATTCATAACCACTTCTCCTTGACCTCTGTGGAAAACGTCACGTGGTCAAGGAAAGACGTGAAGGAGAATTCATGAGTTAGGAAAAGACAACCGCAGCGTTTAGAGGATCCGACTCCACTTTCACTAACGACGTAGTTATGACGCGACGGCAGGCGATGTTAGTGACGTCATTCTGCAGCAGTGAAACTACAATGTTCAGGAGATGGACTACAAAACAGATCATCTTAGATACTTCGTCCCTGTGTTCTTACCGTGTTGTGTCTTAACAACAACCCGGTTCAAAGTGTTACTTTATTAACGAGGTTTGAATCAAAATGAAAGAAGAATATAAAAGTAAAACTGTCTCTTTGTCAGTTTCAAACATGCTGAATTAAATATGTTCTCCCACTAAAAATGTGTCATATCCTTTTATGTTGTTATGGTTTATATGCAGATTATAAGAATATGCAGACAACGGTTTATGAAACACCAACTCAGTGTGACCTAGAAGTGTTGACTTGATATGTTTTATTGTAATGTGACAAAATAGTTTATTCAAAAGATGATAATCAGAAACATGACTCAGACTGAAGAGCTTCTCCAGTTTAACACTTTCATCAAAGCTGAAGTTAAATAAAAGAATGAGGCTGAGGCTGCAGGACAACAACAGAGAGAGCAGATCAATTTGTCAGGTTGATCACTTTGCAGCAGTTTGATCACTTTACAGCAGTTTGATCCGTTTACAGCAGTTTGATCCGTTTACAGCAGTTTGATCCGTTTACAGCAGTTTGATCCATTTACAGCAGTTTGATCCGTTTACAGCAGCTTCGGCAACAGCAATGTAACGTTCGTAGTTTGCCAGCAGCTTTGAAAGAATACTAAAAGTATCCATGTTATGTCAACGGTTATTTACATGATCTGCGTTAGTCATTCATAGTTGTTTGTTCTCGTGAACAGCCGAAATTGTGCGTCACTTTAAATGTTGCCACCACAAGGAATTGTCTTCTTTTGTAAAGGAAGCTCCAGTGTTTCTTAAGCTAAAGGAGCTAATAAAGGAATGAATGAAGTTTTTTTCCTTTGTATTTAGAGAATTCAAACAGCTTTTATCATGGGAGCCACTTAGTTACTTCCAGGCCATTTCACTCAGTTAGGAACCTTCCTAACCAAAAAGGACTATTCGACCGCAGCCATTAACCCTTTTGAGTGTCTCGTTGCTTAAAGCATTAAACCAATGTTTTCAATGGAGGGTCTTAATTACAAGTTCCTTGCAATTTTATTTCCCTTTAACTGGACCGAATTGGAAGGAAATAACGGATTTGTTTTATTTGTTTTTAAGCAAAATGTTTTCACAAAGTTTTTTTTTTTTTTTTTTTTTTTTTTTTTAAATCTAGTCTCACCTCTTGACATGTGTCCAACAGGATTAGAGAGCTGGAGGAGAGGAAGACTGGCGTGGAGAAAGCAACACAGACCCCCCAGGTAGAGACCAAGGAGGATTCTGGGAAAGAGGAAAAGGTATTTACCTTGAAACAGCATTTTATCTTATTGAACCAAAGATCTAATCTCAGATCGGTAGTATGTTTTCTGCAGCTTGACCACATTTAACCTCATTTTGAAGTCTCCTCCGTGTGTGCTGTTGTTGATTTATGACTTAACAATTGCCATAACTGGTCCACGGAGTTTTGCAGTGTTTAGTTTTTCTCATTATCATAATTTCCGTGTGTCTTTGTGCCAACATTTCTCAGGCAGCGTCCGAGGTGGAGAATATGAAGGCTCAGATGATGACGCTGTTCAAGGAGCTGCAGCATGCTCAGAGCAAGCTGGACGAAGCGGAAGGCATGAAGAAGAACCTGCAGGACAGGTTAGGCCAACGACAGTAATGCAATCCAACCTGTGCTTTACCCCGACCTGTACACCTATATACAGCTTTTGTCTCGGTGTCTAGATGCCGAGAGGTGGAGCATGACGTGGTCACTCTGAAGGCTCAGCTGGTGGAGAAGCAGGCCGTTCAGACGGAGAACGACCGGCTGAAGCTGCAGGTGGACAGCATGCAGGCTCAGAGCCTGATGGAGCAGAGGAAGGTCGGGGAGGAGAGGTCAGACGACATAAATATATTCATATATATATAGTATATATAGGTCATGTTTATGTAGAGCTCAACCGCTTTCACTCTCCAGAAAAAAATGAAATCTGAACTGATTTGCACCCTTTTCCCTCAGTCACCATTAGAGTGGTGATTATGCTATATTTGGAGTCACCAGTAACAGCATTCCCTCCCTCTCTCCCTCCCTCCCTCACAGGAACAACCTGGCCCAACTGAAGGATGCCTACACCAAGCTGTTTGAAGACTACAATGAGCTCAAAGAGGAGAAGAAGAAGAGAGAGGTCAGTTCGTGTAGCATGACAAAGACCTTTTTAGCCGCAAATCGAACCAAATGCAGGCCTGAGAGAAATGGGAGCCAGACGTGTTTGACCTTTTGCCCTCTGGTCTGGCAGTCTGTGCTGGTGCAGAAGGAGGTGGTGGACGAGCTGCAGGACCGGCTGAGTGCCGCCGAAGAGGCCCTGGCTGTGAAACAGAACCACATCGACCACATGAAGCAGGATATCTTCAGCAAGGAGGAGGAGCTGCAGACAATATCCGTGTTCCAGGCTCAGGTCAGCGCGGGTGTATTATTTCTCGATGTTGAGTAAACCAAAGCGAAGTATCAGACGTCCCCACGGCAACACAGTCTCTTTTTTTTTTGTTGCTGTGCCGCAGGCGGAGGTCTACTCCTCGGACTTCTACGCAGAGCGAGCAGCGAGGGAGAAGCTCCACGAAGAGAGGGAGCGTCTGGCTGCTCAGCTAGAGTACGTGAAGAAGCAGAACAGCCAGCTGCAGGATGAGTTGGACTCGCTGGGCAGGTACGGCATCGAACAGACGGAGTTCACTTTTGCACCTTTGTTCTACCTGTTGGACTCCTGAACTGGACTGTTCAGGAATAAATAAAATACAGCACAATAGTTCCTTTTTAGTTCTAGTCAAGTTCCTTTTTACACTGTAACCACGCTGTAAGTCTGTGTGGTCCCACATTCATTGGACAGTTTTGGTGATGTCATCCTGCATCGTCAGGGCCACCTGGACATAATTAACAAACAATCCTTTTCGTTGTTTCTCTCCGCAGGCAGTCGCTGAACGAGATGCAGAAGAGACACATGTCACTGGGAGGAAATCCACACGGAGCCGGAGCCAGTCTGGTCGGAAGAGGTACGTGTGATTTTCTTTGTTTAGTTTAGTTAGCGTCCCATGTTTTTACCTGATGGTCTTAAAGAGACAGATCACCCCAAAATCAAAACTACATATTTCTTATCTTACCTGTAGGGCATATTATCAATCAAGACAAACCAAATAAAAAAACAAAACATTTGAAAAACTTCTGTATCCGCCCATTAACAATCTCTTTTGCAATGTAAGTCTATGGGAAAAGTATAATGGCAACGTGACAGACCCAGAAATTGTAGTTCCACAGTTTGGCCACCACCCACAACGTAAACACAAAGTATTTGCATTTCAGCATTCATGTTTTGAACAAACATGATACAACAAGCTAAGTAGTTCAGATGTTTTAGTTTTTCCTTCATGACAGGGTCAGGCTGGCTGTTTCTCTCCCTTTTACCGTCTTTATGCTAAGCTAAGCTAACTACTGTAGCTTCCGGTGTAGTTTCGTGGTATCAATCTTCTCATCTGACTCTCAGGTACCAACTGGCAGCATCAGGGGAATATTCCCGAACACGCCTGTCCCAAGTGCAATGAGATCCTGCCGGACCTGGACTCCCTGCAGATCCACATCATGGACTGCATCAACTAGACCTCCATCACAAGCATCCACAACAACAGCGGCTCCATTACCATCTTTAATCTGAGTCTTCCTCTGCTTTTGCTCGCAGCTCTTCTCAACACCACAGTTCCACAATAAACTCTGTAGCATTCACTATTCCACCATTTACACTTTTCTCTGAAAAGAATTACGAGTCTATCTAGTTTGTTAAATTTGAGAATTCCTTCAAACGATTTGAATCCGGACAAAATATTGTCGGACACATCTTGCAGGTCAGGGAAAGAACTTTAATAAGATTTTGATTTGGTGTTGCCAGCACCTTAATGTGTGCATGACAGGCAGAACCAAATTAACACCATATATATGTATATGTAGTCATGTTTTTTTTAAATTCAAATTTAATTTGATCTATATTCTTTGCTTTGGAAAGATCAATTTTGGTCGTGACTGGGATGTTGGTGTACGCACCATAGAGGCACTTTAATATGAATATATCTATATAGATATATATATTTTACTCAGAAGATACCTGGTAATTAGGATGTAATATATTTAACTTGTTGATTGATCTGTCTCTGGTAGCCCCAGCCTTTAGAAGTCTGCAGGAGGCTCCAACACCCTGCAGATTTTGTCGTCTGGAGATTATTTAGGATTTCAGATTCCATGTTGTACTTGTTGTGAATGACAATAAAATATGCAAATTTCTGTCTGCTTTTGGTCATATTCTAACAGTACTTGGAAGATTACTTCTCCGACTAAGTTTGTGAAAAAAACTTGAGTTTGATATATGACACAATTAACTTGAACATAGTGACATTGTCTTAGAAAGACCTTTATTGAACTTAGTCTGCATGTGACGCATGTTTTCTGATCTAAGCAGGAGGTATACTATGAGTTCAGTCTTCTTCCAACTACTAAAAACATGATTTTTCTCAACTGCCAGTTTGTCACCATCATCGTTGGCGTACTGGTGGTTCCTCAATGTGCTCTCGAACCGGGTCTGATGGGACCTGGTCACACAGACCAGCTATCACACATAACAATCCTTCTATTATTAATTAAGGATTCAGTCATTGTTTGGCTTGGTTTGGCACTAGAGGGCGTTAAAGACCAATGGACGTGTGAAGGTCTACTTACTGCGAGTTAATACTATGCTGATGTTTGAATGCTATCTCTAAAAGCATTTTAAATAAAATGTACAGAATCTTATTTTTCCATATATTTGAACACATTGACTATAAATGCTTAAACTGTTAAGAGTCTGTAACGGTACTCGCCCAGTTGTTAACGTCATCCACAAGGCTGCAAGTGACCTCCACACGGAATATATCTTTGACTTTGTGCTGACTGGACTGACTGAGGCGTGTACACTGGGCTGAAGGGGTCTCTAGTCTACTTCCCCGTTTATAACACAAACATGTCATGTGACTTCAGTACCTTCAGTTCTCTCCAGTCTCCTTGTTGAAGCACTGAAGAACTTTGCCATCGATCCCTAAGCAAGAACCTGACTGGAGATCGTACTCTCATCATGACTTCATGCACCATTAATGCACATCACTGACCCTGCTCCTTCTCTGGAGTCTTTGTGCTTTCCATCCCCACAGGTTTACATGGATCCTGGTTTTATCTGGACCCTGTCCTGCCTGACACCTACTGCTACTAGTGTTATGCTTAGTATTATTTCATTGCTATTAATATTGCCAATACCATTACTGCTTTTATTATCATTGTTCTATGGAACTATTCTTTCAACTGGTCAAAGCTGTCTCTTCAGAGAAATCCAAATATTTTAGATGATCTGAATGTCATAAAAATGTAATTCAGTGAGAGAAGTCTTTAACAGACAGCGGTGTGAGGACATTCTGTGGATTCAGCTTCCTGGTTATCTGGAGTCCTGTTGTTGTGTTCACATGTCCAGTCACTTGTACCGTTTGTTTAAGCACCATCCTCCTACAGGGAAGTCATATTTCACATGTCTGTGGAAGCCTTAAAGGAGCAGGACGTATATTCAGTTCAGTGTCCAGTGAGCACTGAACAGGAGAAGCTGGGGGAGAGTAGATGTAGAGCAAAACGTACATGCCAAGCTACCATAAAGTATGTGTGGAACCTCTGAAACCGATCCCTCTCGCCTCTATCAAAGTAAATAATCCAACAAGATTACACTCGTAGCGGTTCGGATAATGGATGGATGGATGGATTACACTCGTGTGGAATTGTGAAAAATATATAGTTTATTACACAGAGAGTTTCAGTGAGAGACAAATAGTCTCAAGGACCACACCTGCACTCAGCATTGTGGGCTGTAAAACAAAGACCGTATGAAGACAGGTGCTTTCTTATTTTCTTGTGTTTGTCCGAGTTTAGTAGTCCAGTGCGCAGATGAGGGCGACTCCCCGTTTGATCCAGTGTCTCTGGCTGAGATCTGTAGGCAGTTCCAGCGCCATCACATAGTTGGTGGAATGACCGGTTGTAGATAAAGTCCCTACAAAAGCACACAAAGAAGTTCAGGGACATAAGAGCATTTTAATGGTTTGCATTTATTTTTCCGTTAAGTGTTTCTGAGCAGTCTGCCAGGCCAGCGCACAATGTGTCGGCATCCACTCAAACTCAGATACTGTGTGCACTAACCGGCACGTGTCAGGGTCTTGTAGATGGGGCAGATGTAGACCCCAGAGGTTGGAGGTATGCGATTGGGTTTGGGGACCAGCCAGATGACGGACATTTCTGTGTGGAGCTCCTTGGGCCTGGACTCACTGAGTTGACCTGCTCGGTGATCCCAGCGCGCCCCTTCCAGGAATAGACCTTGGATGTAGCACCCTGCGTTTGGTTTCTCTGTTAACTCTGACTTCACTATTATCTGAGGTAGAAGGGATGACAAAAGAAGTGAGGAAGAGACTAGGTGACAGCCAGTACAAACCATTAAAAGCGAATCTTCAAAGCAATGCTCACACAAATTGACCCTATAAGTCGATTTAGATAATACGTAAATGGGTCGCGCTACACCTGAAATGTGTATGTTTTTTAGCCAGTGGGGCTCAAACATTCCGCTTAAGGTCTGACCTCAAAGTCAAATCCAATTGTGTCGATGGAGATGCTGGAGCGTCGGGCGTAATTCTGGAGGGTTCCTGTGAGAAAAGCCTGGGGGAAAAAGAAGCCGCCAATCCAGAAAACAGGTGGAATGCCATCACGGATCCATTTCTGCAGGAAACTGATCCTCTGCAGCAGGTCGGACACCCAGGAGGCCAAGGGCTTCAGAGACGGGTATGCCTGGAGAGAGAGAGAGAGAGAGAGAGAGAGAGAGAGAGAGAGAGAGAGAGAGAGAGAGAGAGAGAGAGAGAGAGAATTCTTAGAAAACAGGCGGGAACAGAAATGTCTCCAAAAGTTCATCGATTTCTTTTACACTGAGATAAAAATGAAAATAATTCACACATTGTGTGTGTGTGTGTGTGTGTGTGTCTTGCCTTGGCTTTCCACATGTCGGGCACCACATTGTTATACAGGCTGTTGGCCATAAGCTCCAGCTGTGATGACATCACCACTAAACCCTTCAGAGCCTTCACGATGTCACTGAGACTCTGAGAGATGACGGCCAGCAGCGTGTTGTACCTGAGAGACAAAACGACACAGTTCCTGAAGTACAAATGCTTCAAACGTGCAGTACCTCATTCAGTACTACTCAGTCAGGTTTCCTACTATTTGCCAATGACAAGCAAATTGTGCAGACAAATACATAACAACTATATGTCATAAATGTTTCTTATGGCTCAAAGGTAGTAAAATAATGTCCCAATCTGTTCTTGCAGCCTGATAAAACTTAAATATGATTACTGCTAACATACCTGTTAGATTTATTACGAATCTAAATAAGTTATAACTTGTAAATTACTAATAACTAACCATAGCCAAAACATCCCAGATGGAGTTTATGAAAGTAAAATGAATTCGTTGATGACATATATTTTGATTCAGGTTTTGTATAAAATCAAGTAGAACCACTCTGGCCACCAAATACTTGTTTATAACATCAGCTGGTTTCACAACACTTGTTTTTATGTTTTTATGACTCCACAGTCTAAAAGGAAAGATTATATATTTGCGAGAAGCTTCGAGCACCGTTGACCAATAACTTATAATTGAAAAATTACAATTCAGGCTTCCATCTCGAGAGTTGCTGACATCACAAGCTACAGCAACTTACACATAACCGGATGAAAAAGCTGTTATTATTACAGTATGATTATTGAGCTATATTATTATTACACGGTGTCCCTTTTGAAGGGAACTGTTATGGACACTGAGCTGCAAATGTTGTCAAAGATGCTTTCAGTGCAGCACATCCTGATCTCAAACATTTACCAAACGTATGATTATGTTTACGTCAAGGAGACCTGAATGATTGTGAAGTCGTCTGTTGGCTCACTTACCTGATGACCTCCTGGATGAGCACTGTGTTCATGGACTCTTCATAGAGGACCGGGTGCTTTTCCATCACCTCCTGAACACTGAAAGGCTTAGGAATCTTTTCAACGATGCGGGCCACTATCTCCTCCACTCTCTACGGGACAGGAAGAGGCACATCAGAAACACACGTTCTGTCAACATGTCTGACAGGCCGTCAAGCCAGGCTCAGTTAAGTATCTTAGGGATACAAACGTGATGTTTTCTGTCCCGCACCAATCTGTATTGAATGAGTGTGCAAACGATGACATCGTACTAAAATAAATGATCTGTACCTCCTCCAGCGTTTTGCCCCCAGCAGATACAGCTCGGGGCTGGAGGTGGGCAACGGCTCCCAGCAGGGCGAAAGTCTCATTCTGGGCAAAGCTGATGTTGGCGTTGTCGTGGAGACCAAAGATGTCCGGTGTATCATTGATGGGCAAACCACGAATGTATGCCAAGTAATCCTAGAGTCAGAATTTACTATAGTTGATCAGTTCTTCTCGTTAAAGCAGAATCTTATATCCAACCAGCACATTTCATTAGGGTAAAGAATGGTCACCCTCTTTTAGAGTTATGGTGTTTGATTACAAAGATATCCTCATGTTTTATAGATAGTTGCCTAGCAATTTATCAGCTGAAGACTCAACAATAAGCTGAACAGCTGAGTGGCAACGTGATTCCTCGACCTTGCGGTTTTGGAGCATACCAACTGATGCAGACAAACGTTAAGTCTAATCATTATGCACTACTCCTATCACACTCTTTTGAATGCTCCTTCCTGCGTGTACCTCACCTTGAGGTCCAGATTGGTGTCTATCTGCCGGTAGACTCCGGATGAAGAGTACACATGATCCTCTTTAAGCACAGCGGGACAGTAGAAATCCTCCAGCACACTGAGCAGACACCGTCTGTCCCAGTCATCTGTGACGCGGCCGCCATAATTAATCTCTCCTGCAGTGTATTTTAGCACCTGGACAGATAGAGGACCAAAAGGCTCAAACACACACTCATTCTCTGGCTGAGACAATGTGGATGTCACAGTAGCAACTGGCTGTGAGCAATGGACATGAGGACTGCATGGCAAGTTCGGAGACACATCGTCAGCGCGATTGGGTAAGGAAGTGGCTTCGGAGCTATTGTTGTCTCAACAGGCTGTTGCATATTGACAGAAGCCTTCTCCGCTCCCACCTTGTATGGGACGTCCTGGTATTCGTCCAGGAACATTTTGAGTTGGCTGATGCAGATGTTCAGGTCTCCGTCTGTGAACCCGTAGGAGATGTTGAAGCCCAGTGGGCCAAACTTCCTTCGTTCCAGAGCAATTCCATGGAAGAGACACAGAGACAGGAGCAGAGACTTGAGGTGTGCGGTCTGGAGAGGAGAGCAGAGGGGAGGAAGAAGTTACTGCTAGGTTGTTCTCAAAAAACAAACTGATCTAAAAGGCAGGTTTTCCAATCAAATGTGTGAAGTGATGAATATAATAAGCTGAAATAGACTCAGATAAGGAAAGAAGACGAGCAGACCTTGGTGGAAGAGGAGATGAAATCATCGGTGAGCCCTAGGTAAGTTTTCTGAAGGTTGGCCTTGATTCCCTTGGGAGGCTCAATGGTCATCTTTGACCCATTTTGGAGAATGGACACCGGGAACTTGTTGCTGGGAAGACTTGTGAGCCACAGACGGAAGTCCTTGTGCACCTGTTTGGGGTGTTGTGGAAAGTAAAGGAAGTATTAACACTGGCAAAGTAAATGAAGGCTGGTCGAACATGCACTACTCCAATAGTGTGAAGTATGTGTGTGCATATGATCTGACCTTTTCCGGGTTGATGTTTTCAATGAGTCTCTCCAGGGAGGGCATCCAGCTGGGCGCCAGGTGACAGTTCTGGAAAAAGACCCACTGACCTTTCTCCAAGGCAGAGTGCAACAGGATCTCAGCCCAGGGGCCCTACATCACAGAACCACAGCAGAAAAGGCAGATGTCAACAGTCGTGCCAAAAACAGGAAGCTCAACACAAGGCTTGAATTTAAGAGGAAACATCCACGCTTCCTAGAAAGTTGTTCCATATTTAAAGAGCGGGTAATGTCGTTATAACATAATCTGCCTTAAGCCAGTTTGGCCTTCTAGGAGTCTTTCAGAAAGGCTCAGGAGCTCGAGACAGACATGTTTGGCCAGCCACTAGAGTTCAGGTTTTTGGAGGATGAGTCTGCAGTTATCCAAAAACCCTCATGTGAGATGTTTATAGTTATTCTTATTTATGGTGTCCTGCAATCTAGCATCTGTCAAAGTAGTATTGTACATGGTCCTGGCCTATGGCTATAAATAGAGAAGACAATAACTACAGTTGTGGCCATTCTTAATAAATGAACAAAAGAGAATTCTGGTTCTGTGAGAAAACGTTTGCCTTTCCCCCGGGTCAGAGAGAGTGTATGAAAGAGAGAATGAGAGATGATTCCCAGGCACCCCACGTGTCTCTGACCTGGCCCTGGCCCAGAGAGATGGCCCTCATTTTCTTGGAGAACTGCATGACATCAGCAAACTTGTAGAGGTCAGCAGCAGGGTCGGTGCCAGGGGACAGGACAAAGATGAGAGGAGTGGAGGGGGACGAGTCCGTGAAGACCACGGACAAGTCGGACGTCTGAGGAAAGATGGAGAGAGGATTGCTGTGAGCAAACGGCCGGAAATGATAATGGAACCATTATTGCCACGTTAATAGGCCACTGTCACAGAGATAAGACATATTGGTTTTTACATCAACATGAAGGCAAGAGGCAGGAGAGAGAGGCTACCTGAGGCTCAATGAAGCGCTGTCCCAGCTGAGCTGAGACAAAGTCCTGCAGGCCTTGAACAAGACAGTCGGCCCTCAGACAGCGCAGGACCAGCAGCTTCTGGAATGAGTCCAGCTTTGTGTCCCACTCTCCAGGGAGAGGCTCCCTAGAGGCAAGCAAACACACACATGCACACCTTGTTAGATATTGACTGCTTCTGCACGGCTCACATTAAGGAAACAAGTGAGCGTACTGGTTATCTACGCGTGCCTGTGTGGCTGGTTGCTGTCAAAGATTCTCTTGAAACCCTTCAGGTGTTTGGTGAAGCTCTCTGCCAGGTTGTTGAAGTGGTCCAGAGCGCTGAGGCTCAGCATGTCCTTCCAGGCGCGCTCCGACAGCCAACTCACTGCCGGGTTGCTCAGCTCTCGGACAGGCATCCCCCCAGAAAGCAGGTAGCGCCAGTCAGTCTGCCACGGAGAGACAACACAGATTCATTTAATGTACCTGGAATAACTCAATTTATGTATTTGTACGAGTTCCTCCAGGAAATTAAAGAGGGGAACTCCCCTGTTTCTCACCATATCAATTTTGTTCTCATTCATCATGATGCGAGCGCTGAGGAGAAAGGCGAACATGAGTTTGTGCTTCTCAAACAAGCTGCGGCACACATTGCTGTACAGGCTGAAGGTGAAAAATTCATTGATGTTGGCGATTCTCTTCTCCACTGTGTCTGTGAGAAACATGTCAAGAAAAAAATCATAAAATTATAATAATCAGTTAACGCAGAGAATTATCCATTCATCTTGTTTCAATGCTATGGAATTTATCTCTACCTGCTTTCTTAGAATTGGCAATGCCAGCCAAGAAGATGCCAAGGAACCACTCCAGTGAGTACTGGTACATGGGGTCAACATTGGACAGGTCCGATACACAGAAGAAGAGGATCTGAGTCCGCACAGCCACCGGCACATACACCAGACGGGTGGCGTCAATGTCCTTCTCCGTCTTCTCCGCCACGATCACTTTGGCCTACCAGTGAAACCAACTCGCGTTAGATCCAACAATAGTGGCTTGTCAGTTAGATGGCAAATCGCAACAGTATCATATATGAGGGGTGGAGGGAGAAACCCCCTTCCAAGTACATGGTGTATGATATTAGAGGTAACAGCTCTCCCACTATTTTACCTTGATCTCTCCAGCCTTGATCTTGGAAGCCCCCAGCACTTGGATGAGCTCCTCATTGTCCACAGGGTTTCCCTCCGTGGAGCTGAGTCGGAACAGGATCTCATCTTCAATTTCTTTCAGCTCCTGTTTCATCTTCGCGTTGCTGATGATCAGCTGGTTCTTAGCCTCCTCCAGGTCTGGACGTTCCTCAGCCACCACCTGGCCAAGCAACTGGTCCTCCAAACCACTGGAAATGCACGTTTGCACAAACACAGATGGTAAGACCAAGACACAACTGTTAGAATAAAGTTCATACCCTCAAATTGATTCAGAAAAGAATATTGGCACTCAATATTTCAATAAATACACAGCCTGGGTAGGTCGAAGGAGCTGTAATCATCACTAAAATAATTGATGGTAAACATCTACGTATAAATAAAGTTTTTTAAATCTGAACTTTGCTGTTATCTGTAAGTCATGTTACCTGGGTGACAGGGTGAAGTTAATGAGGGTGACTTTGGTGGAGACCTCTGGAGAGTAGTGTGGGTTCGGCAGCTTCGTGGTGATGTACATCTTGAAGTCTTCATGGTAAAAGATGACTGAATCCCCGAGCTTCAGCATTGTGCTGCTTTGCTGCTTAAATGTCTAAGGACAGAACAATGTGACTTAAGCGTGTGTGTGTGTGGGTGTGTGTGTATGTATGTGTGTGTGTATATATATATATATTCACCTGCTGCAACAAGACAGGTTCGAGAGCAGGATCTAACTCCTCTCCTATATTCTCCAAGAGGCAGGGTTTACCAAAGCTAATGGCGTTCTCAAGACTGCGCAGGAAGTCCCGGTCACTTAACTTCAGAACCTCCAATCCATTGTCTTGCTCCTGGGCGACAACAGGAAGCAAGTATGAATGAAGAGTGGATGAAATGCAGACGTTAAGAAGCTTCCCAGAGGAGTTGTGAGCGATATGGAATATGAGTGAACCCCAACAGTGTGCCCACTGGTTGCCACAGAGCCAAAGTGTACTGAACTTAGTTCAACAACATATTGAGCACCTGCACTCTCGATACGGGTTCATACAATAAAGTTACAAACTGCACATAAATACATATGCATACATGGAATAAATACAGCTCTTGATACAGCTACTTTTCATGCATGTTTGTCTCCACTGGCACTCTCTGCAGATCAGATCAGCACACAAGTTTCTCACCATCTTTTTGATCCATTTGTTGGCTTGTCCCTGGGGATCAATGAATAAAGCCCAGCGGAGAGAGTACTGGGCTATCACACCATTCTCCACTGATAGGTTATCCTTGGGCAAACCTGTTATCTATGCACATAGAAATGACAACATGGGATAACTGTAAAGGTAAATGTTAATTAAAGGTTAAGTCTAAAACCCACCAAAAACTGATTCAGTGTGATGGTCTGACTAATTACAATGAAAATGTTATAGGCTTAGACCCTGAATGCCAGCTGATGGTAGGAGGGTTCCTACCTGCCAGGAACGGATCTTGACTGGATCTCCTAGGGTGTTGATCATGTTGGATTCATCAGTGTGTGGAACACTAAGCTCTTTGAAAGAATGCAGCATCTCCTCTGCCATGGCTGCCCTGTACTCTCCCTAGGAACAGACAGAGACTCAAATCACAAAGAGACATACAACATCCACACGACTACAATAGAGGGCAAAATAAGCTCAACATGAAAAAAGACCGAGATAACTATGTATGAAGAGATGTGTAACGCCTACAAAGAGACAAAAAAACGTACCAAAAGATGCTCAATAACTTTTAAGTCTGCATGTTTTGCTCTTATGGAGGACAGGGGGTTGGGCCTGTGCCCCGGGGCCCATTGTCTCATAATCCGCCCATGACAACAATTCATTCAGACTTGTGAAAGGTTAGTTGTTTAGTCTACTGGAACATCAAAACTTTGTTTTTTAACCTTTCCATCAGAAAATCTTCAGAACATTGAATCATAAAAATGCAATTGATTTAGATGGGAAATATGTATACAATATATTATTGGTAGTGCACTTTTTGATATCTATTCACACTCTTGCACTAACTGAGACACAACCCACTTACAGTGAAAGGCCCCAGGTATGCTACGTATCCTGCAGAGAGAAGTACATCGCCTGCCACATTATGGACCATGTAATCCAGATGTTGCACTGTTTCCTTCCATCGCACCTTCTCATCCGCCAGTCCACCAATAAGCTGAAAAAAAAATCAATGCATCATCATGATACAATTTTCAATATTAACAAAGTTAAATATGTTGAGATTAACTGAAAATGAGTTTGTTATTTTATATTAGACATTATTACACTGCATTTTCTTTGGCCTTGCCATTTAAGAGCAGACAATGCCTGTTACAGAACATCATATCACCATCATAACATCATATGGGGAAAAGTCTTATCCCGTCTTCTCCCTCCTTCTGACCTTGTCTGCTCGAATGAGGCGGGCCTCACACAGTTGATACTTGTTGTCCAGTTCATCTTTCTTAGCCAGACAGTCCTGGTACTTGGCCTGCAAAATGGCGACGCCGCCCTCCACCACTGCCAGCTTTTCCTTAGCATCATCCAAGATGCACTGCGTGACCGCTAAGTCCTTCTGGGCCTCCTTGAGAGCTTGCTGTGCAAATGTTAAAACATTTTTAATGATAAGATGACTCTTATCTGACAAACACAAGTACAGCAGCATTCTATGTGGATAGCAAATGGCTCCAATGTGGATTTCAGTCTTTACCCTTTTAGGTTCCACACACTTGGCCACAAAGTGATATTTATGCATCGCTCGCACCCACTGACAAATGGAGGTACAGGCTTTGGAAACCTTAGCAATGGAAGCTGGCTGGAATTCCTCATTATCTATGTAGGGCTGGACTAAATTGATCACGCTATCTGGGATGTTTTCCTGCAAAAATAATTGATGGCAGAAAAAACACTTTTAATACATCTCCCAAACAGGAAATGGTTAAGTCAAGATCAAACACTGACATCAAAATAACTTCTCTGAAAGAGACAATGATCATTGCTCTGAAGAGACGATGACAACATACACTTCACATACAATGTCATGGCAATGAAGCCACTGCATATGAGCTCTACCTTATCATACTTGAAGAGGCTCTCCAGAAACTTGCCAGGGTCTTGTAGCAGAGCTTTACCAGCTTCCCAGTAGTCATCTATCTTGGTGCCAGGCTTCTCTCCAGGTACCCTTTTGGGTTTGATGCCCTTCATAATGCACACCGCCTCCATAACCTGATTCACCCCCTTGGGAGGTCGCTGCATGGCTCGAACCTATGGAAAAACAACAACAACCAGGAGGTAAATTCAACATATAAACCAACAGTGCGGTACGATTTGAAGAATGTCATTAACAAACTCTCTGACCTCGGTGACGTCACTCTTGTTGAGCGACTTGAGGCTGGCGAGGGCATCATCCAGGGCTGGCAGAGCCTCCATTAAGTCTCTCTGGGCGTCTGCTGCGATGGCTCCTGCAAAACGGGCTTTCTCTGAAGCCTTGGCTTCCTCTACTTGCACTGACTTCCGGGTCTCCTCTGCAACCACTGTGTCTTTCTGGCAACATACAATATAAATCATACTCAAGGTCCAAAGGTCACGCAGATAAATTGGAAAACCACCTGCCCCTGTCTTTGTTTTCCTTACTTTGATGGTCTCCATAGTGACTTCAGTGTCCTTAGCAGCCTCTTCCAAAAGAGGCCTCATCACCTCCAGCTCCTCCTGCATCTTACTCACATCCTCCGCTGTGCTAAGAAGCTGAAGGATCACAGAGCAGCAGGTATAAGATTGCTAATAATGCTGCATATGTACACAAATTACAAATTGAAATTCTGGCATTGTTATTTTGCCCGCTCAGTGTCTTGCCTTGTCCAGGCCAGACTTCATGCGCTGGCGTGCACTGCTCAGTTCTTGCTTCTTGCGTCCAATGAGATCTGAGAACATTTTGAGCAGCTCCAGGTAGCTTTTGGGTGTGACATAGTTGTGTCGAGAAAGCTCAGCCAGGTAATGTTCACACTTCCTGGCTACCATCTGGTGGATCTTTACACACATCAATGTCTGGAGAAGAAAATCAATTAGGGAGAGATTTTGTTTCAGTCTCTTAGATTTTTGATTACAGTTTTTTACATGTTTCCCTTTTCTCTTCAGGCAGCTAGTAATTTATATGTATCTAACCAAGGCAACACACACACACACACACACACACACACACACACACACACACACACACACACACACACACACACACAGACACACTCCTCACCAGTCCCCTCATGACTTCGGGGCTGGCTTCCAGCTCAGGCAGGTCATTCAGAAAGGATGTGGCCACAGCCTGCAGAGCCTCCTCTGGCCAGGCACTGAACCAGTCTATGGTGCAACACGTCACCAGTGAGGGAAACTGCCTCAGCCGTGCACGAAACGCCTCACCGATAGGACTGCAGAGGAAGAAGTGGAAGGGAGGAGTGTGAGTAGAAGAAAAGGAGAGAGCGTGGATGGACTTTGGATCAGAGCTTTGGACAACCTCATGCAGAGCACAGTGTGGATGTTGCTGCGGACCCTCCTGATGTAGGCTGCCATGAGGTTGGCTTTAGTTGGCTGTCCGCCCAGGTCTTGCACCACTGGCTTCATGGCTGCCAGGATGCGCTCCTGCTCGTCTGATGCATACAGGTTGGGAACATCCCCAGAGTTCAAAATGCTGTTGATATCCTCCAGGAATGACTCACTCTTAATCTGGGGGATTAACACAAACATAATGATGAGTGAAACGTTATACATTGTATACTCTACATGTTGCATCTAATTTGACTAAATAGATTAAAACAAGTGACAACAGTGCGACAGCATTTCTACCACAACATTCCATGACAGTATGTACTATGGCTGTGTGATAGTGATTTTAATCAACTACCACCCACTTGCAGTATACTGTAGCAGGTGTTGAGAGTTATTACCTGTGTGTCTACAAAGAGGAAGGTGATCTGCTGGTTCTGAAGGCCGGCCTTCAGCATGATGCTTTTAATATCTTCTCTCCACTCTGTCTGACCGTAGTTCTTTGACAGCTCAATCTGGAAACACTCATATTCTGACCTGAAGATGGACAAACACATGAGGACGGAGCCAAAAGATGGTTTAGCACATTAACAGTGAATTGTGTATATTATATATATATATATATATATATATATATTTCCATTTAAAAAGACAAAAAAGGACGAAAACGCTTGTGTCTGAACTATTACTCAGTAATTAATAAATAAAGCAACTTTGGTATTAAACAAATGCAACTGAATGTTGATTGTTACATATTACTGTATATATTTCATGTCTCATTAGGTTTTTTTATAGCTTGCTCAAATAAATGTATAAAGCTGCCCAAAAGGTGGAACATCAATCTAAAAATGTCTCTATTCTTTTAGGAAAGGTCAGCAGCCGTAACACTAAATTATCAAAAATGTGCAAAATCCTTCTGTTTCTAGAGCGTTGTTGGCATGGGAGTTACAGTGTAGGAATCTCACATATATGAGGCCAGCTTGGTGAGTGACTGCCGCCCGCTCCCTCCCACTCCGAGCAGCAGGGCATTGCCCAGAGGCTGGCGTAGGATGCGGCCAATACGGCACACATGCTCAATGGCATCCATGAAGAGCACCAGCTTCATCTTGGTGGTACTGATATGATTGTAGTCTTCCATGTACTCATCCATCACTAACGCCAACTAAATGATATCATAAATGGGTGAGATAAAACAAGCATTTTGGTTAAGTATACATTCACTCGTGCTGTCAAATGGAAAATAAAAGATGGATGTGGGGCACAGGGAAATGATGCAACCTCACATTACTCCCCCATAAAATACTTCCAGCCCTCACCTTTTCCTTGTCTTCTATGAGTGTGTAGAGCTTTTGATCATCTCCAGGATTCAAGAAATCTCCATACAAAACCGGTTGGCAGGTTACAGCCTCTTCAAAGCTGCAGTCAAACTCCTGAATGCAGTCCTTCAGGAGCCTGCTGAACCAGTCCCTGTCCTCAGCACACACCAGGCGATCTTGGAAAACCCGACAGCTTTCGTGGTACCACAGCTGCAGCAGCTGCAATTTGTCCTAAAATCACCAAAGTCACACTACTTTAATACTGGGTGTATTGAGATGTACTTTCACTCCTTCTGACTTTTCACCTTCGTTAAAACATATTCATATAGGACATATATCTTGGGCATCAATAATATGTATTGCGTTATTGGGGCATGACGCATACACTGTTTATACAAGTTGCAAGTTTGTAAGTACTAAATGGATGAAGTCACTGAACCCGAAAGGATATTTCATAATAGTAATATGGTTAGGTCACATTCATTGGATACTGTTGCATCTGACTACCTCTATCATTCCAGCCTCAGCCATCAGGATGCCCTGGAAGACTTTGGACAGGTCTCGGAGGTTGAAGGTGTAATGGGACTTGGCTGGAGTTGGGAGGAGCTGGGAGGTGATGGTGGAGTAGACTCTGATAGTAGCGGCTACAAGAGGCTCATTCAGCGGCTGGATTACTGGCACAGGTGCTGAGTAAAGAAAGCAGGATGGAAGAGAGAAGTGAAATCATGAAAACATTCAATTCATGTGGAAATCTGTTTACTGTAAGATTTTGCTTTGGTCCACAACATGTGTAAAAGTGCGCTGAGAATCACATGACATGTTTTGTATCTTATAACATCCGAGCTATACTAACTGATACTAGTATTTAAATACATGTTTACACTATTTGCACTCTTCATCTACTTACTGCCTGGTTCCTTTTTACTCATATTTCCATCTGAAAAAGAACAAAGATTCAGTTCCAAGCCATTATTCGATTTTCTTCTTCACAAGCGTATGTGAGTATTCTCTGACCGCTCTACGATGAGCAGACCCGACTCACCCATCCAACTGCCCAGAATGGTGGAGAAAATCTTTTTCTTGCTGTCATCTTCCATTTCAGTGAAGGACAGGAAGTTGAAGTGGCGTGTGAAGCGCTGGGTGATGGGGTTCCGGCCTCCGCCTGGGGGTCCCATGGCACAGGCAAAATTGATGTCCACTATGTGCTTGAATGTCCCTGTTTAGAAAGGACAGGAAAACAAGAGAGAAGCTCAATCTCATGAGACTTTTCACATTTCTTAAGAGTGGAAGAAAGCCCCAATGTATGTATTAAAACATGTTTATATTCAACAATTTATATTTTAGGCATGAAGACACAATGCAATGTCCCATTAGATTAGTACAACAATAACGGGTCAACATTGAATATCAAAAGATCAAATAAAATAAAATAAACATCCAGTATTCTCACCGATCTGTTTCCTGTCATACCAGCCTCCATGGTCCATCCACTGCCTCAGCAGTTCAATAGGAGGCTGAGCACCATAGGTCTCCAACATGGGCATGTTTAGGTCATCAATGAACAAGATGAAGTGCTTCCCTAATGGAGGTCCAAACACACCTTTCCCCCTAACACACAGGCAGGTGCATCATTGAAATGGTGAGCCAAAAACACATGTTTGTATTGTAAATGATGTGTACAATGTATCGTAGAGCAGGCATACCTTTTGTCCAGCTTACTGTCAATATAATCTTGAGTCTGGTTGGCTGAGGTGCGGGCAGAGAACATGAGGAAGTGTGTGATGAATTCATCGGGCATGTTCTTCAGCAGCTTGTCTGACATGGTCAGGGTCTTTCCTGTGCCCGTTGGCCCAATGCAGAGCACCTGGATCGCACACACGTAAATATGAATCCAAGGCAATGAAAGTATTTAGATGTTTATTATTGGATTCTGAATGTTTGCTTCAGTAGAAAATGTTCACAGTTCATGGTGACAAACTATTTTATAACAATTACAAAATGTGTGGTCTGATGTGTGAAGCTAAACTACAACCAAAGTACTCACTGGTTTCCTATTGGTCAAAAGCATATCCATGAGGAAAGACATTCTCACTGTGTCCACAGTGGGAACGATGATGTCAGCATAATGTGTCTCCGGGGTGATTGCAACACTATTTGCGTATTTCATCCAGCTGACCCACTGGACCTAAAGTACAGGCAAAAAGATGATTGAGAAAAAAGCTAAAATGCATCTGATGGTCTTAATTGCATGAAATAATGTTATCAGTTTACTTTTCTTTCTTCAGTTTCCTCGTCATCCTCGTAGTTACTAATCCCTGCATCATCCAGTGCGTAGTCGTACACCAGTCCCTCCTCTGGAAAGCATAACTGAATCTGAAGGACAAATACATTTACGTTAATCAAAATATACCTATGTCAAGAAATAATAAAGCTGCCAATACAAATTACAATAGAATTATTTTGGTCTGGGGACGCTAAAGTGGAGATGCTGATATGACCTCTTCCTCTGCCATCTTCTTCTTGAGCCAGGCACTGAAGCGCTTACAGCTGGCTGCGTCTCCTGTGGCTCCCACACTCCACACCAGAGAGAAGAAGAACCAGGGCTCAATCAGCTCCTTCAGACGGTCCAATTTATTCTGGGGCGGTGGCCTCTTATCCTACAAGACAATAAAGGATTGATGGGGGGTCATGGTCAACAAAATCCACATTTACAAAAGTACTAGAAAGATGTTTTCATCAACTTAGAGGAGAAATCAGTAACTGCACATCCATTCAGTCGACGTTGTTTAGTGGAATGCATTAAATATGTTATTGACTGCTCAAGTAGCATGATCGCTACTACATTAATTACTGAACCGAACAAACTCAGTCAATGTTTTTGATAACAGAGCATCTTCTGTACCAGTGCCGATTTTAAGGTTGATCAAAACCTTGTGTTTTGAAGTAGATTGTACAGTTTTTATAAAGCACTAAATATTTATCATACAAAGCTAGAACTCCTACGCGTATTAGAGATGTTATACAATATTTGCACAGAAATCCATATATATTAATTTCATGGGGGTTAATCTAACAAAGAATAGCAGCACACACCTGTTTCTTGGCATAAGGCTTGAAGAAGCAGTCCATAAGTTTAAGCAGACTGCAGGTTAGGTTGCTGTCCAGAGAGGTGATGACCTCCTTTACTGATGTGCGGACAAATGTGACGGAGTCCTGTAAAAGGTACAGAATAATACAAATAATAAAAGCAATAATAATAAAATAAAAGCAAAAGCAGCTCTTTCTACAATCTACTACAGTGAAAAGCTTTAAGATTCCCTGGTGGTGTCTCTCAGTTCTGTCTCCCCTCTCACCTGTAGGAACCTGGAAAACAGAGAGTCCAGCTGCTCCGTGAACGCTTTCAGGGCTTCAGGGACTCGCCTCAGCCAACACTCTGTAAAAGGGACGAGGCCCAGGATGCTGGGCTCCAGGTAGACCATTCCACAGCGAGACACTGTGGCTGGAGATGCCACTGCCAGGTCTTGCACCTCAAACATCATGGTCATCACCTGCAAGGAGCAAACACAGAATGTCTGAATGCGCGTGGGACAGAGGAAAACCCAGGGACAAGACGTAACCTTACGTCAGTGAGCTTGATGATTTCCCCAGAGCTGAGGCACAGCTTTTTGTTGTCATCCAGCACAGTGTTCATGTTCTCAATCCATACAGCATCCACTGGCCCATCAAACATGTACCACTTTTTCTCACTGTCCATGGAGGCTGCACCTCCACGGATAACAGATGAGAGGATACCATCCGTCCTGTCGGGGTGGAGAAAAAGTGTCTCGTAGAAGTCTGACTGTTTGTTTGGTTTGTTCTGTCGTTTGTGTAAAACAAAAGATCACTTACCACTCATGTGTGAGCAAGTCATACTCCCCGTAGAGCTGTCCCATGGTGATAGACTTGGGGTTGAGGACATACATCTGAACCGCCTCATACACACCCCCACTCACAGAGGGCTGGCCCTTCAGAGCTGTTATTGCCTCACCTAGGATCTCATAACACTAAAACACAGTAATGCACACGTACAAGACTCTGCACCGCAAAACTACAATAATTGTCTACATTGGAGAGCTGGGAACAAAACTGTAAACAGTGTCTTGATAAGTATACGGCTCACCTTGGTTTTGCCTGATCCAGAGGGTCCAACCAACATCAGGCCATGTCTCACCACAGTTGTCTCATACAGCTGGATACACTTACTTATATACCCTGCAATAACCACAAGACTCATCTACTCATCCTAAAAACACAGGCACCTGCATATCTAAAACATATAACATCTACTTCCAGAGACACTAACCGTCCACATCTTTGAGGTTTTTCTGGCTGCAGACATTACGCATGGACTCTTCAAGTGTGCCATAGTTGATTGGCTCCTGTTTTGTTTTAGGGAAAAGGTCGGACACGATGCCGTTGAAGAGCTTCAGGTCGTCCTGTAAAAACTTTGGCACGTTGACATCTTGAATGGCTCGAAGACAGATCAACTCCTGGGAGACAGCAAGATTGCAGAAGAATGGCGTGACATTTTTATTCTACTTTATTTATATCATCAACAAAAGAAACATTTCTAACCTCGTTCATGTCGGGGTTTTCTCTCTTCAGGTTTCCAGCAGCTGAGATCACAGTCTTCACAGCTCTCATACCAAAGTCATAATGATCCTTCATAGATAGGAGAGCAAAAGTAAACCTTCATATCTTTGTCACACACACACACACACACACCAGTTTAACTAGCTTTTTCAATATCATGTATCACTTCCCTGGACAAATATGGCATTGACATAGAAATGTAATGTGTGACCTCCTCTGACTCTATACAATACCTGAGCGCTGAGCTGCTCAGAGGAGAGCTTGAAAGTGGTGGTGATCTTCTTGGAGAGGACTTTGGCATCACTGAAGCCAAACGAGTACAAGGAGATCTCAGCTATCATCGCATAGTCAGGCACCATCATGGCCACAGGACGAAACAGTGCCTGGAGAAGACACAATCCACTTTGTTGAGCTCCATGTGCTTATCCTCAGCGTTGCACAGTTATGTAAAACAAAATCATCACATCAAACCTTGAGATTGTCAGGCAGTTCAGTGCGTCCAGCGTAACCAGGATTCATAGTGATGAAGACAGCGCACGAAGGGACGAGAGGGATCTCTGTGCCCTCAAACACAAACCTCTTTGCCTAAAAACACAACATACACACAATTATCTTGGAAATCTATGCTACTGCATGTGCTTCTTTTTGGGTGGAATGCAGTGGTGGGAAAACAAAATGATATTCTTTACTTAAATTAAAAACATATATTAGAACTTCATAATGGGAAAGGATTGTAATGATTGATATCATTAACTTTAGTCATGTGTGTTTTGCAAAAATCTTTGCTGGTTTTGACATTAATTAATTTGACTCATTAATGAAATGAAATGAATGTCAAATTGACTAAAGCAAAACCAAACCATTTGTTCTTTCTTGAAAAGCAGTAGAAATAAAGTACAACACCAAATTGAAATACTCACTGTACTGAGGCACAGTATTTGTACAACTCAAGTACTCTGTGGTAAACTACAGCATGAACCGTCACATGGTTTTCTACTGAATACACTTCTCCTCACCCTTTGCTGCTGCGCCTTTTGTATGGTGGTGATCTGTTGTGCCACCACAGACAGCACTTCCACATCAATGCGGTTAAACTCATCAAAGCATGCCCAGGCCCCAGAGCTGCAAGAAGGAAGACAGACAGAACATGACTGTGATTGATGAAAGGTATGTGTGATATTTAACAGCACACATTCAATCACACTTTAGTAATTGCCTCTCACCTGGCCAGTCCTTTGAGAAACTTGCCCATAGCCATGAAGTCCAGCTGATCAGAGCAGTTGAAAACAACTGTCTGGATAGCCAGAGCCTTTCCCAGATCTTTAGTGGTTTCAGTCTTTCCTGTGCCTGCTGGACCTGCAGGAGCTCCTCCAAACTTCAGGTGTAGAGCTCCTGTTAGGGTCAGGTAGCATCTGAAAAAGGCCGGGGGTAGTGTATTCAAACGATGAAATGACATTCAGGGGGAAAAAAAGCCTTGACAACATAAGACTGAACTACCTGTCAGTGAGTGGGGTGATGACCAGACGTCCAGAGTTACCAAGGTACTCGTATCCATACAAAAACTCTGCATTCACTGCGCGGGTGTACAAGTCATCTTTTGCCCAGTAATACCTACAAACAGTATCAGATCAGCATCAAACATATCCTGCACACAATGAATTGCAATGATAGAATACAGGTTGCTCCATGTCAAGAGTGACTGAACTAAAAAGCACAAAAAAAGATAGATGACCTGAGCTGGCTGATCCACTCAAAGTCATTGATGCTCCAGACTTCCTGCTCCACCAGTTTGGCCACAACATCCTTAGCATGGACCTCTATGACGATGAGGGCAGACAGCACAGCTCGCTGCATCTTAGACAGACGTCCTCTCACCAGCTGCACCAAGTCACCCAGCTTCAGAAACAAAAGAGGAAGTTTGAAGAATATATTGATCAGCAAAAGAGTGTGCACACTGTTCAGCGTAAATGTGAGCAACGCATTATACAACGTGTCTATTTTTCAAACCTTATGGATATTTAGAGTTTTAAGTTTGAATATTGGCCCCATATTCCACACCTGTTTCTGTAGTTGGGGATAAAGGCGGTTGGACATGTCTCCCTGCTCCAAGGCCTCAGACACCTCAGCAGTCCAGTAGACCTGACAGCCAGCTATCACCACTTGTCCAGGCCACGATAACACCCACTTTACACGAGGCTGCTGAGGGGTCAGGAGAGCGCACACAGAGGATTTAAGAAATGAACAATTGAAATATTCTTTAACATTGTTCAAATAAGCAGATTGGATTCCACATCAAAATGAGAGTGAGGGTTGCAGACCTCCGGATAGGCTTTGAGCGAGCGCTCAATGCTATCCCTCAGTGTGGCCTTCATCGATTTCTCCACGCCCCTGAGCCAGTCCTCCACATTTCCAGTGGGCCACACTGGCAGTGACAGCTTCACCTCCTCCCCTTCTCCAGAGTACATATGTGTGATCTGTAGATCTGGCTGGAATTGAAGCTGAGAACCAACAGATGTCTTAGTCGTATGTGGCATGCATGTTACATCTTCAGTAATATAGACGCAGAGTAATTGTGAAGAAACAACAAACCTGTGCAATGTTCTCAAAGCATTTGCGCAAGTGCGGTTGTACAGCAGTTGGATCTTTGGTCTGGGACAGAATCTCCAGGAGCTCATCATCTGACAGGAAGTAAAACCTAAAAGGACAAATATCCACTGATCAGTACATAGTCCTTCGTCTGAGTCATCAACTGTGTGTCAAAGTTGAGCATGGAAACTCCATTCTGGCCCCAAGTCGTCCACAAATATATTATTGTTGATAAATTAGCCTTTTGAAGGTGTTTGCTTGTTTTCCTTCTTGTTTCAAAGCTACCTCCATTTAGAGCAACCGAAGCAGGTTCATGGTTCAATGCATACCCTCTCATGTGGAATCATCTCATAACTCTGTTATTAACACCACTATTGAGAGCCAGGGGAATCTCAGGGCACTTTCTGTTGGGCTTACCTGGGGAAGGATCCTCGTTTGGTCTCCAAGTATTCACTGAGACCCTTCTGCACCTGCTCCAACTGTGTGTTGCACCTCTTCAGTTTGACGAGCAGATAGCCATCTTGGCACAGCTCAATCACCTAGAGAACAATGCAGAAACATATATTAACAGTGTACAAAAATAAAGTTGCTTCTTGGTATCAGAACAAAACCTTTGTCCTTTAACCTCTGTGCCTCACAAAATGAAGACAAAATCTCTGCATCAGGAAATCTGCCATAAAGTAACATATTAATAATATAACCACTTTCACCACTTTTATCCAACATCAGTCCTGATCATAAGTTCAAGTAATTCATTTTCATTAATTTACCCTTCAGATGCCAGGGTGTTTTCATAATGCATGTATTTCCCCCATAAACATGAAAAAAATAATTAATAAATAAGGATGAAGTTCCAAATATCTCAATTAAAACAAATAAATAAACACACACTCTTGCCAAAATGCTGTATGTCTTAACACAGCTGCCCCCAAAATATTCTCTGACCTTTCGATTATCAAAGGCGCTTTGCATGATGCCCTTCCATGTTTGATACATGTGCTGGTATCTTTTTCCCTCCACAGGCAGCTGCTGGTTGATATCATCAGAGCTGAAGATGGGCTCCAAGTAGAGCCAGGAACGCTGGCAGGTCAGCCACTCCTCCAGCACATCCTGCAAGCACCAGGAGAGGGCAGCAGCACAACATATGACACTGCATAACAATGATACAATACACAAGACCATAACTGTGTGTGTGTGTGTGTGTGTGTGTGTGTGTGCCTACTTGAGTCATTCTGAGCTTGCTCTCCCAGGTGTTGATACGGTCCTCAAAGGTTTTTTTGAATGGAGAGAAGGACATGCTCTGCGTCATGACAATGTGGTCATCCAGCAACTGCAATACTTCATCGAGGCTCTTCAATATGTAGGTGCCTGTCTCCTTGTAGGGCAACACCTCAAAGAGTACTGCCGACCACTCTTGTTCCATCTTTTCCAGGGCCTGAGTGAGACAGTGTAAAAAAAAAGTAGCAGCCATCAATTCTTAACACACATATTCACACACTGGCCATGTGCCTGAGTAAGAAGAGTTAGTGGAGTTGCTTTGAACAAAAAGACAAAAAACACTTGGCCTCTGTTTCACCATCATCACGTAGGTGTAACGCCCCTCTCAAGGGCTCCATTTGTGAAATATTCCTTTAAATTAAAATAAGCTTCCCAAATTCTGTCCAAACTTTGCAGTTCCATAGGATCACTCCATTCATTACCCATCCTAGTACAAGCTTAACACTTCATAAAAGACTGTATTTAGAGAAGGAATCCTGTTTAAAGGGTACCTGTTCAATGGCGTACTCTTTCCCTGCTACCTCAGCCACATGAGTGATGTCATCCACATGCTTCTGGAGACCAAGCTCCAGGCAGTGAGTCAAGGTCAGGTTGGCTGTGGGCCTGACTTTCATCTGAATGCGCTCTGAAAGAATCTCCCAGTGGCGGTTTTTCATCCCCGGGTTCCTCAGGCCCTGAATCAGATGAATAGAGGGATGGAAGTCCTCAATCTTGCTGTGGATTATAGAAGCCACCATCTGGCACTCTGGCGTCGTGCAACACAAAGAAAAGAACACGTCAGACCTCTTAACAATCACACTTCACTTTGGCAAGTTTGAATGGTGATAGATGTGTGACCTACCAGGAATGTCCTTGAACTGTTTAATGCATTTGTGCATGGTCTTGTGGGCATTTGTAACATTGCTCTCAAGCTTCTCAGGGTCTATGGACGACAGCGGGTCATTGAGCCAGCTCTCATGCCAACGAAGCCAATCGGAGGTGGTGGTCCACAGATCTTTAAAAGGCTGGAAGTCCTTGACAAGCTTCTGCAGCCGATCATACTGTAATACACATTTATGTTTCATTGTGAGAAAATGTATGACAAATACTTGATGCACAATAGGTATTCACATCTATCAATACTAGTTGTAAGTTGCTATATATTACACTAACTACCAAAAGGAATATACATTAACATATATATTCACGTATACATATATACATGATTTGATGGATTCTCTTTTACTTACATTAGTGGCAGGAAGACCTAACAGTCGCTCTCTGGTGTTGTAGGTTTGAGCCAACATCTGACACTCCTTAAATTGCTTGCTTACATGCCTCACCTCATTGGCCACCTCATGGGCATGAGTCATGTCTGTATGACCCGCAAACCCAGCAACCAGCATCTATAAACACAGTTGTGGTGAGTTAGAACCAAATCACTTTGACTTAACCCAAACATAAACATAAACAAAGGCCTGCCTAGAGTGGATTATTTAAGAGACTACTAACGCAAGTTAAAAGGAGGAGGTTCAAAAGAAGAGAATCTGAAAAAGTACAAATCATCAAAGGGGACAACTGTAAGTAACAAGGCCATGAGTTAAAATGATCAGCTGACCTTCAGAGAGTCGAGGGATTCCTCAAAGTTGTCCTGGTCGATCAGCTGGATCTTATGGAAGTGCGCCTCGTCCTCAGCATGCTGGACGGCTATTGATTCCATCTGGTTGATTATCTTCTCAGACCACTTAATCGCTGTCCACCTGCAGGGGTTTGTAACTAAAGCAATCACTGCAATAACTCCACTCTTTCCTCTATTCACTCACTACCCCAAATGAGCGTATACATTTTAACACTAGCATGATGATTTTACACTTACTTTTGATTACAATCCTCATTTGAAAGACAGTGGAAAACTTCATCTAGTACCTCATAGTCTGACAGGGTCTTGGCAACAACTTCCTGTTTTGGACAGATTGATAAAAATCGTCAGATTTCTTGACAAAGTCAACATTCATATGACAGAGAACATAAATAACCAATCCAAGCATGTGCACCTTGTAGCTCTTGAGGTCTTTTGGGATTTGCTTCATCCACTCCCTCTTTTCAGCCAGTTGGTCAATGCTGTTGACCCTTTTACACAGCGTTCTACTCATTCTGCTGTACTCTTCACACGACTGCACACATACAAGATAACAACGTATCATCAAAGTAAAAAAGGTAAGAAAAGGCCACTTTCAAACTGAAGAAAATGTATAAAATGTAGATCCTGTGTCGAAGAAATGCATTATCAAAACACATACAAATGACTTACATCATCAATCTGTTTGCGTAGCCTCCGAGTAAAGTGCTCTAGCATTGCATTGCCTAAAGCCTTTCTTTTGTTAGAGAGAGCCTGACGTACAGCCGCTACACGGACCATAAATGGACCAATGACGATGGAGGATGGAAGAGAGCGCTCAAGCATTTCCTTGTCTCTGAGATTTTGTTCCACCTCTTTCTTCACCTCTTGAGAGGTCTGTTCTGCATGAATATGAGATCTGACAGAGAAGATTGAAATGACTCCATTTAATGAAAAAAGCAAAAATGACTGAGCCTTAACCTTTCACACATCATTTTTAAACAGACTTACTGGAGCAGGGTCTTGACGTCCAAGTTGTGTAACTCCAGGTGCTTCTCGTATTCGGCAGCATAAGCCCTGAGAGGTATGGCTGCTTGTATCAGAGCATTGCGGACCTTCTCTCGCAGCTCAGCTATCTCTGGTTCATATAAATTCACTGAAAAGAGCATCGGACTGCCACCGATGAACAACCTCTGCATCACAAACTGGTATGGACAAGAGAGGAACCGTTAAATCATTGGCCCAGGGAGTCATTATCATCATCCACGGACAGAGGAAGCAATAATGAACACGTTTTACATTGCATTTCCTTATTTATGTTCATGCTCTAATGTAATGTATATTTTACCTCATCAGGGTGCGGTACATTGTATGTGGCCTTAATGGCCTGATCAAACAGGTTGACTAGAGACGTCACAAAATCCTCCAGTGGAGTGCTGTAATGCACCCCAGTCTGATTCAGAACCAAGTCCACCAGAAACAGAGGGTTCTTCATTGGCCTAGTTACAGAGAATGGAGTAATATTACAAACACAATATAACATATTTAGCACAGTAATAGCTTATGAGTAGATATTGTGTAATAGATATAAGAACAGCATAAGAAAACACAGATGCAGAGAAGCACAAAAGTGTGTGAAGATGTTTACATCAATGAGCGTGTGTCCCATGTGTGCGACTGCATGCTATCCTACCTGTAGGGGCTAGTGATGAGGCTGTTGCCCCAGGCCAGGTCCTGAGGACATGTCAGAACACTGTGGCACGCGTTTAACACCATCTGAGTCCAGCTGAGCAGCGAATTCTGCACGAGGAAGCGCAGGGCGTCCTGCAGCTTTAAGCGCACCAACGCCACCAGCTTGTGCAGCTTGGAAAACTTGTAGATATCCCAGCTAGACTCGTTCACGTTGTACGCGCCTTTGCCACAGTAAACCAGCTTGGAACGGATGCCGTTGCTTAGCGTGGAAATCCACGACTCCCTGAGAAACAAGCTGATCTGGATAGGGAGGGAAAGATTTCATGCTTCTTTATTCATGTACCATATGATTTAGAATAAGAGTTGTTGCCGTTCATCTTTTACAAATAGTTTGACCACCAATGAGCTGCAGATGACCCATTGTTTTAGCACTAGTGGTGGTTGCATGTGGGCGCTACGTTCGCGGTGATAAAACAATACATTCAAATTCTTATTTAAAATAAACAAACGCTACTTTGAATGCATGCAGAAGAAAAAGCTACCCCAACGCTACAATACCTGAGTATGAATTTGAGATTGGAGGACTTCAAACTCGTCCAGTCGTAGTGGTTTGACTGTGGCGACATTGAACAGCCTCATATTTTCCACTTTGTTGCACTCAGACCATATGTCAGATAACACAGAGACCACCTCTGGCTTTGTTAGATGGGTGGTGATGAAAAGAGTCCCTTTGTTCTTCTTATAGGGAAAGGGAGGAACTGGAACGCACCCTGTACATAGATAAAAGACACCAGGTTTTGGGTGGTAATACATTTTGTTAATCCTAACCTCATTGACTCAAACAAATGTATACAAAGCTGTCTGTCTTACCTTCTTGCGGTACATACTCAGGATCCTTCTGTGGCAGGGTGATGTGTGAAAACTCCTGCGGGTGGCTCATCACTACTTTGTCCAAGAGCATGCGGTTCATCGTACACTCATATTCCAGTTTGACCTCCTTCTCCAGCTCTGTCCACGTCTCCAGACTGCACACATAATACTCTCTTTATACACCTTATGGTTTCGTTAACATTTCAACTCAGTGGGATCTATTATAAAACAGGTCATTCTGAAGAAGGGAACAATAACGGCATGTGAAATTACTCTAACGTCGCTCACATTTCCAGCCTGAGCCCAGGCGTTGAGAGGGCGAATCTATTGATACGCTGGAGACTCTGGGCTTCAATCGATGGTGTTCTACTGCAGAAGGGCATGCAGTCCACGGACAAGTGGTAGAGAAGCAAAGCTTCTGTGTTCTCCCGTAAGTTCAGGGCAAACTGGATCCTTTCCACAAAGACTCGTGGGTCCTCAGCACTGAACATCAATCTGATCCTGGGAACCCAGAACTTAGTGCCCGCTTTCATAACGTTTACTTCAAGGAAAAGGAGGGAGATGGAAGGCATACATACATGATCAACAAGACACAACACAGACCAGAGGAAATCATGAGATTATACTGTGTCATTATAGTGCTTAGACATAAAAACCAACCCGGAGATGTTTTCTCTTTGTGTTCTTCATTTGGAGAATGATTTTCTGCTTCATTTGTCCGTTTGCTGTTTTGGTAAACCTTCTGTACCAGGTACTGGCATTTCTCCTTACTATAGACAAGAACCTCAACCAAATGCCAGCTGTAGCCCAAGGAGGAGCTTTTTGGGTCCACTTCAAAAGAGAGAGAAGAGAGTAATCACCCAAGAACATAAAATAGAGTCCATCTCTGTTCATGCAGTTTAATTCTGAGTACATTTTACCGGAGGCAATCGTGTCATCTGGAGGCAGTAGGGCTTTTGCAGGATCAGGTTTTCGATCAGGTGATCGTTCGGCATTGGCCAGGACCAGCCAGTCTTCTGGGGCCTGGCAGTCATACTCCTCATTGTCAAACACCTAAAGGATAAACACAGCAAACATGAGTGTGGGGCGTTGCTGTGCCCCGAAATATGGGACGTAATGGTAGTTGGCGACCCAAATGCTATAGAAAAGATTGCATCAGAAAGACACTTACCTCCAGTGGTAGGTAGGGGGTTACATAATCAGCACTGTCGCTCTTGTGTCTCGGAATTAGGAGATTGGTGTCAATGCCTTTTTCTACCAGGAGCTGTTCAAGGTCTAACTTTAAATATTCCCTTCGACGTCTATGAGAAAACAATACAAAACAGTATAAATAGGTCTTGACAGGCAGTTTAAATAAACCAAAACCTGGACCTAGCTAAACCAGCTGCTGTACAGTAAGAGAAAATCAATAAATATGTGCTGTATGCTCACTGTCCTAATAAATCACATCTGACCAGTGAATCTGGCATTACAGTATGTGCAAAACCCTCACTAGAATAAAATGCAGGACGAGAATGTAAAGCTCCACAGAACGAGATGACGTGTCCTAGTCTGCCAGACATGGGACACACAAATACACTACATACCTCTCTATCGCTAACTTGCGGGGGATCTGGCCAGAAACGGTTTGATAGGGTAGCTGGACCTTTTGTGAATTCCCACCCCGGCAGAAATAAGAATTTTGTGACTGCTGTGAGGAAGGTCCACGGTTATTGTTTTCAACGGGCTTGGGCTGGTCATCTGGAGTCTTGAAGGTTGTATCTAAGGAAAACAAAACATTGAATTTTAGAGAAGCACAATATGCTCCTCTTGTGAATACATAGTTGTCGTATCATAAGGACTGGAAATTCCTACATGTCTAAAAAAAAAATGCATGTGTGCAGTAGCATCGCACCTTTTGTCACGTTGAGATCACTGAACTCAAAGGCGAAATGACTCTGAGACCTCTGCTGGATCTCGGGTCCCGCTGTACAGAACTGATCAATAAACAGGAAGCTTCAGTCTCTTGGTTTTGGTCAGAGCTCAACAGAAGCTCGGTGTTTTGCATGCACTCAGAATATGAAGTCACGTGAAGGAGCAGCGGTGCTTTCACCTTGAACTTGAATGTTGTGATGTCTTCCGAGTAGATGCCCCTCTGTTCATTCACAATGCATTTCCTGATTTTAGGGAGTTTGCACCAGGGATTTAGCGGTCGAGGTTTAATCGGAGGATGAGGCACCAAACTAGGAAAATATTTCCCTTCCATCTCCGACCTAGCAGAATAAAATCACGTTATGTGTAACGGGAAAACAGTTAACGTTAGATTTATTTTGGAAAAGGAAATGAACAACATCCACTGGCGAAACATCAGGACAGTAACTTTGTCATCTGTGTATGTTAAACGTTCCAAAACACATACGCTAAAACGGGAAGTTCCTTGGTGTTCTCTGTTAGCGCGAACAAAATGTAACGCAACGTTGGGCTACGATCATTTGAGTCAGATTTGAGCCCCCTGACATTAACAAATAATGCTATGCAACATTTTCTTATTTCATTTTTCCAAAACAAAACTACCTAGTTTTTCAAGATTGTTTGCTTAATTTTGATCAATTTAAACCAAAATGTATTCATAATCAACACTATGTAAAACAGTGTGCTATTGTCTTTCCACAAACCAGAATATTGGTTTAGGGTCATGAATTCACATACAGACTAAAAAACACAATTTATCTTACATTAACTGTTACTTATTGCTTCTTCTGAGAAAACATTTTGATTAAGAAAACCTTCCTAGTGGTTATTACTTGAAGCATGATTCACTCTTAACAGTTTATTGGTACATTACAGTCTCAAAATAAAAAATATTTTTAAGAAAATTATTATTGAACCATTTCAATGGCCAATAACCTTTTTCACCACAATTGACCACAATTCATCATAAGCATATTTTTCAATGACTATTGTAGTATGACAAGAAGGAGCCCATTGATGCAAAAGAGATTTTGATCATACTACATTGTTATTGCATATGTTTTCCAATAGCAATTCACCATAATTAATCAAAAGAACATGTTACCATAATAACAGTTTTAGTACAACAATGATGAGCCCATTGGAGTATGAAATAATGTTGGTCATGCTATACTTCATAACAGTGAAGTTATCAAATATTCTTTTCGTATGTATTTTCCGCATTACACTTTGCAAACGGTCCCTGCGCATGCGCCGCTCATGAGACCACCGTTATGAGTCCGGCTCGCGGGACGGCCCGTTGTGGTACAATAAAAGTGAAAGTGAATTAAGGCTGTAACTTGTTGTCTACCTCACTGTGGTTACAGAGAATTGTCGTTTGTGTTTTAACTACGTTTCGCTCACGAGTTATTAATAATACGTGAAGTTATTTATCTGTGAATATCTTTCCAATGTTGCCAAAGAAGCGTCAAAAGAAGCGTTTTAATATACACGTTAAGACGGTAAGCTAGCTAGCTGCTGTTAGCCTAGAGCGAACAACATCCAACGCAAAAGATAAATGTTGACAGACCTTATTTTGAGTTCACCTGAAGTCCTAACGTTCCTTAGCTGTCCTCTGTATAGCGAGCTGCACGTTAGAAATCTCAGTTTCCAAGTGGACGTTAACTTCCGGACTGGTCTCTATGCCAACGGAATATAAACGGTTGGACGCGGTAACGGTTGTCACGGAGACAATAACCTCGTCACTACAATGTGGAAGTAGTATTATATTATATTGTAATAACTTTAAGACTATGGTTTGAACCCCCCCTCTCCTTATTTAGGAGCAAAACGCCTAAAATGACGTCCCCAAATTAAAATGTCTGTAGCTTATGAACCACTCTGACAATATGCCTCAGAGAGGCCTTGCCAGAAAGAAAAACCCTAAAGTTTCTTGTGAAAGTGTCAGAAAACCTGTAGGTCATACAGAAAGAGAGCAGTGGGCATTCAAAGTCAGTAAACATTGAAGATGTATGTCCCCCTAAAATAAAAAAGTATCTTTCAGTATAAATAACTCCCTGTTATAGGACAAAGTCTGACCACAGTGTTCTTTTCATGAAAAGATCCAGGCGGCGCTTCAATAAGGACATTTGAAGCACCAGCTCTAATTGGAGTCAAAGTTGTATTTTGCATCGTTATTAGTGGTTATTACACGGTTATGCACATTAGTACATGTTTTTGGTAGTACCGAAAATCAATTAAATAGCTGGAAATTGTAAATCTGTGGTATCTGTAACCAGACTGGCTGTGCGTAATAGCGCACGAGCGAGGATGCAGGTGGCTCCGTTACGCATGACTGTATAAGGCCGCAGGAAAGCTCAATTTGCAAATGCAATACATCGTTAGAAAGCTTAAAGTCTCCTCTAGACGAAGGGATTGGCAAGTCTAAACGTATCGCTAACTGTTACTACTGAAATGTAGTCAAACAAAAACGGAGCAAATCCACGTTTCCAGGGCACATTGCCCTAGTAGTGTCAGTGAGCACACACCGCTGAGCCAGATGATGCCGTTGTACTATATTGGAAACAAGCGTCATCATGATCGACAAAGTAATTTTTAGACCCAGACACACCATAATGAATCATCAGAAAAACCGCACATGAAAAGTGGAAATTATGACCCCGTTGATTAACGGCTTATGTCATAGAATTTATGTAAAAGACCTTACCTTTTCTAAAGCCGCTAGCTCCGTGCTAACATTCGCTAGTACATCCACTCTAAAGTCAGGTGTATCCTGTAACTTTCGCCGTCGAAATGCTGCAAGACTCGACTTGCAGGGGTTTTCGCTGTGCGTTTGATCTCCTCTTGAGAAAAATGCAGAAAAAGCAAAAGAAAATCGATGTTTTCTTTGCAGAGATGAAGATTTCTTGAATGCTGGGATAACAAACATGGCCATGTTTATCGACGTGGTCTGCGTGAGCAAGCCTCTGGGAGTGGAAGAGGTTAAAGTTAGATTTTACTAGTTTAACCATCGTTTAAAGCGAGTTAACAGATCTTGTGCCAACTCTAAATTGCCGCCTCTGGCACCAGCTCAAGCACGCGGCCTTTATTTTAGAATAGAGCTGTCCTCCAGACTCAAAGAGCTCCGTGTGCTTTCTCTGAGAGGACACACTGAAGCATAAGGGCACAGTCCACATCGGGCCAACTTCTAGCCTTAGCTACACGTTCAAACAGCAAGAAAAAGATGTCTGGATCCCTCTCACTAAATGGTGGCAACAAGCAACTATTAACATCAAATGGATTCACACTGACCTGAGCACCTGTGCGCCCTGATCCTCACCGGACACCATACCCTCTGTGCACATAGGGTGCATCGCAAGTCTTTTAATAAAGAGGGCTGGCTCAGATTACATTAAAATGTGGTCAGTTATTGAATGCACATTACATGGAGATTTATGCAATGAGTAATTTGCAAATATAAAAAGGGTCTGCACTTATCCACAAGATGGCCTCTTTATCACGGTTTGTTTTCTCTTATGATATGTTGTGCAGTAAGCCACCATTACCACTAATAAGGACTTTAGTCCATAATGGACTTTATGGACTTTTTGATGACTTAGGCCCACATCAGAGACATCAGAGTAAAAGTACATCAAAATACAGAACGTGAGTAAATGTACTGTTACTTTCAACTATTGATGATGGTCAACTGTTAACCCTTTAAAAGTTCTCACCGATCACACTAACAGTGAAATCAGCACGTGTTCATCGTTTTGAGTTTCTTCATCTGACTTACTATACTTTTTTTGAATAATAGTATAGTATGTATTTTTATACATACTATACTATTATTTATTATGGTTTCTTTAAAACTATACAATAACTTTTTTGTTCAGACTATACTACGTATTTGTATGAGTTTTTTGGCGTTCAATACTATTACATTCTTTTCAATTTTTGAATTTGTATGATTTAAAAAAATAATATACTTTAACATTTTTCCAAATTAAAAAGTTGTGAGATGAGGCATCTCTCTGGCAAATGTATTCCAAGAATATGTGTCACCTTTGCCAGGTGGATAAAGATCCAAATGCCAAACAAAAAACATTTCTTGTTGTTGAAAAGAAGATTTAGAGGACTGTGCATCCTTGGAAGAGGTATGTGCACTTGTACTTGGACAGTGATACTCAAAGGTTAGGCCAACATGCCTGCTCCTCTATAAGCCGTTGAAACCCAAAACATACCAAGTTTTCTTTCTTGAATCTTTCTTTATTCTATTATCATGAGGAGAATTCTACAGTATTATCAGAGTCCACATTTTGATGTGAGTTGCCTGGCTCATTGATAAGTGTGGACCATTGTTGAATGGACTGAATGAGTAATATAACTTGTCAAGCTGATTCATGCTAGTTTTTCATTGAAAGACACAATCACACGGTATGGTAAGCTGTCAGGACAACACAATCTAAGGTTGTTGCTCTGGTGCAGTTGGCATTGACAATTATAGAGGTCAAAGGTTAACCAGCTCGTCAACATCTAAGTGTTGTCGTTTGTCTCCAGTCTTTAATGGATACTATATGTTTTTCAAAATACATCAGAAGAAATTGTTTTGGCCGGACTTTGTCTTCTTGTACAAGGTTGTCAGTGTGTGTCGGGTTGGAAGTTGTTTATCTTTTGAAGTTATCCTCCCCAAAACAACCTTTATTGCTACTAGCGGTCTGAAGAGGAGGGGTATTGTTTAAATATTCTGCGATTTCCCCCATTTATGGAGCTTAATTCAAAATCACAACATTCTCAGAGTTTTATGATTGGATAGATTAAATAACATTTGTCACAGGAAGGAAGGAATCTCAACTAGCACTGACTCTCTGAAGAGAGAACCAATTAGAGCTGATGAGCAATAGCTGGGACACCGGCTCAGTGGGGTTATTAACCTGCCATGTGGCTCAGGCAACATTATCTGTTGGAGACTGAAGCCATGGCAGCTTTTTGGGCCGTGCGTTTCTGTGCGCTGACTGTCTTGCTTACCAAAGGTATTTAGAATCATTCTGTTTGACATTTGCATTAAAACATGTTATGGTGGAGTATAGCAAATAGTAATTCTGCAATTCATGTTTAGCTGTAACAAGTTTGTCTCACGTGCCATCAAACATTTGATTAAATGCAACCGCTTTGTCCATAGGCTCTTGTCTGCCTGCTCGTGGCACAAACGAAAGAAGCAATGAGCTGCTGAGGAGAATGAGAGGTAAGACTATTCTTGATGTTTCCTGAGCTTGTTCCCGACACTAAATTTCTTTTCTACTATAGATCTGTCTACCAATGAGATCTCCATAAAGGAGGCCCTTACACTTCTCCAATCCAATGAGTCCACGTTGCTGCAAGCTTATAAAGAAGGTGAGCAGTTTGAACCCTGCTGGAGAAAATGCAAGTTTGTGTACGACTTTTTAACATCATAATGTGGTTAATACTTTTTTAATAATGCCTTGTCTGGCTTTTGGTACTTTTATTTCAAAAGACCATCAAGAGTGACTTAAAATAAAAACACAACATGGTCAACTCTTACTGCGTCCAATACACTAGATTATGTCTTTGGAGCTAAATTAAGTCTGAGAAGTCATTAAAGTGTTAAGGATTTTAAAGCAGAATTATCATAGTCTAGACTTAACTTTCTCAGATATTAATTGCTCATTAATCTAATTTCTTTATTTCAGTGCAACTGGAAACCAATGAAGTGGAAGTTAAGGCATCAAGTGTCCACCTGAAAGTTGTAGGAAAGTCCCTGATCGGTCCTAAGGCATTAAAGACCAAGAAAGATGCCTATGATCAACATGTGGGCATAAGCAACCAGATATTCATCTCCGTCACGGCCTCCGACAGCGGCCCCAACGTCACGGCCTCCGACAGCGGCCCCAACGTCACGGCCTCCGACAGCGGCCCCGACGTCACGGCCTCCGACAGCGGCCCCGACGTCACGGCCTCCGACAGCGGCCCCAACGCAATCATCCTCCCCGTCAATAATTGGTAGAAACAGGTGTGGGGGACTGGTTTTTGTATGTACCTACTTCTCTGCTTTTAAATAAAACCCTTTACTTTTATTTTGCTTACTCGTTTCTATTTTGTGAGGGACGAGTGGGGTATGACCAAGTGCGTCCTGGGCTTTGCTTGGTCAGAATTCTTTTCTTTTTTGAACCATAAATCCACTAAGATCAGACCAAACCTTTTAATTTACAAGCTGAATGTTACTACAATAAATTGCCATGTCTGTAGTTTTCCAGGAGGTTTAACAGATTGAAAGTTCACAATATCTACACATTTTAAGTTTACGCAACAATTCCTTACATGAGTTGCTTTTATTGATGGTTTGTGAGCCTGAACGGCTGAATGATGCAACACTTTAAATGTTAACGCTGAAAGGAAATGTAGGGCCCGAATTGTCTCCTTTCATAAAGGAAGGTCCAGTACATCCTATGCTAAAAGAATCTACTTTCTTACATTTTACGTTTTTTATTTATCAACTGTGTTCCTACAAAGGTTTGTCATCACTGCAGCGCAATGAAATGTTTTTTCTGATTGACTGCTACTCTGTCTCTGATAGTGGGAAGAGGGAGGTCACACTCATGGTGTCCCACCTGGAGTTTGAAGGGGTCAAGCACAGCCACGACCTGCAGGAAGTCAAACATCCCAGAAACAAACTATCAGGATGATATTTATTACACGTCATTAACAAATCAAAGAAATAAACCCATATTTGAATGTGTAATTAAATGATTGGAATTTATTGTAAAAACATTTATGAAGCCCTTTGCTTGAAACAACTGAATGGGTTTTCATTCAAATCTGTTGTCGCAATGAATAGTTAATTCAGGTATTCAAAACATAAAGCTAAAGAGTTGCCTTTTTGGCATGTCTTTCTAAATCAATTATGACAAGTTAAAGGTAAAATATAAATACTTATAGTTTTTCACTATTTTCCTGCCAAAATATACTCAAATGACCCTTTCTACTGTTTAATATTTTGCAAAATATCACATGACACACCTGCAGAAGACAAAAACAATTATAGCAGCACTGTTTCTGAAAGTAGCTAATGAAACCTTGGCCTGCTCCACAAAGATTAACTATCCAGACTACGAGTTCACAAGATTTTCATCCACAAAGACCGGGGACGACGTCCGCATCACCATACAGGTAATGCATATTTTTAATACACATGCACAAATATAAGAACATTAATACAAGGTCAGAATCTGAGATTAGGCACCCAATGCTAAATTCCAGCACTCAAAAGTAAATTTATTTATTTCACTCAGACAGCGCTAATGATCTTGAAAGTAGTAATTGTACACATATTTAAAAAAATTACTCTGGTGAGACATCCCACTTTAATATTCTATTTAATGGCGCTGTTGTTTTTTTTACAGGTAACGTACGATCACCGGATAGTAACACTCGGGTTCTCCTGATAACGTGTATATTTTTGGGTGAGTACACTAAGTCTAACTCTATATACTCTCACTCACATACATGTATGTATCTGAAGTGCCTACCAACCAATAAACTGTCATCAGAAAACCCTAACCTTTTTTTGTGGGCTGATGGATTAAATGCTATTTGTCTGTGTGTTTGGTTTACATCAGTGTGTGTTTGTCTTTCAGTGTTGGTGATCATCTATCTGTGGCAAAAGAGGCTCACTGCTGAGAGGAACAGGCTCTGACTATTACGTCAAACCTGGTGAACCTTTTGCAACTCCATCATCAAGATAGACGTCTCAAGTCAATCTTCTATCTGTCCTTGGCAGATATTTTCTCCATGATTAACATTGGTGGGATTCTGGAGTAAAGTTAGCTCTCTGATCACAAAACGATGAAAGCAACCTTCACGACCCCCTGAATGAGAGAGGGCTTCCTGCAGTCTCTATAATATTTGGCTTTCACAGTGTCTTGCTACCGCTTTTAATATTGTTTAACTGAAGTTTAGATGGAAACACGTCAATAATTAAGATGTGTGTCCTGGAATAAAAAGCAAGGTTCAGACGTGTGATTAAAATGACCCCCGATTAGGGGAATTGCATTCAATAGATCCATTTTTCCAGCACTTTCCTGGGCCTCGTCTATTGATGTGTGATTGACATAATATTAGTTTTAAATTGAAGAGTTCACTTTTTAAGATACAGAACTTACTCCAAGAGAAGAATAACAAATATTATCCATATTCAGAACTTGAGAGAAAACAAACTGGGCTGGTATGGATTTGAAATATGTATTATTTAAAATCTCCAACTACTCCTCTAAGTTACCGGGCCACTGAGGCTCTCTCTGACCTCTACCCGTGTGGATGGTAAATGGTGAACTACAAACTGCGTCACGTGACTCGTTCAGAGATCTGAGAACTCCGACAGGTCGGCGCGAGCCACCTTCTGCCTCTTAAGTAGCTACATGAATTAGCCTAAATATGAATGGAAAAAGAAGCTACATTAATTACCCAAAATATGAATGGAAAACGGAATAATGAACTGCGAAAGAAAATACCTCCACAGAGATTCGTGGAAACAAGTACATTGTTATTTATTTATACATATTTTAACCACAGGAAGTCACAGACTGGAGTAAGTAGCTGACAGCATGAACTTTTCTTTTGCTAGCTGCAATAGCGGACCAGTTCCACCACGAGAGGATACAGCAGGCTGTTGTCTTAAATGTGTGAGTTCCAAAATATATTTTCTACATCATTTTACTTATTCTAGGATATTGAGTTATTTAAAAAAAGGTTATCCCTTGTTTTGTGGTTGAGTCTCAGTGTTAGTGAGCTAGTAAGGTAGCTTTGAGGCGTGAGAGGCCTCACTTACATGCTATGGCTAGTCTATATTGTGATTATGAAGCTGTCTCATATGTGTACACACACACATATATATATCCACAAAAATATAATACTTTTTAGGTTTATTTAAGAAAAAAGAAAATACACATATATAGCTGGTGAAGAGATGTTGCTACATCTGCCTGCATTGGTGATACATGATTATCTTGAGTCACATCTATCAGCATTCGCCTGCCTTGCCAGTGACATTCAACGGGAAAACTTCCCAAAGCTGCCGCTAAATGTCATGTTTGCTGCACTGTAGTTTGAAGAATTTTGAAATGCGGGTTATCGGACCCGTAATCCTAATGTCGCCTCGTGTGACTCTTTGCTGAAGCGATGATGTTCAATGACTAGAAGCATCAAGTATGTCAAGCAAACGAATGACATGTTCTCTAATGGGACTCATTTCTACCTTCATATAATGATTGATACAGACTTTATTTGAAAACATTGCACAAAAAATAATGCAAATGCAGCTGAGCGTAAACCGTAATGTTGCAGAATCAATATGTGTGTCAGTTTTCGGTTTTGCTGTTGCGGTTTTGCTGCGCTCCCTCCCACTTTTCAGCACTTCTCTTTTCTCTGTGCCGCTTTGGAGGAGAGCAGAGCGCCACGAAGAGCGCCAGCGTGTGAGTGTTGCGCCGCTAGAAGATGATCCTGCTGCCCGGTCTGCTGTTGGTTCTCTGGGGAGAACCGGGTCGGTGCCTGGAGGAGAACGGAGGTTTCACTTTTGATGGAGCCATCCGCCACTTCGCCGCGGCCACCAACACGGTTTACGTCGCGACAGAGGAGAGGCTGTACCAGCTGAGCCACGACCTGACTCTGGTCCAGAGTGTGACCCAGAGAGGAGTCTTGACGGGTGGGCTTCAACAGCACTTTACCCGGGTCGCTGAGACGGAGGAGCGGAACGCAACTTTACGCGTCAACATTTTGTTGCCGCTGGTTAAGGATCAGTCTCTGATCAGCTGCGGTGTGATCGAGTGCGGTTACTGTGAAGTGCTGGACCTGAAGAACATTTCAAATGTGCGCTACTAGGAGCACATCACGGTGGGATCCCTGTGGACCAGCAGCGCGTCCGTCGGCTTCTTCGTGGATGTGGAACAGAAAAAAACCGAGACTTATATTCTGACTGCCAATCAGCAATATGAAACCAAAAAGACCAGCTGCACCTCGGGATCCGAAGCAGTGAACCTCCATAACACGAATGAGGATCAGAAAGGATCTACATTTTCTTTAAATGACGACTTCACTACCACTGGAATCAAACGAATCAACGGCAATGCTGAGTTTGTGGATGGATTTCAGATCAATTTACATATTTATATTTTCTCCAACCTGCCCTCAAGTGACACGAACAATAAAGTCCGTCTGCTTTGGCTCGAGGGTAAAACAACGAAAAAAGAGACTCTCGGGTCTCTGCGGGGCGCGACCTTTAACATCTCTGGCGGAGGCAGCAGACTCCTCGCCTCCGCGGTGATCCCGGGTGGGCCGCCGGTGCTCTGGAGCGGCGTGTTCAGTGTGGACGGAGGACCAAGCAACACCGAGCTGCTGCTGTTTGACATCAGTCCGGATCTCAGCGGAGAGGCCGATGCAGATCCAGACTTCTGCCTTGTCTGCCCCCCTAAAACAACAAAGACAGTGGGTTTGAGGTTATTACAGTTTAGGTTGCATGAATGAATGTTGTTTCAAAACTAGAATCATGGGCTCTTTTCACCCACTGAATCTAATGTGAGGACTCAGTATGTCCATATTTAGGAGTAACGATCATAGCTGTGCTGCTATACTACTCATTTTGTTGTATATTTCATATTATATTAAGTTTACAAAGTTATTTAAGACTGAAATGAACAAGCAACTTTCTAAGCAGCTAGAAAAATAATGAAAGGAAACTTATTTTAAAATAAAATATTTTGAGACTTAATTACCTCAATCATTTACATTATTTAAGTTTTTCCCATGTTTCCAAGTGAATTGCCATATAAATCAGGTTAAGGATAAGTTACTTCAGTCAAAACTAGGTTTTGCTCAACGAATTGGCTGTTTAAACAAGAAAAACTAATCCAAATGTGAACCAACAGTTCTCTTATTTCAGTGAAAATGACATGTTTGTTAACAATTTTTATAAGTGATTGATTTCATTTTCTTATACTGTGTCTGAGTAAAAATGTAATTTTATAATTAGGCATTACTTATGGTAAGTAAAGAAGCTGGGTCTACAGTAGCTTCAGTCGTTGGGCATGAGACAGACTACAAATGACAATAGATCATATTCAATGGGATGTGTGTGTCACAAATATATATTCTTTTATAGCTGATGCTATGTAATGCCTATACCAGAGCTTTCGTGTTGCGGCTCACATTCAAAGACATAATGACATGAGAAACTAAAATATGAATGAACATGATTTATTATCAGTCACAATCGCCCAGGACTGCACCTAATTGAGTTTTGAGTCATCATAAGCTATTTCAACTGCCCTCAACATTATTTCAGGAATCCATGAATACCTGTTGGATCTTAATCTGATAATCTGTTTGTGTGTTTGTGTCTCAGCCAAAGTCTCTGGACCAGAAGGCCGTGCTCTTCAAGCAGAACTACATGACCTCTGTTCTGGCAGTGAGACAGAAGGCCTGGATGGTTTTCTTTATCGGGACAGGAGATGGGCAGCTCATTAAGGTATGTGTAAATACTTATTTGGAATTAGTACTTGTGCATCAAAGGCTCTCAGATGTATTCTATTAGTTACCTATCTATACATTAATGTTACAGAAACATATCGTGTTTATTTAATGACAAAGAGGGTGGCGCTCAATTGGAAGACAGACAAATACTATAAATGTTTCAATTACAACTTTTGATCGGAACAATAATGTCATTAAAATTGATAAAATAAAAATGTATGCCACATTTCATGCATTAGGTTTGGTTAATGCCTCCCAGCTTCCTGTCATCCCGTCTTTGCTTCCTCTGTCACTTCTCCATCACATTATCCTTTGTCTTCTTTCCATCTCCTTGATACACCAAAGTAAATGCTGCAGAGCGACCTAATACAAGCTCACTCACATGATTAAAGAATTTAACAGGAAGCACTCCACAGTAACCCTCTGATAGACACAATAAGCTCTTTCATGCTGAGTTCACTTTCTACAATTTTCATAAAACCCTCAGTGTATTTCTCTCAGCTATGCAGCTGAGGCCTAACAGGGAAGAATGGCTTTTCTATTTATCGCAAGCAAATGGGGAAGAAGTATAGATAAAAAAACGCAGACCGGTTGTGGCCTTTTGTTGTTAAAGATGATAGTGTGATGATATGTGTGAGGTGTAGACCTCTAAATAAAAAGATCAAACACAGAAGCAACCCTTTGGTTGTTCAGCAATATTTGTTTCTATTAATTTAGATTTCTTTAAAGTATACTATTTCAACAAAAAACTCACTGTGAGAGTAGTATGGATGTGTACTCAATATGATTAAGTGGAGAAGGAAAAGAGACCTATTGACCACAATACCATACCGTCTCTCAGTCCCTCCTCACATCAAAGATACATTTCCTGTCACAGTTCACAGTGCAAACACTCAGAGGGTAGGATGAGTTAAAGGCTAAAAGGGATAGTTTGATTGGTTTGAAATGGGTTTTGATAGTCACTGTATTACCTACAATAGATGACAGCATGTATGGTCTCAAGTTCGGAGTAGCAGACAGTAGGATGGAGGCCGCAGCAAAAGTATTTCAGCCGCATGAAAGAAAGGTCCACCAAAAATACAAATTTAATTGAACAATATAATTTGTATATTTCTGTCAGTTTACCTTGCTGTGAGACAGATTTACAGAATGTTTCCAGAGGGTGAACAGAAGTCGTTGTCTATGCTCTTGCCAAAGCCACAAGACTCCAATGGGGCAAACAAAAGGTAAAATTACAGTTTTCATTCAATAGAGTCTGGTGACTTTGGCAAAGTCTGCACTTAAACTGATAGATACTTTTAAAAGGTGGGCCTTTCTTAAACTTTTTTTAATACGTTGTGCTTTGCTCTTAACTGGTACTTGCCACCTGCTTCTCCAAACTGCGAGACATTGACTATCATCTATACATGAACTATGTGCCTCACACAACCCCACTTCAAAACACCAGTCAGCAATTGCCAACAGGTCAGGACAGGCAGACAGATCCACGATGCGAGTCAAACAAACAGCTAACTGGCAACAAACCCAAGCAGGTAAAAAAAAAAGCTGCACATCTCCAGCAGCAGGCCAAAGCAGGCTGACCAACAGCTGTCCTCCATATGCAGCAAGAGTGATTGAGGGAATTAGGTCCAGCTGTGCAGACAGGTGTGTGGCCAGGTGATTGCCAGAGGAGGGAAACTTCCTAAAGGCGTGAGTGAAGCGTGACAGAACCTGAAACAATTCCAGCTCATACACTAGTGGGTCAGAGGCTGAAGAAGGAGACACCATTTCTGCTGGAACATGAACGCCGGGCAGCACAAAATAGAGTTGAATTCCATCCTGTGTATTGTCAGTTGTGACATGATGTTAACATAATGACAGAAACACCTTTTTTTCTGTGCTGCTGTGAGCTCTTGGTGATGTCAAAGGGCCACACAGTGTTCCTATTAAATCTCAAATACATCAATGGTTTAAGAGTTTCCTTGTAGGGATCATTAGGAAGTAGTTTGACATGTAAGAGAAACCTGAAGCACAGACTCACCAGGAAATGCAACTCTACATCGACTGAATCGCCACAGCCATTGATTGCAGCAGAAGATACTTTGTTTTAGTTAGTTAAGAGTCATGCATGCAAAGCGTTTTGGCAGACTGTATCTATAGTTGTACTATTTGTAGATAATGAAAGAACCATCCTACTATAACAAGTCAAACTGTCTCATGTGAAAAAAAAGGCATATTGATACAGGCCAAATACTACAATAAGTAAATTGTAACCTAACAAACTTGTGTTCTCGTTGTCAGCTTGCTGTGGACAAGAACTATCAGACTACCTGTCCCAGGGTGCTCTACAGGGCCAATGACGACCGCCAAGTGTTTCCCAAAATGCTTCTGGATCAAGTGGATCTTAAACATGTGTACTTGCCATTACAAAACCAGGTAGGTGCATTACACATATATCACTTGTGAACACTGAGCGATTTATGAATTTACATTGCATTTATGTAAGCCATCCTTTCTAAGTATTGTTTGTGTTTTGTTCTAGATGATGCGCGTACCCGTGTCTAAGTGCAGCTCATACACAAGTGTGCAGGACTGTTGGTCTGCACAGGATCCATACTGCGTCTGGTGTGGATCCAGAAGAAGGTCAGGGAAACCACATCTGCAGTTGACACGTTCAAACAATCATAAACTCAGTTAAAATGTATTGTTTCTCTTCCTAGTTGCACATTTGAAGATGATTGCCAAGATTCAGACTGGATATCCATTCCTGATGATTCTCAACCGAAAATGGTTTCCTACAAAGTAGCAAAGGACGCCACTGGCCAGGTAGATCACGGACAAGCTTTCTACTTCAATCATTTGTGACTCTCACATGTTTCTCCTTATAACATTCTTCTCTATCTTTTCTCAGATCACACTTGACATCCAGACACATCTCACTGTGGGCCAGGAGGCTTGGTCTAACTTTGCCTGTCAATTCTCCATAAGTTCCAGTGAGCTTTGTAGACCCCAAGGCACTCGTCCACAGTTCCCAAAATGCAGCTGTGTCCTTTCAAATAGTACACTTCCTGCTGAAGGTCAGTGACTTAAGCATATAATAATCCAGTGAATGAAATACCTGGTGATCAATGACTTTCACACTGTCACAAGAATCCTGCAAGGTGAAAAAGTGAACATGTTACATATTGTTCCATCATTATGACCAAGACTGTGACCCTCACTGTACTATTTTCACCCAACAGGCCTGCCTGTCACAGTTAGGTTGAGACTTGGGACGACCCAATTGAGGGAACAACTGAAGCTGTCCAACTGCTCTGACATCAAGGGACCGCCAACGTCTGTCCTGTAAGTACATCGTCAGTCAGATGCATCACTGATGGAATGATCAGCTCCCAGGTGTAGAAAAAATGTAGAAATAGAATAATCCAGTATGAATGAGAGGGAGGGGCTTCATATCTCCATTTGAATTGTATAGTTTGTAGAGCCATTAAGGAGGTGAAGGCTGCCTCCCCTGTTTGGGTTTGGGCAAAATGTATTCTTGTCGGGAAAGGGAGTGCATATTGTTACGGGCAAAGTCCCAAATGTAAATGTAAGTCCTGTACCTACGTATATTTGACAATAAGGAGCTAATGTTTGAGAGGAAAAGCCAAGTAGCAAAGCCTCTTTCACTAACGAGATGGAAGTAGTTACTCTGATGAAAAAACGTTAAGCGGCATAAACAGACTGAAAGGAAGAAGTATGAGAATAAAAAGGAGAACCAACGGTCAGCTTACCACCCCTCCTGCATCTTACTGCAGACCATACTTTAAATATGGCTGGCTGTGCTCATGTTGTATCATCAGGAAACATTAAGTATTACTATCTTGTGGTCTTTGTGTCTTTATGGTTCAAAGTTGATCAACAACAGTAAGTGATAACATGTGTTTTCTCTTCAGGTGTCGGCAGTGTTTGGAGGCTGGATGTGGCTGGAGCAAAAACGTCTGTTCCTGGGCAAAAGGAGGAGTGGAGGATGTAATTATTATGTTTTTATGTATTTATCTCACATACAGTAAGCTTTTCAGACCTCATCAAAGTTTCCTAGTGCTACATTTAAACACCAATGCATCAACACCGCATTAATTCTGAGCCGTTTGTAAGATTGAAGACTATGACTGGATACAATTATGATATTTGTTGTTACTAGTTAAGAAGAAACTTCGCTTTTTGGGACGTTCAACAAATAGTTAAATTCATGTTTCCAGATAAATTGACAGGAAATGTGTTGATTCTGCTATAATGCTTATAGTATATAGTATCGCTTTATGTCTCTTAGTTTCATTATATCAACATTTATCACATTTATATTATCACATAATTTACTGATCCTGGATTTTGCCTCGCTTGGAACAAAGGGGCAACAAGGCTCAAAAGCTATAAAAATAAATGCCTTCCAGCCCCAAAATAATCTGTATTTCATGTTGTGTCTTGTGAGCTAATCTTAGCAAGCTAGTTACCAACTTCCTCACCGCCCTGCTGTCTGCTCAGAGTTGTTTGCATAGATGGCCACTTCCCTGTGAGGACCAAACTCACTCATTTTCTCTTTCTGCACGTCAAACACATGCAGCATGTAAATACCACGGCATTATACTTGTTGAAATAACTCACGCAAGCTACTTTCTAACGTACTATTTCCAGGTCCTGAATCCACTTTAGTAGAACCTTTACTGTGTGTCATGTAAACCTGCTTCATTTCGTCCCCTCACTTCCTCTTGCAGGACAACGTTTGCCAAATGATGGAGTCGGGGGTGAACGTTTTTGTGAGTCTCAACCTCAATTCTGACACAGTTCTTCCTCTGACGCTCACCTCATTCACGTTCAGTAGAGATTAAACCATAGGTCCAGGGTAGAATGCATTAAAGCTGATTATCTGTGTGTGTTTTACTGTCAGAAACCAGTGATCTCCTCCATCACTCCCAGTGCCGTGTCTTTCTACGGCAGAAACCATGCAGTGTTGTCGGGTTCCAACCTCAGTGACGTCACCAGAGTGAGGATCCAGGCGGACATGGACTGCACTCCACAAGAGTGAGTCAGTTTACGAGCGGCTAAAATTATGCTGACACTATAAATTATGATTCAAAGATGGCAATTATTACTGCATCAGGAACTTCTACCCGTTAGACAAGTTGATGCTATTGACAGTTAACTTAATTCTTATTAGTCACAGTCTAGTCAATACTATATGTGCAATTTCCTAAAGTCAGACTGGCCTTCTGTTGAATGTGTGGCTCTGCTTCACAGACACAATCAAGGAGATTTAGTTTGAGGTTATTAAGTACTTCTACTTCGATGAGGCTTACGTCATGGTTCAAACATGCTTATTATACACTTTAGTTTTGTGTTGCAGCAAGTCAGACACACTTTTGTTGTCAATGGTGCATCTGCTGATATGTCAGATGCCCAGTTTTTAGGTTTAAGAACGCCTCAAAATCTAATCGTTTCCCTTTTCATGTAAAAAAAAAAAACCTTGTCGGCGCTGTCGCTCAGACAGACATTTTGAGTGTGCTTCTGCTATAGGATGACGATTTTAACCTATTTTAGGATTGTGTTTTTATCTTCATGTTATAAAACACCATCTCAGTGAGTTAAAAGAGAAGGTTACTTTTTGTTGCTCTTTGTTCGGGTATTTTCAAGTTTTCTGCATAATCTCAAGGTCTTGCTAACTGGTTTCCCCTCTCAGGTCTCCTGTATGGAACAACGTTGGCGTGAACCTGACGTTCCACATTCCCAGTACCGATAATAAAGGCACGGCCAAAGTGTGTGTTCTCCTCCCAGACGGTAGTTGCCATGGCAATGCTAAAATCACCTACCAGTCATCCCCATCCTGCACCAACATTGTACCAAGCTGCAGCTGGATCAGGTGTGTGTGTGTGTGTGTGTGTGTGTGTGTGTGTGTGTGTGTGTGTGTGTGTGTGTGTGTGTGTGTGTGTTTGTGTGTGTGTGTGTGTGTGTGTGTGTGTGTGTGTGTGTTTGTGTGTTTGTGTGTGTGTGTGTGTGTGTGTGTGTGTGTGTGTGTGTGTGTGTGTGTGTGTGTGTGTGTGTGTGTGTGTGTGTGTGTGTGTGTGTGTGTGTGTGTGTGTGTGTGTGTGTGTGTGTGTGTGTGTGTGTGTGTGTGTGTGTGTGTGTGTGTGACAAATTTTACAACTTTAATTTTATTGTATATATTGAGTATTTACAATACTTAATAATTGTTTACTATGTAACATGCTTGATGCTGCCACAATCAAATCCCCCCTGTGGATAAATAAAGTATATATCTATCTATACATGCTATAAAAGCTCGAGGCAGCTTTGTCAACAAAGAATGGCAGTGAATCAGTTGGCTATTTTGGGATCTGCCTCCAGTCCTTTGTCACTGACTTCAATAGAGTTGGCGGAGACTTATTCTCAAATATTGTTAGTAAGTGAGCAACAGTTAGCAGTTAAGGGTCATCTCATTGGGAAGGAATGACACTTCCCAAAAGCAACGTCTTTCACCATTGCACCGCTTCCCTTTTTTAGCAGCTGAAAGTGCCACTTCTTTCTTTTTACGCGGTTGCTTATCAAGGTTTAAAAACAATTGATGTGCAGAACATACACAAAAAAAATCAAATGATCCAAGGTCCATAACCATTGTGGCCATTATTTTTATCACCATATAGACAAACGGAGCCTTTCCTCCATGTTATCATTTCACCACCCAGACAAAGTGATACATTTGCTCCCTTGTCCAATTCTTTCATTTTTGAAGACTTCCCAGCTTTATTGGTAGCCACAGATGTGTTTTTATCATCATTTCAGGCAGTTGTGGAAAGAAAACGCTTTGTCTGGTTTAGAGCGCTGCAACAATTAGAAAACTATTGAGTTTGCTTATCAACTGTTATTGTCCTACAAAAGTTTGTCATCACTGCAGCAAAATCAAACGTCTTCTTCTCTGATTGGCTGCTGCTCTGTCTCTGATAGTGGGAAGAGGCAGGTCACACTCATGGGGTCCCACCTGGAGTTTGGTGAAGGGGTCACGCACAGCCACGACCTGCAGGAAGTCAGAGCTCCCAGAAACAGAAACTATCAGGTGGGCCTGTAGACTGTCCCATTTTAGTTCATGTTACATAAAAATCATGCTGCATTCCAATAGTGGTATACTCTATTTAACCGTGTTTTATTTTTGTATTCTCGGCAGAATCTCACCTATGACACACCTGCAGCTGACAAAAAGATTTCCAGCAGCACTGTGTTTCTGAAAGTAGCTAATGAAACCTTGGCCTGCTCCACAACAATAAAGTACTATCCAGACCCCGAGTTCACAAAATTTTCATCCACAAGGACCGGGGACGATGTCCGCATCACCATAGAGGTAATGCATATTTTTAATACACATGCATGAATATAAGAAAATGGATACATAAAAGGCCATGGTGCTCTGCCGGAAACCGGTGGATTGCTCCCTCCGGGTGGGGACAGAGTGCCTACCACAAGCGAAGGAGTTCAAGTATCTCGGGGTCTTGTTCACGAGTGAGGGTAAAATGGAGTGGGAGATCGACAGGCGTATCGGTGCGGCTGCAGCAGTAAAGCAGGCGTTGCACCGGGCCGTCTTGGTGAAGAAGGAGCTGAGCCGAAAGGCAAAGCTCTCAATTTACTGGTCGGTCTACGTCCCAACCCTCACCTATGGTCACGAGCTTTGGATCGTGTCCGAAAGAACGAGGTCGCGGATACAAGCGGCCGAAATGAGTTTCCTCCGTAGAGTGGCCGGGCTCAGCCTTAGAGATAGGGTAAGGAGCTCGGACATCAGGAGGGAGCTTGAAGTCGAGCCGCTACTCCTTCGTGTCGAAAGGAGTCAGCTGAGGTGGTTCAGCATCTAATTAGGATGCCTCCAGGACGCCTCCCTTTAGAGGTTTTCCAGGCACGTCCAGCTGGTAGGAGGCCCCGGGGAAGACCCAGGACACGCTGGAGGGATTATATCTCCCAGCTGGCCTGGGAACGCCTCGGGATCCCCCAGAATGAGCTGGTAGATGTTGGGGGTGAGAGAGAAGTCTGGGTCAGCCTGCTTGACCTGCTGCCTCCGCGACCCGACCCCGGATAAGCGGTGGAAAATGGATGGATGGATGGATGAATGGATGGATGGATACATAAAAGAAAAAAATTGTTTATGTTGTCAATTCAGAAAAAGGCAGATAAACTGGAGATGAGCCCAGCAGAGTTGTCAGTGTGGGGCGTTGAGGAAGGAAAACAATACCCCTGCATCATGGAACCCAAAAAAAACAGCAATGAGACGGACTTTTTCATCTGTGAGATTCGAAAGACACCCAACGCTAAATTTCAGCACTTAATGGTAAATATTTTAGTCACACTATAGAGAAAAACAATAGTAATTTTATTCTGATAAAAGTTGCAACAGTAAAATGTGCTACCCAATACACCCAATGTCTTCAGAAGTGTATCTGTTTCCATGCAGTAGTTACCTAAACAAAGTATAAAACATGCATTTGTGCCCTGTAAAATTCCTTTCAAATACAGTGTGATTGTTCCTTTTTTTACAGATTCAGTATGGAGACAAGACGGTAACACTGGACGTCGGATCTTCATTGCAGCTGTACCTGCTTCTTGCCCTTCTGCTGATACCTGGCATTGTTGTTGGTAAGAACACAAAGAGGGGTTGAATTATTTGACCCATTTTATTCTGCTAGCAGCCTCAAAAGCACATACAGGTCAAGCTTTCTCCTGGAAAACCATTTTCTAATTAAATTAGATAAATGACCTTTGTCTGCCCGGTTCTGTCTTTCAGCGGTGGTGATCTTCGCCCGAAGCCAGCAGAAGAAGCTCTAGATTGTCAATGCATTTTATACAGGCGTTCATGGTTCCCATAGGATGAGTCCTACTGACTGGTGATCCTCTGACTTTCCCTCAAGCACAGCCATGATGTTGTTTTATTTTCATATATTTTTGTGAAATGTCTCAACTATTGGATGGATTATCATGAAATGTGGTACAGACATTCATTATTTTGTATCTGTCTGTCTATACATTCTCTTTTAAGGAAATTGCTGAATATTATAGCTTTTTTTTTGTTTTGTTTTTAAGTTCAAAGTGTGTTCCAATACCTTGGTTTATGACCAAATGCCTACAAACCTAACATTCCCATCAGCCTCAGCTGTATTTAGTTTGTATTGCTAATAAGTGAATGTTAGCATTTAACGCCAAACTATGATGATGATGAACATCATTGTACCTGCATGTTGGCATGTACCACTGTGCCTAACTGCAGCTTCACAGAGATGCTAGCATGGCAGTTACAAATGGTAGTTACTGTGTCTGATTTTACATGATGAATGGCTCAACCATATCATACACTGGCCCTGAGTTGTTCCACTTCACGGCACTGTCTACAGATAACTCAGCCTCGACACACATGCATGCAGTTCCTTTTTATGAAGTGAAATGCCTGGACCGGTTCCTTTTTCTGGTGTCATACTTGTCGCAGATATACAGTTAATGTTTTAAATAATGTTATACACATGCTTACCCTCACGCAGGGCATCATTTGTAGTAATCTGCTTTTGGCCCACTAAGGTGTAAGAACTGTTGGCAACTTGCAGCACCAGTACAGTCTGAGTCACCATTTCCATTTCCACTTCCTCTTTTTACTTTTGACCTGCAAACTGATGCTTGCTTCAGAATTTAACTTTTTTTCTCTGACACTTAAGAGAAATATGTAGAATATGTTTTGCACTGTTTGGCAAAGACGTGCCAGGTTGAGCCACTCAACAAACATGTTTTAGTCCATAAAAGCAGCCCCACTGTCTTCCACAGGCTTTGGGGCTGGGGAACAATAGTCTGTTTAAGGTAGAGGGGGGGAAAAAGAAGAGGGGGGAGAAGGGGGAGAAAAAAAGAAAAAAAAAGAGAGGAAATGAAAAAACACAGGTTCAAATCCCGACCACGGCAGAAGTGATGGTTATGATGTTCATAATAAATGTTTTTGTGTTGCCCGTGTGTTTGAATTTATTCAAAATATTGACTTATCCAATGCAATAACCTGTTGATACACACATTTTAAATTAAACTTATCTTGTTTACCTTGTGTACCTTTGTCTGTTTGAATTTATTAAAGATATTGACTTGTGCCTTTTTGTACCTTTTACTTCACTCAGAGTATTGGACAGTTACTAGTCACTTGAAAACAAGAGTTTGCACACAAAATGTATCGTTAAAGCAGACCTTTATTTAAAATGATCTATGAAAAATATACAAAACACCACTCGGAACAATCTTTACATTATAATAGAACAATAAACATCATAATTAATAATTTCAACAGTAAAAGATGAACAGCAAAATAAAACATGTAAAAAAACACTACTATAATACAAAATAACATAATACAACAATATAAAACCGCACACACAACTATATACAAAATGGATATTTCAAACAGTCATCATTTGATTCGCCTGTTGTCTAGCCACTGCTCCTTTGAAAGAGTCTCTACTGAGGGGCAGTATATTGTCCCCTTATACTGGCTATGGCCAGTCTCTGCAGTCCTGAACTGCCCGCATTTTTTGCACGTGTTGAAAGCTACCTTTCTGATGAGCTTTCTGCGGGCAGGAGCAGGAGCAGGGGCAAGAACAAGAGTAGGGGCAGGCGCAGGGGCAAGCCTCTGAGGTCCCGAGGGTAAGGCAGGGTATATCTGCCGTGGCACAATGCGCTGAGGGGCCTGGGATGAAGGAATAAATTAAAAAACTGCTGTGGCCGTAGGGGCCACAAGGTGCTGAGGGGCCAGGGATGGACGAGTAACTGCCGTGGAAGCAGAGGCCACAAGGTGCTGAGGGGCCAGGGATGGACGAGTAACTGCCGTGGAAGCAGGGGCCACAAGGTGCTGAGGGGCCAGGGATGGAGGAGTAACTGCCGTGGAAGCAGGGGCCACAAGGTGCTGAGGGGCCAGGGATGGAGGAGTAACTGCCGTGGAAGCAGGGGCTGCCACTTTCTTTTCAAAGAGCTGCCGCTTTCTTTTCAATTTAGCCTGCCCGACAGTGCTGCTGGGCAGCTTGTAAAAGTGGGCTGGGCCCGGCAAGGTGGTGGCACAGTGGCACAAGCAAGAGGGTGAGTAGCCAGGGACAAGGGGCTCGGCAGGGTTATCCCCTGCATCACCACGCCATTGTCCTGTTTCTTCACCCTCTTGTTGTGCCACTGCACCACGGTGGTGTGGCTGACATCTACCAGCTGCAAGTTGGTCTGCTGCATCACAATGCCGTTTCCCAGAACGCACTGCCGGATATTTTTATAATCTTGCACGATTAAATCCCACCTAGACACCGTCCCAGTCCCCTTCTTTCTGGGACTCTGGTGGATTGCGCACAGTCTGATGAAAATTGCCTCCATCAGGCGGCAACAATCGGGCCACTGTGCGAGCGGGCCTTTGTTTGTGAGGGCATGCCTCTTCACACTCTCCACCCCCGGAGTGAACTCTGCCTTTTTTTGGGGGGACCTGAATTTCCCCGTGTCCAGCCTGCTGTGATGCCTTGGAGAAAAGATGATCTTCTTTTTATCAAAGTCGTCCAGATTCTGCCAAAGAGCAACAATGTTGCTTGCCTATGCAGAGAGAGAGAGAGAGAGAGAGTGAACATAACAGCCCATGTGAAGAAATTAAATGTAAATTGTACATCATGGCACAGAGAGAAGATAACAAGACAATACATGTTCCTCACCCTTTGGTTAGTTAAGGTCATGGAGGGCTGGTTCCTCAACTCCACCAGACACTCAGCTAACATGTCGACCTTGTCCAGCCCGGGCATGCAGACATTATCCACAGCCTGAACAAAAAAACAAAGATGAGCATTTGAGGAAAGTAAGAAGCAATGGGACAAAACACAGACAGTGATTGTATTTCTTTGCACAACATTATGTATTTATATACCCCAGGCTGGGAGGTGGAGGCAGCAGGCTGGGAGGTGGAGGCAGCAGGCTGGGAGGTGGAGGAGTAGGCAGCAGACTGGGAGTAGGCAGCAGCCAGGGCAGAGTAGGCAGCAGCCAGGGAGGAGGAGGAGGCAGCAGGCTCAGAGTAGTAGGCAGCAGCCAGGGCGGAGTAGTCAGCAGTCTGGGAGGAGTCAGGAGGCTGGGAGGAGGCAGGAGGCTGGGAGGTGGAGGCAGCAGGCTGAGAGGTGGAGGCAGCAGGCTGAGAGGTGGAGTAGTCAGCAGTCTGGGAGGAGTCAGGAGGCTGGGAGGAGTCAGGAGGCTGGGAGGTGGAGGCAGCAGGCTGAGAGGTGGAGTAGTCAGCAGTCTGGGAGGAGGCAGGAGGCTGGGAGGAGGCAGCAGGCTGAGAGGTGGAGGCAGCAGGCTGAGAGGTGGAGTAGTCAGCAGTCTTGGAGGAGGCAGGAGGCTGAGAGAGGCTTGTGTCGTCCAGGAGGCTTGACACTGTGTCTTCCTGGAAGCCCTCGTCTTCTTCATCTTCTTCTTCCTCCTCATTCACATCCTCTAGCATGTCTTCCATCTCCTCTGAGTCTGGGAATACTTTCAGAGGTTCTCCAGTTTGCCTCAACAAATAGTCCACCCCAATAAGCTCACCTATGAAGAAGAGCACACACACACACCATTAGATGTCGTAGCGGCGTTTCAGTGACTTCTTCGTACACGAATGACAGGAGATTGTTTAATTATTTTTCACTGCGTGAACAGTTCACTGAATACACATTAATAATATTCCATCACACAGTAGAACAGCTATACGCTCCCATGCCTAAGGCATTCACATATCTTAGTTCCTGCACAATGAGTATAATTCAGAGATTAACTTACTATTATTACCTTAAATATATATACACTTGTGGCTCTTACAGTCTTACACACACACACCTTTCCATTTTGAAATCAGACTTGTTCTCTATTTCAATGAGACGTACCAGTGTATTTGGAAGGTGGCCGGAAGTTTGGCACAAATTCCCGGCCGAACACCTTCAGAGTGCCGAGGTTGACACAGTGTGTCAGGTCACCGGCGTAGGTGAGGAAAGATGAGGGCCTGCTGGTCACCGCTGCAGTCCCTCGGTCCTGGTTCCACCTGTTCAGGCCTTCCAGGAGGTACAACTGGAAGTTCAGTGCGTTTGCACTTGTTCCTGAGAAAACAATACAATATTCAAGCCCATGATAAAGGTGTTGCTTTTGAAAACTGCAATAAAGCTTTCGCAAAATGAACTACAAGTTATTTTAAATAGAAAACACAAGAGAGACACTAACCTGGAATGAACCGGTTCAGATGGCAATGGAAGGACTCCAGCGACGTCGACCCTCTGGCACAGCGGTACCTGGTCAGGGTGACCCCGCCCTTGGTCTTGGTGGTGCCGACCACCGTGTAGAGCGGCAGACCAGGGACGTCCTGGATGCACTTGACGTGGCGTTTCTGCACACGCCAAATGTGCTCCATCCGAACCTCGTCCAGCAGTGGCACCCCCACGAGGTCTCTGCTATTTGACCCCCCCAGTGTCTGCAGCAGCTGCTCGAGGAGGTTGATGGTGGCCTCCTCACCACGCGTCCCCCTTCGGCAGAACCGGCTCAGCTCCTTCTTACTGATTCGCATGTCCACCATGCGATCAGTAAGGCCAGGTACACCCTCCTGCCTGAGCTGCTCACGCTTCGCCTGCCGCAACAGAGTGACGTCCCCGGCGTCCCACTCAAAAATGTGAAAGATAAAAACTGATTTCTGACAATTGGTTCTTTAGCATGCTTTGATGCTTGTCTTTGCTTCCTTTTGTGCATTTCAGTTTCCTGTATGCTTTACCAGTGAGCCGGCATGTTCACCAGGACCTGGGAAATGGCACACCTTCAGCCATCGATAATGTTATTAAACACCACGCCCCCGGGAACATCGTCAGGCTGTGCAGCAATTTTATAGGTGCCAAAGTCATGTAATGAAGGCTACTGATGCCCAGAATATGTTTACACATATTATCATTCTAATAGAAACAGCTGTACCTGGGGCTCAAAGTGGGCCGGTACTCACCGGAACAGAGTACCGGCTCTTCTACATTTATGTAACGTGTCACTCTTTCCGCCCAGTAGCGCTTTGACGCTGCGCTTCAAGAGCCACATAAAACCAACGTGGCGAGCATTTAACGAGCACGGGGAAGAGAGCGAGGTTGCTGTAAACTATCGATGCAATGTTCACGGCTTTTTTTGGGAACTGCCATTTATACGTTTTGAAATATTATTTAAACGTTTTCTAAATCGGCTCTTTTGATCTACAGAATATGTTTTTACTGGGCAAACATTTCCAGAAGAATTGGGTTGGGGGGGTTGTGTTTCGGCCCCTGCTGGTCCTGCACAAGGTTGCAACATTGTTAAAGAGTTCAAGTACGGACACCTGTCTGCTCTCACATTCCTGCACATTTTACACTTTCTTTGTGGGAACCAATCTTTATTTGCACATACAAAGGTAAAGGGTAAATATGAACCATATGCTGTTTATATTGCTTGTAATTGGGATGAAATAAACATCTGTTGAGTATTTTAACTTAAATTATTTGATTATGTTGAATTAAAACCCCCAAAATGCTGCGGGTCCAGCAGACCCACGAACACTGGCTCCATAACAAAGATATAAACACCACACAAGGGTTAACTTTTATTAAACAGTCCTGATTAGAGGCTGATTCATTTTACTTTCTCAGCCTGATTGAGAGGTGCAATCAGCATATAACAAATATGAAGAGATATTACAGTGATAATTAATCAACCATCTTTTGCAGTAAAGCACATTTTGATGTTATAAGACATTTCTGAAGGGAAACTCCAGTTCAAACACTTTAAAAAGTGTGAACAAGTGTGTTATTTAGTACAATCATGTTCAGGTATGTTTAATAAAGATGCTCATTTGTGTCTTTGAAGGTTGTATGTAGCTTTAAGTTAGTGGTTTTGTTCCAACTGAATATTAGGAATCAGATAAGTTTGCAAAGTTGTACAACTAATTTATTTAGAGATACACAAGTGATGTCATAAAGGTTACTAACCGGAACACTTCAATGGTTCCGGAATCAAATCTGGAATCACAGTTCAAATGTCAACATCAAAATATTTCATTTCATTTCCACGTCTTCACACCTCAAGAGCAGCTGAAAGAAAGTGAGAGAAGGAAGAAACATCACAAAGTATTCACAGAGATGTTTGCAAACACCCTACAGAGGCCCAGTGGCCACATGGTAAGTTGATTAATGTCTGGACTTCTTTGTTATCGATGACAAACTGACTGAAGTATTTTCTAAAAGGTCAAAGTTATTAGAAACTGCTCACAATGTAAATCAAGACAATTTTAATGTTTACTTAAGTTAACTTCACATTTAATTTAGAGTAAGTCGATACAGTTGTCATCCATCTAAAAGGTTTCAATGTAGCTATTCACAGTCTGCTGAAAAAAACAATGTACAATGGTAGGAATGTGAACAGGTATTTCACAAAATTAAGGTAGATGCCACTTAATTTAAAATCACTGGCATTAACATACATACTATTTAAAAAAGTGTATTCATTCTACAATGGTGATTTGAATATCCTTTGATTAAACTAAACAATACATTATATTGATGTGTTATTTGGCTGTATGTCTTGTGTTTGGCAGTTGTTTGGCAAAGATGGTCTAAAAATGTATCCAAACATTTCCTCTTTCAGACTCCTGATACTCTTCTGATGGAACTTACCCAGAAAATGTCCACACTTAGTTTACGTGGGCAGGTTGTTCCCTCCAGGCCCACTGCACCTCCGGCCAAAACTCATGGGACCAAAAGGGGGTTTGATGAGGTCCAGCCGGTGGGAATAAGACGGTAAGTGTTGCCTCACTTCCCTGTATTGATTATTAACTGTGACAGTCTGGAGATTAAAACAACTTTTTGTTTTATGCAACAGCCCAGCCAACCAAACCAACCCCGGCCAGGAGCAGAAAAGGAGAAGAATCAGAGTAAGTCAATACTTATATCAATGTAGTTGTCATCCATCTCTCGCCCCTTTTTTCAGACTCTACATAACTGTAAAAGTTATCAATGTAGCTATTCACAGTCTGCTAAAAAACATAATGCACAATGGTAGGAATGTGAACAGGTATTTCACTAGATTAAGGAAGATGTCACTGAATTTAAAACCAGTGGCAGTAACATACACATTATTTAACCAAGTGTATTTATGCTACACATGGTGAGATGAATATCCTTTGATTAAACAAAATAAGACATTTAATTAATGTGTTATTCGGCTGTATATCTTGGGTTTGGCAGTTGTTTAAGGTTAAATAAAAGATGGTCTAAAAATGTATCTAAACACTCCCTCTTTCAGACTCCGACTGACGACTGCGAGGACATGGACACCTCGAACAATGGGCTGGTCCACCCCACCGTCACTGCCGCACCTCACAAACAGAGTCGTAAGAGGACCTTCGAGGATGGAAAACTGGTTGGAATAAGACGGTAAGTGTTGCCTCACTCCCCTATATTGATTATTAACTGTGATAGTCTGGAGATTCAAACAACTTTTTGTTTCATGCAACAGCCCAGCCAACCAAACCAACCCAATCAACCACGGCCAGTACCAGAAAAGAAGAAGAACCGGAGTAAGTCGATACTTAAATCAATGTACAGTCTGAAAAGAACATAATGTACAATGGTAGGAATGTGAACAGGTATTTCACTAAAATAAGGAAGATGACACTTAATTTAAAACCAGTGGCAGTAACATACACATTATTTAACCAAGTTTATTCATTCTACACATGGTGAGATGAATAACCTTTTAATAAACTAAATAATATATTTAATTTACATATATCTTGTGTTTGGCAGTTGTTTATGGTTAAATAAAAGATTGTCTAAAATTGTATCCCAAAAATCCCTCTTTCAGACTACTCTTGATGATACAGAGCCAATGGATACGTCCAACAATGGACAGATCCACCTTACCCCCAGGGCCGCACCTCAGGCCCAGCAACGTCGTGGACGAAAGAGGACGTTTGGGGATGTGAGCTGAAAGGTAAGTGTTGCCTCACTCCCCTGTATTGATGACTTACTGTGATAGTCTGGAGATTCAAACAACCTTTTGTTTTATGCAACAGCCAACAGACCAAACCGCCGAACCTGACAGAAGGAGGAGAGCGACAAGTTGAACCATCAACTGGAAGCCACAGAACATCCCTGAGACCCCTACGGAGGAAACTCATTTTGGCTGCTTGTATCCGCGACCTCGTTCTTTGGGTCACAACCCAGAGGTCGTGACCATAGGTGGGGGTCAGAACATAGACCGCCCGGTGCAGCGCCTGTTCTACTGCTGCAGCCGCACCGACCCGCCTGTCCATCTCCCGCTCCATCTTACCCTCACCCGTGAACAAGACCCCGAGATACTTGAACTGCCTGCTGAAAGTGAGGGAGTTCAAGTATCTCGGGGTCCTGTTCACCGGTAAGGGTAAGATGGAGCGGGAGATTGACAGGTCACTACTCACCTATGGTCACGAACTCTGGGTGGTGACCGCAAGAACGAGTTCGTGGATACAAGCGGCCAAAATGAGTTTCCTCCAGGAGGCCGAGCTCCAGCCTTAGAGCGCTGCTCCTCTGTCAGAAGGGAAGGAAGACGGATGAATTTGGTGGTATTGTATTGTATATAGCTTTTACATGATATTTGTTTTCTATTGTTGTAGATTTGACATTGTATTGTATTATATTGTACATATATTTTACATTGTATTGTGTTGTATTGTTTGTACATACATTTTACATTGTATTGTATTGTATTATATTGTACATCTTACATTTCATTTTATTGTATTGTTTGTATTTCTTTTATTGTATTGTAATGTACATGCATCTTAAATCCTATTGTATTCTAATGTATTGCATGTACTTACATCTTACATTTTATTGTATTGTATTTCTTTCTTTTGTTGTATTGTAATGTACATGTATCTTAAATTCTATTGTATTCTACTGTATTGCATGTACTTACATCTTACATTTTATTCTGTCTAAATACATCTTTTTTCCCTAAACTAAGTGTCTACCTATCTCATGATTCATTTGTGTTTAAACTTCCATTACATTTAAAGATGCCTTTCTGTAATCTAAAGATATGCAGAACATGAATTACATTCAAATCAAACCCTTATTGAACTGAGCATAAAGAGCCTCTCAGCCATCCCTCCATAATATTAACGTCACTGCTTCAATAACTGAAAATTCAGAAAGAATCCTTTTAGTATAAAAAATATATCAAAGTAAAATAAGCAAAAGTGAACCTATGGGCAGGGTGTGTACTGTTGATAAATGGTTCCTCCATAAAGGCCAGATATATTGCTGACTTTCAATACAACTGCATATTTTGCTACATCTTAATGATTATATTGACTGCAATGGATTTAGGTATTTTACTTGTTTTAATTTAATTATTTATGGTAAGGAAATTATAGCTCAAAGCCGACATCACCTGATCTAAATGTGGACTTTTGATGAGTTGAATGCTCTGAACACCAGTAGCATTGAATCCTTGAGCTTATGCCTCATGATACTAAATGTTAAGAATGAACGCTAATGCTCACATATGATTTATTTTAATATTTTCATTTCCAGGTCGTTCATAATACCCTCCTGCTGAGTCGCCTGCTACAAAAGCTTGATTCTTTGTGAACTGCTTTGTAGTTCATGCTTTTAGGTTGTAGAAAGTCCATAAAAAATGTTATTTTGTATGAAGAAAAAATATATTTTTCACATGGAGAACAAAACACTGTACAAGGGTTCAACCAGGCTGACAATTGAAAGGACAGAAGATCCAGGTGAAAAAGAACAGAAGAAATCACTGTTCCTTTGTAAATTAAACTAAAAGCTCAGCAACAAAATGTATGCAGATTTAAAAAGGAGTAGGTTAATGTTTCAGTATCAAGCCTATAACAAGCTAAAATATAACAGGCGTGCTTCTTAAGGCAAACAAATCATATTTAGTGTTGACTTTTACAGTTACTGTCTGGGGCATTGAACAGACCATCAGACCAGATTCTAATGACGGAAGCAGTTGAGTTGCATAATCGGAACTGACGTCTCTTGCAAGCCCTCCAATAAGTAATCCTTTTATATATATTTCAGAATTTTGAAATGCATGACTGTCACACTCCACAAAGTAGTGTCCTCAGGTTTGAAGCAATGTTAAGATGACATTATAAATGTGATGACAGTAAGACAGCTGGATTCAGACTATATTTCTTTCTCCGCCACCGCGATCTAAAGAGCTTTAATATCAACCTGTTCAATAATAAAACACGGGCATGTCCCGGACAAGACTGATCAGGGATTTGGGTTCAACTACGATGAAAAGGTGCTCATCGTTTACAAAGGAGGTCTGAGGACAATACATTATAATACATTTTTTAACTCTACTATAGAATACATTTGAATACTCACAGAGCAGGAGCACTTTCTAATATGCATGTCTGGCCAGATCATCTGTGTGATAGATGTGGTAAGAAAAGATGATGTGCAATCTATAACAGGATGAAGATAACCTAGCACTTGTTAAAGTGCTATAGCTAATTTTGAAGATTAATTACATTAAGAAAGTTTGGTATACATTTGAAGTTACAGGTTTGAGTGTTGCAACATGTCTTGTGATAGAGTCAAATCTCATCTGTTTCCATTGGTGTAAATTCTAGTCTTATTTGATATATCTGTTCGTGTATGTCATAAGCCTGAGGATCAATCGTCTCTCAAGGAGTTAGCACCACAATGTAACCTTTTTTCGCAGGGAAACAACATGTAATAGCAGTGACTGTTGCTAAAGCTATTGTAGTAAATTAGTAATTGAGTTTGTTGCACAATATTAATGAGTCAGATTTTTGTAATCATAATTGACAAAAAATAAGACATAATTGTCCTGCTACAAGGTGCGTAGCAGAGTAGCAGTAGCTAACTCTTACATTCAAATGTAATAAATTATAGGTCAATTTATTGAACTGGTTCCTACATTTGAACAGACAAGAAGGCCGATGAAGAAGCAAGAACATATTTTGTATGTCATTCAATGCATTCACATTCTGTAATTAACTAACTCTCTTTAGTTTTAGTCCACCATTCAAGTTGCCTTCACAAACAGAAGGGGTTTATGGGAAACATTTAACATTTACAGACTTTGACTGTAAAGGAATTTTAAATGTTTGTGTTGTGAAAATTCTATAATTTCTATATATATACATTTCTATATAAATGTATAAATGTAGATATATGTGCATATGTTATAAATGTAAATATATTTCCATCCATCCATTATCTGAACCGCTTATCCTGTTTAGGGTCGCGGGGCGCTGGAGCTGATCCCAGCTGTCATTGGGCGAAGGCAGGGTACACTCTGGACAAGTCATCTATCACAGGGCTCACATATAGACATATATATATATATATATATATTAAATTATCTTGTTTTACAGAGAGCACCAAACCGTCGTATCTCCAGATGATACATATGCAGTATTAAACCTGGGCTCTTATTTTGACACGAGGTGCATTGATCTACGTTTGCATGTTCAGCCGTCACCTCTCTATATTAGTGCATGCACTGACCCTGCGTAACACCACCTCGTTTAACTTTCAGGTGGTCAGCTGACGCTCCTCTCTGCTGTTGACTCTCTAACCCCGCCCTCTCGGAGCGCACAGGGACGGTGAACCAAACAGACAGGGGGGGAGCAGTAGCAGTTTCAGGAGGAGGAGGAGGAGATCCACAACTTGGGCTCAGGAGCCCGTACTCCTCCTGGCGCGGTGCAGTCACAGCTCGCCAGGCGTTTGAGTGCAGTCGGCTATTACCGCGTATGGCACAAGAGCGCACTGAAGGTGTGTGTATGTGAGTGTGTGTGTGTGTGTGTGTGTGTGTTGTTGCTGGGTAGCTTTCCGTCCAGCTGAAAGCTACCCAGCTTTATTGTGACTGCAGTTGGAGCTGTGTTCGTATTCTCTGCATTATGTCTGTGAAACTGTGAATGGTTGTTATTCTGTTGTGTATTTTTCTTAATAAAGTATAGATGTCTTTCCCAGAAAGACACTTAATACCAGCAATAACACACGTCCCCTGAAAGTGTCACTCAACAGTTATTAGACGATTGTTCATTTTACTCTCTCTGTTTATTTTTATAGTTTGGTGAAGGTGACTGAACCAGACAGATATGTGGTAAAAATTACTAACGTTAAGAAAAGTCTTCAGGTCTCTTTTACTCAGGTATAGATGGCCGTGATACAGGAAGCAACATCCAGGGTCTCCTGATGACGGAGCAGATGAGAAGGATGGAGGACTACAGGCCCAGATGAGAAGGATGGAGGATTACAAGACCAGATGAGAAGGATGGAGGACTACAGGACCAGATGAGAAGGATGGAGGATTACAAGACCAGATGAGAAGGATGGAGGACTACAGGACAAGATGAGAAGGATGGAGGACTACAGGCCCAGATGAGAAGGATGGAGGATTACAAGACCAGATGAGAAGGATGGAGGACTACAGGACCAGATGAGAAGGATGGAGGATTACGAGACCAGATGAGAAGGATGGAGGACTACAGGACAAGATGAGAAGGATGGAGGACTACAGGCCCAGATGAGAAGGATGGAGGATTACAAGACCAGATGAGAAGGATGGAGGACTACAAGACCAGATGAGAAGGATGGAGGATTACAAGACCAGATGAGAAGGATGGAGGACTACAGGACCAGATGAGAAGGATGGAGGACTACAGGACCAGATGAGAAGGATGGAGGACTACAAGACCAGATGAGAAGGATGGAGGACTACAGGACCAGATGAGAAGGATGGAGGACTACAAGACCAGATGAGAAGGATGGAGGACTACAGGACCAGATGAGAAGGATGGAGGACTACAAGACCAGATGAGAAGGATGGAGGACTACAGGACCAGATGAGAAGGATGGAGGACTACAAGACCAGATGAGAAGGATGGAGGACTACAGGACCAGATGAGAAGGATGGAGGACTACAGGACCAGATGAGAAGGATGGAGGACTACAGGCCCAGATGAGAAGGATGGAGGACTTCAAGACCAGATGAGAAGGATGGAGGACTACAAGACCAGATGAGAAGGATGGAGGACTACAGGACCAGATGAGAAGGATGGAGGACTACAGGCCCAGATGAGAAGGATGGAGGACTTCAAGACCAGATGAGAAGGATGGAGGACTACAGGCCCAGATGAGAAGGATGGAGGACTACAGGACCAGATGATAAGGATGGAGGACTACAGGACCAGTGGGCTGAGTAAGTAATGGCCAGATTCAACACAACAATGTAAAGGTTGTGTAGTTGAGTTCAGAAGTATTCATCTCTTGTGTTTGTGCCTCACAGGGCAGGACTCCTCAGGTCTCACTCTTTGGGCAGCTGATGGTGGACGTCAACCAACCCGTCATCACAGGACGACCCAGACCCACAGCAGACCTCTGAACCCCTCTCAGCACCCCAGAGAGTCCGAGACCCAGTGAGTACGGTCTCCCCTCCACCCCGACGCCCCGCCCACCAGCCGAGAGGACGAGGAGCGTCCCGTCCCCACCGGCACAGAGGACGTAGTTTGTTTCCATCTGCTTCTTTTGTGCTGGCGGGTTCAGGAAGCTCCTCCCACACACAGGAAGCTGTCAGCAGCTGTTTGCATCTCTTCAGAAATCAAGAAGGAGACAGACGGTTCAGGCCGAACGAGAAATAATACTTCTAAAAGTTTTAAAGTATTTCATTTGACACAGAATGCAGTATGTTTATGAAAACTGTATGTACAGTATTTATATTGTTTATTTACTGAGGAGCACAATTAAATATATTTTCAACGTTCTTCTTGATATGTCTTTATATTAGAAACAATATCATAATATTTCTGATATCGTTCAATGTATATCACTATATATACAATAAATATTGTGCAAATTATAATTGTATATCTTTTTGATTTCCATTTGACTCGAAGGCATTACTGTTATTACTGTTAAGTATTGTAACTATTGATGATGGTCAACAGAGCAACTGTTAACCCTTTAAAAGCTCTCACCAATCACACCAACAGTGAAATCAGCACGTGTTCATTGTTTCTTCATCCCTCCGAGGACACAGAGCAGGTGTTACCAGACTTTGATGAAGAGTAAACTAGTACAACATTATTCTTTGTAAAGAAGAATGTGCTGCAGTCCAGCCTCCAATTAGAAACACAGTCCAGCCAGCCTGCACGTTTTGTTTAGGTCCGCGTTTGGATAAAGATCCAAATGCCCCAAAAAAACATTTCTTGTTGTTGAAAAGAAGATTTAGAGGACTGTGCATCCTTGGAAGAGGTATGTGCACTTGTACTTGGACAGTGATACTCAAAGGTTAGGCCAACATGCCTGCTCCTCTATAAGCCGTTGAAACCCAAAACATACCAAGTTTTCTTTCTTGAATCTTTCTTTATTCTATTATCATGAGGAGAATTCTACAGTATTATCAGAGTCCACATTTTGATGTGAGTTGCCTGGCTCATTGATAAGTGTGGACCATTGTTGAATGGACTGAATGAGTAATATAACTTGTCAAGCTGATTCATGCTAGTTTTTCATTGAAAGACACAATCACACGGTATGGTAAGCTGTCAGGACAACACAATCTAAGGTTGTTGCTCTGGTGCAGTTGGCATTGACAATTATAGAGGTCAAAGGTTAACCAGCTCGTCAACATCTAAGTGTTGTCGTTTGGCTCCAGTCTTTAATGGATACTATATGTTTTTCAAAATACATCAGAAGAAATTATTTTGGCCGGACTTTGTCTTCTTGTACAAGGTTGTCAATGTGTGTCGGGTTGGAAGTTGTTTATCTCTTGAAGTTCCATCCATCCATTATCCGAACCGCTTATCCTCTTTAGGGTCGCGGGGCGCTGGAGCCGATCCCAGCTGTCATTGGGTCTTTTGAAGTTATCCTCCCCAAAACAACCTTTATTGCTACTAGCTGTCTGAAGAGGAGGGGTATTGTTTAAATATTCTGCCATTTTCCCCTTTTATGGAGCTTAATTCAAAAACACAAAATTCTCAGAGTTTTATGATTGGATAGATTGTATAACATTTGTCACAGGAAGGAAGGAATCTCAACTAGCACTGACTCTCTGAAGAGAGAACCAATTAGAGCTGATGAGCAACAGCTGGGACACTGGCTCAGTGGGTTTATTAACCTGCCATGTGGCTCAGGCAACATTATCTGTTGGAGACTGAAGCCATGGCAGCTTTTTGGGCCGTGCTTTTCTGTGCGCTGACTGTCTTGCTTACCAAAGGTATTTAGAATCATTCTGTTTGACATTTGCATTAAAACATGTTATGGTGGAGTATAGCAAATAGTAATTCTGCAATTCATGTTTAGCTGTAACAAGTCTGTCTCATGTGCCATCAAACATTTGATTAAATGCAACCGCTTTGTCCATAGGCTCTTGTCTGCCTGCTCATGGCACAAACGAAAGAAGCAATGAGCTGCTGATGAGAATGAGAGGTAAGACTATTCTTGATGTTTCCTGAGCTTGTTCCCGACACTAAATTTATTTTCTACTATAGATCTGTCTCCCAATGAGAGCGGCCCCAACGTCACGGCCTCCGACAGCGGCCCCAACGTCACGGCCTCCGACAGCGGCCCCAACGTCACGGCCTCCGACAGCGGCCCCAACGTCACGGCCTCCGACAGCGGCCCCAACGTCACGGCCTCCGACAGCGGCCCCAACGTCACGGCCTCCGACAGCGGCCCCAACGTCACGGCCTCCGACAGCGGCCCCAACGTCACGGCCTCCGACAGCGGCCCCAACGTCACGGCCTCCGACAGCGGCCCCAACGTCACGGCCTCCGACAGCGGCCCCAACGTCACGGCCTCCGACAGCGGCCCCAACGTCACGGCCTCCGACAGCGGCCCCAACGTCACGGCCTCCGACAGCGGCCCCAACGTCACGGCCTCCGACAGCGGCCCCAACGTCACGGCCTCCGACAGCGGCCCCAACGTCACGGCCTCCGACAGCGGCCCCAACGTCACGGCCTCCGACAGCGGCCCCAACGTCACGGCCTCCGACAGCGGCCCCAACGTCACGGCCTCCGACAGCGGCCCCAACGTCACGGCCTCCGACAGCGGCCCCAACGTCACGGCCTCCGACAGCGGCCCCAACGTCACGGCCTCCGACAGCGGCCCCAACGTCACGGCCTCCGACAGCGGCCCCAACGTCACGGCCTCCGACAGCGGCCCCAACGTCACGGCCTCCGACAGCGGCCCCAACGTCACGGCCTCCGACAGCGGCCCCAACGTCACGGCCTCCGACAGCGGCCCCAACGTCACGGCCTCCGACAGCGGCCCCAACGTCACGGCCTCCGACAGCGGCCCCAACGTCACGGCCTCCGACAGCGGCCCCAACGTCACGGCCTCCGACAGCGGCCCCAACGTCACGGCCTCCGACAGCGGCCCCAACGTCACGGCCTCCGACAGCGGCCCCAACGTCACGGCCTCCGACAGCGGCCCCAACGTCACGGCCTCCGACAGCGGCCCCAACGTCACGGCCTCCGACAGCGGCCCCAACGTCACGGCCTCCGACAGCGGCCCCAACGTCACGGCCTCCGACAGCGGCCCCAACGTCACGGCCTCCGACAGCGGCCCCAACGTCACGGCCTCCGACAGCGGCCCCAACGTCACGGCCTCCGACAGCGGCCCCAACGTCACGGCCTCCGACAGCGGCCCCAACGTCACGGCCTCCGACAGCGGCCCCAACGTCACGGCCTCCGACAGCGGCCCCAGTGCAATCATCCTCCCCGTCAATAATTGGTAGGAACAGGTGTGGGGGACTGGTTTCTGTATGTACCTACTTCTCTGCTTTTAAATAAAACACTTTAATTTTATTTTGATGATTCCTCATTTCTATTTTGAGGGAGAAGAGTGGGGTATGACCAAGTGCATCCTGGGGTTTTCTGTCAGAATTATCTTTTTTGGACCCTAAATCCACCAAAAGCCTTTTAATTTACAAGCTGAATGTTACCACAATTGATTGCCATGTCCGTAGTTTGACAGGAGGTTCAACATATTGCAAGTTCACAACATCTACACATTAAGTTATAACAATGGTTCCTTACATGAGTTGCTTTCATTGATGATTTGTTCTCCTGAACGGCCGAATGTTGCGACACTTTAAACATTGGCGCTGAAAGGAATTGTAGTCCTGGATTTTGTCTACTTTCGTAAAGGAAGGTCAGTATTTCCTATGCTAAAGGAATCTACTTTCTTACTTTGTCTTTTTAGACCATTTTCAATACACTATAGACCAAAGCCTTTCCACTATCATTTCACCACCTAGCCAAGTTAAAACATTACATTTTGCTTGAAGGTGGTTTGTCATTCATACCCACCCGTAAGTTTTCATTTGTTCACTTGTCCAGTTCTTGAAGGAACTAGTGTTAAGGAAATGTGTAGTTTGTGATCCACTGAGAATGCATCTTTTTGTTTTGTGGTTGAGAGTCAGTGTTTGTGAGCTAGTAAAGTAGCTTTGAGGTGTTAGAGGCCTCGCTTACATGCTATGGCTAGTCTAAATTGTGGTTATGAAGCCATCTCATGTGTATTCATAGTGACACACAAACGCATATGTATATACATCTCCACAAAAATCTAATTTTTTTTTAAAAAGAAAAATACACATCTATAGCTGGTGAGATGTTGCTACATCTGCCTGCATTGATACATGATTATGTTGAGTCAGATTTATCAGCATTCGCCTGCTTGACCAGTGACATTCAACAGGAAAACTTCCCAAAGCTGCCGCTAGATGTCATGTCAGCTGCATTGTAGTTTGAAGAATTTTGAGCTGCGGGTTATCGGACCTGTAATCCTAATGTCGCCTCGTGTGACTCTTTGCTGAAGCGATGCTGTTCAATGACTAGAAGCATCAAGTATGTCAAGCAAACGAATGACATGTTCTCTAATGGGACTCATTTATACCTTCATATTGTGATTGATACAGACTTTATTTGAAAGCATGGCACAAAAAATAATGCAAATGCAGCTGAGCGTAAACCGTAATGTTGCAGAAGTGTCAGTTTTCGGTTTTGCTGTTCGCGCTCCATCCCACTTTTCAGCACTGTGCCGCTTTGGAGGAGAGCAGAGCGCCTTAAAGAGCGCCAACGTGTGAGTGTTGCGCCTCCAGAAGATGATCCTGCTGCACAGACGGAGGAGCGGAACGCAACTTTACGCGTCAACATTTTGTTGCCGCTGGTTAAGGATCAGTCTCTGATCAGCTGCGGTGTGATCGAGTGTGGTAACTGTGAAGTGCTGGACCTGAAAAACATTTCAAATGTGCGCTACAAGGAGCACATCACGGTGGGATCCCCGTGGACCAGCAGTGCGTCCGTCGGCTTCCTCGTGGATGTGGAACAGAAAAAAACCTTCACTTCTACCTTCATATGGTGATTGATACAGACTTTTTTTGAAAACATGGCACAAAAAATAATGCAAATGCAGCTGAGCGTAAACCGTAATTTAACTGCCATAAATGTTATTCATGTCATTATTAATGTTATTCATGTCATTAATAGGTTTTACATAATATTATTATTTGTACAACTTGTATTTTGAATATTGATTTTGCTTGTATTTATGTGATAGGAACTATCTGTACATTCTATGTTGTGTTGAGACGCTTTTAGTGGTGACAAGTTCCAGACATCGCAGTAAAGTAGCGGCGGTAAAGTTTAGTACTCTGTAAGATAAGTTAAATTAACGACGTGTTTATTTACCAAGTATTCTTGTTTCTAAGTAGACCCATTTCCCTCTCAGTTGTGTGCAGCCAGCGAGGTATGTTCATTATGTTCATTATGTGTCGCGCATATTTACGTGCAAGGTTTCTGTAACGTGAACGCCAACTTGTTTTTGTGCATGTGTTGAAATGTATTTAAACAGTTCGACGGTGGATTGATGACGGTGGAGAATTTAGTAGAAGAATAAATCCATCAGTAACCAGAACAGCGGCGTCGTGTATTTCCTGGAGGGAGTGACACCGACCGTTTGTTGAACCTCAGCTTCAAGAGGAGCAGTGCGGATTCTGTCACGTTTGTGAAACAATGGACCAACTCTTTACCCTTGCGAGACTACTGGAGGGGTTCTGGGAGTTTGCCCAACCAGTCTACATGTGTTTTATGGACTTGGAGAAAGCTTTCAACCGGGTCCCTCTGGGGTTTTTGTGGGGGGTTCTGCAGGAGTATGGGGAGCTGGACCCATTGCAACGGGCTATACGGGCTGGGGAACAAAAGAGAGAGGAAATGAAAAAACACACGTTCAAATCCCGACCACGGCAGAAGTGATGGTTATGATGTTCATAATAAATGTTTTTGTGTTGCCCGTGTGTTTGAATTCATTCAAAATATTGACTTATCCAATTCAATAACCTGTTGATACACACATTTTAAATTAAACTTATCTTGTTTACCTTGTGTACCTTTGTCTGTTTGAATTTATTAAAGATATTGACTTGTGCCTTTTTGTACCTTTTACTCCACTCAGAGTATTGGACAGTTACTAGTCACTTGAAAACAAGAGTTTGCACACAAAATGTATCGTTAAAGCAGACCTTTATTTAAAATGATCTATAAAAAATATACAAAACACCACTCGGAACAATCTTTACATTATAATAGAACAATAAACATCATAATTAATAATTTCAACAGTAAAAGATGAACAGCAAAATAAAACATGTAAAAAAACACTACTATAATACAAAATAACATAATACAACAATATAAAACCACACACACAACTATATACAAAATGGATATTTCAAACAGTCATCATTTGGTTCGCCTGTTGTCTAGCCACTGCTCCTTTGAAAGAGTCTCTACTGAGGGGCAGTATATTGTCCCCTTATACTGGCTATGGCCAGTCTCTGCAGTCCTGAACTGCCCGCATTTTTTGCACGTGTTGAAAGCTACCTTTCTGATGAGCTTTCTGCGGGCAGGAGCAGGTGCAGGGGCAAGAACAAGAGTAGGGGCAAGAACAAGAGTAGGGGCAGGCGCAGGGGCAAGCCTCTGAGGTCCCGAGGGTAAGGCAGGGTACATAAATATTTGGACATTGACACATTTTTCATTATTTTGGCTCTGTACACCACAACAATGGAGTTGTAATGAAAAAATCAAGATGTGCTTTAAGTGCAGACTTTCAGCTTTAATTTGAGGGTATTTACATCCAAATCAGGTTAACGGTGTAGGAATTACAACAAATTCAAATGTGGCCACCCTCTTTTTAAGGGACCAAAAGTAATTGGACAATTGGCTGATCAGCTGTTTCAAGGTCAGGTTTGTATAATTCCCTCGTTATTTAATTTACAAGGAGTAGATAAAAGGTCTAGAGTTCATTTCAGGTGTGGTATTGGTGTTTGGAATCTGTTGCGGTCAACTTTCAATATGAAGTCCAAAGAGCTGTCACTATCAGTGAAGCAAGCCATCATTAGGCTGAAAAATCTAAACAAAACCATCAGAGAGATAGCAGACACATTAGGTGTGGCCAAATCAACTGTTTGGTACATTCTTAAGAAGAAAGAACGCACTGGTGAGCTCAGCAGCACCAAAAGACCTGGAAGACCACGGAAGACAACTGTGGTGGATGACAGAAGAATCATTTCCCTGGTGAAGAAAAACCCCTTCACAACAGTTGGCCAGATCAAGAACACTCTCCAGGAGGTAGGTGTATCTGTGTCAAAGTCGAAAATCAAGAGAAGACTTCACCAGAGTAAATACAGAGGGTTCACCACAAGATGTAAACCATTGGTGAGCCTCAAAAACAGGAAGACCAGATTAGAGTTTGCCAAAAAACATCTAAAAGAGCCTGTACAGTTCTGGAAGAACATCCTATGGACAGATGAGACGAAGATAAACTTGTACCAGAATGATGGGAAGAGAAGAGTATGGAGAAGGAAAGGAACTGCTCATGATCCAAAGCATACCACCTCACCAGTGAAGCATGGTGGAGGTAGTGTTATGGCGTGGGCATGTATGGCTGCCAATGGAACTGGTTCCCTTGTATTTATTGATGATGTGACTGCTGACAAAAGTAGCAGGATGAATTCGGAAGTGTTTCGGGCAATATTATCTGCTCATATTCAGCCAAATGCTTCAGAACTCATTGGACGGCGCTTCACAGTGCAGATGGACAATGACCCGAAGCATACTGCGAAAGCAACCAAGGAGTTTTTTAAGGCAAAGAAGTGGAATGTTCTGCAATGGCCAAGTCAATCACCTGACCTGAATCCAATTGAGCATGCATTTCACTTGCTGAAGACAAAACTGAAGGGAAAATGCCCCAAGAACCAGCAGGAACTGAAGACGGTTGCAGTAGAGGCCTGGCAGAGCATCACCAGGGACGAAACCCAGCGTCTGGTGATGTCTATGGAATCCAGACTTCAGGCTGTCATTGACTGCAAAGGATTTTCAACAAAGTATTAAAAGTGACAATTAGATTTATGATTATATTAATTTGTCCAATTACTTTTGGTCCCTTAAAAAGAGGGTGGCCACATTTGAATTTGTTGTAATTCCTACACCGTTCACCTGATTTGGATGTAAATACCCTCAAATTAAAGCTGAAAGTCTGCACTTTAAGCACATCTTAAAGTTTTTTCATTTCAACTCCATTGTTGTGGTGTAATGAGCCAAAATAATGGAAAATGTGTCAATGTCCAAATATTTATGGACCTGACTGTATCTGCCGTGGCACAATGCGCTGAGGGGCCTGGGATGAAGGAATAAATTAAAAAACTGCTGTGGGCGCAGGGGCCACAAGGCGCTGAGGGGCCAGAGATGGATGAAAAACTGCTGTGGCCGTAGGGGCCACAAGGTGCTGAGGGGCCAGGGATGGACGAGTAACTGCCGTGGGCGCAGGGGCCACAAGGCGCTGAGGGGCCAGGGATGGATGAAAAACTGCTGTGGCCGTAGGGGCCACAAGGTGCTGAGGGGCCAGGGATGGAGGAGTAACTGCCGTGGAAGCAGAGGCCACAAGGTGCTGAGGGGCCAGGGATGGAGGAGTAACTGCCGTGGAAGCAGGGGCCACAAGGTGCTGAGGGGCCAGGGATGGAGGAGTAACTGCCGTGGAAGCAGGGGCTGCCACTTTCTTTTCAAAGAGCTGCCGCTTTCTTTTCAATTTAGCCAGCCTGCTGGGCAGCTTGTAAAAGTGGGCTGGGCCCGGCAAGGTGGTGGCACAGTGGCACAAGCAAGAGGGTGAGTAGCCAGGGACAAGGGGCTCGGCAGGGTTATCCCCTGCATCACCACGCCATTGTCCTGTTTCTTCACCCTCTTGTTGTGCCACTGCACCACGCTGGTGTGGCTGACATCTACCAGCTGCAAGTTGGTCTGCTGCATCACAATGCCGTTTCCCAGAACGCGCTGCCGGATATTTTTATAATCTTGCACCATTAAATCCCACCTAGACACCGTCCCAGTCCCCTTCTTTCTGGGACTCTGGTGGATTGCGCACAGTCTGATGAAAATTGCCTCCATCAGGCGGCAACAATCGGGCCACTGTGCGAGCGGGCCTTTGTTTGTGAGGGCATGCCTCTTCACACTCTCCACCCCCGGAGTGAACTCTGCCTTTTTTTGGGGGGACCTGAATTTACCCGTGTCCAGCCTGCTGTGATGCCTTGGAGAAAAGATGATCTTCTTTTTATCAAAGTCGTCCAGATTCTGCCAAAGAGCAACAATGTTGCTTGCCTATGCAGAGAGAGAGAGAGAGAGAGAGAGAGAGAACATAACAGCCCATGTGAAGAAATTAAATGTAAATTGTACATCATGGCACAGAGAGAAGATAACAAGACAATAAATGTTCCTCACCCTTTGGTTAGTTAAGGTCATGGAGGGCTGGTTCCTCAACTCCACCAGACACTCAGCTAACATGTCGACCTTGTCCAGCCCGGGCATGCAGACATTATCCACAGCCTGAACAAAAAAACAAAGATGAGCATTTGAGGAAAGTAAGAAGCAATGGGACAAAACACAGACAGTGATTGTATTTCTTTGCACAACATTATGTATTTATATACCCCAGGCTGGGAGGTGGAGGCAGCAGGCTGGGAGGTGGAGGCAGCAGGCTGGGAGGTGGAGGAGTAGGCAGCAGACTGGGAGTAGGCAGCAGCCAGGGCCGAGTAGGCAGCAGCCAGGGAGGAGGAGGAGGCAGCAGGCTCAGAGTAGTAGGCAGCAGCCAGGGCGGAGTAGTCAGCAGTCTGGGAGGAGTCAGGAGGCTGGGAGGAGGCAGGAGGCTGGGAGGTGGAGGCAGCAGGCTGAGAGGTGGAGGCAGCAGGCTGAGAGGTGGAGTAGTCAGCAGTCTGGGAGGAGTCAGGAGGCTGGGAGGAGTCAGGAGGCTGGGAGGTGGAGGCAGCAGGCTGAGAGGTGGAGTAGTCAGCAGTCTGGGAGGAGGCAGGAGGCTGGGAGGAGGCAGCAGGCTGAGAGGTGGAGGCAGCAGGCTGAGAGGTGGAGTAGTCAGCAGTCTTGGAGGAGGCAGGAGGCTGAGAGAGGCTTGTGTCGTCCAGGAGGCTTGACACTGTGTCTTCCTGGAAGCCCTCGTCTTCTTCATCTTCTTCTTCCTCCTCATTCACATCCTCTAGCATGTCTTCCATCTCCTCTGAGTCTGGGAATACTTTCAGAGGTTCTCCAGTTTGCCTCAACAAATAGTCCACCCCAATAAGCTCACCTATGAAGAAGAGCACACACACACACCATTAGATGTCGTAGCGGCGTTTCAGTGACTTCTTCGTACACGAATGACAGGAGATTGTTTAATTATTTTTCACTGCGTGAACAGTTCACTGAATACACATTAATAATATTCCATCACACAGTAGAACAGCTATACGCTCCCATGCCTAAGGCATTCACATATCTTAGTTCCTGCACAATGAGTATAATTCAGAGATTAACTTACTATTATTACCTTAAATATATATACACTTGTGGCTCTTACAGTCTTACACACACACACCTTTCCATTTTGAAATCAGACTTGTTCTCTATTTCAATGAGACGTACCAGTGTATTTGGAAGGTGGCCGGAAGTTTGGCACAAATTCCCGGCCGAACACCTTCAGAGTGCCGAGGTTGACACAGTGTGTCAGGTCACCGGCGTAGGTGAGGAAAGATGAGGGCCTGCTGGTCACCGCTGCAGTCCCTCGGTCCTGGTTCCACCTGTTCAGGCCTTCCAGGAGGTACAACTGGAAGTTCAGTGCGTTTGCACTTGTTCCTGAGAAAACAATACAATATTCAAGCCCATGATAAAGGTGTTGCTTTTGAAAACTGCAATAAAGCTTTCGCAAAATGAACTACAAGTTATTTTAAATAGAAAACACAAGAGAGACACTAACCTGGAATGAACCGGTTCAGATGGCAATGGAAGGACTCCAGCGACGTCGACCCTCTGGCACAGCGGTACCTGGTCAGGGTGACCCCGCCCTTGGTCTTGGTGGTGCCGACCACCGTGTAGAGCGGCAGACCAGGGACGTCCTGGATGCACTTGACGTGGCGTTTCTGCACACGCCAAATGTGCTCCATCCGAACCTCGTCCAGCAGTGGCACCCCCACGAGGTCTCTGCTATTTGACCCCCCCAGTGTCTGCAGCAGCTGCTCGAGGAGGTTGATGGTGGCCTCCTCACCACGCGTCCCCCTTCGGCAGAACCGGCTCAGCTCCTTCTTACTGATTCGCATGTCCACCATGCGATCAGTAAGGCCAGGTACACCCTCCTGCCTGAGCTGCTCACGCTTCGCCTGCCGCAACAGAGTGACGTCCCCGGCGTCCCACTCAAAAATGTGAAAGATAAAAACTGATTTCTGACAATTGGTTCTTTAGCATGCTTTGATGCTTGTCTTTGCTTCCTTTTGTGCATTTCAGTTTCCTGTATGCTTTACCAGTGAGCCGGCATGTTCACCAGGACCTGGGAAATGGCACACCTTCAGCCATCGATAATGTTATTAAACACCACGCCCCCGGGAACATCGTCAGGCTGTGCAGCAATTTTATAGGTGCCAAAGTCATGTAATGAAGGCTACTGATGCCCAGAATATGTTTACACATATTATCATTCTAATAGAAACAGCTGTACCTGGGGCTCAAAGTGGGCCGGTACTCACCGGAACAGAGTACCGGCTCTTCTACATTTATGTAACGTGTCACTCTTTCCGCCCAGTAGCGCTTTGACGCTGCGCTTCAAGAGCCACATAAAACCAACGTGGCGAGCATTTAACGAGCACGGGGAAGAGAGCGAGGTTGCTGTAAACTATCGATGCAATGTTCACGGCTTTTTTTGGGAACTGCCATTTATACGTTTTGAAATATTATTTAAACGTTTTCTAAATCGGCTCTTTTGATCTACAGAATATGTTTTTACTGGGCAAACATTTCCAGAAGAATTGGGTTGGGGGGGTTGTGTTTCGGCCCCTGCTGGTCCTGCACAAGGTTGCAACATTGTTAAAGAGTTCAAGTACGGACACCTGTCTGCTCTCACATTCCTGCACATTTTACACTTTCTTTGTGGGAACCAATCTTTATTTGCACATACAAAGGTAAAGGGTAAATATGAACCATATGCTGTTTATATTGCTTGTAATTGGGATGAAATAAACATCTGTTGAGTATTTTAACTTAAATTATTTGATTATGTTGAATTAAAACCCCCAAAATGCTGCGGGTCCAGCAGACCCACGAACACTGGCTCCATAACAAAGATATAAACACCACACAAGGGTTAACTTTTATTAAACAGTCCTGATTAGAGGCTGATTCATTTTACTTTCTCAGCCTGATTGAGAGGTGCAATCAGCATATAACAAATATGAAGAGATATTACAGTGATAATTAATCAACCATCTTTTGCAGTAAAGCACATTTTGATGTTATAAGACATTTCTGAAGGGAAACTCCAGTTCAAACACTTTAAAAAGTGTGAACAAGTGTGTTATTTAGTACAATCATGTTCAGGTATGTTTAATAAAGATGCTCATTTGTGTCTTTGAAGGTTGTATGTAGCTTTAAGTTAGTGGTTTTGTTCCAACTGAATATTAGGAATCAGATAAGTTTGCAAAGTTGTACAACTAATTTATTTAGAGATACACAAGTGATGTCATAAAGGTTACTAACCGGAACACTTCAATGGTTCCGGAATCAAATCTGGAATCACAGTTCAAATGTCAACATCAAAATATTTCATTTCATTTCCACATCTTCACACCTCAAGAGCAGCTGAAAGAAAGTGAGAGAAGGAAGAAACATCACAAAGTATTCACAGAGATGTTTGCAAACACCCTACAGAGGCCCAGTGGCCACATGGTAAGTTGATTAATGTCTGGACTTCTTTGTTATCGATGACAAACTGACTGAAGTATTTTCTAAAAGGTCAAAGTTATTAGAAACTGCTCACAATGTAAATCAAGACAATTTTAATGTTTACTTAAGTTAACTTCACATTTAATTTAGAGTAAGTCGATACAGTTGTCATCCATCTAAAAGGTTTCAATGTAGCTATTCACAGTCTGCTGAAAAAAACAATGTACAATGGTAGGAATGTGAACAGGTATTTCACAAAATTAAGGTAGATGCCACTTAATTTAAAATCACTGGCATTAACATACATACTATTTAAAAAAGTGTATTCATTCTACAATGGTGATTTGAATATCCTTTGATTAAACTAAACAATACATTATATTGATGTGTTATTTGGCTGTATGTCTTGTGTTTGGCAGTTGTTTGGCAAAGATGGTCTAAAAATGTATCCAAACATTTCCTCTTTCAGACTCCTGATACTCTTCTGATGGAACTTACCCAGAAAATGTCCACACTTAGTTTACGTGGGCAGGTTGTTCCCTCCAGGCCCACTGCACCTCCGGCCAAAACTCATGGGACCAAAAGGGGGTTTGATGAGGTCCAGCCGGTGGGAATAAGACGGTAAGTGTTGCCTCACTTCCCTGTATTGATTATTAACTGTGATAGTCTGGAGATTAAAACAACTTTTTGTTTTATGCAACAGCCCAGCCAACCAAACCAACCCCGGCCAGGAGCAGAAAAGGAGAAGAATCAGAGTAAGTCAATACTTATATCAATGTAGTTGTCATCCATCTCTCGCCCCTTTTTTCAGACTCTACATAACTGTAAAAGTTATCAATGTAGCTATTCACAGTCTGCTAAAAAACATAATGCACAATGGTAGGAATGTGAACAGGTATTTCACTAGATTAAGGAAGATGTCACTGAATTTAAAACCAGTGGCAGTAACATACACATTATTTAACCAAGTGTATTTATGCTACACATGGTGAGATGAATATCCTTTGATTAAACAAAATAAGACATTTAATTAATGTGTTATTCGGCTGTATATCTTGGGTTTGGCAGTTGTTTAAGGTTAAATAAAAGATGGTCTAAAAATGTATCTAAACACTCCCTCTTTCAGACTCCGACTGACGACTGCGAGGACATGGACACCTCGAACAATGGGCTGGTCCACCCCACCGTCACTGCCGCACCTCACAAACAGAGTCGTAAGAGGACCTTCGAGGATGGAAAACTGGTTGGAATAAGACGGTAAGTGTTGCCTCACTCCCCTATATTGATTATTAACTGTGATAGTCTGGAGATTCAAACAACTTTTTGTTTCATGCAACAGCCCAGCCAACCAAACCAACCCAATCAACCACGGCCAGTACCAGAAAAGAAGAAGAACCGGAGTAAGTCGATACTTAAATCAATGTACAGTCTGAAAAGAACATAATGTACAATGGTAGGAATGTGAACAGGTATTTCACTAAAATAAGGAAGATGACACTTAATTTAAAACCAGTGGCAGTAACATACCCATTATTTAACCAAGTTTATTCATTCTACACATGGTGAGATGAATAACCTTTTAATAAACTAAATAATATATTTAATTTACATATATCTTGTGTTTGGCAGTTGTTTATGGTTAAATAAAAGATTGTCTAAAATTGTATCCCAAAAATCCCTCTTTCAGACTACTCTTGATGATACAGAGCCAATGGATACGTCCAACAATGGACAGATCCACCTTACCCCCAGGGCCGCACCTCAGGCCCAGCAACGTCGTGGACGAAAGAGGACGTTTGGGGATGTGAGCTGAAAGGTAAGTGTTGCCTCACTCCCCTGTATTGATGACTTACTGTGATAGTCTGGAGATTCAAACAACCTTTTGTTTTATGCAACAGCCAACAGACCAAACCGCCGAACCTGACAGAAGGAGGAGAGCGACAAGTTGAACCATCAACTGGAAGCCACAGAACATCCCTGAGACCCCTACGGAGGAAACTCATTTTGGCTGCTTGTATCCGCGACCTCGTTCTTTGGGTCACAACCCAGAGGTCGTGACCATAGGTGGGGGTCAGAACATAGACCGCCCGGTGCAGCGCCTGTTCTACTGCTGCAGCCGCACCGACCCGCCTGTCCATCTCCCGCTCCATCTTACCCTCACCCGTGAACAAGACCCCGAGATACTTGAACTGCCTGCTGAAAGTGAGGGAGTTCAAGTATCTCGGGGTCCTGTTCACCGGTAAGGGTAAGATGGAGCGGGAGATTGACAGGTCACTACTCACCTATGGTCACGAACTCTGGGTGGTGACCGCAAGAACGAGTTCGTGGATACAAGCGGCCAAAATGAGTTTCCTCCAGGAGGCCGAGCTCCAGCCTTAGAGCGCTGCTCCTCTGTCAGAAGGGAAGGAAGACGGATGAATTTGGTGGTATTGTATTGTATATAGCTTTTACATGATATTTGTTTTCTATTGTTGTAGATTTGACATTGTATTGTATTATATTGTACATATATTTTACATTGTATTGTGTTGTATTGTTTGTACATACATTTTACATTGTATTGTATTGTATTATATTGTACATCTTACATTTCATTTTATTGTATTGTATTGTATTTCTTTTATTGTATTGTAATGTACATGCATCTTAAATCCTATTGTATTCTAATGTATTGCATGTACTTACATCTTACATTTTATTGTATTGTATTTCTTTCTTTTGTTGTATTGTAATGTACATGTATCTTAAATTCTATTGTATTCTACTGTATTGCATGTACTTACATCTTACATTTTATTCTGTCTAAATACATCTTTTTTTCCCTAAACTAAGTGTCTACCTATCTCATGATTCATTTGTGTTTAAACTTCCATTACATTTAAAGATGCCTTTCTGTAATCTAAAGATATGCAGAACATGAATTACATTCAAATCAAACCCTTATTGAACTGAGCATAAAGAGCCTCTCAGCCATCCCTCCATAATATTAACGTCACTGCTTCAATAACTGAAAATTCAGAAAGAATCCTTTTAGTATAAAAAATATATCAAAGTAAAATAAGCAAAAGTGAACCTATGGGCAGGGTGTGTACTGTTGATAAATGGTTCCTCCATAAAGGCCAGATATATTGCTGACTTTCAATACAACTGCATATTTTGCTACATCTTAATGATTATATTGACTGCAATGGATTTAGGTATTTTACTTGTTTTAATTTAATTATTTATGGTAAGGAAATTATAGCTCAAAGCCGACATCACCTGATCTAAATGTGGACTTTTGATGAGTTGAATGCTCTGAACACCAGTAGCATTGAATCCTTGAGCTTATGCCTCATGATACTAAATGTTAAGAATGAACGCTAATGCTCACATATGATTTATTTTAATATTTTCATTTCCAGGTCGTTCATAATACCCTCCTGCTGAGTCGCCTGCTACAAAAGCTTGATTCTTTGTGAACTGCTTTGTAGTTCATGCTTTTAGGTTGTAGAAAGTCCATAAAAAATGTTATTTTGTATGAAGAAAAAATATATTTTTCACATGGAGAACAAAACACTGTACAAGGGTTCAACCAGGCTGACAATTGAAAGGACAGAAGATCCAGGTGAAAAAGAACAGAAGAAATCACTG